>CM028135.1:32710000-33910000 GCA_016271365.2 Neoceratodus forsteri | reverse complement strand
TGTACTGCTTCAGCACTGTGCTCTCATTGACTGTGACATCACAGCTGACCAAACTGGCAAAAAGTGAGTGGCTCTTCTAGGTCAGTTGTGATGTCACGGTCAGCAAGGTCGCAGTGCTGATACAGTATGATGGAAACTAACTCTGCATATGTAGAGATATGTAATGGATTGCAGTGGAATGATGCATTTATCACCACAAGTCAGAGGTAAGACCCATAACTTATGAGTAGCGAAGCCACAAGTTAGTTAAGAAAGTCTCACCACTCGTGTAGAGATAAGTGTATTATTCCACTGCAGTCCATGATGTATTTGATATAGATCACATTGTTGTTACTGTTTTATTACAGTGTTACCTTGTTTTAGCTTAAAACTGCTGCTGTTTTCATTCTAAATGCTCTGAGCCCGATTTTCAAAACGTTTAGACTGCCGCAAGGAACTTCAGTCATGAGAGTTATGATGCAAGGGGTGACTTGTGTCACAGTTTGCATCAAATGCGATTCTATGAGGCAGCCTGCATCAAACCCAATGCAGCTGCACCAAAGCCCCCTTGTGCCAAGGCTGCGGTAAGCAACCAGGTGCGCCAGGTCACAAGGGGGCTTGCACCACGGCGAGGCTGCAACAACCCCTTTTTTTCAGAATTTAAAGGCCCCACCATGGATGCAGCAAAGGGCACCACTTAGACCAGCCAGGAGGTGATCTAAGTGGTCTGTGCCAGTGGGAGGGGATTGGACAATGGCTACTGGCTGCAGTTGGGGCAGGGGAGGTGGCATAGGGGGAGTCAGGGGGGACGGCTGGGTGACAACAGCACTGTTGGTAACCAGGCAGATGCATGTGCATGGGACTGTATGTACAGTCCAGTAATCATACTGTGGGTAAAGTAGGTAACTTCCCTGGTAGTCTAGCACCCCCACATCTCCGATCTCCCCCAAACGCATTCATGTCATAGTCCCTGGTGGTGTGGTGGACCCCCAACCCCCAGACCTAATCTGCCTGTAAATTACCATGTTAATGTAACCATTCTCTGGTAATCTAGCGGTCCCCACCCCAGCCCTGATATGCCCACAAATTACCATGTTAATGTAACTTTTCCCTAGTGATCTAGTGGTCCCCCCAGCCCTGATATTCCCAGAAATTGTTGGTGTAGTGGCCCCCCACCCCTCAGCCCCAACCAGCCTGTAAATGAACCTGTTAAGAATATAATTCCCTGATATCTAGTGGTCCCTTCCCCACCCTAATATGCCCATAAATTATTATGTTAATGTAACCATTCCCTGAGTCTAGCGAACCCCACCCGGGCAGGTAGTGCTAACATCACCCCTCCTTCCATCCTGAACCCTGACAGCCTCCTCCTCACCACCACTGGGGCCGTTAACTGAGCTGTCACTGGGCGCATATTGTATACAGTACACACTCATTGATTGACAGCTCAGAGGGAGGTGCCAATCAAGGTGCAGGCCAGCAGTGATGGTGAGAGGTGGGCTGTGCTGGTCACCGGCTCAGGGTTCAGGATGGGGGAAGTGGGGTGATGGGCACTACCTGCCAGGGTGGGGTTCACTAGAGCACTAGGGAATGATTACACTAACATGGTAATTTACGGGCATGTCAGGGCTTGATTACCAGGGAATGATATTCTTAACAGGTTCATTTACGGGCAGATCAGGGCTCGGGGGTGGGGCCACATTACACCACCAGGGACTATGACATGAGCGCATTTTTTTTTAATTTACATTTTAGCATTTTCTCCCCAATCTCAGGACCTAGGCAGATGCGGCCATGTTTGCGCATGGAGGTGCACATACACTCGAGGTACCGGCTCGGCCCCTTCCACCCCACCGCTGGCTGTTGTTGGGCTCCCCATTACCCAAATGGCCACCCATCCTCCACCAGGTGGCAGCCAAGGGTCAGAGAAACCTCTCGTCCCTCCCCGGGAGAGGACAGCTGCCTCATGGCAGCTCAATCCCATGCCTCGTCATCCCTCCCCCGCTGACTCCCGACAACCCAGACACCAAGGGAGAATAACTTGAGCTACAGGAAGAATTACATGTTTTTCACCCCAGTGGTGAGTAATAAGGCTACATAACCATTTTCATTCAACCCTGTTATTCATCCCTCCCACGGTATAAATCGGCCCTTAGACAGAATACAGTTTCACACATCACACCTAGTGCTGTCAGGCAGGACAGATTCAATTGAATATTGTACACTCTGTCAATCTATTTGGAAAGAACCAGCAGTGACAGTACCTCTCCAACCAACATATACATGTCATTATGGCCCAAAACAGATTACTTGTTTAATTATCCTCTGTGTAAGGCAGATGGGCTACTATACCTGCAGCATAGATTGCATTTAAGCAACTTTGAAATGCATTCCAAGCTCATCACCAGCCTGGTGAAACAATTTGTGTTGAACTGGCTACTTAGAATGCTTACAGACTGGAATGCACAATTCACTGACAAATCATTTATAACTCAGTGCTGTTCCTGCAGTCAGTGTATTAGCAGCTCAAATTACAGGTCATTACCAGCCAAAGACAAAGTTACTTAAAAGCAGTCTGTGCTGCAGATCATTCGTATAGGACTAACGAGGCAATAGGCTAATAAGCCATTTTATGATGTGCATACACCATCACCCCCGCCATACCTGAGTAATCTGCCTTCGAGTCCTGCGCAGGGGTTGGGCCATAGCCCAGAGATGACTCCAGTATTTAGGAGTTTAGCTGATGATATCACCCACCAAGAGCCACCTCCTTGCAAACATTTCACCTTAAGCTTCCACTTCTTCCAGCCATGTGATCTGCTGTGGCACCAGCTTTAAAACATGGTACACAGGAGCAGGCGGAGCTAATCATCTACTTTGCAAACCTTTGTTTTTACAATAACAGGCTACTTTTGGCCAGCTCTCCGAAGGTGCACCATTGTTACAGTAAGTAAACAAACAGATTCATGTACACCAGCATCACAAATACTGATCACCAAGAGGCAAGCAAGTTAACAGCATCGTAATTCACTTAGCAGTTCAAAATTCAGCTATTCCTTTCATCATTCTCAGGTCATCTTACTTATCTACAGAAAATGACACTGGGACACAGAGCACTACACTTGAGACACGAGATTGCTTGCAACACCAACAATGTATTTATCCAGCAGTGTACACAGTAGCAGTTAAGTGTACAAATTACACAGTGGATCTCTGAATGTTAATAATGTTTGCAATGGTCTGCAGTGCCAGAGGTAAATCGGGGGGTGCTCCTAAAGGGTTTGCCAACCTCAGCAAAGATCAGATCCACAAGTCATGAGTATGCCAGCCATGGTCCAGAAGCAAGAAAGCTCAAAAATCCAATTTTAAAGCAAAATTAGCTTTATTGTTGAAGAGGTACCATCACCGAAGAGAAGCAGTTAGACCTCAGCGCTTCGCCCATTACCAGGCTTCGTCAGGAGGATCTGATCTCTGAATGTTACCTTCCCCAAGGGCCCATATAATCAGTATTTACTTGCCCTGAGCCTGTAAGTATCCAGAGTTAAATTCAGCAAAAACATATACACTATACAGGTTAAATTATCCCCATCCTTTCTGTGAGGGAGTCGGTGGTATCACAAGATTTACTTAATGCCTCGATGCATCTGTAAACAGCCAAACAGTCTATCTAACAAACAGGGTTGAGGCATATACCAATTTGGCAGCAGTCGCGACAGTTTTTCCCACTTCATGGCTGCTTGCACCACATATTTGGTGCAGGGTACCTGGGCTTGATGCAAGCTAGACCAGCAAAAAGCTGGTCTATCTTGGAGCAATCAGCACGCAAAATAGAAAATCCTGCTCGCTGGCTGGGAGAATGCCTTAAGCCCTATGCGCCAAATGATCAGCGCACAAGAAGCTTATAGCATGCTCGAGGCTTTGAACCCAGCCCCATGTAAGTATAAGCCCCAGAGATTGTAAATCAAATTTCTAGATTTTACCTGGATTCTACAGTCTAGCACGTATTGTTTGTTGTACTGTGCAGAATTTTTTTAACTCCGATGCCATGGAATTCTACAGAATTTCTAACAATTTTACCTAAATCTACAGAATTCCATCGGTAATGGAATTGAGAGAGCAGAATTTATATACAGCAAATTAAATGAAGCAAAATGAAAACCAGAGAGGAAATTATTTACAGGAAATACATATGCTGCATAGGTACTGTTCGGGTATAAAAATATGAGGTTCTATGAAACTGTTTTTTTTTCATTCAAGGTTTTTCTCTGCCTTGTATACTGACTGACCCTTCTGGCTAGTCCCCGCAGCCCCATCACCTACCTTCTGTAGGCCTTACCCATCCGTCAAGCTCCAACTTACCCTTCCACCCTATGGCAGAGCTGTTGGTGTTGGCAAAACAGTATCCAGGGAAGGAGGGTATCAAGTTGATGGTGTGGGGCCATCATCCAGTTCTCTCATGTTTTCCATCTGGGTTTTCCCTGGGACGGTACTGTGCACTAGTGTACAGGATGCTGGCACCTGATAGCATTCCCCCTGCTTCTGCAAGGTGGCAGGCATCCTGCGAGGGCACATATCCCTTCTTCCCTGAATGAGGAGGAGGATCATCCATAGGACACTTTGACCCTCCTTCCCCTGGCCAGCCCCCAATGACAGGCGCTCCCTCCCAAACCCGGATTCATGAGCAATAGTGCTACTGCTCTGTTAATGATCTGGTCAAATTCCTTGAAATTTGGTGATTTTTTTTGTTACTGGTGCTTAGACAGCCAGATTCTGTGGTTTCTAACATTTTAGCCAGTGAACACCATAAATCACTCATGCTGCTGACAGCAGTGAAGCTCACTGCTTGCCACCAGAATACAAGTTTACCTCTGTGAAATGCAGAGTCAGCCCTGGTTTGCAGATTTCTCTGGAAGGGAAAATGAGTTATTCCGTGAGGAGCTGTTCTGCGTGCTGTAGTATTCAAATATTTGCTAGTTGGTGACAGCAGCCCAAGTGACTAAAGATACACACGCGGGCTGAAGATTAGCAAGACAGGATGCTGTTGTTCATGCAAGGCTAGGAAGGAGATATTCCAGTGCCTGTTCTGACTGAGAAAGCACACAGTAAAGGAGTTTAAATGCAGCGGGTGCCACACTATGCTTCCACACATCCGCATTCCACACTACACAGTTTACTTGTGGGTGACACCACATTATACTACACTACAGATTTTACATGTTTGTGACCCTACACTATGCTACCCTATAGAGTTTACATATAGGTGATACAACACTATACTACACTGCAGAGTTTGCATGTAGGTGACATCACACTACGTTACACTACAGAATTTACATGCTGGTGACCCTATAGCATGCTGCACTACAGAGTTTCCCTGTAGATAACACCATGTTATGCTGTACCATGTTGTGTTACAAAGGTTATATGTAGGTTATGCCATTCTATGCCAAGCATGCTATACTACAGAATTTACATTTAGGTAACACCATACTATACAACACCATGTTACACTACAGAGTTCAAATTTAGGTGTCACTATACCATGCTACACTACAGAGTCTGCAAGTAAGTTACACCACACCATACTACACCATGCTGTACTGCACAGATTACACACAGGTTACGCCACACTACGCTAACTTTGCCACCGTACTGAATTTGCATGTTTTTTTTTTCCAATTGTTTAACCAGGTGAGACACACTAAGCTGAAAGCTTGTTTACAGGTGCAACCTGGCAGCACAGGGAAGTTAAGTGACTTGCTCAGGGTCACACGGTATGCAAGTGGGGGCTGTGAGATTCAAACCCAGGTCTCCAGATTTGCAGCTCAGAGCCTTAAATCACTGCACTATACTGGCTCCCTAGGTGTCCCCATGCTATGCTACACCACAGAGTTTACATCTAGTTGACCCTGTGCTATTCTACAACATGCTATACTACAGATCTTACATGTAATTGGCCCCATGCTATGCTACAACATGCTACACTAGAAAATGTACATGTGGTTAGCCCTGTGCTATGCTACAGCATGGTACTCTACAGCATTTACATGTAGTTGGTACCATGCTATGCTACAACATGCTACTCTGCAGAGTTTACATGTAATTGCTCCATGCTATGCTACACTACAGAGCCTCATGCTATGCTACAACATGTTAACACTACAAGGTTTACATGTAGTTGGCCCCATGCTATGCTACAACATGCTACACTACAGAGTTTAAATGTAGTTGGCTCCGTGCTATGCTACAACATGCTACACTACAGAGTTTACATGTACTTTAATTGGCCCTGTACTATGCTACAACATGCTACACTACAGAGTTTACATGTAGTTGGTACCATGCTATGCTACAACATGCTACTCTACAGAGTTTACATGTAATTGGCCCTGTGCTATGCTACAGCATGCTACACTACAGAGTTTACTTGTAGCTAGCCCCATGCTGTGTTACAACATGCTACACTACAGCGTTTACATGTAGTTGGCCCCATGTTATGCTACCACATGCAACACACTGCAGAGTTTGCATATAGTTGGTACCATGCTATGCTACAACATGCTACTCTACAGAGTTTACCTGTAGTTGGCTCCATGATATACTGCAACATGCTGCACTACAGAGTTTTCATGTAGTTGGTACCATGCTATGCTACAACATATTGCACTACAGAGTTTACATGTAGTTGGTACCATGCTATGCTACAACATGCTACACTACAGAGTTTACAAGTAATTGCCCCATGCTATGCTACACTACAGAGCCCCGTGCTATGCTACAACATGCTACACTACAGGGTTACATGTAGTTGGCCCCATGCTATGCTACAACGTGCTGCACTACAGAGCCCCATGCTATGCTACAACATGTTACACTACAGAGTTTACAATTGGCTCCATGCTATGCTACAAAATGCCACACTACAGAGTTTACATGTAATTGGCCCCGTACTATGCTACAACATGCTGCACTACAGAGTTTACATATACAGTAATTAACCCTGTGCTATGCTACGACATGCTACACTACAGAGTTTACATGTAGTTGGTACCATGCTATACTACAACATGCTACTCTACAGAGTTTACATGTAATTGGCCCCATGCTACACTACAGCATGCTACACTACAGAGTTTATATGTATTTGGTACCATGCTATGCTACAATATGCAACACTGCAAAGTTTACATGTAGTTGGTACTATGCTATGCTACTCTACAGCATTTACATGTAATTGGCCCCGTTCTATACTACAACATGCTACTGTACAGAGTTTACATGTAATTAGCCCTGTGCTATACTGCAACATGCTACAGAGTTTACATTTAATTGAACCTGTTCTATACTACAGCATGCTACTCTACAGAGTTTACATCTAGTTGATCCCAAGCTATGCTACAACATGCTACTCTACAGAGTTCACATGTAGTTGGTATCATGCTATGATACAACATGTTGCACTATGGAGTTTACATGTAGTTGGTACCATGCTATGCTACAACATGTTGCACTATGGAGTTTACGTGTAGTTGGTACCATGCTATGCTACAACATGTTGCACTATGGAGTTTACATGTAGTTGGTACCATGCTATGCTACAACACGCTGCACTACAGAGTTTACATGTAGTTGGTACCATGCTAAGCTACAACATGCTGCACTACAGAGTTTACATGTAGTTGATGCCATGCTATGGTATAACATGCTGCACTACAGAGTTTACATGTAATTGGCCCTGTGCTGTGCTACACCATGCTATACTACAGAGCTTACCTGTAGCTAGCCCAATGCTATATTACAACATGCCACACTACAGAGTTTACATGTAGTTGGTGCAATGCTATGCTACAACATGCTGCACTACGGAGTTTACATGTAGTTGGTGCCACGCTATGGTATAACATGCTGCACTACAGAGTTTACATGTAGTTGGTGCCATGCTATGCTACGACATGCTGCACTACAGAGTTTACATGTAGTTGGTGCCACGCTATGGTACAACATGCTGCACTACAGAGTTTACATGTAGTTGGTACTATGCTATGCTACAACATGCTGCACTACAGAGTTTACATGTAGTTGGTGCCATGCTATGCTACGACATGCTACTCTACAGAGTTTACATGTAGTTGGTGCCACGCTATGGTATAACATGCTGCACTACAGAGTTTACAGAGCACCTACCCTCTGGAATTCTCTGCAACATCAGCTTCGGGAGTGCAGGACGGTGGGGTGTTTTAAGCAGGCACTTAAGACTTTTTGTGGGGGAAGTCTACTCTGGGTTTTCTTTATTTTATTGTATTTGTTTTATCTTGATGTACAGCGCCTTGGTTATATGAAAGGTGCTATAACAAATAAGTGTTATTATTATTATTATATGTAGTTGTGACCTTGCTATACTGTAACATGCTGCACTACAGAGTTTACATGTAGTTGGTACTATGCTATGCTACAACATGCTACATTACAACGTTTACATGTAGTTGGTACCAAGCTATGCTACAACATGCTGCACTATGGAGTTTACATGTAGTTGGTACCATGCTATGCTACAACATGCTACATTACAGAGCTTACATGTAGTTGATACCATGCTATGCTACAACATGCTACTCTACAGAGTTTACATGTAATTGACCCCGTTCTATACTACAGCATGCTACTCTACAGAATTTACATCTAGTTGGTCCCAAGCCATGCTACAACATGCTAAACTACAGAGTTTACTTGTAGTTGGTACCATGCTATGCCTCAACATGCCAGTCTGCAGAGTTTACATCTATTTGACCCCATCCTATGCTACAACATGCTACTCTAGAGTTTGCATGCAGTTAGTACCATGCTATTCTACAAAGTTTATATCTAGTTGACCCCGTGCTGTGTTACAACATGCTACATTACAGAGTTTACATCTAGTTGGTACCATGTTGTGTTACAACATGCTACATTACAGAGTTTACATGTAGTTGGTACCATGCTATGCTACAAGATGCTGCACTGCAGAGTTTACAAGTAGTTGGTACCATGCTATGCTACAACATGTTGCACTATGGAGTTTACATGTAGTTGGTACCATGCTATGCTACAACATCCTGCAGTACAGAGTTTACATGTAGTTGGTACCAAGCTATGCTGCAACATGCTGCACTATGGAGTTTTCATGTAGTTGGTACCATGCTATGCTACAACATCCTGCAGTACAGAGTTTACATGTAGTTGGTACCAAGCTATGCTACAATATGCTGCACTATGGAGTTTACATGTAGTTGGTACCATGCTATGCTACAACATGCTGCACTACAGAGTTTACATGTAGTTGGCACCATGCTATGCCACAACATGCTATTCTACAGAGTTTACATCTAGTTGACCCCGTGCTGTGTTACAACATGCTATATTACAGAGTTTACATCAAGTTGGTACCATGTTGTGCTACAACATGCTACATTACAGAGAGTACATGTGGTTGGCAGAGTATTATGGTATACAATGCTACATTAGAGTTTACATGTAGGTGGCAGAACATTATGGTATACAATGCTACATTAGAGTACATGTGGTTGGCAGAGTGTTATGGTATACAATGCTACATTAGAGTTTACAGATAGGTGGCAGAGTGTTATGGTATGCAATGCTACATTAGAGTTTACATGTAGGTGGCAGAGAGTTATGGTATACAATGCTACATTAGAGTACCTGTGGTTGGCAGTGTTATGGTATACAATGCTACATTAGAGTACATGTGGTTGGCAGAGTATTATGGTATACAATGATACATTAGAGTTTACATGTAGGTGGCAGAGTGTTATGGTATACAGTGCTACATTAGAGTTTACATGTAGGTGTCAGAGTGTTATGATATGCAGTGCTACATTAGAGTTTACATGTAGGTGTCAGAGTGTTATGGTATGCAGTGCTACATTAGAGTTTGCATGTAGGCGGCAGAGTGTTACGGTATACAGTGCTGCTACATTAGAGTTTACATGTAGGTGTCAGAGTGTTACGGTATACAGTGCTACATTAGAGTTTACATGTAGATGTCAGATTGTTATGGTATACAATGCTACATTAGAGTTTACATGTAGGTCGCAGAGTGTTGTGGTATACAATGCTACATTAGAGTTTACATGTAGATGTCAGATTGTTATGGTATACAATGCTACATTAGAGTTTACATGTAGATGTCAGATTGTTATGGTATACAATGCTACATTAGAGTACATGTAGGGGGCAGAGTGTTACGGTATACAGTGCTACATTAGAGTTTACATGTAGGTGGCAGAGTGTTACGGTATACAGTGCTACATTAGAGTTTACATGTAGATGTCAGATTGTTATGGTATACAATGCTACATTAGAGTTTACATGTAGGTCGCAGAGTGTTGTGGTATACAATGCTACATTAGAGTTTACATGTAGATGTCAGATTGTTATGGTATACAATGCTACATTAGAGTTTACATGTAGATGTCAGATTGTTATGGTATACAATGCTACATTAGAGTACATGTAGGGGGCAGAGTGTTACGGTATACAGTGCTACATTAGAGTTTACATGTAGGTGGCAGAGTGTTATGGTATACAGTGCTACATTAGAGTTTACATGTAGGTGGCAGAGTGTTACGGTATACAGAGCTATATTAGAGTTTACATGTAGGTGTCAGAGTGTTACGGTATACAGTGCTACATTAGAGTTTACATGTAGGCGTCAGAGTGTTACGGTATACAGTGCTACATTAGAGTTTACATGTAGATGTCAGATTATTATGGTATACAATGCTACATTAGAGTTTACATGTAGGTCGCAGAGTGTTGTGGTATACAATGCTACATTAGAGTTTACATGTAGATGTCAGATTGTTATGGTATACAATGCTACATTAGAGTTTACATGTAGATGTCAGATTGTTATGGTATACAATGTTACATTAGAGTACATGTAGGGGGCAGAGTGTTACGGTATACAGTGCTACATTAGAGTTTACATGTAGGTGGCAGAGTGTTACGGTATACAGTGCTACATTAGAGTTTACATGTAGGGGGCAGAGTGTTACGGTATACAGTGCTACATTAGAGTACATGTAGGGGGCAGAGTGTTACGGTATACAGTGCTACATTAGAGTTTACATGTAGGTGGCAGAGTATTATGGTATACAGTGCTACATTAGAGTTTACATGCAGGTGTCAGAGTGTTATGGTATACAATGCTACATTAGTTTACATTTAGGTGGCGGAGTGTTATGGTATACAGTGCTACATTAGAGTTTACATGCAGGTGTCAGAGTGTTATGGTATACAGTGCTACATTAGAGTTTACATGAAGGTGGCAGAGCGTTATGGTATACAATGCTACATTAGAGTATCTGTGGTTGGCAGAGCGTTATGGTATACAATGATACATTAGAGTACCTGTAGGTGTCAGAGTGTTATGGTATACAGTGCTACATTAGAGTTTACATGTAGGTGGCAGAGTGTTACAGTATACAGTGCTACATTAGAGTTTACATGTAGGTGTCAGAGTGTTATTGTATACAGTGCTACATTAGAGTTTACATGTAGGTGTCAGAGTGTTATGGTATACAGTACTACATTAGAGTTTACATGTAGGTGGCAGAGTGTTATGGTATACAATGCTACATTAGAGTTTACATGTAGGTGGCAGAGTGTTATGGTATACAGTGCTACATTAGAGTTTACATGTAGGGGGCAGAGTGTTACGGTATACAGTGCTACATTAGAGTACATGTAGGGGGCAGAGTGTTACGGTATACAGTGCTACATTAGAGTTTACATGTAGGTGTCAGAGTGTTACGGTATACAGTGCTACACTACAGAGTTTGCATTAGGGACTTGCGAATCTACAAATTTGGCACGACAGGCCAGTTATGAGCTGGGCAAAACCTGACCTGACCTGAAATTAAACTAAGGGTTTTGAGGGTCAAAACACATTTGCTTTTAAATGTGTTCTCATGTTCAAAAATCATCCATGTCCCCCCTAAAAAAATATGTAATTGTTTTTGGCTGTTTATTTTTTTGTCGTAAGGCAATTACATTCTGATAATGTTTTTGTTTGATTTCTTTTTTCCTCTTACACTCTGCTTGCCCCTTGGCGCTATAGAAGGATGTGAGAGAGTGAAAGCAACTGCTCCATTCCCTGCCTCTGACAGCCACTCTCTGTTTGCACAGGAGACTTTGCTTCTTTCCCAAACTTCCTTTCTTTTTACATTTTTTTGTTTCTCTCGTTATTTTTTCCTTCTCCTGCTCCAGCAAGCACGCTCATCACGCAGCAGTAGCTAGCTACACAACACAAAAAAGTCAGCTGCTAGTGAACCACAGTGCTCCTCCTATTATGCTGCTGCTATGTTGTCTGCCGCTTCTGACACTTGGGGTTTGGGAAGCAGTATAGCCTAGAGCATAGAGCACCAAAGTGTGAACCTGGAGATCCAGCAGACATGGGTTTGAATCCCATTCCTCCCACTTGCATACTGTGTGACCCTGAGCAAGTCAGTTTACCTCCCTATGGTCCCAGGCTGCACCTGGAAATGAGCTTCATCTCAGTGTGCTTTTCCCAGACAAAAATTCTAAAAAAAAACAAACAAAAAAGAAACAAACAACAAAAAAAAACAAAACAAAACAACAACAAATGGCAACTTCCAATTAGAAATTACAGAGATTCCATGCCAGTAGGGGTCATGAGTCACACTGACATCTGATCATTGTGCCTGCTGTGAATCACATCAGGTGACTGGGCTGTTTTTTGCTGATCATCCAAAGTACGCTAAAGAGGGACAGAGGCAGGAAGTGGCATGGCAGAGGCAGGAAGTGGCATGACAGAGGCAGGACGTGGCATGGCAGAGCCAGGATGTGGCATGGCAGAGGCAGGAAGTGGCATGGCAGAGGCAGGAAGTGGCATGGCAGAGCCAGGATGTGGCATGGCAGAGGCAAGAAGTGGCATGGCAGAGCCAGGATGTGGCATGGCAGAGGCAGGACATGCATGTGCACAGTGCCTGCTTTTTGATGACTTTGGTTAAAAACATTTATCGAGCTGAGATTTGTGGGTTTATGACCCAAGTGTCCCATTTCCCTGAACCCTCCCAAACTTGAATGAGCCCAACATGCAGCCCGACCTGACTACCCACTTGGTTTGCATGCAGTTGACATCATGCTACCGTGCATAGTTTACATATAGTTGACACTATACTATGCAATGCTATGCTATGCTATACTATACTATGCTATGCTATATTATACTATACTATGCTATGCTATACTACATTATACTATGCTATACTATACTATATTATACTATACTATGCTATGCTATACTATACTATGCTATGCTATGCTATACTATACTACAGCACAGAGTTTACATGTAGGTGTGTGGTAGGTTGGGGGGGCACATTAATAAGCATGGCACCTCCATGAGAAGACCCTGTACCCCATACCAAATAAATCAAAGTAAAAATGCCATGTAAAGGAAAGGTCACTAAATCACCTTTCCATGCTGTCTGTATCTAATGCAGCCATTTCCTTCCCTGTTCTGTTCTTCTCTGCATATTACTTCTAATGCTTTTTTCTGGGCTGGTCACCCAAAAGTGCTGCAGGGTCTTATAATTTCCTGTAGCTGCCCGTCTTGCAGGGTTTCGGGGAGAATTTCTTTTCCAGTCCCTTTTAACCCCCATGCTAAATGCATGGTGGGGGGGCATGGCCAGCAGCTGAGCTGAGAGCAGTATTCTTGCGTAGCGCCATACCTCGCCAGCTACAACTAATAATATTAAACTTTATAAGGCTATTAAATTTGTTCACTGACACTGTACAACAAGCCAGAACAGTCCTGCAACTGATTCCGGATCCAAAATCTGCAGAAATAGGTCGCACAAAAACTGCTGTCAGTGGAGACGGTGCCAAGCACAAAGAAACGCAGTCTGGCTTAGACAAAGATGGAGGCCCTCTGGCAGTCATTCCAAACCAGCTGTCTAATGCCACACTACTGAAGGCCATTCAGACCATCGATAAGAAGTTGGGTGACTTTACATCTAAGCTGGCAGTTGTAGAAACAAAACTTCAGGTAGTGGAGGAGGCGGCAAAGGAAGCCAATAGACTGGCAGACAAAACTATGGCAGCCACAGTGGGCCTTGTCAAAGAGAACTTGCTACTCTGACACAGATTGGAAAATCTAGAGAATGGGGTGCATGCATCCCATGTCCATATCTTGGATCTACTGGAGGCAGTGGAGGGAGAAGATATGGTCTGTTTTATACTACAGTGGCTCCCGGACTATCTTCAAATGGAATCCCTGATTTCAATGCAGAGGGCATACAGAGTACATACCAGAGGGGCCCGCTTGCGTGTAAATCTAGCGCATCCTCAGGCTTGGGCAGCTCTGGCTATTTTGGGCTCCATAAAAGAAAGGGACGTGATACTTCAGGAAGCAAGGATACATGGCCCCTCGTAGTGGCAGGGCTCCTCCATTCACACCTTCCCAGACCTTAGTTTTGCCACACAGCAACAGAGAAAAGGGTTTGATGGGATCTGATCAAAGTTCCATTAACTTGGGGTTCACCATGTTTTGGTCATGCCAGTGAACCTGAAGATTGTCCATGGGAATAAAACCTACCATTTCTCTGATCCTGCAGATGCAGGGAAACTGCTCATAAAAATTGAAACAGACTGTACAGCCTGAGGGTCAGATTCTGGGTCGGATGTAGAGGAAGAGATCTGAAGATTCGAAGGCTAGTGAAAGGATCAGCAAGGTTGTAGCAGGTGAATCTAAGAGACTTGGTCAGTTAGGATGTTGTTTTCTCTCCTCGAGGATGTGGGCATTTAATTTTTCTTAGGACACTAAATATTGGGACTTAACGATGCTTGAACTGTTTTTGGTTTAATTGTGTTCTTATTTCATGTCCTGGTATACAGGGAGTATTGGGTTGAGCATCTTGCATGACACAGTTTAAAAAGATCACATGGCTCACTTTCACCTGGGTCCCGTTTACAATAATAATTCAAACAGTTTCCACATAAGTGGTAAGTGTCTTAATTGTTTCTGAACTGTTCTGTTCTTCAGTGAATGTTTTGTAGAACTGATGTGTTGGAATTCAGGGTGCAGGATTTATGAAGCCAATATAAAGAAAAAATAAGTGTTTAGAGGTCATGGAGTTAGGAGAAAGCTCTATGTATTTACTTTACAATGTTATTAAAGGAAGTTGGGGAGGCGTCACCTATTAAAGGGGTGTTTATGTGTAATTTTTTAAGACCTTATGGTGTATTCCCCACTCATGGCAGCAATAGCCTTTGTTAAACCTTATGGGTATTTTTAATACTGTAATGATAACCATCCTATGATATATCAGCAGAGGAGTGCCAATGATACTGTAATGTCATTTTACTGAATGCAATATTACTATGCACTGTCCTTTGGGCTGTACTTGTATTGATTGAAATATAAACTCAATAAATAAAAGTTTTAAAAAAATGTATGGTAGGAGCGCTTAAGTTAGGCCCAGTATGAAAACCTAAAAGATAGGGCAGATGAAAAAGGGGTAATAATTGCTTTATTTAATTACATTTACCCTAAGTAGATAATAATCTCTGTGCTCGCCTTCATTCCATAGAGTCTGGGTGGCATGCCCCCCCCCCCCCAAAAAAAATTTCTATCCAAGTGCTGTTTTTTGAATGGAACAAGAGCTGTAAAAATGTAACTTAGTGGCCTTCCTTGATTAAACTTTAATTGTATGCATCCCCCAGAAATTTTCTTGGCATGATGTATCTGCTCCCAAACCCTGCTGGGGTCTTACATGCATTGAGTGCTGGCAACATTTCCCCCTTGAGAGAGTGTTAGAGCCAGTTGGCACAGTGTAGCAGTTGGAGGCAAATAAAGTAAAAACAATGATTTCCTTTGCCTCACCCTCTGAAGCTAAAAGGGCTTTTGTGTTACCTGTGTGAAAAAAATAGAGAGCTTAACCTGGACCTCTTGGTTCAGTTCCTCTGGGACGGTTCAGGTTAAAAGGGACCTGCGAGTAAAAGAGTTTAAAAAGTCACAGAACTGGAAGGGTTTAATAAGAGAATAATAAGCACACAAAACATATGTTTTCCATACCTGCCCCCTGAAGGCTAAAAGGGGAGAGCTATTTTTTAAGCTTTTCTCCTTGTGGAAAGAAACATTTACTTTGCCTTTCTACAACAAACATTTAAAAAGACAATGAACGACTATTTTCCCCCATATGATGTAACTCTAGAAATATGACAGTATCGTTGTGTATATCAAGAGAAGCGGTGCTCTCATATTTTGCTTGTTCTTCATATATGTTATTTGTCTGCATTTCATAATTGTATGTGTTTTGGTCAAGTCAATAATCATACAGTTTAAAAAAGAAAATTATACATGGTTTGATTGCTTGTTGACTTGCTTGATTGACTCACTGATTGACTGATTGATCTAACATATTTTACCAGGTAAACAAACAGAGCACAGAAGGCTTATTTCCAGTTGCAACTGGGGAGGGAGATAGAAGTAGGAGGGTTATAGGGAAGAATACATTTACCCACAAGGGTGTTGAAGGTATCATAAGTACAGTGACCAAAAAAACTCCAGAAATACAAGGAGTACATTTTCCCACATGGGGTCTTAAGAAAACAGCCGCAGTTCATAATAATAGGACAAAAAAAAAAGTTTGGCACTCAGTTTGATAATTCCAGTGCAAAAGTGCAATTTATTGCTGGCAAGATAGCCTGGACAAACAGTGCCCCTGTGCTTCAACCCAAAAGCAAGCCTTCCTTAGGGGGCATGTCTCTTAGCATTGCAATTATCGAACTGAGTGCCGAGCTTTTTCTTTTTTTTTCTTACATTGAAGTTGGCAACTTGCTAGCTTGTGTACCACCATCTCGTGTGCGCACCATTACACCAACTTAGTTCATAATAACAGGAGACCACACAGCTGCATACACTACAATGTACAGTAATAGGCAGGTGCAGACAGTTGGAGTCTGTACAGTAGATGCTTACTTTACTGGAGCCTGTTACCAATGTAGCATGCAGTAGGCTATGTGCCAAGTAAATTTGGGTAACGGAAGGGAGGGTTGGAAGCCCAGTGGCCCCACTAGGTGGTGTCAGACCTCTGCGGGTTATTACCAAAGGAGGGGTTACTGGCACAACTGGGGCATGAGGTCTGAGAGGCATGATGAGCTTTCATTTGCCTCTTGCATGAAAGAAAGGAATTGGCTGATGTGAGTTTGACAGGCATGCTATTCCAAATGGAAGGAAGCCTGCAAGTGGTTGAGGCTTGCCCTTGGTTTCTCCTGCAATGTGGGATCTGGAAATGGCAGCCGTCCACAGATCTGAGGGAGTAGGAACGATTTGTAGCCACTGTGAAGAGATGCAGGAAGTGGCTAGGAGTTTTCCTGTCCTGTGCCCCCACTAGAGCAGTTTGCAGAGACTGGTCTTCGGGGGTGGAAGCCACCTGAGCTCCTTGTACATTATACTGCGATGCATTTTAGGGGGACAGGAACAGAATGAATCTGCACAGGGCATTGAATAGTGATGATAGTTTGGATAAGGCAGTGGCATTGATGCCTGCGTAGTCAATGTTTCTCCTTCTCTTTTCTTAATAAGTTTCATGTGAAAAATCTAGCTGTTTCAGGAATTTTCTGTGAGGAAGGAGTTCCTGTTTGGCCTAATGTTCTCCTGTTGGTTGTTTGGTGGGGAACACCCTGCTTACTTCCAGTTTGGCAACCCTTTAGGCTCTCACCTGACAGCAAGCTCTGGACTTTATACGGCTGTGATCTGGAGGCCTGAAGGAGGCCATGCAGAAGGGCAGCACATCCTACCTGAAGGAATCTTCACTGTTCTTTGTTAGAAGTTGTGGGAACTAAGGTAGGCATGTTTTTAGTCTGTAGTAGTATGATTGCTTTTTTTTTTTTGTTTTGTATTGTTATGTTGTGTTATGAAAAATTTTAAATCTAAAAATTAAGCTTTAGTTAATATCTAGAAGTTAAGCACATGGGTGATTGACAGGTCAAGGGATCAGAAGTGACTATAAGAGACTGACTGGCAGGCAGTTGACAGCTGAGAGCTAGACTGAAAAGAAACAGCGCTGTGACCTATAGTGGGGAAACCAGTCTGCAGTTTTACAAGAAACTTGGGTTGGTGGTAGGTGCTAGAACAGTCTATGAAAGACTGGCTAGCGATGGTGTTAGCAGAGTCTCGCGGAGGAGACCAGTGCTACAAGGATGTGCGATCAGTCTGGCAAGGTTGGACAGGCAGGTGCCAGGGAGCCTGGAGGGAGGTGGTAGTAGACACTGACGGACTGGGTCCACCACTCATGGCTGAGTTAGGGCACATTGTTAAAGGCGTGGGGACTACCCTCAGAGCCTGGTCTGATTGAGTGAAAACTCTGTATAGCAGGAGATGACACTCCCATAAAGTTGTGTTACCCTACTGCAGAATAGGTGCAGTTTCTGCCAGATAGAAAAATGGCAGATGAGTTCCCAGGTGATGATGTAAACAGAGTCGGCTGAACATATTGGGGGTTGGGCCCCCTGCACCCCCACAACAGTGGATCAGTTAGTTTCAGAGGGCACAGTCCCCTAGGCCCCCCCTTGCCACCTGATCCTCTGCCTCCTACTACTACTCCTACTAATAGTTGAAGTGCTGACAAGATCACAGACATCATCAGACGAGACTTCGTTATGATGCTGAAATCTCATCTGATGATGTTGGAATCTCATCTGCCATTTTTCCTGTGAGGCAGAAAATGCACCTGAGCCCCCCTCCCCCACTGCTTGCATTAGGTCATCAGATTCCACCCTCTGAATGCGCCCGTGTTAGGGCACCGAGTCACTATGGCAGCAAAAGCCAATGTCGCCGACCACTCTTTTATACAAACTCGGGGGGGTAGACCTCAGGAAGGGGGCAGCAAACTCAGGGTTTGGGGCCGTAATGACTTGGCACTCTAATGCTGGTGCCCTGATGCACTGCAGTGAGGTCATCATGTCCTGAACTACTACTACTACCCAAGTGCAGAGCAGCTGTTTAATGAACTCCTTGTCAAAAAGGGAATCATCACATGGGACATTTTTCACCTGAATCCTTGCCTTTTGCATCTTCTTCCAAACATCCATATTGTAAGATGACATCACACTATGCTACACTACAGAGCTCGCATTTAGCTGACACAACATCATGCCTTGCTTCCCTTCTGCTCTGTTTAAGAAATGACCCTACCGTACTTCCCCCTGGAAAACCTACAAAAGATGAAACGAAATGTGACTACAGGTATCAAATTAGAAAGGTGGTCACCGTCAGCAATGTGATGAACAAATGGGGGAGCCTTTCCCAGATCACTATTAGGGGAGTTCAAGCCACAAAAGTAGGCAAGCGCATTTCTAGAATTTAACTTCTTGATACAGCCTTGCCCCTACTGGAAGTAAAAATATTAAAAAATAATTTGTTCTTTTCAAAGATGAAACTGGACACGTGCATTTTATATTAATAATGTCATTTCTATGCACACCACCTTTCTATTCTGACATAAAATACAACATATTTTAAACCAACTCTGTAGAATCCGTTTCATCATTTTACAGTACGAGAGGCGACAGATTCAATCAGCTGCCTCAATTTATATTAATGCTAAATAGTAATTCATGCACGGAAAAAAGTTAAAGGACCTGTCTCAATCCTCCTTCCATTTTCCTATTTGAGATATATGTTGAAGTATATTGCTATTTGGAAAATGAGATAGATGGATAATTTCCTAACAGTTGGTATAGATGGATTAATTGCCATACATGGATTCATTGATATTGATGGGTAAATTGGCATACACATACACACAGATCAAAAAAGCCACGTGGAGATAAAAAAAATGACAAATTGATTTTCGCAAGATTTTTTTTTTTTTTGGCAGAAACAAAAACATTTCATAGTGCCATTTTGTTTCTGCAATGTGGTTAAGTTAAAAAGTATGTTAATTGATTGCCCTGCGTACCAGCCTGGGAGTGGGTCCCAGGGTGGTAGTCTGGGTAAAACATTGGCTGGACAACAGGACACAGAAGGTAATTGTAAATGGAGTCCACTCTGAAGAAAGAGGGGTTACTAGTGGGGTACCACAGGGTTCAGTATTGGGTCAGTCCTTTTAATGTCTTCATAAGTGACATTGCAGAGGACTGGAAGGAAAAGTATGCCTCTTTGCAGATGACACAAAGATCTGCAACACAAGGAGGCATGGAAAGGATGAGAAGGGACTTGGCAAGGTTGGAGGAATGGTCAGAAGTATGGCAGCTGGGATTCAATGCAAAGAAGTGCAAAATAATGCATCTGGGGAACAAGAACCAAGGGGAAGAATGCACAATGGGGGTGGGGAAGGTAATAACAACAACAAAAAAGGAAAGGGACCTTGGGGTAATCATATCAGATGACCTTAAGGTTAACAAGCAATGTGAGAAGGCAGTAGGGAAGGCTGGGGGTATACTGGGATGTATAGGGAGAGGCATCAGCAGCAGAAAACAGGAAGTTGTTATCCCTCTGTACAGACAGTTGGTGAGACCCCATCTGGAGTACTGTGTCCAGTTCTGGAGACCCCATCTCCACAAAGACATAGACAGGATAGAGGCCGTCCAGAGGAGGGCAACTAAAATGGTGCAGGGTCTGCAAGAGAAGCCATATGAGGAGAGACTAAAGGAGCTTAATATGTATACCCTTGAGGAAAGAAGGGAGAGGGGGACATGATAGAAACTTTTAGGTACCTCAGTGGAATCAACAAAGTCCAAGAGGGTAGCATCTTTCAGAAAAAGAGACGAACAAGAACAAGGGGACACAATTTAAAGATGGTGGGGGCAGTTCAGGGGCAATGTGAGGAAGTACTATTTCACAGAGAGGGTAGTGGATGCATGGAACAGCCTTCCTGAGGAGGTTGTGGGGTCTAAAACTGTGGGAGAATTTAAGAATGCATGGGACAGACATAAGGCAATTCTTGTGGGGGGTAGGAAGAAATAAGCTATTGGTTAACTAGGATCTGCGGCCTATCCTGTAGGTAGGGAAATGGGCAGACTAGATGGGCCAAGCAGTCCTTATCTGCTGTCAAAGTCTATGTTTCTATGTTTCTATGCGTAGCCCAGTGATGTGTTGGGCTACAATGAAGGCCACTCAGATTCTGGCGTGAGCAATATACGGAGCAGCTTTTTGATATTTATATCTGCATCTGTAATGCCAGAGCGTGTGATTGTGGGGCAATAATTGCATGGCTCGAGTGTGTTGTGAGGCACAAGGCACTTGCACCGTGTGCTTTCAAACACACAAGAGCAAAGTGTGATTATTCCCATAATCACACATCTCTAAAGTGTCTAAATGCACTTATAACATGTTGAGAAAAATATGATGCTGAAAAACTGACCAGAACGTGTGTTTTCATGCTTTCGAATAAGAGAACTTTTCTTTTGAACAGTTGGGATCTAAGGTAGTCCCTGACGAGAATGTTTTTAAACGAGAATCAAGAACCTTTTTTCCACATTTTTATTTCATTCATCATTTCCTTATAAGTTCAGGTGTCAGTGATTTTAAATGTGTAGGAAGGAGAAATTTTGTTTCCTTGTCACTGCCAGGATACGCAGCTTCCAGCATATTTTGCAGGTGGCTTTACCGAATCTTCAGTTTGGTGCTGTAATGATGTCAGCACAGAGAAAACTAGTACAGGGGTGTAATTAAGGGCTAATAATTACATGTCATTTTTTGGTGTTCTAGCCAGTGAGATTGGTCAGATTCTTGTATTTTTTCTCAACCTGTTATAATAAATTATTTTATATTATTAAATCAAATATGTAATATATTCTGGCAGTTCACTCATAATAATAGTCATTTTAAATGTTTATGGTTTAGAGTAGATAAAAAGTGAGAGAGGGAAAAGGGAGAAATAGAAAAGGGAAGATAGAGGGTAATTCACATTGTTTTTAATATATTCAAACATGCATTCTCCAAAACTTTCATGGAGACAACTGTTCCATCAGATTTTTAATGCTCCTTGCTATCTTGGGTGTAGTTTTAGGAATTCAGCAATTTATCCCAGCATATTGTCAAATTTCAGGCTATTCTTTTGAAGTTTATAGCATAGTCTAATTTCACATATAGCCCACCAGGTTATTACTTTATATTACAAAAGCCCACGATCCGGCATATGGGGAAGGAGGTGGGTCCACTAGCCCAAAAAGTTATTACTTTATATTACAAAAGCCTGTGATCGGGCATATGGGAAGGGAGGGGGGTCCATTAGCCCACCAGGTTATTACTTTATATTACAAAAGCCCACAATCGGGCATACGGGTAGGAAGGGGGGTCCACTAGACTACCAGGGAGGGTCCGGGTGCTTGTGGGCACGTGTTCCTGCAGGCGGGTGGCCATCCATGGCTGGCAGCTGTTGTGTTGTGCCTTGCAATACAGCTGCCCACCTGTGGGTGGCCAGCATTTGAGCCTTTATTTTCAGCTCAACTTTGAGCACCAGTGTCTGGCCGCATGTAGAGTTGTGCCAGCATATCGCCCGCCACATCCGAACTGAATATCGGGATGTGCCGCGCGCCATGGGGCATGCCCCTGCTGTGCGCCGCATACATTTACAATGTGCCGTGGGACATCAGGACTTGCACTGTGCAAGGCACCCATTTGAATATCGGCCAGCGCATTATGGGTTGTGCTGGTGCAACTCCTTTGAATATCTCCCCCCATGAGTAAATAATCTGTCAGTTTCCCTAACTAAGGTGATCACCAACACTTTGTGCTCAGTATCACCCCTCCATCCCCCCAAAAAAACAACAAACTGACAGGATCTTAACATGAGCATTATTGTTTCCTTTGTTCTCTTCCAGCCCTAAATGAAGCCCCAACCCCACACACAGATTCCACCTTATTTCAAACAAAGTATTGCCCCCTACAAATTATGGATTAATCTGTGAAAGTAATGAAATATTTATCTGTAATGCTGTATTCAATAAATTCAATAGGCAAAGGCCCTCAGATAATTGAAAGTAAATGTGAGTTGTTGACATTTTACAGTCTGATATACAGAAGTATGCATATGTGTGTGTGTGTATATATATACTGAGCTCCCAGGACCTTGAGGATAATGATGTCATTGTTGCCTGAATGACTTCAACACTAACCAAAGATTCTGCTAGCTGGTCTAAGAATTTCTGAGGGATTTTCTGTGAAACCATCAATTAGGAGAGCATTGAAATAGTAGCTGTACACGTCAGTCATTTCATATGTAATAAATAAGGCCTGGTTGTTCTTATGTTGGGGGGAAAGAGTAAAGTTTATAATGTGTTCATAATATATCAGTAGTTGATCTTTAAACAAACTCACAAAAACACCCTGTCTTAAAGAAAAATCCTTATTATAAAAAAAAAAACCAGCGACTGTAGCCATACGTGTATACGTTGATTGACCCAGTGATTGATTGATTTTGATAACTGGGTGGGTGCACTGTTCCAGATGCCTTTTTCAGGTATAACCCAGGTACTGAAGTTACAATACAGAGCACCAAAACAAACATACAAGAATATAAATCCATGTGTGATGGAGAATCAGGCAAAGGTATATAACATGGTATAAGAGTGTAATAGAACATGAACATACGTTTAGTTTTTGCAGGTAATCTTTCGGTTCAGCAGTAAAGACTGTAGGTATTGAGGACAACCTGTTAGAAAAATGGATGGTATTCCAGAAGGAAGCGGCTCGGTAGCTGAACAAGCTTTGTCTCATGCCTGTATGCATGCAAGGTATTTTTTTAGTAAGTTATTTGCCATGGAGCAGGAAGATGGGTTATTGACAAATGTGCCTACTTCAGAGAAGCAGAGGGTTGCTTTTCGATGAAGGATCTGGAACACAAAATTAGCTAGGGATAATTGGGCTCTATATTCTGGTTGCAGCCCTTTGAAGAGGACTGGCAATATAGCCTAGAGGTTCAAGTAATGAGCTGTGAATGAGCTTGGTATGTTCAGCAGGCCTTGGTTTGATTCCCACAGCCTCCACTTGCATACTGCGTGACTCTCAGCAAGTCACTTAACCACCCCAGTGCTCCCAGGTTTCCCCTGAAAACTGCCACTTTCGCCTAGTAGGCCTTACCCAGTTACCAAAGTAGAATACAGAATTGGTACAGTGATGTGATCTGGGGCCTTCATTGGATGCAACTTTGGCCAGTTTATAAAAAAGAGCTCTTTTTTGCCCAAATGGTATTCGGGGTGGCATCTATAGCAATGGTGCCACATTCAATCAGAGGAAGTATGCTGCTTTGGGCAATTCTGATTCTGGTATTGGGTGGTAGGAATTTTTAAAGGTGATATAACAACCCCAGTTTTTGGTTCATGGACTTAGTCACGTTATTTATGCCTGGCAAAAGTGACACAGGGATCGATAGTTACACCCAAATATTTGAATTCATCAACTGTTTCAAGTTGTATACCATTCAAATTTGAAACACGGAAATCATGAGAAAAGCTTTTCACCATTGGAGTGGAACCCAACAACATGGATTTTGTTTTGGGGATGTTCAGGACCAATTTTTCTTTTAGGAACCAACTTTGCCGGAAATGGAAATTGCACTATAGCAATTCAGTTATTCCAACAATAGCCTTCCTATGTACATAAAGGACTGAATTATGTGAATAAAGAACAGCATTGCCACTGTAACAGATTTGTGGCATTTTGTTAATGAAAATTATACTGTATGTAAAAGGTGTCCTAAAACGGATCCCCAAGGGACAGCACAGCTGATGCAGTTTGTCTGTGACTCCTCTTTGCCAATTTTGACAATGTGGGATCTGTTGTGTGGGTAGTTTGAAAACCATAGTTTTGCAAAGGAGCCCAGTCCCATTTCAGCATGTTTTCACCTAATCAGACCATGATCTACTAGATCCAAAGCTTTGGTTAGATCTACAAACACGGCGCCTGTGATTAGGCCCCTGTCTATGGCTTGGAGTACCAAATCTGACCAGCGCCATGCAGGTTCCATGACCTTTTCTGAATCTGTGGGTGTTGTTCCTTACAAAGCAACCCATACTGATCCTCTCTTGGACTTTAGCCAGGGTTGATGGAATAGATGCAGGCCTGTAATTGTCAAAGTCAGTGAGATCCCCCTTTTCGTGAGGAGTTACAACTGACGTTAGTTTCCAGACATCAGGGATTGCTTTATTCTCAAAGGGAAGATTAAATATTTTAGCAATGGGTAGTGCGATTTGCGGTGCAGCTAATTTTTAGGAATTTGAGTATTAGTCCATCGCTGCCAGCAGACTTATTTGCCTTTAACTGTTCTAACAAGTTGCAGACTTCTTTGACTATGACTCTTTTGAAGTAAAAAAGGGGACGCGACTCTGAGTTTGCGTTAAATAATCCAACGTGCCGTGCTTCTTCATCTTTAGGGTATCTATGTTATTGTAAGCTACAGAAACGGTCATTAAACAAATTTACCATGGTCTTTGGGTCTGTGTGCTTAACACTGTTAACTTCAAGGATCAGTGGGGCAGTGGCGGTTCTGGGATTGAGTAGTGAGTTAATAGAGTTCCAGAATTTTGGGGGGTCACTCAGGTTAGCTGTTTGCTGGGACTTGAAATAAGTGCTTTTGGCTATGATAAGTTCACATTTAATGCTTATTAGGCAGGTATCTGTAGGCTGCCCAATCAGATTGTGAATTAGTTTTCTTGAAAACATCCCAGGCCATGTCTCTAGCCTTCATTAATTTGAAGACAGTTTTGGAAAACCATTTGGAGTTCAGGTTTTTAATTCTGCGTCTGGTCAGAGCGCATGAAGACCAAGTATTCTCATGAACTCTGTGATAAAGAAGTCCTGATGGCTACTAACATCAAGTATGGCATCCAGGAAAGACCAATCAATATGCAAAAAATCACGGAATAAGATATCTTTTGGGGTTGGGTTGTGGTCAGGCCATTGTGACAGAGGCAATAGATTGTAGTACGACCGCTGATTGAAGATGATAATTGTACAGATAACTTGATTATAATGTATGGGAGAGCGTGATTAAGGATGGAATTCGATGAATTCCTATCCTTGTTATGGTATGGTTGTGAGGTTAAGAGGTTGTTATACCCTTTTAACTATGTCTCAATGATATCATAACAATGTGGATGTCTCTGCACATGCGCGTCAGTCGGAGTTCCCCATTGCTGGTATATCACTAATGTCGACACCGAAGAACTCATATTGCCATTTACAGGAAGAGCTGAATTCCAACACAGAATGCTGGAGGGAAAAAAGGTACAACAAAGGGCTTGGGCAACAATCGTAAGGAAGTAACTTTAAAAAAATAAATAAAATACACTCTGAATTAGAGCTGGGAACGTATCGGGGCTTAAACATGAGGGGGTGTTCGAACAGTCAATCGGTCAAATTGCTTAGGAGAGGCAGAGCAGGATGGGAGGTGAACTCAGTGTTTGTGTTCAAATGGTGCCCATACACTATAAATGACAATGAATGGGGAACAGTTAACAGCAATGCTGAATTCCCTTCTCGAGGTTGTTATGCCAATGGTAAAATCTCAAGCTTTGCTCTCGAGGTTTACTAGGTTAGCATAACAACCACTCAAAAAGAACACAGCTTTGTTATTAACTGTTCCCCATTCATTATCCTCTATTTGTCAGTGTTGCTGACTAGAATCCATTTAATGAGGGTGTGACACTCTGGGGGTGGCGGAAAAAATGAAGAGCGATCTAAGCAGGCTCAGGGAATGGTCATAAGCGTGGCAACTAAGATTCAATACCAAGAAGTGCAAAATCATGCATTTAGGACATAGAAATCCATGGGTGGAGTACATGATGGAAGAGATAGTATTGGCGACCACCGGAGAGGAAGGAGACATGGGGGTAATCATATCTGAGGACCTAAAAGTGGCCAAGCAGTGTGACAAAGCAGTTGGGAGAGCCAGTAAGATGTTAGGGCGCATAGTGAGGGGTATCACCAGCAGAAAGAAGGAGGTGGTGATACCACTGTACAAAACTTTGGTGAGACTACATCTAAAATACTGTGTCCAGTTCTGGAGGCCACATCTCTGGAAGGACATAGACAGAGCAGAGGCAGTCCATAGGAGGGCAACTAAAATGGTGCAGGGTTTGTATCATAAGCCCTACAAGGAGTGACTGAGGGACCTTAATATGTACAAATGGCACCAGGTAATCAGCTAGATATAATTTTAATCACTGCATAAAATGCATTACAACCGTGCAAACACACAGGACTCCCGACCAGGTTTTGCCTTAACTGGCTTTCTCAAGGGATACTGGTCTGTTGGAGGAGCAAAACTTTTAAACATGACTAGAACCAATCACAATGACAAAAACTTTTAAAGTGACAACATACTTTTAAGAACAATGTGTAGTGAAGTGTCTTACAATTTTAACACATTTTTATAAAAATCATTTATCCAACTGAATGGATAGGTTCCTACTTAATCCAAGGGAGGCAGTATAGCGCAGTGGTTTAAGGCTTTGAGCTACAAATCTGGTGACATTCAGCAGACCAGACCTGGGTTTGAATCCCACAGCTTCCACTTACATACTGTGTGACCCTGAGCAAGTCACTTAACTTCCCTGTGCTCCCAGGTCGTGCCTGTAAAAAAGCTTTCAGCTTAGTGTGCTAATCCTGGTTAAACACAACTAAAAAAAACCAAAAAACTAAGAAATCTCACCATGTCAAAGTACTATTTATAAATAATTGAATTAACCTAATCATTACCCTAATAAATAGAAAGTGCATTTCATATATATATATAATATTTGAAGCACTTAATTTCTCAATGGGTAATGTTATATTTTATTCTCCCCTAAATATTTTAAAGCTTTTGTTCCTACTAAGCATAGATATTAACAGAGAGGACGGCATAGAAACAGCTTTTTTTGAACTAGAAAAGGCTGCATTAAAGACACACAGACACTTTTGGCATAGGACATATTTGGAAACAGATCTTAAAGTGGAGAGAGCACCACAGGGCATAAGAGTCACAAAGAAACAATGTTATGGACAGGATTGAGAGAAATTTAAACATGACTGGTATGAGGCTCAACAGGAAGGTTCATTAGCATTGGTTAAATGCGTTATAAAGGACTACTATAGACAACTACCTGGACTACAAGAGACTTTAAAAATAAAGAAACAAAAAGTAGCCCTTTTTAAGGAAGATGGAAGATTTGTAATCTTGGAAAAGAAATTAAAAGAAAAGACAGAGAAACAAGATCTGAAGTTGAAAGAACAAAAACTAGAAAACTATGAAGGAGACAAAAGGGACTATTTAACAGGACAGGTATTTAGCTGGAGGAAAAAAGTCATTTAAAGGTAATGAAAGGCTGAACTACAGAAACAGAAATAAAAATAAGAACAAAAAGCAAACAGATCAATTAAAATCAATTCTGAAGTATAGAGGAGATTTACCCTCAGGGTATACTACAAATAGTGGGTCTGACAGTGAGATTTTGGAACCTTTTTCAAAAGAAGACGGGGGAAGGGGAGAATTAGAAAAAATGTACAATCAACAACATTGACATATAGACAATCCCCGGCCCCCACAGAGAACAACCTGGGCTGTAACCTTCCAATAACAACCAAATCAAAAAGAACGAGAAGAGGGGGTCAGAAAAGAAAACATCCAGAAACAAGGCATGAGAGGCAACAAATGGAAGAAAATATAAATATTATTAACATCTCTAAGATTGAATTGACAGAGGCAGAAACAACACTGCTTCAGAAGGGTTTGTACTTTGTGCCATGTAGAGAAACCTCAAGATTTGACCTCTTTGTGGACTTTAGAAAGTTTACAAGAATACTGAACTTGAAAGCTTTTTGGGCAAAAAAGAATAAAATGGGAGGAACTACAAGAGATGATAATCTTGGGAACAGTTTGGAAACCTTAGTTTCCAGTATAGACCATGATTCATTGAACGAGAAGAGGGGGTCAGAAAACATCTGGAAACAAGGCATGAGAGGAAACACATGGAAGAAAATATAAATATTATTAACATCTCTAAGATTGAATTGACAGAGGCAGAAACAACACTGCTTCAGAAGGGTTTGTCCTTTGTGCCATGTAGAGAAACCTCAAGATTTGACCTCTTTGTGGACTTTAGAAAGTTTACAAAAATATTGAACTTGAAAGCTTTTTGGGCAAAAAAGAATAAAATGGGAGGAACTACAAGAGATGATAACCCTGGGAACAATTTGGAAACCTTAGTTTCCAGTATAGACCATGATTCCTTGAATCTGGAACCAGAAGTAGAAGAGACACTGAATCTAGCAGGGGAAAATACTCCAATTCAGATACAGGACATAAATTTAGAAGGATTTAAACCACCCTCAACGTTTTGCCCACCTTATAATCATAGTGTGGAAATTTTTGAAAGAGTTTGTGAGGAAGAAATTCAGAGACTGTTTCAGGAGCCAAAGGACATTTTTGATAACTTGCACAAAGCAGAAAGAGGTACACTTAAAAAATTACAAGAAAACCATGACATTACAATAAAGAGTGCGCGGTGGTAATAATGGATCAGTATGTATGTTAAAGAGTGTTTAAGGTAGCTCAGTGACATCACCTTTTATAAAGTCTTAAAAAGGGACCCGCTCTTTGAATTCAAACAAGAAGTGGATGGGGTGTTAAGAGAGGCCTTGAACAGTAACCTCATTACCAGTGATGGTTTTGAATACTTAACAGTGGAGAAAGTTATTAAAGCATGTTTTATGTCCTGCTGAAGGTGCACAAGAGCCTGACCGACCCCCCAGGTAGACCTATAGTGTCAGAAATGGGCAGTTTGCTTGAACCCCGTCTCAGTACCTAGATGTACATATTAAAGAATTGGTTAGTCAATTACCTTCCTACTTGAGAGATACCACACAGTTGTTGGGCATTTTGGAAGATCTGGAACTGGAGCCTGCTGCTAGATTGGCTGCTAGTTTCATTAGATATAGAAGCCCTCTATACGAATATCCCACACAGTGAAGGGTTAGGTGCACTGAGATTCTGGTTGGAGAATGGAACGGCCTTTCCGCCTGAGCTAATAGATTTTCTGTGTGAATGTGCACCATTGGTCCTCCAGTTTAACACGTTCATCTTCCAAGAGACTACCTATTTGGTTTAAAAGTTTTGCTCCTCCAACAGACCAGCATCCCTTGAGAAAGCCAGTTAAGGTGAAAATGACTTGAGAAGAAAAATGTAATGGGTTAAACCAGGCTTTTATTCCTATTTACTGTAACCTCAGTTTGTTCCTGATTTTGCATAACTTGATCTTTGTAGGAGTTTTTTGCACCCTCCATTTGCACTGGCACCCCTTTCCTTCAGGCCCTATAGTGCCATTTCTTATAGCCACCACATTCATCCCTTCTGATGACACTCTGCTGGGCCACACATCCACTGCCAGACCTCTGGCCACCTAAGGGCCAGTTTATCCCTGCCAGGGGCCTCCCTTGGCCATCTTCATGGAATGTCTCCTAAGATCTCCTTAACTGGACCTCTCCAATTTTGCCAACTTATTCCTGCTGGGGGCTGCACTGCGGTTTAGTAGAGGAATGTCATGTGATGCCCAGAGGGGGCATGGCTGGTGAGTGTGTCGGAGGAGGGTTCGGGCATGGGGAGGGGCACAGAGGTCATCATCCAGCATGCCAGTACGGCATTTTCCAATTTCTATGTCCCCATCCTCTTCCCCATTGTTTGTGCATGCACAGCTGGCTGGGGGGGGACACCTGATGGTGTGTGGTCCATCACTCCATCACTGGCACCTCCACTGGCCACCACCAGGAGCTGCTGAATTGTAATGCTATGATCATAATCCACCATTGGATGTTCTTTCACCCTCCCTGCTGGCCTCCACTCCTGACGCCCGGGCTAGGAGCGCAAACCCAGGTTGCCAGTGTGTTAGAGCGATCTCTCAGCATCGTGGAGCCAGCATATAAGTTGATCTTTAACCTCTTCCACCTCACTTGGCAAACTCCCAGTTTTTAATAATCGCTTTTTGATGTTAAACAATTCTTTTAATATCTTCTTCACATGGGGGGGTGGGGGTTTTAGGTTCCATTTCAGAATCTGTAGACAGACCTTCACTTTGCTCACTAATATCAGTTATCTGTGGAATATCAGGCATGTCCGTGCCATTGTCATCACCATAAGGGTTTGGATACAAACTAACCCCAGCAGTTTTGTCTAGTTCAGTTCCCACCTTAATACTGGAATCAGTGGCATTATCCTTCTGGGCAATAGTGGGTGTGAAGTGAGCTGAGAAGATGTTTTGGAGGAATAATGTAGAGTAGAGTCGAGAGCTCACTCTCTGGGGTGGAGAGGAGATAAACCAACTGGGTGGTAAGGCGGTTCTTGACTATTTGGCTATGCAATGTTAATTTACCAAAATGGAGAGGCAGGGCGCACAGCTCATGAAAAGGACCAGTTTATTAAGCAACTGACCACAGAACTTGGAATAGGAGAAAAAGAGTGATATGATATTCACTTTCACTGACTATTTCTACTGTATCTCTATACAACCACATACTATAAGTACTAAGAATACTATCGTTACTAAATGGATCTATTGCAAGACTCTAAGAGCCTATGACAGTAACGTCTACATAAATTCCACCCTAGAGTACATTTGAGTTCATTGGGCACCATGAATAGCAGAAGGATGCACAATAAGAAGCTTCTGTGCACGTTCTTCCATTGGCCAGCTTGTAGAGTAGGTGAGGCAAAGACTTTGCCACTGGGTGTCAATCAGACCCAGCAATACGAGCAAACACACTTGTATTCCAAAGGACTGGTGCAAACTGAAAACTTCTAGGTTGTCGCCACTAACCCGGAAAAAAGGCTTGAAAACTGAAAATCAAAGAACTGAGCACAAGAACACTTCTGGGCCATCACCACTGACCCAGGAAAACTTGAAGAACTGAGGCTGAGGATTTGTCAAACTGAATAATTGCAGCACCTCCAGGCTTTCACCACTGACCTAGGAAACTTGAAATCTGAAGACTGAAGATTCAACAAACTGATGAACTGTAGCACCTCCGGGCTGTCACCACTGACCTAGGAAAAGGCTTGAAGAATGAAGACTGAAGATTTGGCAACCTGAAGAACTGGGACACCTCCGCTGGAGAACCTCTGGAAGGCTGAAGACCTGCAACAAAAACCTCAACCCATTGGGCGATGGATTCTTATCTGTGAAGGGGTGCAGTTCTTTGCACTACCTAGCTCAATGTTACGGAGGGGTTAGCCTGAAGATCCGACAAAGAAGCAAGTGACAGGAGTTCCTTAACTATCTACACTACTCCTGCGTTGACGAGCAGCCCCAGATTATCCATATGCAAATGGATGTCAAGTCTCTGGGTGATCACTGTTAGTGAAAGTCTTTGGTTGAGTAGTCATTAAAGGGGATAGGCATTAGGCAGAGAAGTCCATAAACATACAGGCAGTTAAATGGCACGCAGGGCAGTTCATAACATGCAGGGCAAGTTCTGGGTTAATCCAATAGTTCTCGTGATGAATGGGGCAAATTCAAGCAAGTAGGACAATGTGGCTTCATGCAGGGCAATTACACTGTTACATTTCAGGCGCTGTCCCTTTAACTGCTGTCTCAAATCAAACAGTTTTTGCTCTTTTTCACAATTTTAATACAGTTCAGCGTTTTCACTTTTGAAATGTTTAGCAGAATCACTTTCAATAGCAGTTGCACTAGGCGAGGTGCTATATAAGGGGAAAACCTGAATAATGCTGTATATACCTAGCTATGCAGGGACCCTGAGGTATGTCCTCCCTCCCACAGGCATTTAGGAGTTTAACAGAAGGGTTACCTTATTGACTGAGGGTAATCTGGCTAGCCTATATGCTAGGGATCCCATGCTAACTGTTCCTCCCTGACTTAGGGGGCTATGAATCAGTTACTCAGGTTACTAGCCCTTGGCTAGAGCTGTGGCAACTATGCTGCTGTGGTGGCTAACTGGCTGGCCCATGCCTTCCCCTTGCTCCTGGCTGAAGCTGACACTACTGCGCTTAAATCAGCAGAACTTAACACTTTTCAGACACTATCCTTAGCTGGCTGCTGGGGGCCACTTGGCTACTAGCCACCTTTACCACCCTGGGGCACTCTCCCTTGATAATCTGTGGCTTTGCTTCCCTCAACTGGCCCACCTGGTGTTATTTCTGAATAAAATAAAAACAAGAACAACTTTTGGGCTACTTAGCCCTTGTTTGTGTAGCCCAGCTGGCTGGCTTGGCTATAGTCTGGGGCTTTACTTTCCCCTACTCCTGGCTGGAGCTTTCTATACCATTCACTTTAAATAGGATCAACCCTGTCCTAGGCGCTGCCTCTGGGAGCTTCTTATTCTATATGCAGCTCACCCCGCTGGAGCTTATTTTAATACATTTAAATAGGGCCACCCTCATCCTAGGCTCCCTTACTGGGGCAATTTAAATAAGAAGAGTGCGCTGACAGGCCGAATGCAGACAGGTGAGAGGTCTTCCATTGGGCCTTCCTGTTCCCCGATGCTCTCTCTCTCTCTCTCTAGATGTGGCCCTGCTTGTGGTTGCTGCCTCTGAGAGACTGGAATAACTTTACTTTTATAAAATAACAAACAGGGCTATACAGAGCCCACAGCACAGCCAACTGACTGCTGCTGCTTCTTCTTCTGGCAAATGGACCCGCTGACACTGACAGATCGCCACAAAACCACTGAATCACCAACAACTCATGGCGGGATGAGAGGAGGACTGCAGGTACTACTTTTTAACTTATTACCTCCCTGCATCCCTCTCTCACTTACAGCCACGGCTTCTTTCTTGTGGCTTCTCTTCGGGGCACCTGAAAGCGCTCCCCCAAATGGACTCCTTGCTGCCCAGCTGAACTATTCAGTGGCCATTACTGGCTACACTTGGAACTTTTTCCCTGGCATTGAGGAGGCCAAATCCCTAATGACCAGGGGAGCAACCAGAGGTCTAGCGCGAGCTGGACCTTAGGGCTGGCACAGGCCCGTGCCACATGCTGGGCAGGCTACACGAAGAAAAAAAAACAACTTTTAAACTGCAAGTTCCAGTTTATTCCTATGAGGATCCTGTCACTTTGTTCCCCTTCCCCCTTGCTACCTAAATTATCAAGGGTACCTGGGCACCTTAGTGGGGCCCATCTTTGGGATATTACAGGTGCACCTGTTTCCACAGTTACATCACGCATTTCTAATCCAGAATTTTAGGGCCTGTAACACTGATTATACTTGATCAGGCTTGTGTCTGCTTTTAAAGTTTTAGCCTTTGTTTCTATTTGATTTGCAATTAGAAAGGAGTTTATAGGCTGTACCATTTGCAGCCTATCTTCTTTTATTGCTCTCGCCGTCCTTAGGATATACCACAGGATAGATTAGTTCATCCACTCTAATCTATACATCAGTCACTATTTTGAAGCTGTTGGGATCCATTAAGTCTACTGAGGCTGAAGATATATTCTCCTCCCCCCCCACTGAACTTTGAATGAGAGTGTCTGGCACTATATAGCCATCCTGACATTTCAGTTGTGCAGGAGTGACCCGACAGTCAGAGGGAAGTCCAGTGCCAAGAACAGGAGGGACTCAGAATATGGATAACTTCTGGAAAAAAGTGAATATTTAGGGATTTGATAGGTCATACCAAGTGTGATGGGACTGGGTGCAGAAAGTGATGTGTACAAATTTAGAAAGGAACGAAGCAGAGTACACTGAAGTGAACTGCGGTAAACAACGGCTGCCACGTTCCAGTGGACAGAAGACAGAGCTAGTAGCTAGGATGCCATGGACTGAAACACACAGACTGCTGTTGTCTCATCTCACCCTTTATGTCCCACTACCAACACTCTACCCCTTAAACTGGTACCAGATCTTCACCTAAATGCAGTCGAGCTCACCACTGCAGTGGCAATCCTGGCTGGTAATGGAGTGGCTGTCTGCCTGTTGCCAGAGCATCTGTCCCAGCTAGTGGTGCAAAGCAATACTATTTTATTACATATAGAATCTTATACATCTGGCTGTCACAAAATGCGTTATAAAATGGTCATGAGAATCAATGACTTGTCATTGGTGGAATGCAGTCACATGATTGTGTCGTCATTACACTATAATAGCATGTGTCATTTTTGTCACCATTTTATAAGTGTGATAACACACTCCAGAGTGTGCGTTTATAGCATAAAGGCACAGGCTCAGGGCGTGCAGTTATTTCAGTAAAACCACTCGCCTGGTTCAGCATTACCACTTCCTTGCTTGCAGCATAATCAAAGACAAAGCAAAAGGGTTTTATTAAATTCCAAAGAAAAGGCAGTGGTTGGACCTTTTACGTCCAAAACAGGAAGCCAAACATCAGCAAAGGGAGGCCTTACTGGGGTTCATTGGGTGTGCCTATCCCTGAATGTTTTTCAAAATGCTCAAACAAGGAAATTTATGTTTTTATTAAGTTAATAGGCAGATGCCCCAACCCCCACCACCACAAATAAAACAAGCATTTGTCAATGCTGAATGTTGCCTCGCTGGCATTCGCATTGGTATTGCAGGAGTTAGAGAGATGTATAATGCGGATTGCAGTGAAGTGTGGAACAGACGTCAACCCCACCCCATCCTGCGGGGACTGACAGGCACTGAGGTGTGCCTTTGGGTCAGCGGCCATAACACTCATGCCATTTCACCTCACCCAACCCTGCAGACTCCGACAAGTGTTGCGTTGTGCCTTGGGGTCCTTGGGCCTTACGCTCACCCCATTCCAGAAGGAAATACATTGAGATGGGTGCAGTATAGGAGAATGGGGTGAACTTTGGGGCCGAAGAGTCCAAGGCACACCTTGATGCCTGTCAGTGGCTGCAAGGTGAGGGTGGGGGTGGAATGGCATGAGCATTACATCTGACAATCCAAAGTCACACCCTGACTCCTGTCAGTCTCTACAGGGTGACATTACAGTAGAAACCTATCAAATCTGCATGCTTGTTGGTATTTGCACTACAAATTTTCAACATGGACTTTTGTGACCCCTCCTCATGAAAGCACTTGGGACCTCCACTCATGAAAAGTGTCACTGTGATTTTTAAATCTGTCCCAAACATTGATTTCCCACTGTGACTGTGCCAGTGTCGCCACATGTGCGAAAACACATTTTGGGCAGGATATGAAAAATGACAGCTGTACTGTTCATAAGGAGGTGTGAAAAAATGGCAATGTTGAAAATCTGGAGTGAAAATATTGTAAAGTTCTTTAAGTTACAAGTGTGCACGGAAACTGTGCAACGCACACTTGTAACACAGTCATTTTGTGGATTTTTTTTTACCAAATTTTCAACATAGGCATTTTGGGACCTCCACTCATGAGCAGTGTCACTGTGATTTTCTTAATCTGTCCTGAACGTTGATTTCCTACAGTGATCGCGCCATCGTGCACCAGATGTGCAAAAACACATTTTGGACAGGATATGAAAAATGACAGCTCTACTGTTCATACGGTGGTGTGAAAAAATGACAATGCTGAAAATCTGGAGTGAAAATATTAAAAATTCTCAAAGTTACGAATGTGCATGGAAACTGCGAAATGCACACTCGTAACACAGTCCTTTTTTGGAATTTTTTCACCAAATTTGAGACAGAGGCTTTTTGGAAGCCCACATCACGAACACTGACACTGACATTTTGTTAATCGATCCTGGAAGGTGATTCCGTGCAGTGACAGTGAAATCACCTTTTGGGACAGAATAACGACATGACAGTGACTGAGTTGATGAGGTGGGATCCCAAGAACCCCATGTTGAAAATTGGGTGCCAAATGTCACAAAAATGGCCGAGATATCCACCTAAGTTGAACCCCCCCATTTATGCCATTATACAGCTTAACGGCATTTCTTATTTTCGCATTCAGCTTTGAAGAGTGCAGACATGTTCCCGCTCAACCGAAGATTGCCGCACCAGGCTCCAGAGGTAAGTATGGTGTGAGGAGGGGTGCGGGAGGTGGGGTGCCCAGATGGTGGGTGAGGGTTGGGGGGGGGCACAGCAGACAACAAGGGACCGTTTTCTTGTTTACAGGTTAAAAAAAAATAAAATTTGCAGGAAAGTTTTCTGTTTTTACAGGTACATTTGGCATGTTGGGGTGGACTCCCAGTTTGCCACCTGGGTGTTTTGGGGGAGACTGGAGCCAACAGGGATTGGGCACCCCATCAACAAAGAAAATGGGTCTGTGTCTGGGTGGGACATGATGCCGAGGGGGATTGGGCACCCCCCTCGGCAGGCAAATGAACCTACAGGGACATCATGCCAATGGGGATTGGGCTCCCTGTTGGCAAATGAACTGGGGAAGGGGCATGCCGACATGGGGGATTGGGCACCCCCGATGTCGGCTTTCAGGCAGGACTGTGAGAGGTGGACGGTGACAGCTGCCACCATGTTTATTGAAATGTTACACCAGGCAAGGCACACCCTGCAATGACGGGTCGCTCCCTCATTGCAGCAGCAAAATTGTTTCAAGTTGGTGGCATGTTTTTGCAGTGCTGGCATAGACAGCATGCTGTTTCATTGGTGCCATAGAGCCCAGCCCGATAAAGCAGTGGCACCATTGGCCACAACACAGCCGCACCTCCAAAACCTGCTACTCCAAGCTACCACCATATATTGTTTGTGCTTACGTGCAAGACAACATAAAAAATGAGAGGAGAAGTAAAAGAACATGCTTAGTAACTAAGCATTCTCTGGTTTGTTTCATACCAAGAATCCAATGTAAGTGGGATGTCACTCTACATCTCTGCTGGGTCTGCACTGCTAAGCAAGTTAAAGAACATTTTTTAGGTGTAGAACATCTTCTTCAAGGTCGGTGGCCAAGACAAACATTCTTAGTGGTCAAAGCTCCTGTAAGGGCAGCCATTTCATGTAACTGTTTCATGCAGCTGCACAAGGTCTATATTAGTGTTGCTCAGATAGTATCCTAAAAACTAGGGTACCAACAGATAGATAGTAGTAGGATCCACAAAAGCACTATCTGAGCAACGCTAATCTATTATGTCCACTTACAGACCACTGGGCCACTGGATTTTTTGTATAACCATGTAACTGAAAATGGAGATAGCTTTGTGGGTAAATACATGCTCTTTAAAAGAGAACTAGGCTTCAAAATCTGCCAGTGACTTTACTACAGCATGTGGCATGGAGAGGATAAAAGCCAGAGATATTTGGTGAAAAATAAATGTCATTTGCAAATCAGTCAGTCTGAGAACAGCCAGTACTGACACTTACACAGGTTACATTTAGATAAGGATTGCACTTTAACAGATGACACTGCAGTTCATGACTGAAACAGAACCACATTCACCTAAAAATGCTCTCAGGAATGGTTTAATATTTACACATCCACAAAACTGCAACATAAACATGAGTCATTGGCCTTTTAACGAATGTGGAAAATATTAGAGCTTAGAGGCAAACTATTCACTCAAGCTTGGACTATTGAAAACTGTGGCCCTTGAACAGCACACTGGTAAGGCTACTGCTCATGGCAATGACATCCCAGCTTCAGGATCAAGCCTGGAACATTGGGAGACACTGGGGGTGGAGGAGGAGGACTGAGCATCCCAGCAGGTGCTCTCATCCTCCACAGAGGAAGGGTTGCACTCTCCGCTACCACAGCGCCACCTGGTGACCACAGGTGTTAGAGGTGGTACAGCTGGAGAGGGACATAGTAAACACAGCCTAGGTCCACCACTTGGTTGGCCATTCAGGTCATGAGTGCCTTGGAGCCCTTGTTAGCTGTTTCCTGTGTCCCCAAGGACGAAAGTATGGAAAAACCCAGCTTGAGGCAGAATGGTGCCAGCACTCTTGGGCCCCACCACTCCCAACTGCCCATCAGTCCCTATACATGCTGGGCCCAGGGACCATGTCTGACAGTACTCCAAAGGGAGCCCACCACAGAGAAAGCCCATCATCGAGAGAAAATGCCCCCACTAGTCTCCTGGTACTCAGTAAGTGACAGAGATGGGAGGTGGATGGGGCTAAAAGGTAAACATGCTGAGAAGAGCATCATCAGGGACCAGGGGAAAAATAATGTAAAGAAACAAAAGGATGGAACCCCATTCTGAATTGCAAATGGGGTTGCTGAGTGGTCAGGGCCACCACTTGGTGCCACTCCTGTAGATTTGTGTGGTGGAACTGCCAAATTGTGCTTCTGCTGGAATTCTGTGGAAATTCCTCCTATTTCTGGGGAATACTCCTGAAAGGGGAAATTCGAAATTCCAACAGTGGAATGTTTGCTTTAAAATTGCAGATCAGTAATCTGCGATTTGCATAAATTGCAGAACTGTATTCAGCGTTTACATAAACTACAGATTCATTTTCCACAAAGCATAGAAAAATATTCTGTGGATTATGTAATCTGACGATTAGTATTCAGTGCGATATGCAGAAATGCTTTTTAGAATTTGTGGGGATTCCAAAAAGCATTTTGGATGTGGAATTGGCATTCCACATTAATTCTGTCAGTGGAATTCTGCACAACTCTATATTGCTATCAACGTGACCACATTTTGCTGTGCTAAAGGGGGGGTCACATCTCCCTTCTTTAGAACTTGCAAAAGGCATTGCACAAAGGATTGGCAGGTTGTGATGACGGCCTTTGCAAACCTGATTGTGGTTCTGGTATTGAAGGTACCGCAAAATGTTCTTCTACAGGACATTCACATTTCATTTACTGCAGCTTGGAGTGTGAAGTCCCCTGCTGGGATTAGAACACAGGTTGCTTGCTTCATGGGTTTATTTTATTTAGTTTTACAATTGTTTGGCCAGGAAAGATACAGCTTATTTCCAAGTGCATCCTAAGAACACAGAGAAGTTAAGTGACTTGCTCAGGTTTGCACAGTATGCAAGTGGGGCTGTGGTTTTCAAACCCAGGCCTCCAGGTTTGCAACTCAGTGCTCTTAACCACTACACTATACTGCCTCCCCATACCAGGAGCTGCCATCCATTTTTTTTGCAGCTTGGTGCTGCACTGAATGTGTCATTGGATTGGGAAGCAAAGGACCAGGGGTTCAAATCCAGGTAGGAAGTTATGCCTTTGTATCTTTAGTAAAATACCAACATTCCAGATCTAACAGTGCCGTAAACCAGAGCTGTATAGAATTAACAAATTCTGCTTCTTCTGAAATTCTGCAAACTCTATTTAATTATTTATTTATTTAGATGTTGGTACCTGGTAAGTGCTCTAGGCAAAAAAACCTGGCCATTTTCATTTTGGCAATTCTGCGGAATTCTGTTGAAATTCCAAAAGTTTTGAAAGAGAAGTGTTGGGTTGCATAAACCACGGAATAGTACTAAGTAGTTTACATAAAGCATGGGTTCATTTCCGGCAAACCGTGAAATAGCAGTCCCCAGAATACGTAATCTGTGGAACATTATTATTCCATGAGCTGCATAGGAATGCTTTTCAGAATTACAAACGAAAAGCTAAAAGGCCTTCCGGAATCAGAATTGCCATTCCCCCATGAATTCTGCGGGTGGAGTTTGGCTTTCCGTAGAGCTCTGCTGTGACCATTTCTTTAAAAATGTTATTTTCAGTTCAAATTTCAGCAGTGGCAATGCATGGTGCATGGAGTTTGGAACAGCGGTAATATGTTACAGAAAATGAGCCCGCCTGGTGGTACGGCAGTAGTGCCACTACCTGTCACACTGGCAGCCCATGCTCAGGAGTGAGCTCTGATCATGGGGGGCAACCTGGGGGAAGAGAAGTATGAACATCCCATGGACTGCTGTCCTTTCCCGGGGGACAAGTTGCTCTGTTGCTTGCCTGCCACCTGATGGAGGCAAGGGGTAGCTACAGTCAGAGCATCCCACACAGGGACAGGCTTGCTAGCAACAAGACGTCTGCCTGAGTGTGCTCATGCACAGTGCATCATCGCATAGCCAGCAGCCTTTGGGATAAAATGGTGAAGGTAAATCCCTGACCAGCAGGATGATAATCCCCGCACCACCAACTAGGCCCTCCTCTAGATAATCTGGATTATGCTTCAGTTTGTTCAGCCCTGATGGCCCCACTACAGGGAGTAATTTGTGGGGGATAAATAGAGGAGGTAAGTCCCAGGAAAAGTGGGTGACAGGGCTGGGGGACTGAAGCAGATGGGGGCAATCCAGAGACCAGGGGCATAAATGCAAGAAGAAAAATATATACAGTATCATAAAAAACAACACATTTTCCGATGCTCAGCTTAAAAACACGAACGGACCATTACCTGCCCCAAAGTCTAATGTTGCATTAATGATAATTTTTCAGTGCCTATGATTCAGGAGGGAAGGGATCATATTTTCTCTCCTTGGAGTCAAGAACCTGATCCCTTCCACTTCCCGATTCAGAAACATCCCCCCTGCTCTCATGTATTGTGATGTAAGACTATGGAGACTGTGCGGTATCTGCGCCATGGAGTTGTACAGGGACCTATTTTGAAATACTTTGTTATTATTTGAAAGCACCAATTCAAACAATTCAAGGCCGCTGCTCAACTAACGAGGCCTTCCTAATAAGCCCATCCCAGTAAGCCTCACCCCCAAATGTGCCTGGGGGAAGAAATTCCCCAGGGTTAGAGAGGAGCAAGAACAAGGAGATTGACAGGGCAGGCAGGTCAGAAAGAGGAACTAAAGTTGGGAAAGAGGGTATGGAGGGTAGGCAGCGAGATAATGAAAAAGGGGAGGACAGGACCGAGGTGACAGAAGTGACAAGGTATGGAACCAGGAAAGGAGGGCAGGTTTGGGGAAAGAGGGACAAAGTGAATGGACAGCCATGTGTGCCAAAGCAAGGAGCCAGGAAACAAAAAATTCCTGACCTTGAGATGATCATTGTGGAGGCAGACCTGGGTCTGGTGGCCATAATAGAGCCATGGTGCGTTGACAACCACAGCTGGGTCTTCGGTCTTTTTCAAAGTGCTGTGCTGAAAACGACCGAAGGGTTGAAACGTTAGTCTTTGCACCTCCTGTGTGGGGTACACTGCTCTATTTTGCTGTTCTCAGTAAACTGCTGAACTTTTTGTACCTATTATAAGTGTGGACTGCAGTTATTATATATGCCTGGGGTGAGTTCTGTGATTTTTCTGTCTGTACGATATAGTACTCCTAGACATTTTCCTTCTTTTTTTGTAAGACAGTCTGTATGAATATTCCATTCAAGCTTGTTGTCCAATCAAAGCCCTAAATACCTATAACTTGGAACGTGTTTAGCACAGTATTGTCTAGAATTTCAATCTGTAAAGTTGTCTTGTGTAGATTAAGGGGTTTTCCACTAGTGAACAATGTAACTTGGGACTTTTTTGAATTTAATGAAGCCTAGATTGAAGAAGATAATTTTGTAACTCATCAAATGCTTCCTGAAGTGAAGTTTCTAATTGATTTGAGTTATGGAGGACCCCCTACATATGTAATAGTATTGTCTGCATAGACGTGATAGCTTACAGAAATATTAATCAAAGAGTGTTCATATATAAGTTAAAAAGAATAGGACTTAAAATGGATCCCTGTGGGACCCCAGAGACAGTGGTAGTCAGATTAGACACCCAGTTATTTATAGACATTAGTTGTCTGCCTATTAAATACGATCTGAACCAGTTCATGGCTCTTCACGACATTCCATTTGTTTTTAGTCTGGACAGGAGGAATCTCATATATGTCACCCATGACTTTCAATAAAGCAGAGGTGGGACCATGTACAGATCTAAAACCTGATTGGCACGTGTTTGTAATTTTTCCTTTCTCCAAAAAATCTTACCTTTGTTTGGCCACCAATTTCTCAAATACCTTAGCAACCACTGGCAGTAGGGAAATCGGGCAATAATTTTCCAGTCGTTTTTTCTTTTACCTGATTTAAAAATTTGCACCACCTTTGTTGTTTTCCATTCTTTTGGGAATTCTGCAAGGCACAATGACATGTTAAACATTTTTGCCAATGGGTATGATGTAATCGGAGCAGCATATTTTAGGAGGATATTTGGTATTGACCCCCAGATTTTCTAGTAACCAGTTTGAATAAAATATCTTGAACCTCTCTAGATGAAATAGGATCAAAGACAAAGCCATCACTCAGAGAATAATCTACTGTTACTTTACTAGGTAAGGAATTTTAATTCTGGGTCAAAGTTTTCTTGCCCATAGACACAAAATGTTCTTTAAATTTGTCAGCAACCAGAGTACCCAGTGAGATTTCTTGTCCTTCAGTTTCAAAATTATCAAGGAAATCTGACTTTTGCGTACCCTGTAATTTTTTCATGATTTTCCAAAATTCTCTTGTATCTTTTTTCAAATTAGAAGTTAAGTCTTTATTGTAATAGCCTTGTTTGGACTTCCTAACTTCTAATGTATAGTTATTTCGTAACTGTTTATATCTAATCCAATCTTGATTATATGTTGACATTTTTGCATGTCTCCAAGCCATGTCCCTTTGTTTTTTAAGTTTGTAAAGATGAGTGCTGTACCAAGGGAAATTTTTTGATTTTACTTTCCCATTTTTCAGTGGGAATGTTTATTACATATTTCCATAAAGTCATTATAAAATAATGACCAAGCATCACTTACTGTGGGGATTAAATCAAGCCTATCCCAATTTTGTTTTTCTAAATCCGACATAAATTTATATAATCAAAATTTCTATAAGATCTACATTTAACTGACTTGCCTGAATCCCCTTCCACAATTTGTTTTTTCATATGCAAAGAATCATTTAGCAATCTGAAAAAGAGTCGGGAAGGACTCCACTGGAGATGAATTTCTCTGAAAGTGTAGAAAAAATCTAATCTGATGTAGCTGAAGAATTGGGGTGCTTAATATTAACTCTGTTGACTTCCTTCATTAACTCTGTTAATCCTAATGTAGTGACCACATGCATTATATTATGATTGTTATCAAATTTATTCCAATCCACATTAAAGTCATCAATTAGCAGTAGCTCATGGCTAATTAAATAGTCCACTAACAGTTCTTGTAAAGAATTAAACACTTCAAAATTATTCTTGGGAGCCCGGTACATACCTATCAGTAACAAAGGTTTAATAAACGGAAATTTGATTTCTAGTAGCAAAACTTCAGATCCATTCCAGTCCTGTTTATTTTTGAATTCTATTATTCCAAACAATTTGCTGCATATATGATAACCCACCCTTTGTTCTATCCTTTGTCCATGAACTACACCTTTCCAAGGATATCAAGTTGTTTGTTATTTTGTTATTAAGCCATGACTCAGAGATTATGATAAAATCTGGTTTATAGCTAATGGTCCATTTTCTTATGTGATCAATCTTACTTAGTAAACTGCAAACATTAATATGAACTATACAAAGTCTAGGGGATAGTGGAGGGATAGTGAAAATCAGTAGGGCAGTTCAGAGGAGTTACTATACAGAGGAATATCAAGAAAAAGCTGATGTTTTAAATGATTACTTCTGCTTGATCTTCACCCTAGAGGGAGGGGGGATGGGCTACTATGTAGCAGCAAGCACCGGGGGGTTGGGGGGACTGGACACAAGTCCACTCTTGGTATAGAGAGTCTGGAAGGGATTGGAAGCCTGAAAGGAGAATAAGGCGATGGTGTCGGATGGGATTCACACACAGGTCCTGTAGGAACTGAGCACACTGCTAGCCGCCCCTCTGGCTATGCTATTCAGCACCTTGTTGGAGACAGGGTATTTTCCAGAAGACTGGAGGAGGGCTGCAGGGAAGAAGCTAACAACTACAGGCCTGTCAGTCTCACATCAGTGGTGGGGAAATCAATGGAGACACTACTGAAGAAGAGACTTATGGACTACCTGGAGGCAAATGGGCTGCAAGACCACTGACAGCATGTTTCATGGGGGGAGGTCATGTCAAACAACTCTCTCAAATTTTCTTTTGACTGGGTTGTTAGGGAAGTAAATGAGCAGTGGATGTCACCTATCTGGATTTCAGAAAGGCTTTCAACACTCTGCCACACAGGATGCTAGTTAAGAAACGAATCAGCTACCTTCCCAGTGGCACAGAGGGCTGAGGCACTGGTGTCTTACCACATGCTATGCCAGCAACTCGGGTTTGGGAATGACTTTGGGTCACTGGGGTGACAGCGGAGGGGGAAGGCTGGAGTGGGATTGAGCCATGACTCTCCCTTCCAAAGGGGTGGATGCCCACCCATCCATAGTCCCACTCCCACTGGGTAGAGGTCTAGTGGGCATGTGGGTGGTACAGGTGGTGACAAAAGTCAGAGGAGGTGGAAGGGCCACCCAGATCCTGGCATGTATGTGTGCCTCCATCTTTGGCATTACGCATGTATGCCCGTGTGAGGGGCAGGGAGAAAAAGAAAGAAAAGAAAAATGTATATGAAAAAAAAAGAAACTAGTCCGCCTGGGGGTGGGGGAGATTGTGGTAAGCTGGATATCTAACTCGTTGAAGGGTAGAAGGCCAAGGTTGGTGGTAAATGTTAGACACTCAGGGGACAGGAGACCGACTAGCAGGCTGCCACAGGTTCAATGCTGGGATTGGTCCTCTTAAATGTCTTCATAAGTGACAGTGCTGAGGAGCTGGAGGGAAAAGTGTGTCTTTTTGTGCATGACACAAAAATCTGCAACAGGGTGGACACTCAGGAAGGGGTGGAGAGAAAGCAAACTGATCTTGGGAAACTAGAACAGTAGTCTATGGTAGGGCAACTGGGTTTCACGGCCAAAAAGTGCAAGGTTGTGTTGCTGTGTTGAGGAAACACAGGAGCTGTTTATAGTATGGGGGGTGGGGAGAGATACTTACAGTAATCAAGCTAGAAAGAGACCTCAGGGTCATCATGTCTGATGACCTCAAGGTAGCTGGTCAGTGTGACAAAGCAGTGGGGAAGAAACATAGAAACATATAAATTGTCGGCAGATAAGGACCAAAGTGTTGGAACAGGCATGGAAAAGAGGCAAACTAGTAGCCTAGTAGGATACTGGGATGCATGGGGGGGATTTCTAGCAGGAGGATGGAGGTAGTGCTGTCACTGCATCGCTCATTAGTGAGGCCCCACCTGGAAAACTGTGCCCAGTTTTTGAGGCCGCACCTCCGCACAGACTTTGACAGGGTTGAGGTGGTGGCAAAGAAGAGGACAGTCAAAATGATGCAAGGGTTGCACAAAAATCCTCATGAGGGAATGCTGCAGGAACTCAACATGTACTCTCTGGAGGAGAGGAGAGGCGAGGAGAGTGAGGGGGATATGGTTGAGACCTACAAGTACCTCACAGCAGTGAAACAAGGTTCAGGAGGGGTGTCTCTTCCAGAGGAAAGAAGGAACTAGAACATGGAGTCATGCAATGAAGCTAAGGGGGGTTAGGCGAGATGTGGGGAGCTGCTTCTTCATGGAAAGGGTGGTGAACGACTGGAACAGCCTGCCAGAAGAGGTACTGGAGGCAAAGACTATTGGAAGCTTCAAGCATGCGTGGGAGAGGCACAAGGGCAAACTGGGCAGAGGAGGAGGGGGAGGGAGGGAGAGAAGGAAGGACACCAGTGAATAAATAGGGTCAGAAGTGTTGGAATAGGCAGGGAAAAGGGGCAGACTAGATGGGCCTACTGTTCCTTTTTTGCTGACTAAGTCTATGTTACCATATGTTGGGCCATCTTCGATTAGCACTTTAAGTGCATAATAAAAAGTCAATGTTATGTAACTGTCTATATAATTACACTTATAGATTACATAGAAATTGCCAGGAGATAAGGACTGCTTGGCCCACCCAGTCTGTCCATTTTCCCTACCTACTGAATATACAGCAGACGCTAAATGGTCTCCAGCTTTACCCGCCTCCCATTCCAAACTAATAGAATTCCCTTATGCCTGCCCCACGTGTTTTTTGAAACCAATTCCAATTTTTGCTTCAATCACCTCCTCTGGGAGGCTGTTTCAGGCATCCACCACTCTTTCAGTGAAGAAGTACTTTCTAGTATTTCCCCTGAATCTACCTCCCTCCAGCTTCCTAGCATGTCCTCTCGTTCTTTAGGATTTTTTTTTTTTAGAAAAATGCTTTTCTCTTGTACTCTGTTTACACTCATGAGGTATTTGAAAGTCTCTATCACGTCCTTTCTCTCTTCCTTCCTCTAGGGCATACCTAGTGAGGTCCTTTAGCCTCTCCTCATAGGGCTTATGATGCAGGCCCATCACCATTTTAGTTGCCCTCCTCTGGACCATATCTGTTCTATGTCCTTTCGGAGATGTGGTCTCCAGAACTGAACACAGTATTCCAGGAGAGGACAGGTCTCACCAATGTTTTATACAGCAGAATAACTACCTCCCTTTCCCTGCTGGTGATACCCCTCCCTATGCACACTAGCATCCCACTACCTCTCCCCACTGCTCTGTCACACTGCCTGGCCACCTTTAGGTCATCAGAAATGTTAACTCCCAGATTCCTTTCCTGCTTGGTGGTCCTTAGTACCACTCCCCCCATCCTGTACTCTGCCCCTGGATTTCTGTGCTCTAAGTGCATGACTTTGCACTTCTTCACATTGAATCTTACCTGCCACACTTTTGACCACTCCTCAAGCTTTCTTAAATCATAGATACATACATAGATACATAGATACATAGACAGTGTCGGCAGATAAGGGCCTATGGCCCACCTAGTCTGCCCATTTGAGCTTGTAAGTTCAGTTTGTTTTCCTAGAAGTCTGTTTCCCCTTACCCTCGCTCTAGAATTCCTTTATGTCTATCCCATGCATTCTTAAATCCCGTGATTGTTTCAGCCCCACCACTTCCTCTGGCAGGGTGTTCCACTTGTCCACCACCCGTTCTGTGAAGAAATTCTTTCTCATGTTTCCTCTGAATCGTCCTCCCTCCAACTTCATCCCATGCCCTCTAGTCCTGAAACATCTTTTTCGCTTAAAAATAGTGTTTTCCTGCACCCTGTTCCTCCCTGTAAGATACTTGTATGTCTCTATCATATCCCCTCTCTCCCTCCTCTCCTCCAGGGAGTACATGTTCAGTTCCTTCAACCTGTCTTCATAGGACTTGTGATGCAACCCATGCACCATCTTTGTTGCCCTCCTCTGAACCTTCTCTACCCTGTCTATGTCCTTCACGTAGGTATGGTCTCCAGAACTGTACACTGTACTCCAGGTGGGGCCTCACTAGTGTCTTGTATGCGGAATTATGACCTCCCTTTTCCTGCTGGTGATGCCCTGCCTATACATCCCAGCATCCTATTTGCTTTACCTGATGCCTTGTCACACTGTTTCCCTACCTTTGAGGTCATCAGAGATGACAACCCCAAGATCCCTTTCCTGCTTGGTGCATGCTATATCCTCACCCCCAACTGATATATTGTGCCAGGGTTTTGTGCCCCATATGCATTATCTTGCACTTCTTTGCATTGAATTTTAACTGCCAAACCCTTGACCATTCTTCAAGTTTCTGCAGGTCCCTTCTCATTCTGTCTACACCCTCTGGTGTGTCTACTCTGTTACAGAGCTTTGTGTCATCAGCGAACAGTGAAATTCTGCCTTCTAGATCCTGTGCAATGTCACTGATGAAGATGTTGAATAGGACCGGTCCCAGCACTGATCCCTGTGGTACCCCACTGGTTACTCTTCCTCTGTGGAGTGACAGCCATTTACCACCACCCTCTGTGTCCTACTACCCAGCCAGTTACCTACCCACCACTACTGTCCTGCCCACATCCATATTCCCCAGTTTGTGTAATAGTCTTCTATGTGGCACAGTGTCAAAGGCCTTGCTGAAGTCCAGATAGGCCATGTCCACTGCCCTCCCTGATCCACCTCCTAGTCACCCAGTCAAAAAATTCAATGAGGTTGGTCTGACGCAGCCTCCCCCTGGTGAAACCATGCTGCCTTGGGTCCTGTAGTCCATTGACAACCAGATGTTCCACCAATCTCTCCTTCAGTAGTGCTTCCATGATCTTTCCCACTACCGAGGTGAGCCTGACTGGTCTGTAGTTCCCTGCTTCCTCTTTGTTCCCACTTTTGTATAAGGGGACTACATCTGCTGTCCTCCAGTCTTTGGGTACCTCCCCTGTTTCCAGTGATCGGCTAAACAGGATAGCCAGAGGTTCAGCCACCACCTCTCTTAGTTCTTTAAGGACCCTGGGGTGCACCCCATCTGGCCCCATTGCTTTATCAGCTCTTATTACTTCCAGTTCCTTCAGGACCCTTTCTCGTGTTAAGGGACTTGTGTCCATTTCTGCACCATTCTCACCCCTTGTACTCCCTTCAGACCCATTACCCCCCTCTTCCTTAGTAAAGACTGAGCAGAAATACCTGTTCAATATGTCAGCTTTATTGTTGTCATCCTCCACTGGCTCCCATCCTCCCCTTCAGTCTCACTATCCCTCCCTTTGTCTTTCTTTTTTCCTTATGTACCTGTAAAGGTTTGTCCCTTTACCCACTGATTTTGCAATGTGTTCTTCTGTCTGAGCTTTGGCTTCCTTACTGACTTCACTGCCTCCTTTGTTTCTCCTGGTACTTCTCCCTATCCCCTTCTGCCTGTGTCTTTTTGTATTGCCTGAATGCAATCTTTTTGGCTTTCACTTTCTTTGCTACCTCTTTGGAAAACCATAATGGTCTCCTCTTCCTTTTCCTCTTGCTAACCTGCTTAATGCATAATTCTGTTGTTCTTATAATCCCCATTTTAAATACTGCCCACTGTTCCTCAACCCCTGATTCCTGTCCCATTCCCCTTAATGCCTCTTTCAAGTATCTCCCCATTTTCCCCAAAGTCTTCCCCTAAAATCCAGGATACGTGTTTTGTGTGGTTTGGTTCTGCCTTTCTGTGATTTCAAACCACAATGACTGGTGGTCACTGTTACCCAGGTGCTCCCCACTGTTACCCCATCACACTGTCCCTGTTTGTGAGCACAAGGTCCAGTATTGCCTTCTGCGAGTTGGTTCCATGACCAGTTGCTTGAGGAAGGCACCCTGAAGGAGTCAGGATAAATCTGCTCCTAGTTGATGCTGCTGCTGGGATGCTCCAGTCCACGTCTGGTATATTGAAGTCTCCAACCAGTTCTACCTCACCCTTGTCTGCCATCCTTTGGATGGCTAGCATCAGCTCTCTATCTGTTTCTTCCTCCGGGCTGGTGGTCTATAGACCACACCTGTCTGAGATGGCTGGCCCCATTTTCCTTTCCAGCTTAACCCACAGTATCTCTCCCCCATTTTGTTCCTCCTGGATCTGTGTGGTCCTTATGTCATTTTTCACATACAATGCCACTCCTCCTCCCTTCCTGCCTGCTCTGTCTCTTCTGAATATGTTGTAGCCAGGTATGGCCATCTCCCAGTCATGGTTATCATTACACCAGGTTTCAGTGATGGCCACAATGTCCAGGTCTGACTGTACCATGACAGCCTCCAGATCTTCCATCTTGTTGCTAAGGCTCCTGGCATTTGCACACATGGCTTTCCATGATTTGACCTCCCTAGACTGCTTCACTGTTCTACTCCAGCCCCTTCCTTGGTTGTCATTTATCCCTGGTTCTCCTTGCTGTTTGCCCTTCTGCTGAATTTTGCCTTTTCTGCTTATCCACCTTTTGGACACTAATCTCCATCTTTGCACACTGCTTTTGCAGAGATAGCCTACTCCTCTGGTTCACTGGTTCCACTACTAGCTGTGGGGGTGAGCAAGTAGGTACCGTCCTTGCTGGCCTGCCACCCCTTTGCTAGTTTAAATGCTTGTCAATGTAGCATTTAAACTTATCATTGAGTGCTTGGATTCCCTCCAGGATGGATGCAGGCCGTCAGGCAGACAAACCTCCATCCCTCCAGGTGGGTCCCCAGTCACCAATGAATCAAACCCTTCCTCACAGCACCAGTTCTTCAACCATGAGTTAAAGTTCCTGGTGCATGCACTCCTATCTCTCCTTGCCTCTCACAGGTAGTACTTCTGAGAAAGTGACAGAAGTAGCTACTTGCTTGAGACCCTCCCAGTTTCCTAAACTCTTCCTGAACTTCCTTTGGCTCCCCATTTGCCAAGTCATTAGTACCTAGGTGGATAATGACATCCAGCTCACCCTCCGTCTTGCCTTCCCAGTGATCCCCAGTATCTTCCTTCCATCCCTCCATGCCGTGGCACCTGGTGAGCACCTCACCTCCCTGTCCTCCCTCCTGTGTTCCTAGCTGGATCCCTCTTACGATGGAGTCCCCACCAGGATTGCTTCCTCCTCCTCTGGGGTCCACTGCTTTCCCACTGAGGTCACCTCCTTGCCTAACCTCCACATCCTTTCCTTCCACTTCCTGGGTACCTCTATTTGGTTGTCCTCATTTGCCAGTGTGGCATATGAGTTCTTGAGAGAATAGGATCTGGGATGTGCCTCTGCCTGACTGCTCTAACCCTCAGTGAGCCCACTGTCATCCAAGTGCTCCTCGTTCTCAGCATCCTTTGAGGCAGCTGCATTGGACTGGGTGGTCCCTGGATAGGGGTGATGGTACTCCTGACCCAGTTTACTTCCGCTCTGAGTCTGGCTACCTCATCCGCAGTCCAGAGAGATGCATGCAGATAGGGCAGCACCTCCGTGTCCAGAAGGTCTGCCTGAATATGGCTGCCCCACAGCCACTGCATTGCACCACTCCCCACATTATACTGCAATTCCACTACTTCTCTGCTACGGAAGCTCTCTTAGTTCTCTTTTTATTTATTTACAGTACTAAAAATCCTGTAACTGATCGTCAGATATATATATTTTTTAAGAAAAAAGAAACCAATAAATAAATGAGTCAAAACACTTGATCGTGCTGAGGGTGGTCTTCTTCCCCTATGCCCTCCTACTTACACCTCTTACTATACCCTGTGTTTAGCTCCTGTCAATCAGATTTATCAGGGCATATAATTAAGAGTTAGGGAAGGGTGGGGGCGAAAATTATAAGTAAAGACAACACAGAAAGAAGGTATAGTGTCACTACAAGCCTACAATATAAGTTTAAAAGAAAAATACCAATTACCAGTTACTCTAAAGCACTGAATTGAATATGTTTCCTTCCTTCACCTTCTGGCTTCTTCTGAGAAGATGAACCTCTGTTTGCTGCTTTAACTGTGACTAGGCCCCACCTCCAGTTATCACGTAGCTGAGGTCAGAGGCCAGCCAATTAACACCCTTCACCCAGCTACAGGACAGTCAGACAAGCCAAGATAAAATTTGCAGCAATTAAAGACAGCACAGAATTACACCACCACTATGTTTTAAATTTTCAACAGCCCAAAAACAATTATAAGTAAAGACAACACAGAAAGAAAGTATAGTGTCACTACAAGCCTACAATCTAAGTTTAAAAGAAAAATACCAATTACCAGTTACTCTAAAGCACTGAATTGAATATGTTTCTTCCTTCACCTTCTGGCTTCTTCTGAGAAGATGAACCTCTGTTTGCTGCTTTAACTGTGACTAAGCCCCACCTCCAGTTATCACGTAGCTGAGGTCAGAGGCCAGCCAATTAACACCTTCACCCAGCTACAGGACAGTCAGACAAGCCAAGATAAAATTTGCAGCAATTAAAGACAGCACAGAATTACACCACCACTATGTTTTAAATTTTCAACAGCCCAAAACAATTATAAGTAAAGACAACACAGAAAGAAAGTATAGTGTCACTACAAGCCTACAATCTAAGTTTAAAGGAAAAATACCAATTACCAGTTACTCTAAAGCACTGAACTGAATATGTTTCCTTCCTTCACCTTCTAGATACACACATAGAAGTTGACAGCAGATAAGGACCTCTTGGCCCACCCAGTCTACCCTATTTATCCCTATCTAGTATAAGGTGTGATGCACAAACTGAACTCCAGAGCATCCCGCTTACCTCCAGGATACCCTTGTGTCTATCCCACTCCTTCTTCAATCCTGTGATGGTTTTAGCCCCTACCACCTCCTCTGGTAGGCCATTCCAAGCGTCCACAACTCTCTCCGTGAAAAAATATTTTCTCATGTCACCCTGAGCCATCCCCCCTCCAACTTCATACTGCGTCTCCTTGTATAGGAACATCTCCTATTTTGGAAAATGCTCTCTTCCTGTACTCTGTTTATTCTAGTGAGGTATTTGTATGTCTCTAACATGTCCCCCCTCTCCCTTCTTGCCTCCTTCTTGTGCCCTATGTGCATGATCCTGCACTTTTTTGTATTGAATCCCAGTTTCCATGCGACAGACCATTCCTCCAGTTGTTTAAGGTCCTCCCATATCTTTTCAACACCCCCTGGCATATCCAACCTATTACATACCTTCATGTCATCCGTGAATAGGCATACCTTCCCCTCCAGCCCCTCTACGACATCCCCAATATAGACATTGATGAGGACCAGCCCCAACACTGACCCCTGTGGCACCCCACTTGCTACATCTCCCTCTCCAGAGTGTTCCCCATTTACCACCACCCTCTGACTCTGCCAGTAAGCCATTTCAAACAACATGAAATCTTGCTATATTCTGACATATGCAGTGAGTCCCAACCTTCGAACTGCCCTGGAGATGAAAGAGTTAATTTTCCATGCCAGGCATGGGACGCTGAGCTCGAGCTCAGTTGAGACTGTTGTTCTTCAAACTCAAACCGTCAGATTCTTTACTCCGCCTCACTGAACAGTCGCTCCGGAGATTTCTCCTTCTGCTCGGTTCATTTTGTCGGTTAAAGTGACGTTTTCTCGGTTTTTGACCGAAATTAAACTGTAACCTGTCGGTTCAGTCTCTGTCTGTGGTATTTGTGAGTACTAGATAGGTTATTTTATCTTTCTGTGTGGAACTTGTAAATGGTTCATCGGTTCGATTTTAACCAATCAAGTTGTTTAAAAATTCTAAATTGTACTTTTAGAGTGTGGTTACCGGTTCTTATCCATTCTAAAAAAAACTGATTTTATTACATTTTTTTCCACGACCCGTGACACAGTTGGGAACTGATAAGAGGGTCTTACCTGGTGGATTGCCATAAATGGGTAAGTTTGGATAGGACTGGCACTATGTCTGAGAAACCCAAAGGAAAAACCGGGCCCACTGGGTTTCAACACTAGTGTGTGTGGGGAAGTCTTTGCCAAGGCTGATCCCCACACCACCTGTGTTTACTGTCTGGGGTTTGACCACCTCAATGCAGACTGCCAGATTTATAAAAATTTCCCTGCAGCTACCCTGGAGAAGAGAGTTGGTAGGCTCAGGGAAAGGGAGGCCAAAAGGTCCGCTGAACCGGATGGCCAGCCCAGTTCGGTTCAAACCGAACCAGAAGGAGTGCCCTCTGACCAGGGCGAGACTTGCATAGATGCATAGATACATAGACAATGTCGGCAGATAAGGGCCTATGGCCCACCCAGTCTGCCCATTTGAGCTTGTAAGTTCAGTTTGTTTTCCTAGAAGTCTGTTGCCCCTTACACCTGACCTCCAGAATTCCTTTATGTCTATCCCATGCATTCTTAAATCCTGTGATTGTTTCAGCCCCCACTTCCTCTGGCAGGGTGTTCCACTTGTCCACCACCTGTTCTGTGAAGAAATTCTTTCTCATGTTTCCTCTGAATCGTCCTCCTCCAACTTCATCCCATGCCCTCTAGTCCTGGAACATCTTTTCCGCTTAAAATAGTGTTTTCCTGCACCCTGTTCCTCCCTGTAAGATACTTGTATGTCTCTATCATATCCCCTCTCTCCCTCCTCTCCTCCAGGGAGTACATGTTCAGTTCCTTCAACCTGTCTTCATAGAACTTGTGATGCAATCCATGCACCATCTTTGTTGCCCTCCTCTGAACCTTCTCTACCCTGTCTATGTCCTTACGTAGGTATGGTCTCCAGAACTGTACACTGTACTCCAGGTGGGGCCTCACTAGTGTCTTGTATGAGCGAATTATGACCTCCCTTTTCCTGCTGGTGATGCCCCTGCCTATACATCCCAGCATCCTATTTGCTTTACCTGCTGCTTTGTCACACTGTTTCCCTACCTTGAGGACATCAGAGATGATAACCCCAAGATCCCTTTCCTGCTTGGTGCATGCTATATCCTCACCCCCCAACTGATATATTGTGCCAGGGTTTTGTGCCCCATATGCATTATCTTGCACTTCTTTGCATTGAATTTCAACTGCCAAACCCTTGACCATTCTTCAAGTTTCTGCAGGTCGCTTCTCATTCTGTCTACACCCTCTGGTGTGTCTACTCTGTTACAGAGCTTTGTGTCATCAGCGAACAATGAAATTCTGCCTTCTAGGTCCTGCCCATGTCACTGATGAAGATGTTGAATAGGACCGGTCCCAGCACTGATTCCTGTGGTACCCCACTGGTACTCTTCCCTCTGTGAGTGACAGCCATTTACCACCACCCTCTGTGTCCTGCCACCCAGCCAGTTACCTACCCACCACACTACTGTCCTGCCCACACCCATATTCCCCAGTTTGTGTAATAGTCTTCTATGTGGCACAGTGTCAAGGCCTTGCTGAAGTCCAGATAGGCCATGTCCACTGCCCTCCCCTGATCCACCTCCCTAGTCACCCAGTCAAAAATTCAATGAGGTTGGTCTGCACAGACCTCCCCTGGTGAAACCATGCTGCCTTGGGTCCTGTAGTCCATTGACAACCAGATGTTCCACCAATCTCTCCTTCAGTAGTGCTTCCATGATCTTCCCCACTACCGAGGTGAGGCTGACTGGTCTGTAGTTCCTGCTTCCTCTTTGTTCCCACTTTTGTATAAGGGGACTACATCTGCTGTCCTCCAGTCTTTGGGTACCTCCCTGTTTCCAGTGATCGGCTAAACAGGATAGCCAGAGGTTCAGCCACCACCTCTCTTAGTTCTTAAGGACCCTGGGTGCACCCCATCTGGCCCCATTGCTTTATCAACTCTTATTACTTCCAGTTCCTTCAGGACCCTTTCTCGTGTAAAGGGACTTGTGTCCATTCTGCACCATTCTCACCCTTGTACTCCCTTCAGACCCATTACCCTCCTCTTCCTCAGTAAAGACTGAGCAGAAATACCTGTTCAATATGTCAGCTTTACTGTTGTCATCCTCCATGCAGTGCCCATCCTCCCCTTCAGTCTCACTGTCCCTCCCTTTGTCTTTCTTTTTTCACTTATGTACCTGTAAAGGTTTTGTCCCTCTACCCACTGATTTTCAATGTGTTCTTCTGTCTGAGCTTTGGCTTCCCTTACTGACCTCCTGCCTCCCTTTGCTTCTCCTGGTACTTCTCCCTATCCCCTTCTGCCTGTGTCTTTTTGTATTGCCTGAATGCAATCTTTTTGGCTTTCACTTTCTTTGCTACCTCTTTGGAAAACCATAATGGTCTCCTCTTCCATTTCCTCTTGCTAACCTGCTTAATACATAATTCTGTTGTTCTTGTAATCCCCATTTTAAATACTGCCCACTGTTCCTCAACCCCTGATTCCTGTCCCATTCCCTTAATGCCTCTTTCAAGTATCTCCCCATTTTCCCAAAGTCTGCCCCCCTAAAATCCAGGATACGTGTTTTTGTGTGGTTTGGTTCTGCTCTTTCTGTGATTTCAAACCACAATGACTGGTGGTCACTGTTTCCCAGGTGCTCCCCCACTGTTACCCCCATCACACTATCCCTGTTTGTGAGCACAAGGTCCAGTATTGCCTTCTGCCGAGTTGGTTCCATGACCAGTTGCTTGAGGAAGGTACCCTGAAGGGAGTCCAGGATAAATCTGCTCCTAGTTGATGCTGCTGCTGGGATGCTCCAGTCCACGTCTGGAATATTGAAGTCTCCGACCAGTACTACCTCACCCTTGTCTGCCATCCTTTGGATGGCTAGCATCAGCTCCCTATCTGTTTCTTCCTCCTGGGCTGGTAGTCTATAGACTACACCTGTGCGGATAGCTGTCCCATTTTCCTTTCCAGCTAACCCACAGTATCTCTCCCCATTTTGTTCCTCCTGGATCTCTGTGGCCCTTATGTCATTTTCATAGGTGCCCTCCTCCTCCTTCCTGCCTGCTCTGTCTCTTCTGAATATGTCGTAGCCAGGTATGGCCATCTCCAGTCGTGGTTATCATTACACCAGGTTTCAGTGATGGTCACAATGTCCAGGTCTGACTGCACCATGACAGCCTCCAGATCTTCCATCTTGTTGCTAAGGCTCCTGGCATTTGCACACATGGCTTTCCATGATTTGACCTCCTAGACTGTTTTACTGTTCTACTCCAGCCCTTCCTTGGTTGTCATTTATCCCTGGTTCTCCTTGCTGTCTGCCCTTCTGCTGAATTTGCCCTTCTTCTGCTTATCCACCTCTTGGGCACTAATCTCCATCTTTTGCACACTGCTTTGCAGAGATAGCCACTTCTCTGGTTCACTGGTTCCACTGCTAGCTGTGGGGGGTGAGCAAGTAGGTACCCTCCTTGCTGGCTGCCACCCCCCTTTGCTAGTTTAAATGCTTGTCAATGTAGCATTTAAACTTATCATTGAGTGCTTGGATTCCCCTCCAGGATGGATGCAGGCCGTCAGGCTTGAACACACCTCCATCCCTCCAGGTGGGTCCCCAGTCACCAATGAATCCAAACCCTTCCTCACAGCACCAGTTCTTCAACCATGAGTTAAAGTTCCTGGTGCATGCACTCCATGCTCTCCCTTGCCTCTCAGGTAGTACTTGAGAAAGTGACAGAAGTAGCTACTTGCTTGAGCCCCTCCCAGTTTCCTAAACTCTTCCTGAACTTCCTTTGGCTCCCCATTTGCCAGGTCATTAGTACCTAGGTGGATAATGACATCCAGCTCACCCTCCCGTCTTGCCTTCCCAGTGTTTCCCAGGATCTTCCTTTCATCCCTCCATGCCGTGGCACCTGGTAGGCACCTCACCTCCCTGTCCTCCCCCTCCTGTGTTCCTAGCTGGATCCCTCTTATGATGGAGTCCCTCACCAGGATTCGCTTCCTCCTCCTCCTCCTCTGGGGTCCACTGCTTTCCCCACTGAGGTCACCTCCTTGGCTAACCTCTACATCCTTTCCTTCCACTTCTCTGGGTAACTCTATTTGGTTGTCCTCATTTGCCACTGTGGCATATGAGTTCTTGAGTGGAATAGGATCTGGGATGTGCCTCTGCCTGACCGCTCTAACCCTTCCTGAGCCCACTGTCATCCAAGTGCTCCTCGTTCTCGGCATCCTTTGAGGCAGTTGCATTGGACTGGGTGGTCCCTGGATAGGGGTGATGGTACTCCTGACCCAGTTTACTTCCCGCTCTGAGTCTGGCTACCTCATCCCACAGTCCAGAGAGATGCATGCAGATAGGGCAGCACCTCAGTGTCCAGAAGGTCTGCCTGAATATGGCTGCCCCACAGCCACTGCATTGCACCACTCCCCACATTATACTGCAATTCCACTACTTGTCTGCTACTGAAGCTCTCCTAGTTCACTTTTTATTAATTTACTGTCCTAAAAATCCTGCCACTGATCCTCAGATAATTTTCTTTAAAAAAAAAAAAAAAAACCAATAAATAAATAAATGAGTCAAAACACTTGTCCTGCTGAGGGTGGGCTTCTTCCCTTATGCCTCTACTTCACACCCTTACTATACCCTGTGTTTAGCTCCTGTCAATCAGATTTAACAGGGCATATAATTAAGAGTTGGGGAAGGGAGGGGGAGGAGGGAGGGGGGCGAAATTTGCAGCAATTAAAGACAGTACAGAATTACACCACCACTATGTTTTAAATTTTCAACAGCCCAAAACAATTATAAGTAAAGACAACAAAGAAAGTATAGTGTCACTAAAGCCCACAATCTAAGTTTAAAGAAAAATAGCAATTACCAGTTACTCTAAAGCACTGAATTGAATATGTTTCCTTCCTTCCCCTTCTGGCTTCTTCTGAGAAAATAAACTCTACCTGCTACTTCAACTCTGACTAAGCCCCCTCCAGTTATCACGTAGCTGAGGTCAGAGGCCAGACAATTAACACCCTTCACCCAACTACAGGGCAGTCAGACAAGCCAAGATAAAATTTGCAGCAATTAAAGACAGCACAGAATTACACCACCACTATGTTTTAAATTTTCAACAGCCCAAAAACAATTATAAGTAAAGACAACAAAGAAAGTATAGTGTCACTAAAAGCCCACAATCTAAGTTTAAAGAAAATAGCAATTACCAGTTACTCTAAAGCACTGAATTGAATATGTTTCCTTCCTTCCCTTCTGGACTTCTTCGGCAAAGGAGGTCTGACTCTGAGGAGTTGGTTCCAGCAAAAAGGACTAGAAAATCAGCTGGTGTGGAGCCAAAACTTTCCTCTCCAACTGCTGAAGAAATAGCCAAAGCGATCAAAATTGTCCAGTCGCTTTCCCTGGTTCTGACCGAACCGGCACTGTCAGGTAGGTGCTCAGTTCGGCCGGTTCCACCGGTTCAAGAGTATGATTTAGAGGAATATTATGAACTGGAGGAGGGGGAAGAGGAGTATGAGGAGAGTGAATGTGGATTTGAAAGTCTGGATGTGCCCATTGACCCGGACATCTCCCAGACAGACCTTCAGTGTCTCCTCCTAGGCTTTCTAGGTCCCCTTCTCATTTTATGTTTTATAAAAAAGTGGCTGAAACCCTCCAGCTCCCTATGGAGGAAGCTGTGGATGATCAAGAGGAGCCTGACTATGTGGAAATGATGGATATCCCAGAGTCTAGGAGACTGTCTATTCACTTGCATAAATCTTTTGGGAAACAGACATTTAAAATTATAAAAACTCCTCACACCATACCTCCTGTGGAAAAGAGAATGGACAAGAGGTACACATTGTCAGGCTCTGATACGGAGTTCCTTATACAACAATGCAGCCATGTTGGGGTAGTGCAGGCTGCAGCCTGTGACAAGGCAAATATTCCCTTGGCTTCACACTCCCCAGACAAGGACTCCAGGAGGACTGATGCCATGGCAAAGAAACAGTACATGGCAGCATCCTTGATACTCAGACAGGCAAATTATATGGCTTATGTTGCTAGATATCAGAAATCCAGATGGGATCCTGTTATGGCTCTAGCAAAACAGGTCCCAGGCCAGCTTGTCAAGGAGCTGGAGCAGGTGGCTGCTGATGGTATTGAGGCATCCAAGGTGCAATTCCATGCTGCAGTGGACTCAAATGATGTGTCATCAAGAGTCATGGCTACATCTGTGGCGCCATAGAATGGCTTGGTTCAGATGTACTAGCCTGTCTCAGGATACCCAGACTAAGGCCATGGATTTTCCTGTTGTGGGTAATTCTCTGTTTGGGGAGCAGACAGAAATTACATGAAGAAAATGGATGAGTATAGGACCACCTATAGGAGTGCACAGGCCAAGGAAAGGCAGGCCACTCCTAAGAGCAGCTTCCCAGGGGCAGGGGCAGGCCTTTCATAGGCCTTTTACAAGCCAGGCCTCCTCTTCTGCTTATGCCCAGAGGGGGTTCTTTAGAGGGAGAGGCAGATGGGGTGCAAGCAGGCCTGCTTCCACCCCTCAGCCCAAAGCCCCTGCCAAGCAGGCACCCTAATGGGGTTGCCAGGGCCGATTCTCAGCTACCTGTAGGGGGCAGGCTGGCATACTTTGTCCAGGACTGGGAGTCTCTGACATCAGATAAATGGGTCCTGGAAGTAGTAAGCCAGGGAATGGTTCTCAGCTTCAAAAAGTTTCCAAAGATGAGAACCAGATCCTCTCCACCTGCAAATCCATCAGAAGCACTTGCCTTAGAGGCAGAGGTCTCTTCCCTCCTAGCTCTCAGAGCTGTGGAAAGGGTTCCACCCCTAAACCAGGGCAAAGGATTGTATTCCAGGTACTTCCTTACCCCAAAAAAGACAGGAGAATGGCAGCCCAGCCTGGATCTCAGATACCTAAACAGGCACCTTTTAAAACCAAAATTCAAAATGGTGACTCTGGGAATTATTCTACTCTCTCTCTCTAAGGCCAGGGGACTGGCTAGTGTCCCTGGACCTCAAGGATGCCTACTTCCATATTCTCATCAGAAGCTCCCATCGAAAGTACCTCAGGTTCGAGCTGCCCTCAGGCCATTACCAGTTCAGAGCAATGCTCTTTGGCCTCACTTCTGCTCCAAAGGTATTCACAAAATGCCTGGCAGTAGAAGTTGCTTCTCTAAGAAGGCAGAAAATTGCCATTTTCCCTTACCTGGATGACTGGCTCATAGTAGGCCAGTCCCCAGACCAAGTCAAGTTACACTTACAGATAACTCAGCAACTGCTCACTTCTTTGGGTTTCCTCCTAAGTCTTTCAAAGTCAGTTCTAGAGCCTGTCCAGCTCCTCACCTTCATAGGCGCAGAGCTAGACACAGAGAAGGCCAGAGCCTTCCTTCCCTGGATAGGGCAAGGACCCTGGTCTCTCTAGCCTCCTCATTCACCCTGCAGGTGTCCTGACCAGCAAGGCATTTTCTACAGCTCCTGGGGCACATGGCTGCTTCTACAGCAGTAGTGCAGGGAGCAAGATTTCAGATGAGGGACATTCAGTTCCATTTGAGAGCCTTTTGGTCTCAAAGAAAGGACCCTCTAACCAAGTTGATTCCAGTGACTCGAACCCTGATCCAAGCCCTACAGTGGTGGCAGGATCAGAGCAATCTGAGACAAGGGGTTCCCTTTGTCACCCAGTCCCACTCTTTAATCCTTACTACAGATACCTCCCTCTTGGGGTGGGGGGCTCACATGGGCAAGCTCACCACCCAGGGGTTGTGGTCCCCTCAAGAATCTCTGCTCCATATCAATCTGTTGGAACTCAGAGCAGTATTTCTAGCACTTCAAGCTTTTTCCAGATCTGTTCAGAACAAAGTTGTACAGGTCAGAATAGACAACACCACCACAATGTGGTACATCAACAAGCAAGGAGGCACTCGGTCTACGGCCTTGTGCACCGAAGCAATGAAGCTGTGGTCTCTGGCTTACTCCCTGAACAACTCCCTCACAGCAGTTCACCTACCAGGAAAGGACAATGTCCTGGCAGATGCTCTCAGCAGGATTTCCCAGGGCCATCACGAATGGTCACTGGATCCCCTGGTCTTGGAAGTGATTTTTCCAGATGGGGCACCCGCAGATAGATCTTTTTGCAGCCCCAGACAATCACCAACTTCCCCTTTTTTGCTGCAGGCCCCCAGTGTTGGGCTCAGCCCCCTGGATGCCTTAGTTCTCAATTGGGAAGGGAAGTTCCTGTATCCTTTTCCCCCTTCCCTCTCCTGTTCAAAGTGCTAGTCAAAATCAGATCTCAACCCTGCAAGATGATCCTGATTGCTCCAGACTGGGCCAGACAGCCCTGGTATCCACTCCTACTGTCCTTAGCAGTCCATCTTCCCCTGTGTCTTCCCAGGAATCACAATATGTTAACCTGTGCTCAGGGGAGGGTTTGGTACCCGAACCTCAAATCTCTCAATCTCAAGGCCTGGTACTTGAAGAGTTAGAGTTTGCTGACTTACACCTCTCCCAGGGTGTAATGGATATCCTGAAGGCTTCTAGAAAACCTTCCACCAGGGATACTTATAATTCTAAATGGAAAAGATTTTCCATATGGTGCTCTGGGAAGCATATTTCCCCAGAATCTGCTGATGTGCCCACAGTCCTTGATTACATGTTTCACTTAAATAGCTTGGGGCTGAGACCAGCTACACTGAAAGTGCATCTGGCAGCTGTGTCTGCTTTTATTTCAGCAGGTAAGCCCTCTTCTCTTTCAGCTCACCCTGTATTCTCCAAGTTTTTCAAGGGATTGCTTTACACCAACCCTCCATTCAGGGACCCTGCCCCTGCCTGGGACCTCAATGTTTGCAATGCTCAGCTTATGCAACCCCCTTTTGAGCTTTTATCTTCAGCAGAGCTTAAGTACTTGACTTGGAAGACTGTGTTTCTGGTAGCCATCACTTCTGCCAGATGCATAAGTGAATGACAAGCTTTGTCAGTGGAGCCTGATTTTATCTCCTTTCATAGAGATAAGGTGGTCCTCAGGACTAACAGGACGTTCTTGCCTAAGGTGGTTTCAGATTTCCACCTTAATCAATCTATATCTCTTCCTGTGTACTTCACTGACCATTCCTCCTCTGGCGAGAGGAGACTGCATAGTTTATATGTCAAAAGAGCCCTTAGTTACTACATAGAGCGTACCAAGGGTCACAGGTTTGACTCCCTCCAACTGTTCCTCACTTGTGGTGAGGTTGGTGAAGGGAAACCTGCCACTAAAAGATCCATTGCCAGGTGGATTGTCTCCTGTATCCAATTTTGCTATGAAAAACTGGGTAAGGTTCCTCCCTTGGCACCCCTGCTTGTTACCGCTCTTGGCGATGAGAGTTTCCCTTCCACCACCACCCTTTGCTGCCTGCCCTTCAGCCAGTTCATGATTCATCTGACCATCTTTGTATCCATCCCTGCATCTTCCAGCTTTCCCCCAGCCTCCCATGTGGCATGGAATCGAAGGCCTTGCTGAAGTCCAAGTACAGGACATCCACAGCATGTCCCTTGTCCAGCTCCCTGGTAACCCAATCATAGTACTCAATCAGGTGTGTTTGGCAGGACCTGCCCGAGACAAACCCATGTTGCTGCCTGTCTTGGAGACCACTGTCCTCCAAAAATGTTACCAGTCTCCATTCTATTATCTTGCTCACGACTGAAGTCAGGCTGACAGGCCTGTAATTTGCAATCTTATCCCTATTACCACCTTTGTGGAGTGGGACCACATCTGCTCTTATCCAGTCCCTTGGCACTTCTTCTATCTGTAGCGACAGGTTGAACAACTCCGTGAGGGGAGCCAATCACTATTCATTTGTTCTACCCACCCCCGGAGTGTCTACCTTATTGCAGATCTTTGTGTCATCCACAAAAAAGGCATGCCTTCCCTTCTATCCCCTCTGCAATGTCACTAACAAAGACATTAAAGAGGACTGGACCCAGAACCGATCCTTGTGGCAACCCGCTAGTCACTCTCCTTCCCTCAGAGTGAACTCCGTTTACCATCACCCTCTGTCTCCTATCCTCCAGCCAGTTTCTAACTCAATTTACCACCATTGGACCCACTCCCAGACTGCTCATCTTGTTTATGAGTCTCCTATGTGGGATGGTATCAGAGGCCTAACTAAAATCCAGATAGTCTACATCCACGGGACCGCCTTGATCTACCTGTCTGGTCACCCAGTCAAAGAAATCTATCAGATTTGTCTGACATAACCTCCCTGTTGTGAATCCATGTTGTCTGGGATCTTGTAAGTCCCTGTTTTCAAGATAATCCAGAAGGTTCCATGTCATAATAGCGATCACTTTTATGAAGAGTATATATTGCCGAAAAGAAAATCAGCAACATACACATTCTTGCGACCCAATATCCGGCAACACTAAACAGTGTTTATGTGGGGGGGAGGGGCTGTGCCCCCCACACCTCCCCCCTACTTTAGAATTGCTATCTTCAGGAGGGTGCATGTCGGGAAGGGGGTGAAACACCCATTGCGGCAAAAAAAATTAAGTCAGCCGCAGGCAGCGGCAAAATAGTGTGTGCCGGTCCCCAGCTCCGAACCCAGTACCTGCTGCACCAAAGCTAGCCACCCTGACCACCACACCACACGGCTAGCTCAGCAGCAGCAGGCACACCAGTCCCCTAAAACCCTTCCCCTGCCCCTCCCCTTCCCCTTGCAACCCCCCCTCCGGTCGCCCTTCCCTATGCTCTCTTTTGCATAGGATCGCTACCCCTTGCAGGGTAGCCCATGGGGATAGTGCTGATATGAGTCGCCGTTTGATGGTTGTCCATATTCTGTCGCTATCCTCACGTGATACCAATCCACAGCTTGTCTGAAATTTATCAGAAACTTAATCTGGTTGATCTTGCTGTCCCTGCGCTCCGATATCTCAGAATCCCCCATAGCTGACGTTACAGTTGGAATCAGCTGCAGGAGATTCAGTCAGATTCCCTTTTCTTGGATCTAATAGCTCCATTTTTGCTGACTGTCTGTCCCAGTGCCCTACTGAGACGAAATACAGCTCTCGAGTACAGGAACTAACCATATTATATGTACTCTTTGTAACTCTGCTCAGCTCTCTTCTGGAGTCGGCTTATCACCTGCTAAGCATTTTATTCTGTGCAAAGCACTGTCATCATTCTTTCTCAAGAATTAAAGACAACTAGGAGGAGGCTGAAGCTCCAAAACTACTTACTACAAGCATATTACAGGAGCTATGAAGGGGTTAATGTTCAGAGACGCCTGCTTTAGCCATTATCCAGCACAACAATGTTACATTCATAGTGCTAACAATACCTTACCCACTATTGTTTGCTACTTAACTTGCTTTTGTTACTATTTCTACTATCTTATGACAACAGTCAGGAATAGCAGCCGCCCTTTAGAGACTTAATTATTAGGTGTGGCTGCCAAAAAAAAAAGTCTTAGTTTAGTTTTATTGTTGCAATTCCTTTTGCTAGGAAATGCATTTGGTTGGTGAACTGCTAATATTTTCATGAGAAAACAACCCACTAGGCATCAAGGAGGCCCACAGAGCAAATGTGGATCGCAGTGCGTCTATTCCTGTACAGTCATTAAGAGCATTTATACATTTTCTTTTGTGTCTGATTCTGTCAATAAGACAAACTGTATTCACACATAAATCTACGTGATGCTTGGGTGGCAGGCATCTCATGGCCAAGGCCAAGAAAATGATGCTAGGAACTCAGCTGAATCTTTTACTATAAACTCTGCCCTCAGACAGGTCGTTAACTCCCCAGAGATGACTGGTGGGGAGAACAGAGCCTCAGCATTCTCCAGACTGGAACATGAAAAAATGAAGATGTATTTAAAACACAATAGCCCCCATATTCAGAAAGTTAACATGGCACTAACATGAGTAGTGGCATACTAGCCAGATGTATGGCATCCGAATGGGGCAGGGCCATATTCAGCGTGGCAGTGCAGCTGGCGCAGTGAGATAACACTGTCGTACTAAATATACCACTGAGCCAATGCAGATGAGGAGTCCCTTGCATACAGGGCAAAGTGATATATTTAGAGGATTTTGAAACCCTAAAAGCTGCTGAGTCAACAATATATATATATATATATATATATATATATATATATATATACTGTATATTTTTATTAGTTTATACTCCTACTCCTTGGTCCTCTCAGTCTGGGGGGCCAAGCCCCATCACTCTGGCATCCACCAGCCGGCACAGTACCCAGAGTTACCCCCAGTGGGGTCAGCAGAGGACCCTTCTACAAAGTGGATCCTTTTTTGCGCTGTGGCTAGCCAGGTGTGGGGCCTGCAGGCTCCCCGTCATCCTCTGGGAGCCTTGCTTTTTCTCTGTTTTCTCCCTCTTGCGGAGGAGCGGCGTGCAATAGCGCCAGCAACTCAACCACGCATGCTCCCGTTATGCGAACTAGTCAAGCGTCTGCCACCCCCCCACCCCCTGTGATGCAGCTCTGTGCCGTCGAGCACCAGCCTCCACTAGGGGTCAGGTGAGCACCGGCCACTGTAATTCCCCTTCTCAGAAATGGAGAGCAGTTCATAGAACACTCAGTCCATCTCCTCTCAGCTGACCCTCAGCAACCCATGCATGTTCTCGAACACGGGTCACCAGTGTGGCACTCAACACCTCAACCCTCAGTGCCATTGGGTTGGCTGCAAGTCAACAATATTTAACCTTTCCAAAACCCTGCTCTTATCAAAATGAACAGTGGGGCACAAACCCCCTTGCCCCCTCCACTGGCAGCACTGGTGTTGGGGACACCTGCCTCCTCCCACTTCAATCCCCGTAAGCCAATGTTCAGCTCCCTGGTAATCCAGTGGTATCCCGATCCCAACCCAATTCCTGTTATAATAATGCTTAACATGCTGGTAGTCCAGTGGTACCCCTTCCTGCCCAATACCTGATTATGCATGAAAAGAGCCCTGGTAGTCCAGTGGTACCTACCAACCTCCAATTCTAATCCCCATTAAAATAATGCTTTGCTCCCTGGTAGTCTATTGGCAACCCCCTCACACCCAATACCCATTATAGTACATAGTACACCCCTCCAGCCCACCAACTCAGCACCCTCCACCCATTCCTGTATGGCACTCACTCACCAACAAATGCCAGTCCAGGGCTATGTGCAGTGATGTAGATGGAAATGGGCACAGACCCTCCCCTTACCACCTTAACCAGCCACCCTCTAAATGAAAGGGAGTGAACACACACATAGTGTAGGAACAGCTGTTTCCACAGTAGATGCACGCTCGCTCCCTCTCATTCAGATGGTGGCCGTCCGAGGTGGTGAGAGGAGGGTCTGTGCCGGTTACTATCTACAGTGCTGCAAGAGGCCCGAGACTGGCATTTGTTGGGTGAGTATTTGCTATTATCTGAAGTTCCTGGTGTGGGACTAGAACCCATGACTTTCTGATCTTACATCCCCAGTGGTGAGCTTGCTACCTACTGAGCCACTAAGACTGGAAAATAAGAAGCAAGAAAGTTCATACAATGAAACAAAACAGGATTCATTCCATGCTAAAATACTGCTGCTAAACATCCTCCTTTTTTTATATATACATTTTGTCTCCTCTGGTGGTCTGCCCCAGTCTGGGCCAGCTCTGCCCAACTCTGCCCAGACCCATCACCCCAACATCTATGGGATGTGCTGCCTCCTCCTTCAACCCCCCATGAATTCCCCTTTGTGGCAGGGCATACCAAGCCCCTCCAGAGCACAGTCCAGGCACACCTCTGGAAGACGGTGCCTAGTGGGTGGGAGTAAAGCCTGGGAAAGTTGGTCCATTACCTGCGACTACCTCCTGATTTTTCTGCTTTGCTCCTCAGCACCATGGCATGCAGAAATGCAGGCACAGGTGCGTAGGAGGCATGTACCCACTTCGTGCCTGCCAACGGCTCACCACTGATGTTGCTTACACTGCTCTGCCACCCACCCTCCCCTATGTGACAGTCACAGAGTGAAGCAGATGTTCCTCCTTCACCAGGAGAAAGGAGCAGTCCCCTGGATGCGCAGTCCCCTCATCCCGGCAGACCCATGTCTGCTCCCAAACCCAGGTTGCCAACGTGGCAGGCAGTAGGGCTACCGCCAAGCCACAATGCCAGCTAAACATCCTTCTTAACTGTGCAAGTCCTTAGAAATGGCTGGCTCTTAATTACAAACTCACTGACTGATAAGCCCCTGTGCTATCAAGACAGCCTGCCCCACAGAGGCCAACTTACACACTCAGACAAACGATTCAGATGACCCTGGCAAAACCTGTCCTAGTCTGATGTCATTCACATACAGCACACGGTTTCATGAAGGGTCATGATTTCAATGGGGATCAATTCAACTGCACACAGTTACCCATACAAAATGTGGGTGGGACTACACTGTCGCGCGCACACACACACACAGTAGCAGATCTAGGGTTTAATGGGTGCAGGTGCACCCCATTGTAACTTGCTCCTGCTACATTTCACTTTGCTGGAGAAGTCTAATATATTGATTGTAAGAAAATCTACATTCGAAACAATAGATTACATTATTATTTTTAGTCAAAAATTGGAAAAGATAATATAAAGGATTAAAAAAAGTCACAAAATTACATATCAAGTCCGCACACCACCACAGCACCCCCTCCATTGTAAAATCCTGGATCCGGTACTGTGCACACACACACACACACACACACACACACACACACACACACACACACACACACACACAATATCACTCACTCGTTTACACTCACAGTGCAGGACAGGAATGGGCATTCCTTCAGCTATACCCAGTCATGCATACAAGGAGAATGGGGAAGAGGCAGAGCTGGAAGAATTCATTTACAATAGAATCAAAGACAAGGGGAAAAAAACACAGAAAAAGACTGTCTATGGGAAAGGGTTTCAGAAACTACCAGGTAAAAACTATGACACACCCCTAAGTGAATGCTAAGGATTTCTGACTGGCAAGTAGCGCCAGAACCCCAGCAACCAAGAGATGAGAACCTCGTGCATTTGTTTCCCTATGTGCGACTGTGAATGCCTCCCTAGTGGGCATTTTCATTATATTTACTGCACGGATAGTTCATTTATTTAGTTATTTTTATTTAAAAATTGGCAATCGGGAGAGGCACATTGAGTCAGGGCTCCTTTTCAGGTGCGACCCGGTGGAAAGGGGAAGGGGAGAAGCACAGTCATAAACAGAATACAGCCAGTCAGGTGATGTGATTGCAGTTAGGATGACATAAGGAGCATGTGGTGAGTGCAGCACAGACAAACTGGCAGAACTCTGCATATGGAGAGCAAATAAATTAGCGTACAACTCACCTGTGCAAATTGGGCAAACTCAGAAAGTGCATAGTGCCAGGGTGAAAGGAGGCTGAGCTCCTGCTGAAAGTAATCAAAACAGGTTGACACATGTCAGTGAGGGTGCCAGAAATATGAGATTTGGGGGGAGGGAGAGGCAGTTTATGGTAAGGGGTGGTCATAGGTGCATCTACTAGTACCTATCATTATGCCCCTGTACAATCTCAAAAAGAAATGAAATTCATTGCAAAAACTATGTTATGCACCAGTTAGAGTTCAGATTAAAGCGACAAAAGTAGGGAAATGTGCTGTTAGGGTTTTCAATCCGAACTCCCTCCCCATCCAGCAGCAAAAGGAAAAACAAAAAGCATTAGGTATTAGGTTTGACAGTCCTGAGTCTTGGCAAATTAGTGGTGGGATCTTCCTTGGGTTCTCAGCCCTAATGCTCACCTCATTCCCTGAGCAAACAAGGTCAAATGTGATGTGTTTTCTTCGGGCAGGGCCCGCAGGTTGTTGGCAACATGAGGGAAGGCACACTTCGATACGTTTGAAGACTATATCAGTATGAGGCACTGTCTTGGAGATGTACATTGTACTTTGGATAGGAGGCTACGGGCTTGGGAGGCAAAGGTAAGCATTAAGGTTGAGAACCCCAAGGAAGACCCCATCACTGATTTGCCAAGATTCAGGAGTGCCAAAACAGTGATGATTTTTCCTTTTGCTGCTTGCGGGGGGAGGGGTTAGGGAATTAGGGTTGGAAAACCCTAACAGCACATTTCCATACATTTGTTGCTTTCATTTGAACTCTAATTTGTACATTAACCTGAGGCACTTCGCTGCTTCATCTTTTGCCTTCGCCAGTTGTAATTAAAGGTCACCTTATATTTTATATAGTTGGTGTTGCCAATAATATTTCAAAAAACGAATGCTATTCTTCAATTAAAATCCTTTCAAACATGTCTAGCAGCATGTGTTATTAAGAAAAACGTCATCCTTTTTGTAGAGTAGTACATTTGGGTTTGCCGAATCGTCTCTTTTTTTTCTATCCTGCTCTAAGTTGCCAACATTCTTTATTGCCACTTGATTGTATTGTCAAACCAAAACAAACAAAGGTCTGTAGGCTCTGCACTGCTCTTCCTTGACCTAGGTCATTCTTTATAGTATGTCCGTGAATGTTTCACATGTAACCGTTTCACATGTAACAATTGTTATGGCAGTATAGCCTAGTAGATACAGCAGAGGCTTATAAACCAGAAGATCACAGGGTTAAGTCTGGCCAGAGACAATGATCCACTGTGTGGCATAGACCAAGTCACAATACTTGACGTGAATCAGTCCTCTTTCAGAAGTCTAATAAACAAACAATGCTCTGCCATCAGGAAGCCATAAGGCCATTGATCTGACATCAGATTGATGGCATTACGACTTTGAATCTGTTTCACTTGTACTCATGCTCTTACCTAAAAAACACAATTTTCTCTGTGAAAGTGATGAAAGGCTTCAATTTCTGAGTTCTTGAGGTAAGGTTCCATGTGTGTGTGTGTATGTGTGTGCGTGCATGTGTGTGTGTGGTCTCAAACTGCTCCACTACTTGTTGCTAGGCAGCATTATTGGCAACATTCCAGTGTGAATAAAAAGCTTATTTCTGCATGCCCTGTGGGATATTTCTTATATATACCACACCACTGGTGAATAAATTGGGTAAATAAATCATGTTATTTGGAGATAAATAGGGGCTATTGCATGAATTGATCACAAATAAGCTTTTTATTCACTTTGGAATGCTGCCAACAATGCTGGCGGGTGACAAGTGGTAAAGCCACGATTGCCAGGCTGCTGCATTAGCATTACAAAAGAGTAAATAAAGGGCTTATCTGTGTTCTGCCCATGGGATGTCCTATATATAACATAGGCAGGTGGGTTATGTTGGTACAGTCAAAAGAGTCGGGCTGTACACTGTCCAGTGTTTGAAGCAACAAAACCACCATAGGCATCGCATTAATTAAATTTGTAAAAACCAAAAAAAGGCTCTACTCACAAACTGCAGATGTCAACACAAGTGCTGCCCCAGCCTTCAATATTTTGAGCATGTATGTTAGTGATAATTGGATAGTATCCGGACCAATCCGGATCCACCAGATACCTGCCCTCATGGCAGGATAGTGGATCTGGCTGCATAGCATCACTATCTGCCCGTGGATCTGGCTGTCGGATCCCAGGTTGGATCCAGTGTTATCTGGTGCCGGACCCAGGAATCCGGCACCAGATCCAGGGATCCGATGTCGGATCCCTGGATCTGGCCGTGGAATCCAACGCCAGATACTGAGGGACCCGACCTCTGTATTCGGCCGGATCCTGGGATGGATCCCACTCGAATAGTGCTGCCATCAGCCAGATCACAGACGGAGCCACGGTGGCACTATCTGAGCATCACTAATGTATGTACTTTATCAAGGATGCTGCAAAGGCATGTTCCATTATTCCAAAGAGTCTGGTTTCACATCAGGTCTCCTCTGCTTGTTGGAGAGGTCTCTTCCTTTATCCCAAGAGTTTGGCCCTCAAATCTCTCTGGCACCAACCTTGTGACCTTCTCTTTACATCAGGGGACTAAGCTTCTTGTATTAATGGGGCAGAGTGGGTCTGAGACAGCCTGAGAGCTGACATTAATGAATGGAGGGTTTTCCCCCATTAAACCCAACCCTCCATTCTATGAGGTTGCTCTGCTCTCTCCTAGCCATGAGGGCTCACATCCTAAACTGGAAATAAGACACACATCTTAATAAGAATAATAATATCTTTATTTATTGAGTGCCTTTCAAATTATCAAGGCACTTCACTCAACCACAAACAATTCATTAAAAACATTATTAAAATCACAGCAAATCAGGAAACACCTTAATCCATAAAAACATTTTCAGTGCCTGCTTAAAGCTCCCCACAGTCCTGCACTCCCAAAGCTGATGGGGCAGAGAGTTCCAGAGGGTTGGGGCAGCAAACATAAAAGAGCGAGCTCCAGATGAATTCAAAATAACCCTCGGAATCTCCAGCAACCCCATGTCAGCCGAGCGGAGCTGTCGCACAGGGCTGTAAGGAGTCAGAAGCTTTTTCAAGTAGTCAGGACCAAGTCCGTGTAGGGCTTTGTAGGTTAACAAACCTACCTTGAAGGTGATCTGCCACTGAATCGGCAGCCAGTGCAGATCGCGCAGCACTGGGGTAATATGAGATCTCCTAGATACCCCAGTCAATAAACGAGCAGCAGCATTCTGCACTAGCTGTAAGCGGCAGATATCAACCCCAGGAAGCCCTAAGTAAAGGGAGTTGCAATAGTCAAGGCGCGAGGTCACAAAGGCGTGGACCAATACAGGCAGATCACTGGACGGAACAAGGTGCTTGATCCTGGCAATGTTCCTGAGATGATAAAAGGCTGACTTCATGACTGCTGACACCTGATGATGATGAAGCGTCAGCACGCCGTCAAGTAACGCTCCCAGGTCGTGCACCCATTCAAGATAAGGATCTGAGAGCCCCTCAAAAATATGCCGGAGGGCAAATCAGTCCTCAACCCCTCTATCCTGCGTCCCGGATCTACCACCAAAACTTCAGTTTTACCTGCATTCAACTTCAACCCACTGGAATTCATCCAATCTTGGATTTCAGTGAGGCAGCCGTTAAATGCTGAGAGAGCACTAACCTGGTCGGGGGCAAAAGACAGGTAGAGCTGGATATCATCAGCATAGCAGTGAAACCTCAGCCCATACCATCTTACAATGTCTCCAAGGACAGCATATACACTGCAAACAACATGGGGGACAGCACCGAGCCCTGGGGAACCCCACAAAGCAGAGAGGAAGACTTGGAAGAAAAAATTCCCGTGACGACTCTCTGAGTTCTACCAGTGAGGAAAGATGAAAACCATCTGAGCACTGTACCAGTCAGTCCACAGATGGACCTCAGGCGCTCGAGCAGCACCCCATGGTCCACGGTGTCAAAGGCTGAAGAGAGATCAAGGAGTACCAGAATGGAACGGTTTCTCCGATCTCTCGCCATCAGGAGATCACTGAGCACCCGAACCAGAGCAGTCTCAGTACTGTGCCTCTTAAGAAAACCAGATTGGAGAGGTCCGTATATACTATGGATAGTCAAATGGTTCTCCAGTTGAGTCGCCACAGCTTTCTCGATAACCTTTCCCACAAAAGGAAGGTTCGAGATGGGTCTGTAGTTCGCTAGAGTATCCGGGTCCAATGAAGCTTTCTTCAGAAGGGATGTCACCACCGCCTCCTTTAGGGAGCTTGGAAACTCACCCGATTCCAAGGAGCACTGGATAATCTGAGCCAAGACTGGGCCGATGATATCACTACAACCCAAGATCAGGGAGATAGGGCCCGGATCTAAACTACAGCACATAGGGTGCATCCCCTGGACAATCCTCATAATATCATAGAAACATAGAAATGTAGAAACATAGACTTTGTCGGCAGATAAGGACCGCTTGGCCCACCTAGTCCGCTCATTTCCCTACCTAGAGGATAAGCTGCAGATCCTATTTAACCAACAGCCTATTTCTTCCTGCCCCCCACAAAAATTGCCTTATGTCTGTCCCATGCATTCTTGAATTCTCCCACAGTTTTAGACCCCACAACCTCCTCAGGAAGGCTGTTCCATGTGTCCACCACCCTCTCTGTGAAAAAATACTTCCTCACATTGCCCCTGAGCTGTCCCCCCTCTATCTTCAAATTGTGTCCCCTTGTTCTTGCACATCTCTTTTTCTGAAAGATGCTACCCTCTTGGACTTTGTTGATTCCACTGAGGTACTTAAACGTTTCTATCATGTCCCCCCTCTCCCTCCTTTCCTCAAGGGTATACATATTAAGCTCCTTTAGCCTCTCCTCGTATGGCTTCTCTTGCAGAACCTGCACCATTTTAGTTGCCCTCCTCTGAACTGCCTCCATCCTGTCTATGTCCTTGCGGAGATGGGGTCTCCAGAACTGGACACAGTACTCCAGATGGGGTCTCACCAATTGTCTGTACAGGGGGATAACAACTTCTGTTTTCTGCTGGCGATGCCTCTCCCTATACATCCAAGTATCCCCCAAGCCCTCCCTACTGCCTTCTCACATTGCTTGCCAACCTTAAGGTCATCTGGTATGATTACCCCCAGGTCCCTTTACATTTTGTTGTTGTTACTACCTCCCCCATTGTGTAATCTTCCCTGGGTTTTGTTTCCCAGGTGCATTACTTTGCACTTCTTTGCATTGAATCCAAGCTGCCATTGATCATTCCTCCAACCTTGCCAAGTCCTTCTCATCCTTTCCACGCCTCCTTGTATCAACCCTGTTGCAGATCTTTGTGTCATCTGCAAAGAGGCATACTTTTTCTTCCAGTCCCTCTGCAATGTCACTTATAAAGACATTAAAAAGGACTGGACCCAGTACTGAACCCTGCAGTACCCCATTAGTAACCCCTCTTTCTTCAGAGTGGACTCCATTTACAATTACCTTCTGTGTCCTGTTGTTCAGCCATTGTTTTACCCAGGCTACCACCCTGGGACCCACTCCAAGGCTAGTTAATTTTACTACTAATCTTTTGTGTGGGACTGTGTCAAATGCCTTGCTAAAGGCAGGTCAAAAGTACTCCAGGAAACAAGAGGCATAGTGACCGAGTACCGACCAACAGTACCCCCCATAGAACGAGTCCAATGGATCTCTGACCTGATGTCGGCCACCTTATTCGCAAAGAATAGAGCAATCTCATCACATTCCATTTGTGAAAAAACTTGACGGAGCTGCAGACAGGCTGGGTTGCACAGCCTGTCCACAGTTCGGAAGAGTTGGGCCGGTCGATTCCAAGCGACAGTGATCTCCCAGGACAGGAATTCTGCCTTCTTACAGGAGATCACTGATTGGTAGAGCTGATAATGCTCCAACAAAATAAGATGGTCAGCATCCAAGGTAGATTTCTGCCAGCGACGTTCTAACCTACGTCCCAACCTCCGCAACTTCCTCAAAGACCCATCAAACCAAGGGGCCAGAGGGCGAAGTGGAAGGGGACGAACACGGACTGGAGCAATCAGGTCAAGAGCTGAGGAAATGGCCTTATTATAGGCCTGAACCAACAGCTCTGGGCTTGAGCAGGCATCATCGAACTCCGAGAGGTCAATCACTGCCGCCAGGTCTTCAGGGACAACATCCAGCAAAGAGCAGAAACTGACCATCTCCACAGGAGCAGACCTACACAGGGGGGCATAAAAATTGAACCTCACGATGTAATGATTAGACCAACTGACAGGTTTCACCCCCAAATCGGAGGCCTCAGTCCCCAGGAGGAAGACCAAATCCAAGGAGTGAGCACCAGTGGCAGAGCTGGGAGGGGGCGGTTGCCCCTCCTGACTGCCCCAGTGTGAGTAGTGTCACCTGCCACCATCTTTATTCACTGTTTAGTGCCCATTGTGGAGCCCATGATTGACTGAATGGCCCCTCCGGCACCCAAATGCTCCCAAACCTGGCTCCGCCACTGGTGACCACCATTATGGGCAGCTGAGGAAACAACCTGTGTGAAGCCCAGTGATATCATCAACTAGAGGAAGTGTTGTTCAAAAAGCAAGGATTCGTCATCGACCCAGGCATTGAAGTCACCCAGAACCATCAGTTTGGGTGACTTCAAAGCCATGTCGGTGGCGAAATCTGCTACTTCCTGCAGGAATAGCTTTTCATCCCCGGGTGGACGGTAGATGAGAACTATCCTGCACCCCACACCAGTTACCACAGTACACTCAAAGGATTCAGCCTCCTCTACTGGTACACCTGTCAGGCCCAATTCGGCCTTGAAACAGACTGCTACCCCCTCCCCCTGTGATCCAATCTCGGGCGATGTATCACCGAGTACCCAGGTGGAATAGCTGCTCCAGAACTGGAGCAGCATTTCCATCCAACCAGGTCTCGTTGATGCAAACCAGATCTGCGGTTCCAACAGAATCTACAGTAAGTGCAGTTTTGTTCTTAATAGATCTGGCATTGCATAACAATGCCCGAGTTGGACGATGTTCGTGAGCCGTCCCGGCTACTTGCCCACCCAGACAGGTGATGCCCTTGGGTATGGGGACTAGACAAGGACTATCACGTTCCAGACACCATTTCACCCCAGGCGTCTTCTAGTCTAACTACCTCTATATGTGAGAGAACCGCTCATTCGAACTCCAATGTCCGTGCCCCTACTGCGCCCAGCACCACACCCCCTGCAAGCAATCCCCAGTGCACGACAGCTCTGGTAAGTAGAGGCAGGCAGGGGGGAGAGAATGGGTGGAGGGCATGGAGAGAGGAGGACGAATAGCACAGGACGGGGGGGCAAGCAGGCACATTCCACAAATGACCACCAAACTGTGGCTAAGAATCAACACCAAGTAATCCTAATTTCCTCATAATAGAATCCTAAAATAGTTGCAGTTTAAAGTTAAAACATAAAACCCCCAGAATAGCCTAAAACCAAAAACAAAATTCAAAAACAAACCATAATACCCCAAACTCCCATAAACCCAACAGAACCAAATAAAATGTGACAAGGTACCTTTGTAAATGAGCCTATGGCTCAAAGGTTTTCCAAACTGCTGTTTAAATAAAATAAATAAAATAAAATAAATAAAATAAATAACCAGAGCAATACACAAAACAGTAAAAGTCCCAGGGCACCTGGCACTCTCACTAACCAGTGCCCAAAGAACTATTCTGGCACTCTCACTGCCAAAAACAATATAACAATAAACAAAAAAGAAAAAGAACAAATTACAAAATCCAAGATATTTTCAGTATCTTATCTGAATGATAACAGTAATAGTGAATCTGATAAATCCCTGGGCAATTAAGTAATCTCACTATTAATGCCCGGAGAAAACTATAATGGTACTCACTGCCATAAACAGTTGTGATAAAAATAGGGAATAAAAATAATAAAAAATCAAAATGTCCAAAATTTCCAACACAGAGTTCGTATGAGAATGTCACCAATAAAAGTCTGAAGATCCCCGGGCCTGGCACTCTCACTGCCAGGACTTCAGGGAAGCAGAGGTACTCTCACTACCAGATACGATTTGATGGTGAAACAAAGCGAACAAACCAAAGTTTCAAAACATGACTCAAACAAGTACTGTCTTAGAGGCGCTCTCACTGTTCAGGTAAAGAATTATGTGCAAATCTGACCAGCCAATCCGAGAAAGAAAGTTCATGAGATTCTCTGCGGGGACTAATTCGTTCTTAATCTTAAATGTGTACAGTGTACAAATAAAGTGTTATTATTAAAATAAGAAAAATGTACTATTGGTTGGATTAAGAACCCAAAGCAAGCTATAGATGTATTCATACAACACCAGTGGAGATAAAAATGACAAGAAAAAAGTGAGTTCTAACACTCAACTTGTACAATATTGTGTTACCTTGTGAGTTGGGTATGTGTAACAATATTTTGCCCTGTTGGGTAAATCACAAAGGAATACTGAACCAATCAGAGAACAGCTTTCACGGTACATATAACTTCAAATAACCATGGGCCGCACTGAACCCAACAGCTGAAATTGAACAACTGTTAAATCTTCATACAAACAGCAGATGTAAAAACTGCAACTTGCAAATGGGTGCTGTATAAATCTAATATGTAATGGTCTGGCCCATAAGATTCAATTTATCACCACTTCTTTGGGAGCAGGACTTTTATAACTCGCTCGTGGCTCCCTCACTTATGAGTTATGGTCCAGCCCTCTCACAAGTGAAATTAAACTGCATATTTTGAATCAGCCCGTTGCATATCCCCTACATGTACATTTTCACGCTAATTAGGAAACTACCTTGTGACTGCAAGAATGCATTACCAAAAAAGGAAAACAGTAAGAATGTTGTCAGCATAAGTCTCTCTGGTACAGTTCAATTACTTGGAATTTGTGTGGTGCCTTAGCAGAGTGGCTGATACTGTTTTGTAGATAACATGGGAAGTGGCCGTCTGCAAGTTCCATTCCATAATGCAACAGGGAGAGTTCTGTTGCCAGATCAGCCCTGAAAATGTAAAACTCCCTGCCCCCGTCCTGTGGTATTTACTGCAAATGCATGAGATGACAGGAGTTGTTATAAAGGTACATTCTTTATTAACGATGCTTCAAACAGCTGATGCTTCCACAGTGTAGTTCTTGTTACAAACAGATCTGTAGGAAGGAAGTTAGAGAGCTACTGGCTGTTTCCTCAAGAAATAGTTACTCTGTGTCCTTTGTTTTAATTAGAATTTACATAAAGTGTTCCTCAAAGCAACAGTACAACAAAGGATGATCTGATTGTTTTGCAGTGATTGTTCCCCTTTCAAATTCCAGTTTATATGTATATATGTATATATAGAGGCAGTATAGCGCAGTGGTCTAAGGCTCTGAGCTACAAATCTGGTGATATCCAGCAGACCAGACCTGGGTTTGAATCCCACAGCTTCCACTTACATACTGTGTGACCCTGAGCAAGTCACTTAACCTCCTTGTGCTCCCAGGTCGCTCCTGTAAAAAAGCTTTCAGCTTAGTGTGCTATACCTGGTTAAACAACAACAACAAAAAAATATATATATAAAACATTTTGTTATGTTTGCTTGCGCGCAGCGCAAGAAACATATTGCGGCAGCTTGGTGCCGAAGCAGGTTCTGGAGGTGAGGCACTGTTGAGGCCAATACCTGCACGGCATTTTGGGGCATGTTGTGATGTCCACCAATAATGGGGGACACAGCTGGTGACAGTAGTTTGGAACGTTGCCACCAACTTGTGAAAAATAGCCGCTGCAATCAGGGGCCGCCTCGTCATTGCAGCATCAGCTATTCGCTGCAATGAGGAAGCGACCTGTCATTGCAGGGCGGGATGTTCACACACTGATATTGTTTGTGAACATGGTGGCAGTTTGCCACCTGTTCACAAACAATATTAACCCCCTGCCCTGCCGAGGGGTGCTGAATCCCCCTGGCAGCATGTGCCTCCTCAACACGTTTGTTTGCCAACGAGGGCCCCAATCCCGTCAGCAGCAGTGGCCCAGATGTATGTTGCCAACGGGAGCCCACCCCATTGGCAGTATGCGCGCCCCGCTTTTCTTGTCTGCCGACAGGGTGCCCATCCCGTCCGGTATAATCAACCCCCCTCATTGTTGTGTGCTGGCAGGGGTGCCCACTTCCGTCGGCATAGCATGCCCCTCCTTGTTGTGTGCCAAGGAGGGTGCCCAATCCCCATCGGCTACAGCTGCCCCCAAAAGACTCAGTTGGCACGCTGGGAGCCCACCCCAGTGTGCCACGTTGCCCTGTAAATAAAAACCGTCTCACGATGTCTCTTTTTTTTTCATACCTGTAACGAAGGAAAGCGGTCCCCAGCGCTCTCCTGGCCCCCCACAACCCGCACCCACCACTGTGCACTCTGCCTCCCCACCCCCTCACCCCATACTTACCTCAGAGTCCGTCGTGCGATCTTCAGTGGACCGGGAACATGTCTGCACTCTTCAAAGCTGACGCTAACTGAGGAAATGCTGATAAGCTGTATAATGAAATAAACTGTTTTTCAACTTTGCTGCATATCGTGGGCATTTTTTGGAATTTTGCCACCAAATTTTCAACATGGGATTTTGGACCCCTTCTCATGAATTCTATCACTGTCATGGCATTAATCGTCCCGAAGGTGATTTTGTGGTCACTGCATGGAATCCCCTTTCAGGACCAATTAACAAAATGACAATGCCACTGTTCATGAGGGGGGCTCTCAAAAAGCCTATGTTGCAAATTTGGTGGAAAAATTCCCCAAAATGACTGTTTTATGAGCGTGCGTTGCACAGTTTCCACGCCGCACGTAGCTTCATGAATTTGTAATATTTTCACTCCAGATTTTAAAAATTGGTATTTTCTCAAACCTCCTTATGAACAGTACAGCTGTCATTTTTACATATCCTGACGAGAAATGTGGTTTCGCACGTCTGGCGCAGAGTAGCATGGTCGCTGTGCAAAATCAGTTTTCGGCACAGTTTGAGGAAATGATGGTGACACTGTTCATAAGCAGAGGTCCTAAAATGCCTATGTTGAAAATTTGGTGCCGAATGTCCATAAAATGACTGTGTTACAAGCATGTGTTGCATAGTTTCCACGCACCCTGTAACCCATGGAAATTTGCAATATTTTCATGCGGATTTTCAACAATGGCATTTTGCACACCTCCTTATGAACAGTACATGTCATTTTCACATCCTGCCCAAAATGTGTTTCCGCACATGTGGCGCACAATGGCATGTTCGCTGTGGGAAATCAACTTTTGGGACAGATTAACAAAATTATAGTGCCACTGTTCATGAGGGGAGGTCCCAAAATGCCTATGTTGAAAATGTGGCTAACAAACTCTCCAAAATAATTGGGTTATGGACGTGTGTTGTGTAGTTTCTATGCATACTCATGACTTCACCAATTTTTCACATTTTCACTCCAGATTTTCAACATTGCCATGTTTTTATGCCTCATATGAACAATACAGTTGTCATTTTCCACATTCTGCCCAAAATGTGTTTTCATCCCTGTGTCACCGCTGTGCAAAACCACCTTTTAGCTAACAAACTGATTGTGCTGCTTTTCATGAGGTGGGCTCACAAACAGCCAATGCTGAAAATTTGGAGTGAAAATACCAACACACGCCTACGGTGTCAGGGTTTCCAACTGTAGCACCCCACCCTGTACAGACTGACAGGCATGAGGGGTGTGACTTGGGATCATCGGCTGTAATGCTCACGCATGCCACCCCCACCCCCACCCTGCAGCCAGTGACAGGCATCGTGGAGTGTTTCGCACTGTTCGGCCACAAAGTTCACCCCGTTCTCCTATACTGCACTCACCTCAGCGTATTTCCTTATGGAATGGGGTAAGTATAACGTCCAAAGACCCCAAAGCACACCACGACACTTGTCAGTGTCTACATGTTAGAGTGAGGTACAATGGCATACGCGTTATAGCTGATGACCCAAACATACACCCTAATGCCTGTTGCTCTCTACAGGGTGGGGGTGGTGTTGGCATCACTTCAATACTTCACTGCCATTCCTATTATGCATCTCTAGCTCCGGCACTACCAGTGCCAATGCCAGTGATACAACATTCGACGTTGACAAATGCTTGTTGTTGTTGCAGAACTGGCCTTTTAGCAGGACAAGTTAAAAAAAACAACTTATTTTGGACTGAAGTCCTTGACAGAAGCCTGATGTGACTTTGTTGGGGGGACTGTCTTAGTCATGTTTTACTCAAGTGTGTGCAGCTGGTATCAGAACAGTCCCTGACCACTGGTAGTTGGCACCTTGAAATTAGTTCTTCATTCACATTTATTTTGTGGGAGTTTAAAACTCATTACATGTGCCCAAGTTGCAGGCTTGCTTGCAGGCTGCTGCAGTCAATTTCTAGAAAGACCAAACTGTGAATACTTGGAGTGGCAAGGTGCAGGGAAAGCTTGCTAAGCCAAACAATGTAGAACATTTCCAAATATCTGCACTCCGCAGAGAGCAATAGACACTGGCAAGTGAATATTTTCAAATATCTTGCTTTATTAGCACTTTAAAGAAAGTCAGCATCTCTGCACAGACAGAAAGACATCCACACAAGCCCCTGTGCTTTGGGTATACAGAACCCGTTGTCAGGGGGTGTGGTGACCACGCCCCCTGACGAAGGGTTCTGTATACCTGAATCGCTGGGGCCTGTGAAGACATCTTTCTGTCCGTGAAGAGACGATGTCTTTCTTTAAGGTGCTAATAAAGCAAGATCTTTGAAAATATTCACTTGCCAGTGTCTATTGCTCTCTGCAGAGTGCAGGTATTTGGAACAGGCTGCTGCAGTCAGTGGCAGATCCAGTGGAAGTGAAGGAGATGTCCGCACCGCTCATTGTAACTTGCTTGCTGCTACTGCATTTCACTTTGTTAAAGTAGTCATTGATTGCAGCAATATACATTCAAAATTATGGATTACATTTATATTTTCTGTCAAAATTGAATGAAAAGATAATAACAGACAATATAAAGGATTACAAAACATTTAAAAATTGCATATCAAGTATACAGAAAATCCTGGATCGGACACTGGCAGCAGTTACTTGTTTCTTTCTTCTGAGTCCTAAAGCAGCCTTTTGCTCTGGGCAGTGGGCAGGGCAGCAGGTGTGTGCCATTTGGCAGCATGCCAGTTCCGGCTCCTGGTAGTTGGCACCTGGTGGCATTCCATTTTAAAAAAGTGTTCCTTTTGATGCAGTTTTCAGATGGAAACCCTTAGTCTTCGTGTTCCCCAAGTTGTAACGGTTCCTTTTCCTGAGTCCTGAAGCAGCCTGTGTTTGTGTGTTGTCCTGCACTGTGCTGTTGCAGTGTGGTCAGGGGCAGTGGGCAGGGCAGCAAACTTGTGCCAGCTGGCAGCATGCTGGTGCCTGGTCCCTGGTCGTTGGCACTCTGGAGGCATCCCATAACAAAATAAAATACCAAATTCTCCACATTTGACCCGGAACTAACCAGGTCCATCTTGTAAATGAGCTTGCTCAATGACGTTCGCCTGGATAAATAAAGATTTTGATTGATTGATTGACATTTCATCAAGTTGCCGAAGTCCCTTCCTCCTCCTCCTGAGTTCTGAAGCAGCCTGTGTGTGATGTCCTGAGCTGTGCTGTTGCAGTGTGGTCTGGGCAGTGGGCAGAGTAGCACGTGTGTACCACTGCCCGGCCCCTGGTAGTTGGCACCTTGGTGGCATCGCATAACAAAAAGTAAAAAAATAGAATAAAATAAAATTCTCCACATTTTCTTAAGTTGCCAAAGTTCCTTCCTCCTCCTCCTGAGTCCTGAAGCAGTGTGCGTGCGTGTGTGTGTGTGTGTGTGCATGAGTGTGTGTGTGTGTGTGTGTGTGTGTGTGTGTGCGTGTGTGAGTGCGTGCGTGTGTATGTGTGTGCGTGTGCATGCATGTGTGCGTGTGTATGTGCGTGCGTGTGTGTGAGTGCGTGTGCATGCGTGTGTGTGTGCGCGCGCGTGTGTGTGAGTGCATGTGTGTGTGCATGTGTGTGCGTGTGCATGCGTGTGTGTGTGCATGCGTGTGTATGTGTGTGCGTGCATGTGTGTGTGTGTGTGTTGCCTGAGCTGTGCTGTTGCAGTCTGTTATCTGGGCAGTGGGCAGGGCAGTAAGTTGTGCCCGCTGGCAGCATGTCAGTGCCTGGACCCTGGTGCACTGCACCTTGATGGCATCGCATGATGAAAAGTAAAGAAAATGAACATTTCTCCACATTCCCATAAGCTGCTGAAATGTCTTCCTCCTCCTGAGTCCTGCAGCAGCCTGTGTGTGTTGTCCTGAGCTGTGCTGTTGCAGTGTGATCTGGGCAGTGGGCAGGGCAGTAAGTTTGTGCCTGCTGGCAGCATGCTGGTGCCTGGCCTCTGTAGCTGGCACTTTGGTGGCATCCATAAAAAGTAAAACAATAAATGAAATAAAAACATTTTCCACTTTCCATCGAGTTGCTGAAGTTCCTTTCTCCTTCTCCTCCTCATGAATCCTGAAGCAGCCTGTGTGTGTTGTCCTGAGCTGTGCTGTCGCGGTGTGGTCTGGGCAGTGGACAGTGGGCAGAGGAAGCAAGTGTGTGCCAGCTAGCAGCATGCCGATGCCTGGCCCCTGGTAGCTGGCACCTTAATAGCAGCCATTTAAAAATGTCTTTTTGTGTCAGTTTGTATAACTCTTAGTCTTCACATTCTCACAACTTGCAGCAGTTCCTTCCTCCTAGATCCTGAAGTAGTGTGTGTGTGTGTGTGTTCTGAGTTGTGCTGTTGCAGTAGGAAGGGCAGCAAGTATGTTCTTGCTGACAGTGTGCCTGGTAGTTGGCACCTTGGTGGCATCCTATAAAGAAACATAAAAAAATCTCTGCATTACCCTAAGTTACTGACATTCCTTCCTCCTCTTCCTCCTGAAGCAGCATATGTGTGTGTGTTGTCCTGAACTGTGTTGTTGCTGTGTGTCTGTACAGTGGGCAGGACAGCAAGCGTGTGCCTGGCAGCATGCCAGTGCCCAGCCCCTGGTAGTTGACACCTTGGTGGCATCCCCAAAAATAAAAACAAAACAAAATTCTCCACATTCCCTCAAGTTGAAAAATTCCTTCCTCTGCCGGCCGGTGGCGCTGAGGGTTGAGGCGCTGGATGCCACACCTCGCTCCACGCCGGCGACCCGGGTTCGGGAGTGGACTCGGGTCGTCGGTGGGTCGGCCGGGGGAGACAGGCTTGAGCATCCAATGACAGCTCACCTTCTCCGGGGAGGGATTCAGCCAATGCCCGACTTGCATGACCTCGAGCGGAGGCTCGGTGAACTGCAAGCCCACTAGGGATGGCTGGCCTTTGAGCAGCACGGACGCTCGGCCGCGTGCATCATGACGTCAGGGAGGTCGTTGGCTGCTAGGGAGGGAAAAGAGGAACAAGCCTGCCTCAGCCGGGAAGATGGGAGGACCGTGGCCGTGCCACGGTTGCCTGTGCCCGCCCAGCAGACCACAGACCACGACAAACGTAAATGAGGTTTGATCCCGCTTGCTCCCGCCAGGGGGTAATCCGCGCTCCATGGGGTCTGGTGGTCTGTATGGGTAGGGTTCCAGGCAGTGGGATGTCTAATTGTCCTCCTGAAGGGTCGGAGGTGGCAGGTTGGGAGGAGGAATAAAGAGTAATTTCAAAAAAAAAAAATTCCTTCCTCATCCTCCTCCTGAGTCCTGAAGCAGCCTGTGCAATGGCAGAGCTAGAGGGGGGGCTGGGGGGGCGGTTGCCCCTCCTGGCTGCCCCAGTATGAGTAGTGGTGCCCCACCATGATCTTTATTCACTATTTAGTGCCCATTGTGGAGCCCATGATTGACTGAATGGCCCCTCCTGGCTCCCAAATGCTCCCAAACCTGGCTCCGCCACTGAGCCTGTGCATGTCGTCCTGGGCTGTGCTATTGCAGTGTGATCTGGGCAGTGGACAGGGCAGCCAGTGTGTGTCAGCTGGCAACATGCCAGTTCCCGGCCCTTGTTAGTTGGCACTTTGGTGGCAGTTAGCACCTTGGCAGTATCCCATAAAAAAAAAATAAAATAAGAATTCTCCACATTACCTTAAGTTACTGGAGTTACTTATTCCTCCTCCTGTGTCCTGAAGCAGCCTGTATGTCATCCTGAGCTGTGCTGTTGCAGAGTGATCTGGGTAGTGGGCAGGGCAGTAAGTGTGTGCCTGCTCACAGTGTGCCAGTGCCCAGCTCCTAGTCGTTGGCACCTTGGTGGCATCCCATAAAAAAAATAAAAACCAAATTTTCCACATTCCCTCAAATTGCTTGAAGTTCCTTCCTTCCTCCTTCTCCTCCTTCTGAGTCGTGAAGCGGCCTGTGTGTGTGTGGGTAATCCTGAGTGGCGCTACTGCAGTAGATGGGCAAGGAACAAATGTGTGCCAGCTGCAGCAAGTTGGTGCCTGGGCCCGCGTAAACCTGGTGGCATCTCATTGATAAAATAAACATAAAAAGAAGTGAAAAATATATAGATACAAATAAAAACTAAAAAAACCCCATCAAAAACGAAATAAAGTCTTTGACATGGAGCAACACTGTATGGCAAAGGAGATGGTGGCATGGGATCGCCCAGTCGCAAAGAAAAAAAAAACATGGTGGGCTTGGTCATACACCCTCTGCCTCAGTGGGAACTACAAGTGCTGAGGAAGATGAATGTAGTATCTAACAGTCCATAAAGTATCTCACATTGTAGGAATTACTCACACAGTGGCACTGCAAGGACTGCAAAACAAGCCATCATTGTAGAAAAGGAATAAGAAAGGAACGGTCGGGTAATAACACAGACAGAGGAAGAGGAGCAAAGTGATTTGACAGAGCTTGGGGACAGAGATACAGACTGTGATTATATACCTGATAAAAGTGATAACAGCAGCAGCAGCAGCAGCAGTTCTGGGGAGGGAGATGGAACAGGAGGGAGTTTGACTTGGGGCAGGTGCAATAAGAGATAAAAAACATAGAAACATAGAAGTTGTTGGCAGAGAAAGGCCACTTGGCCCACCCAGTCTGCCCTATTTTCTCTATCTACAGTGCCACCGAGAACCTACTCGGTCTCCGCTTTGCACCCCTTGCCTCACTTCTAAGACCCCTTGTGTCTTGCCCATGCTTTCTTGAATCCTGTAACCATTTTAGCCCCACCACCTCCGCTGGGAGGCTGTTCCAAGCATCCACTGCCCTTTCCATAAAGAAGTACTTCCTCACATTTCCTCTCAGCTGCCCCCATAGCTTCATAATGTCCCTTGTCCTCGAACATCTTTGATCGAGACCAAGAGTGGTGTGTGACAAAAAAAAAGGCACACAACAAGAAGAGGAAACACAACAAGAAGCATGTGCAATGACAGCAGATAAGACATAGGCAAAATTGGTGGCCAAGGACACACAGTAGAGGAAGAAGAACCATTCCTGACCCTGGTGAACTGGCAGAGGAAGAGGAGGTGATGCTGTGAAGCAGCCACAGTAATCTGCCCACTGGCAACTGCCAAGAATGCCAGTAGGAAAGACCAAACTGATGAAGTTGGTTATGTAGGATTTATTTAGAGTGGACAAAGACTCACGAACACATGTAGTGTGTCTTTACGAAAGACAGGCTGAGTTGGGGTAAGGAGGGAACAAAGCTGGGAACTTTTACCATGAAAAGGCATTTGATGAAGTCCCACAAATCTCAGTATGAGAAGACATGCCAATGTACGCATCAGCAGCACCACAAGGCAGTGAAGCTGATGATGGTGGTGATGATGATGGCCAAGGGGAGGAGAACACTAGGAGGCCAAGTAGAGATGAAGAGGAACAAAGTCAAGTGGTAGCCGGTGCACAACTCCAACATCTTCCATTCATCAGTTCGTTAGCGCATTGCCTCCCACATCTCCATGGGGCCACAAATCCCCAGTCTCTTTCGCCTCAAGGGGTGGCAAAATAGTAGCCAGCTGTCATGTCTAGCGAGAAAAGCACTCAAGTCTCACTGATCGAGTCCCTGAAATGGGCCAGAAATATAAAGCAAACAGATCTAAGGCAAAAAGTTAACAAGAGCAACTGGGGAAATGCTAGCTACTAACTTGTTGCTATTCTCCTTTGCAAGCAGCACTGGTTTCTATTGCTATTGTAAGATGCTGTGCCAAGGCATAAAGTGCCCAGCTGTACCTACGTTTCTACAGTGGCTCTTCCTGATTTGTGTCAGAGTGTCTACAAGGCTGTGTCACATACCCTGAAAGCATCATTTGTTCCAGCCATTCACAGCACCACTGACGTGTAGACCAGTGGTCAGACTACTGATTACATGACAGTGACTGCACATTGGGTCAGTTTCCCCTTTTTGTTCCCAACCTCTTCTTCCTCCTCCTCCTCCTCATCTTTCACTGGATTAAGTGCCAGCAGTGCTAGTAGCAGTAGCTGCATGTCACTGGTGCCCCCCAACCACAGCAAGCAGGCAGCTTTACGTATTGCTGGCTTTGAAAATGATCATCGTGCAGAAAACTTGTTACACTTCTTTCAACAGAAGTTCAATGAGTGGCTGACACCACACTCAAACACCAGGTTTTATAGTATAATATAATGCAAAGAACATTGTAAAGCCAGTTGAGCATGGGGGATTTTACACATGTTCCATGTTTTGCTCACTGTGTGAATCTGGTAGTTCAGGGATTCCTAGATGAAGAAGGCACCACTGTGCAGACATGAGTAGGTCTGGCCAAAATGCTTGTGGTCATTTTAGCCATTCTGTAGATGCACAGAAACTATTATAAACATTCAGCAGTGGAACCACGCTCCTCCATCACCTGAAACAGGATTTGGCAACAAGTTGGAATTTCACCTATTACATGGTGGAACAGCTTTTTTATCAACAGAAGGCTATCCACCAGTATGCCATAGAGCATGGTATTAGCAAGGGAGACATAAACATCAGTGACACCTGGTGGAGAACCTCTGCACTATGCTGAAGCCTTTTGAGGAGGCTACAAGGATGGTAAGTGCTGATGCAGCTGTCTAAGCCAGGTATTCCCTCTTATTGCCCTCATTAACTGGTGACTTCTTTGTATGAAAGCTCGGTATGAGGAAAAGGAAGATACCACTGCTCTCAATCTAGTAGAAAGAATAAGATCATGTTTCTGGAATGACACACGCCTTTCAAAAATACTTATAGATGACCACTACATCCTGGTCACTTTCTTGGACCCTCGGTTCAAAGACGCATTTGAGATATTCTTTGATGCACAAAAATGCGGTTAGGATCAGCAGTCCTATAAAGCCTTGCTTTTACATCTGGTCTCTGTATGTATGGCACAGAACAAGAACAGGAACACAAATAGAACAGAAGAACACTCATCAACTGCACTGACAGGCCAGGTGGAAGAGAGGGACTGTCAATGGTTTGAATGACACAGTAAGAATACTCTATTTTATATGTATTTCTGATGTACAAAGACACCTGGAGCGTACTGTACTGGCATAGTTCAAGTGGTTTTATTACTTATGTATCACTGAACTAGATAGGAATGCATACTTGCAATCTCATATCAGAAAAGTGGTTTTATTACTTATGTATCACTGAACTAGATAGGAATGCATACTTGCAATCTCATATCAGAAAATTTAACTAAAAACATGACAAAGGCTATTATTCCTCAGTTCAGCAAAAGCAATATCCGTTATCCAAAACTAACTTAACAAACTGCATGATAATACTTGCATTCAAATTATAATACAGTTACCCCAGCCCAGTAACCTCAGTGACCTGTAGTCTTGACTACTAAAATGTTGCATGAGAGGCTGTCAATGCATTAAGCAAGAGCTGAACAATTATTATTTATTTTTGTTAGTTTAACCAGGACTAGCACACTAAGCTGAAAGCTTTTTTACAGGTGTGAAGTTAAGTGACTTGCTCAGGGTCACACAGTCTGCAAGTGGAAGCTGTGGGATTCAAACTCAGGTTTGGTCTGCTGGATGTCACCAGATTTGCAGCTCAGAGCCTTAAACCACTGCGCTATACTGCCTCCCATTCTTACCCCTCTTGTGACCCGGTCAGGAGCCTACAGCCAATGCCCACTAAGACTAGCAACCACCAGCCATCTTCCCATGACTCTGCTCATACTGTCCTCTTGACTGTCAAAAGTCTGGGATTTTTATATTCTTGGGCCATCTAAAAAGTGGTGCTAACCCAGATAAAAAATGACAGGGAAAAAGCGTAACAGGAATCACATGGTTGTTGAACCATTGGTTGGTACTGACCCAGACAAAAATTGATAGGTATAAGTAAAGACATAAGTAGCAAATTTATGGCCAATAAGGGTCAAAAAGGGAAATAATTTCGTGGTTGCTAAAAGTTGGTAAGCAAGTAGGAACTTGCGAGAGGTCAAAAGGTAAACTACTGCTTTTTTGTCTGCTAAAATGTGAATAAACATGATAAAATTGCTACTCTTGGTTAGTACATAAAAAAAATTGCTGCTCGTGGTTAGCTACATTTCCTGTAGCTAAGCTAAATTCCTGTAGCTAGTTTGCAATTTATCCTTCTATATATGTTTCTTTTTTGCTAACTTGCCTGTAATTTCCCATTTAGCTTGCCCCTGCAAATGCTTGACCTGGCTGAGTTTACACTACACTGAAACCCCAGGTTCATCTTTGGCTGGTCCATGCTAATGCCTGGCCTACCTGAGTTTCACTCAAACCCAGGTCCTTGGGAAAGACTTCCCTGGTATCAGGAAGAAGGAAGATCCCAATGCGTTTACACTGCTACTGAACATCACATGACTCACTAATTTTTGTCTCCAAGGCAACCTGCTGCTATTTTTTGCAGCTGCTGCACCCCCTAGAAAGACACCAATTGATGACAAACCACTGTGGGAACAAATGGCTGACTACAGCTTGATGAAAAAGCACGGCAAGTCAGTTTCTGACACAGTGCTGCCTGAGATGCCAGCAAACAAAATGGTGCGGGATTATTTGGATGAGAACATGCCACTAGCAGAAAGAGATGGGCGTCTCTTGTACTGGCACCAAAGAAAAAACATTTGGCCCTTTTTGACATAGGTAGCTGTTAGACACCTCAGTTGCCCACCTGCAAGTATGTACTCAGAGAGGTTTTCAGTGCTGAAGCAATATTGTTAACTGCAGGAGAACATGCCTTTCAACCAAAAATGTAGAGATGCTCACTTTTAAAAAACTAATCTGACCCTTTTGCAAAGCCCATTTTGACATGGCTTATGGATGACAAATCTCCTGCTTCACTTGCAACTCAGCTAACAGAAGAGGATGATGAGGTGGCGATGAGGGCTTCTGTGTCCATTAGCTGCTTTTGGAACAAGTAGGCTAGGCATCACACTGTGGGATGCTGCACTGTTGGCTTCATCAGTTTTCTTTGGGTTGTTTGATAAATTTTGCCAGGCCTACACAGGCCAAATTAGTAATTTTGGGGGCAACATTACCCATGAAACCATTGGGTAAAACACTTAGCCATGGCATAACCAAGCCTTGCCCATGTGTAGCACTGTTCAAATGGGCACACAATTTGGAACCAGTGACCCACACTATGGGATGCTGCACTGTTCTCCTCACTCAGTCTTCTTCAGATTAATGTTTTGTGATTTTTTGGCAGGCCTACACAGGCTGAATGAATCATTTCTGGGGCAACGTTGCACATGAAACCAGTCTGTACAACACTTATCCATAGCATAACTGGAAGCCTTGTCCATGTGTGGTACTGTACCAATGGGCATTCAATATGTGGAACCAGTGACCCACACTATGGGATGCTGCACTGTTGTCTGAAATTTCAGAGTGCTTTCTGGGTCTGGTTCTCTGACCCAACTTCTAAGGGTTGTTCCATGTTCTGGGAATAATCTCTCAGAACCGGTGGGAACAACCACCCCATTCAGAAATTTAATCTGAATAGGGTGAAGTCTAACTGGGTGTGTTAATAATGCACTTGGATGTGTGTCCAGTTAGGTTAATGTTACTTCATAACTACCCTACCCTACCTCAATCATGGTCTAATCTATTTGCCTGATTAAAATGACCTTATCCTAAACCTTTATAGTTATTTTTTAATGTTCTTGTACAACTTATATATACCAATAGTCACAAGTAAGTTTCACTCCTGTATTGTAAGTCAACAACTTTATAAGTAAAAATATTTAATCAAAAAGAAATACCAGGAAATATCATATTGTCTTAATTCTTTACTTAAAACTTGTATACAGAATTAACATTATTTTGATCAGCAGTGCAAGCAAACAATATATTTTTAACTGGAGAGAAGTCTCTCCTACTTTTAGATACAATCATACAAAAATAAAAATAAAATAACATGTGCCATATCCTTTCTGCTTCTGATGTCAGAGATAAAAGCAATTTTAACCACACAGAGTCATACCTTGACATCTCAAGTGAGGACCTGGCAGAAGGACATGCTGTCACAGCTCCTTCCTCTCTTCTGCTTATCTTAGCTCAACTGGGGTTTAAATTTATATGTTTTAGGTGGAAGGCATCTGATAGACCTTGTGTTACACTTCTGGTACTTTTGCAAAAGTATGTTAAATGTTGTCATTCCAAATTATGCAAGGTCTGATGGACCTCATGTTACACTTCTGGTACTTTTCTAAAAGTATGTTAAGTGTCTTATTTTAGAAGCGAAATGTCATGTCAGAGTCTTACTTCATAACATAGTGTTTGTAACTTTTTAAACCTTTACTGCTAGCTGTAAAACTCTTGTGTCTATAGAAAAAGTACCTTGTGGTTAGGCTTGCATTCTGTTTAACTGGAAATGTGTTCTTTTTACTTCCTCAAATAAAATTTCTCCATTTCTACACGAGTTCCAAACAAGATATTTTTTTAAAACTTTAAAATGTCAATGATACAGCTAGGAGCTTGATATGATTTTGAAGTTAGTCTTCTAAAAAGATCATAAACAACATATACTTTGAAAAAATACATAATTAAATAATCATTCTTGTTTTAAATGTATTTTTAAACTATTTCAAAGTAAGACACGCATCATTTATTATTGCCTAAACAGCAGTTTAAGTATAAATTATGCTTGGCAATAAGGTTTTATTTAATTTTATTCAGAAAAAGCAGAAGTAAAGCATTTTTCAGCTGTAATTGTTTAATTCAGAGAAAAGACAATAAGTCAAGTTGATTTGTTGATGTGTCTCTGGATCAGGTAGTCCAAATATTGATTTGGGACAATTGCAGGTTCTGTAGTTTCCACTCAGCTGACAAAAAGATATTGGAGAATGAAATGCTGGATCTGCTGGGTTATGCAGGGCATAAGTGTTTAATGATATTAACCAGAAGACAAGTTACATTGGAGTGATGAGCAGTGGTTATATTGAGGATGTCATGGTAGCATAGGAACGTTGATGCTGTCACCAAGTTGATGGCTGGGGCGCAACAGAATGATGTCAGCACACAGGACACATCCAACATGAGTGCTGGTGAGTGGTGGAAAAAACAGAGTAGTTGCTGAGATCATCCGTCATTTTCTGTAAGTGGTGTTTGCTTGCACTCTATGATATCTCAACGTAGTTATGGCTGTATGAAAATGGAACGTGGACCTTATTACGCTGACGGACATTCTCTGAAAGGCAACAGAAACAGGATGACAGCAGAGGTGCACACTATGTTTGGCAAGTACAGAAAAGCAAGATAACAATCGTGAGACCAAGTACTACCAGTATTGTATGTAAGGGGATAACAACCAGGAACACAATATTTTAATCTAATTTAGTGGATTTTAACGTTAATTAGGTTAACTGAAGCGCCACTGCTTGTTGCTGTAAAATGTTTAGGTGTGTTAAAATGAGATTGTGTGTATTTTGTGCAGTTGTGCACTTGCTGAAATTGCATGTTTTTGTTTTTCAAGGTAAGCTTGCAAATTGTCAGTGCCTAGAACAGTGCTTAATTAGGATATAGAGTCTTGAATGAGGCCTTGTTGTGGGTAGTAACTAGTGGAGTTTGTCATAAGAGGGTGACTTTTAACTATTTTGCAGTGCAGTTGTAATAAATTTAGTCCAACAAGTTATAAAGGAAAGACTCGACAAACATCTAGCTAAACTGATGTTTTGTGGCAGAAGATCCCAAGCCTGGTTGGCAATCTCTGTGTCATTTTACTCCGCACTTGTTTTTGTCTAGCAAAACTGGTGGCCCAAGTGATATCTACTAATATGATTCACTATCAGGAAGCCCAGTACAACCAATCTGGTGATCCCTGTGCCGCTAATTAAGATCAGATTGTGACATTAAAAATGCACTGGCCCCACCAAAAAAGAGAACATGTTTCAACTGACACATTAAAAAGTATCTTGGTCCACATAGACAACCACACAATTAAGACCATGTAAAAACAGTTACTAACCACTGACATGCATTGAAGGTGCTGTTTACTGCAGGATTATATGTGTGTACTGTACATGTATGTGGTGTGGATGTTATGCTAGTAGAATGATTGTATGACTTTATTAGATTAACAATGTTAGCTGGGTACATACCTCTCAACCTTTTGTCTCCCAAATGTGGAACATTGCCTCTCAAAATGTGGAAAAAAATGAGCAAAATGTGGAACACTTAATCAAACCTTTACCTAGAAGGCTCAGAACACTGTTAAAATGTTTGCATTTATGTTTAAAAAGTATGTTATTAATTGAGTAATATATTTTTGCAACATTTACTATAGATTTTGCTTTAAAATGTTAATACTGAATGTGAACAAGTCCTCAAAATGTGGAACAGGGAGCTTTTATGAAGTAAAATGAGGAACGTTCCTCGTAATGTGGTACAGTTGAGAGGTATGGCTGGGTAGGATTACTGGAGTTATGAATGGTATTGAGTTGATAAAGTATTAGTTATTCTATGGGAGCTAGGCATAAGTTAAGAAGGAAAACGTGCTAATGAAGAATACTGTAATAATAACTTTTTGCAACGGTTTACATGTGGAGTATTGCGGAGGTTTGTTCTTACCTTACGTGATGCTGCATGAGACATAGCAGGTTCATCCAACATGGTATAAGCAGTATTTGTCTTCTTTAAGAAGGGTATTGGACTCGCTGTGTTGTGTCATACTGAAATAAAAACACTAGATACATTAATAAAGGTAGGAACTGTGAGCATGTGCTGTTTGTACTTTTACAAAAGCAGATCAGCCAGGGAAGTACTGAAAAGAATGAAAATGAAAATAGTAGAGCAAGCATTACTTGGTAAAATAATAATCTTAAAAAGTTTTATTACATCTTTCTTTGTACTACCCTTGGTGGTAGTTTTTACTCAGAGACGTTTCCACTCTACAACAAACTTTAAACCTGTTAGACATGTAAATAAACAATTTGGCTAGAGTAAATACCAGACAAATGGCAAGAAAAATTAAAATAAAAAAGCAAAACAGACAGTAATTGGTGAGATTATGATCTCAAAATGTGGTATTGTTAGAAGTACTGCATTATTAGAGATGTGTTTTATTTGCATGGGCTTGGTATATTTAAGACCCATGAGTGTTAAAGATTTTTTAAGCAAACCCAGGTTTTAATGTCATAAGGATTTACTGGAGACTGCACTTATTGTTTTATTTAAATGCAGCTGTGCCTGGTATTAGTATCCAGGAACTTCTATGTTTGCATTTGATAAAATAAAAGACCAGGTTTTGTAAGTGGTTTACTTTTGAGATACATAAGTGCCATGGATATGCTTCTAGTTTAACACTTATTGTACCCCCTTCTCAAGGCCTGTTGTAAGTGCTTGTTAACATTTTAACTAGACCTTGGGGTTGAGGGTGGTACTGAGTACGATAGTGCCAATTAATGGTATGCCCCATGTACGCCGACACCAAAACAGCAAACTACATCCCTGTCGGCAAAATCAACACTTTGCTGACAGGTCACTGTGTTGGTGTGCCCAAGACAGGGGCACACTGTCTCCCGGTCCTTCACCCCCACCTCGAATCAACTCCAACTGGAGTTGAGAATCCTATAGATGGGGGATGGGGGCAGAACGCCCTGCATGGGGACTTTGGGGGACAACGCCCCGATAGAAAAAATGGACCGGGAGACACACTGGCATCATGTAAACCACAACTTGTAGTCTGACATGATTCTAGTTAGCAAGATGTCGGGTTGACAAAAGGGTTGTCAACCCGCATTGTAGACCCCCAATTAATACCATACTTGTCTTTCAATTCATGAATATTTATAAAATGCAAACCTCAAAGTGAATGGATGTGAGATAGGATTCCCCAATGAGGAAAAATCTCTTGGTCAATGTGTCCGCAGGAAATTTGGCTGTGGCCATCACTGCAGGGAATGCCTTCAAATATTGTGTAAAATGATCTGTAATAACCGGAAAATATATATATTTTGTATTTTCACTGAGGGACAATGGTCCCACTAAATATTCATGTATCCCCCAGGGCTCAGGAAAACTTACTTGCAGATTGGGAGTGGGAACTGGTTGGGCCTGCTCGTATTATTGGCAGGTTACAGAACTATTGACGTAATTAGTAATGTTTGACATCATGGAAGGCCAATTGAAGTTGCTTTGATACCCAGATGTACATGTTGACTGCCTGTATGTGCCAAACGGATTAACTTTTGCCTGCAGGAATCATTGCTTACCAAATAAGTATTTCTTGTTAGTTTTTGTATTAGGCCTTCCGACTCCCATTCCTACAAAGTTTGAGATTGCCTTACTGTCCAGGAGGCACCAACCTCCTATTCAGTTTGGTGGACCTTCATTAAGGTGTGACAAATAGTGTGGCACAGTGACATGGTACACACATGTTCCGCTGCTGAATTGCTAGGATGATCACTTGAAATAATATAGTCTGTTCCATGCCCTCAGGATGTGGGAAACCTCTGGTGCAGGAGTTGAGACTTCACTTTGCTTGCTAAATTCTGTCCCAGTCTGACTGGAATGCTGTAGGCTGTTTTGGATGTGAATTGTAGGTTTGAACTACGGTACATAACTGCTGTCAGTGGATACAAAAATAAATTTGTGGTTTAAGGCTTTTTTAAGTGCCGGGACTTTAGTAGGTTGAGCAGACCTGGATTTCATTGGTATTACTTCTTGGGTAATAATGGAGTAACATTTTTTTATTTACACTGTCTTGTAACCTGTAATGATACCCATTACTGGTGGGTTTTTTTTATATTTTGTATATGTTGTACACTTGTATTAAATACACTACAGTAGTAATGTTTGGTATATTTGCCCAATAAATATATTCCAGATTTGGTGGGGTGCCCTAATTGTTAGTATGATGGGTATAATGTTGTTTATTTAGAACAAAACTATTTATTTATTTATTTGTTAGTGCACTGAGGTGCAAGGTGCAAGCCTTGGTTGGGGCGAATATGAGATTATTGACAAGGACTAGAGTATTTAGATGTTTGATATGTACTAAAATGTGAAATCTGTGATACTTACCACAAGTGTGGTGTTTGGTTAAAGAGATCCACCAACATGTGTTGTTTTGCCCCTGCCACTGATTAAACAGTGACTTACTGCCACAGGAGTCTGCCGGTATAAATATTCCCCAAAGAAATGCAGCCTTTAAAAAGTTATTTGCCTCATAAAATTGTAGAAACCGGGTCCCAAGGACTTCCCGTTTTTCTCTGCCTTAGCTTCACCCCGTGCTCATAGCGTGATGACGAGATGCCAGTGAGGCACGGGCGCTTATTATATTCAATGGGTGGCAACTATTAAATAAATTTTATTGACATGATGGCCACTCGCTAATGAAACATGATAAGCACTGGTCCTACCAAGGGCCTTGGTAGTTGACAATTGATTTAAAAGCTGCTGCACTGATAGAATGGGCGCACCCCTTGCTCTCACTAGTATCTGCCTTCACGCTATTGAGTGTGGAGGTGGAGCTGGGTGGCAGAGAAAAACGGAAGTCCTTGGGACCCAGTTTCTAACATTTACAAGGCAAATAATTTTAAAGGCTGCATTTCTTAGGTGAATATTTATACCGCAGACTCTGTGGCAGTAAGTCACTGTTTAATCAGGGCAGGGGAAAAATCAGTGAATCTCTTTAATAATAGTATATCATTTGATGTGTTTTAAAACCTGTAATAATGACTATTTGAATACAGTTTTTATATGTGTTTTCTGTTGTACCTATTTGTTAGAAGATAGGATAGTGTTACAAATGGTATAGATGCCAGAGAAATATACTTAAAATTTAACTAATGTTACTGTCAGAATGGTGAACACAGTGATGTTTACAAATGTTGGGGGTTATTAGTACCTGTATTAAATGTGCATATACGTGAGAAGTAGTTAGTTAGGAAAATGCAGCAATAAGAGGTAACATACAATCCATTAATGAACACCCATATTACGTGTGTGTATGACAAAAGAATGCTGAAGTAAATTTTAGCTTAGTGTAGGATGTCTCTACAGGAAGTTTTATATTTTTAAGGTTTTTGCCTGAAAAAATGTGGACAATGAGATATGAAAAAAAAAACTATAAGCACATTTGTGCTAAAGGTGTTGATTGGAGAAAGAGAAGCTAGGCAATAGTATGTGCTTAAATGCACAAGGAGGTCAAGTGGCATGCTAAAGATCACACAGGTGAAAGTGTTAACTGTTTAGGTTTAAAACAGGAAGTAAAACCAAAGATGTGAGGTAGCAGTTATATTATTGTAACAGGAGACATGTAGCAGGCAAACACAGGAAAATAAGAACAGCTTTTAAGATTAATGAATATATTTGTTTTAATGCTTAGCAGATTAAGGTACAAAACAGAAACATTGGGACCCACTTGTAAATGAGTGGGGAAAGTGAAATAACTTTAAATAGATAATGTAATACCAGTTAACTGCATCATGAAATGATTAATTATGGAATGACAGTAAATGGTTAAATTTAAAAAGTTAGTTGCATAAGCAATGGTATCATATAAAAAGGAAGTAGACAGTCTGTTGACAGTTTGGCAGAAGCCAAAGCAGTGTTTAAAAGTCAAAACTGTATTAAGAAAAGAAAGTCATGTTACAAGAAGAGATTCCTTTGTAAGTAAGATGACATTTAAATACTAATATTACAACCATTTAGTAATGAATAAACCAAACCAATAAAAAAAACTTTTCGTGTGGGTAGTATTTAGTATGAAGGTATTAGTATTACTGTGTTGCACAGACAGGAAAGAGAAAAAAGAAACAACACTTATGCCTCAGTAAACTTCATACCATTATGTTAGCCCTCATTCTGAAGAACAACTGAAATTGGTTGATGTAGTACTCGTAGTGCTTAATACATATATTAAATAGATAAAAACATAGGATGAATTTTAGCTTTGTATATTTAAGATTACGATAAGGAAGCACTACACAGTCAATGCATTGCAGAACAAACACTGTGGTGGAGTGTGTGTGTGTGTGTGTGTGTGTGTGTGTGTGTGTGTGAGGGTGTTGCAACCAAGGCTACTGTGTGTGGATTTTTTACATAGAATAAAATAGACAGTGTATGCAATAAAGAGGGTGCTTGTTTAAGAGTTTGAGGAAGAGTTAACAAAGATTTAAATGGTTTACAAAAGATTAATTTTGCATGATAAACTGACCCTGTATAATAAGAGATTAACTTGTTTTGTGGTTATATAGTGGCAGAATAACTATTATATGGAGTTTTAATTAGATTTATGGGGAAAGATAAATTGATAGGCATTAACCTATGATGTTACAATATAGCATGTGATAATTCTTATAGAATTTTTTGTTATTTATCTAGTTTTTGTTTTATTTGTAAGTAAACTGTGTTAGTGACTGATATAGGGATTTGGTTATAGGAACATAAGATAATAATATTAATGTATCTCACCGGGGTCGCCATCTAAAATGTCAGGGTGCTTTCTGGGTCTGGTTCCCTGACCCGACTTCTAAGAGCTGTTCCGTGTTCCAGCAATAATCTCTCACAACCGGAAGCAACAACCATCCCATTCAGAAAATTAATTTGAATAGGGTGAAGTCTAACTTGATGTGCTAATAATGCACATGGCTGCATGTCCAATTAGGGTAATGTTACTTTATAACTATCCTACCTCAATCATGGTCTAATCTATTTGCCTGATTAAAATTACCCTATCCTAAACCTTTATAGTTATGTTTTAATGTTCTTATACAATTTATATATACCAATAGTCACAATTAAGTTCCACCCCTGTATTGTAAGTCAACAACCTTATAAGTAAAAATATTTAATCGAAAAGAAATACCAGGAAATGCCATATTGCCTTAATTCTTTACTTAAAACTTATATACAGAATTAACATCATTTTGATCAGCAGTGCAAGCAAACAAAATATCTTTAACTGGAGAGGATGTCTCTCCTACTTTTAGATACAATCATACAAAAAATAAAAATAAAATAACATGCAAGGATCATCCTTCTGTGCTTCTGATGTCAGAGATAAAAGCAATTTTAACCACACAGAGTCATACCTTGACATCTCAAGTGAGGACCTGGCAGAAGGACGTGCTGTCACAGCTCTTTCCTCTCTTCTGCTAATCTTAGCTCAACTGGGGTTTAAATTTATATGTTTTAGGTGGAAGGCATCTGATAGACCTCATGTTACACTTCTGGTACTTTTGTAAAAGTATGTTAAATGTTGTCATTCCAAATTATGCAAGGTCTGATGGACCTCGTGTTACACTTCTGGTATTTTTCTAAAAGTATATTAAGTGCTGTCATTCCAAATTATGCAAGGTCTGATGGATCCCGTGTTACACTTCTGGTACTTTTGTAAAAGTATGTTAAGTGTCTTATTTTAGAAGTGAAATGTCATGTCAGAGTCTTACTTTATAACAGAGTGTTTGTAACTTTTAAACCTTTGCAGCTAGCTCTAAAACTCTTGTTTCTATAGAGAAAGTACCTTGTGGTTAGGCCTGCATTCTGTTTAACAGGAAATGTGTTCTTTTTACTTCCTCAAAATAAATTTCACCATTTCTACACAAGTTCCAAACAAGATATTTTTTAAAACTTTAAAATGTTAATGATACAGCTAGGAGCTTGATATGATTTTGAAGTTAGTCTTCTAAAAAAGATCATAAACAACATATACTTTGAAAAAAATACATAATTAAATAATCATTCTTGTTTTAAATTTATCTTTAAACTATTCCAAAGTAAGGCACACTTCATTTATTATTGGCTAAACAGTAGCTTAAGTCTAAATTATGCTTGGCAATAAGGTTTTATTTAATTTTATTCTGAAAAGGCAGAAGTAAAGTATTTTTGCAATTGTCATTGTTTAATTCATAGAAAAGACAATATGTCAAATCTATTTGTTGATGTGTCTCTGAATCAGGTAGTCCAAATATGGACTCGGGGGCGATTGCAGATTCTGCATGTGTTCCCTCAGTCTTCTTCAGATTAATGTTTTGTGAATTTTTGCAAGGCCTACAAAGACTGAATAAATAATTTCTGGGGCAGTGTTGACCATGAAACCAGCGTGTACAACAGTTAGCCATAGCATAACTGGAAGCTTTATCCACATGTGACACTCTTCCAATGGACACACAATTTTTTAAAACAGTAGCCCACACTGTGGGATGCACTACTGATATTTTGTAAGGGCATACATAGGCCTTACAATGACAACTTTTTTATTTGAGTGTTGTTACTTAGCCACATGCCCTTTATCACTAAGCACCATCCATATTTGGCACTGATTGGACAAACACAATTTTTGGAACCAGTACCCCTCGGTGTGACCCACAGCATCATCCTGCTGTTTTGATTGCTTCATCATCCCAGTGCATTATGTTACTTCATTTTATCCCATTTCCTAATGCTTTTTAATGGTCAAACTAACGCAAACTAGTTTGTCGTTAAGAGAACTTTGACAAACTTTACTCAGTTCAATGGTCAAAGTTCATGCAGTCGAAATTCAGGAGGTTCGCACAGCCCTACGATTTACCAATATTCCCCTTTGTCTATCCCATGTATGCTTGAAGTCCCCTACTGTTTTCTGCTCCACCACATCCTCTGGCAGTCTATTCCAGGCACCCACCATTCTTTCAGTGAAGTAATACTTCCTTCCTTACATATCTCCTTAACTTTTCTCCCTCCAGCTCCTTCACATGCCCTCTGGACTTGGTGCTTTTTCTTTTTATTTAAATTTTGTTAGTAAAACTCTTTTTAGACCATACTTGGTCTGTCTTTGATTTTCTTTCATTTGCAAGAAAAGTATATATGGTTATAGCAGACACTAGGCATAAGCTTGAATGGTGATACTAAACTGGAAAGAGAAGCATTTCAAATCTGAGGTCTTCATTAAAGTTTTTAAGGGTTCATCTCTGTACACCTGGTTAGGTGCCTGTAGGCAAAGATATCTGGCCCCCAAAGACAGAAATATCTGAGCCTGTGCATTGGGTATGCTAGCAAGAGGTTCACGGTTTGAATCCCTCCAAGACTGGAAACCAAAGGTTGATCCAAACTCACAAAACAGACAAGAGGGTTACCTTGTTCTGTTAAACTGTTGGTTCACAAGACTGTGCTCGGAGGTTGGCACTTTGGGAGTAGAGAGCCTGACCTACAGAGTGGGTTTGTGACAATGACCACTCCTCAAGATTCCCAAAGTCCCTACATATTCTTTCCACCCTCCTGAGTGTCCACTCTATTACAGATTTTGGTGTCATTCTGTAAAAGGCATACCTTCCTTACAGCTGTTCTGCAATGTCACTTTTGAAGACATTGAAGAGGACTGGTCCTGCATTGAGCCCTGTGGCACCCAACTGGTCACTCTCCTCATTAGAGTGAGTGCCATTAACTACCACCCTCTGACACCTGTCCATTAACCACTTCCTTACCAAATTTACCACTTTGGATCACCCCCAGGTTACTCAGTTTCCTTATCAGTCTTCTGTATGGCACAGTATGGAAGACCTTGCTAAAGTCCAGATAGGCCATATTCACTGCCCTCTCCTGATCTATTTCCCTGGTCACCCAGTTAAAGAAATCAGCCTGATTCATTTGGCATGAACCCCCAAAGCCACACAAAGAGTGGTTAACCCTGTAACTCCCCATGGCTCCCACCTTTCTACCCCTAAATCGCTTGCTTATTTAACTTAAGTTTGGCAGTTTTGTTTCTGTGTAGCTGTGGAGTTGGGGGATTTTTCACCCTTAAGAACCTCATGAGGGCTCCCTTTCCTCACCCCTCTCCTTTCCCTATGCACGACGACTGACAGCATGTCAGTGCTATTAGTGACTGAGATCACTTATAACCCACACATGGGAAAAGCCTTTTATCTCTCTATACATGTCTGCTCTATAAAAGAAAAGCAGTCTCGGTGGAGACATATGAGACGTTCCACTTACCCCTTCCCCTTATCCCTAATCAGACACCAGATGTGTCTAGAGGACCCCCAATTGGGAAGAAGCCTCATATTAAGGTATCCACCTTACCCTAGGAGGATGAATCTTTCCTGGAATGTGGAGGCCCCAGTTTCCTGTTAGTGGTGTTGTATGCCCAGTTGGCATTATCATGTTGTAATATTGTTAAATTGAAAGTAAGTTACAGTGTTAAGAGTTCTAATTACTGGATATTTATTTGTTGTCGTGTTAAAAAAAATTTCGACAGGCTTAATATATTAAGATTGAGATGGGGTAGAAAAGCTGACCCGGGTTCGATAGTAACCTCATCTGGCAAGCACTGTATCTGAACCAAAGATGAGTACCACACACCTAAAGCTACTTTCCCTGAATGTTAATGGACTAACATCCCCATTAAAAGATCCCATGTCCTAACATTTCTCAGGCAAAGCAAATCGGACCTGATATACTTGTAGGAGACCAACCTTAATGATGTAGAGCATGCTAAACTGGCTAAACTAAGCAAGGGTAGGGTGTACTATTCCTCCAGTGGGAATGGCAGATGTAGAGGGGTGGCGATTGTGATCCACCACAGCACTCCAGTACAGGCGGGCATGCATGGGCAGACCAGAAGGCAGGCTGGTCATTGTATAGGCTAAGATAAATGAGAAGCAGATCACACTAGCCCATGCCTACTTCCTCCTGCCCTACCTGCACCCCAAATGAAGAAGCTACTGATAAAATTGTACAAACAAACAAAGGTGCGCTTCTGCTGGCTGGGGATTGTAATCTCACTACAAACCCTGTACTCGACTCCTCGAACCCCTGACCCCCGAGACAGACAATGGCACAAACATTTTTTTCAAAGATTTATAACTGAGGTAGGGTGGTGCGATGTATGAATACCTCCATCCTCAAACTAGAAACTATTCACACTACTCTTCTTTTCACCAAACATACTCTCGAGATTGATCACACGACACACAGCTGAAAACATGGAGCTGCTGGGAAGGGCTCGATGGGAGATATCGCTTGGCAGACCACGCACCCTTTGATATCCTACTGAATATGGACCTGTGGCCTAAAACTTCCTGCTGGTGGCTTAATCCATATTATCTCAGATCCCAACAATTTAAGGAATTTATTCAAGAAAAAATCATTGAGATACACAGAGAGAATCCCCCGACTGACTCCCCTCCAGCTATATACTGGGACACAATAAAAACGGTCCACAGAGGTCATATTATACAGTATACTACTAAACTTAACAGACAACGGAAAGAGGAAAAAAGGGTTTTAGAAGACACTCTTCACTTCTTACAAATGGCGACAAACAGGAGACACCTCGGTGCTCCCTCAGTTGCAGCAAGTTAGACGGAACTAGACCGCTGACACTACAGCAGATAGAAACTGCCCTAACCTTCCTGAGACAGAAATACTATGAAGTGGGGCCCTGTGCCTCTAGACTATTAGCCTACCAGATACGAAGGCAAAAATGTTGGCGGCTATTACCATTCTCAGACACCTTATAGGTAGACAACCCTTAACAAAAACACAAGATATAGCAGATGCTTTCACCCTCATACTACTCCTCCCTATACACCCTGGAACAAAACCCTCAGACTCCCAGACTTGCAGATATTTACAATACTAAATTACCTAAGCTCACAGTGGAACAGGATGAGACCCTGACCGCACTTTTGCAGAAGCTGAATTAACGGCAATACTCAATAAAGCTAAATCACTTAAATCCCCAGGCCCGATGGCTTCGGCACTGAGTTCTATAAGGAAACTAGACTACAAACACTCCCTAAGCTCCTGCAGCTGTTTAATGCCATCCTGAGGGTGACCCTCCACTGCCCTGGTCCTATGCTGCCATTTCAGTTATCCCTAAACTGGCAGGAACCCACAACTTTGTGGTTCTTACCGACCAATCTCAGTCCTAAACTCAGACTATAAACTATTTATGAATCTACTAGTGCATAGACTGGATTCCTACCTGCCAGCACTGATAGACAGGGATCAAACGGGGTTTGTACGCACTTGATCTACTACAGATACTATCAGGTGCACCCTGCATATTACCCATAAGATGCAGACCTCGTCTACCCCTTCAGTCCTAGTTAGTCTCGACACTGAAAAAGCGTTCTACAGAGTCGCATGGCCCTTCCTCTATCGGGTGCTGGACAGGTTGGGAATTTCTCGCCCTCTCCTCACAGTGATACAAAATATTTATGCAAGCCCCAGAGCGTGTGTGAGAATAGACGGACATCACTCCATGTATTTCCCACTGCTGAAAGGAACAAACAGGGATGTCCCTTGTCTCCACTCCTGTTTGGGGCATTCATAGAACCCTTGGTGCAATGTATCCATGAGGCCCGTGAACCTTCAGGGAGTCACCATGGAAACCATGGAAACGAGAGCATCGCATAGCACTATATGAGATGAGGTACTGCTCTACCTTCAGGACCTGAGAACACACTCCCAGTGGTCAAGCAAATTCTAGATGATTATGGGAAAGCCTCTGGATACAAGCTAAATATAACAAAAACAGAAATCCTCACCTTTCATTACTCCCCTTCTCCACTTATACAAGATATTTTTCCCTGTAATTGGGGCTTAACAAGGTTAAAGTATCTAGGTACCTATATGTCCCAATCCCACAATGTTGCCTATAAAAATAACTACATACCTTTCATGGCACAACTCAAAACAGGCCTGGCATGCTGGGATATGCTCCCTCTTAGCCTCTCAAGAAGAATCGAGCTGGTCAGGATGGGCACCCTCCCTAGAGCCCTCTACTTGTTTCAAAATGTCCCTATCTCACTTCCTCAGAGAACATTTAGGGAATGGAACCAGCTTATCTCCAGATTTATCTGGGCTGGGCAAAGACTCTGGGTCAGATTTAAAATTCTCATTCTCCCTAAATCGGACGGAGGGATGGCCTTGCCAGACCGACGACTATACCACAAGGCAGTGGTCCTGACATTCCTGATGGCCAGACAAAATATCACAACTACACCACACTGGCTGGAGGTTGAACGGACCCTTCTCGATGACGATGCCTACTTCCAAGCTTTGTATCATCAGGGAGCTGCACCAGGCGGAAGCTGCACCACAAGCCCCTGGCTGCAGCACTCCCTTAAATGCTGGCACATCATCGGGAGGGCACAGCAGCTAACTGCCTTCCTACCCCTGATTTGTCCAATTCCCAGCCTAAGTCAATTTAACCCAACTAGGTTAGACCGAGGCTTTGGGAATTGGGGAGATGTGGTCTGCAATACCTTTCCCAAACTATAAACCAAGGGGAATTCCTGATATATGCAGAACTACAGAGACGCTATGGCCTCCCTAACAGGGATTTTTTTCTGACATCTTCAGTTACGCCATTATTATGAGGGCATGCCAATTGCTGCACGAACACCGGAGAGATACCCTCCACTAGTGAACAGACAGGTCCAATTAAACATCATGCCAAATCAGGGACATCTGGTCTCCACCTACTACCAAGTCTTGATTGCCCAAAGTAAACCCCTCACTGAAAACACAAGACTCCAGTGGCAGGAGGAATGGGGTTCCCTGCTTTCCCCAGAAGAGTGGCATCGGGCATGTCAGTATGTCTCCCGTGTCACTGCCTCACACCAAAGGCGGGAGTATGCCTGGAAAAATCTCATGAGATACTTTAGAACACCAGTAGTGACCAGCCGCTACAAACTCAATGGGTCTACATCCTGCTGGCGTTTGTGCGGGGAGGAGCGGGTGGGTCATACTCATATTATGTGGTCGTGCCCTGGCCTTGCCCCTTTCTTCCAGCAGCTGCAAACGCACCTACAGGAACTATTTGGGGCGCAACTACAACTAACTGCAGCGATGTACCTGTTCCTTTTGTTGCCTAAGGCCTTTAAAAGTCCCAGTGTTAGATACCTCCTACACATCTTGTTAACAGCAGCAAAAAAGGCAATAACCAAAGCATGGCTGATCACCAGAACCCCTACAATCCAAGACTGGTGGGCAGTCACTAAACAAGTATACTGTATGGAGCGGATAACTTATAGTCTTAATGATAGGGGGGAGAAGTTCCTCACTAGATGGACCCGCTGGCAACTTTATTATATGTTGCAGTAAATGATCCTTTCTTTGTCCCATGATTGGGGGCTTCAGAGGGAAAGCAGAGATGCTTGAAAGCATGTATGGACAGCTCAATAAGGCTTAATCCCCCCAATCCACCCCTTAGATAAAGACGGTTGATAACGACCCTGGGACATTGGGTTGATATTTGTTCCCTTGCCTCCCCTCCTTCTTTTGTCCCATGTTCCCCCACACATCTGCTTTCACTACCCTGGGGACTTGAAGAGTGGGCTGCAGCATGATCAGCAATGTACAGAGATTGTAACCCAAAATGGGAGACACCTAAAGCACCTCAGATGGTCCGGTGAAGCCAAACCCTCAACCGCATGGACATGGCTGGGTGGGGGGGTAGCTCTTGTTCTGTTTTTTTTTTTTTTGTATCTCGGGGGAGGGGTGTAGGGAGATGACACGCAGGATTAATACTATTAAGCTTGAAGATGATTTCTGTAATAACTATGGGGGAATATATGTACTATATACCACACACTCTAAATTCCACAATCAGTTTGTCTATAATTAAGCCTGAGTATCTCAAATCAATGTTTTTTATGGTACAGTGTTAATGTACAACAGTAGCTCTGTCGACTTGTACGTGTATGTACTGTGTATGTATATTTGTTGCAAATATCAATAAAAATTTAAGTTTAAAAAAAAAAGAGTGGTTAACAAGGGGAATAGCCTACCTTATCAGGTAGTGAAAGCTAGCAATGTTAAGGACATTTAAAATGGGTCTTCACAGAACATCTGATGAATAACATTCAGGGTTAGATAGCATGTATGTGTCAACACTCCTTCAATGAGGTAACACAAGTGAAAAGCAAGCTTGGAATTTTGTCAGCATTGCTCAAGAAGAAAATCTGGTAAACATCTGAGTAATTACAGCAGAATGTTTGGCGCCCAATACAGCAGCTACAAAGATAAGTTACATGGAAACATAGCCTGCTTCAGCAGGAAAAAGACCCAGAGAGCCAGCCAGTCTGCCCTTTTCCCTGCCTAGTTGTGAAAGTTGTGAAGCTTACTTGAAATATTTTTTCAAGCAGGTTGTATTGTGCAAAAGAACGCTGGCAAAGTACAGTCGCAGCAGCCCCACTAAGCACCTGACGCATTTTACACTAGCTCACTTTGTCAAATACCACACTGTCTTATACATCCCTTCCGGTCATTAGAGCACCAGCATTTGTGTTCCGGCACATCAGGATGCCGATTTTGGGATTTGCGCCCCTCCCCCCCAAGGTCTACCCCCACCTCGGAGTTAGAATCCTAAGAAAAGGGGGTGGGGGCACAGTCCCCAAAAACAGGGGTCAGCAAATCCTGACTATCACCCTAATGACCGGCTTACTAATGCCGCACTCTCAATGGGTGGAACCTCATACATTGCAGACTATTATCGTTAGTGCAGCAAAACAGTACAATATGTGGGAAAATCAAACCAAATGAATTCAGTTAAAAACAAAAGGATTTGTTCCTAAGGATCAGACACCTGTTACTTCTACTTATTTACTTATTTATTTATTGAATTTTCATGACCGGGTAGGCCCACTGGGCCCTGGAGGTCCCTTTTTCAGGGGCGACCTGGGAGTTACAGTACAAAACTTGGTAAGCAGTAGCACATATACAAGTTATTGGCATGCGACATTCTTACATGTATGTATAGCAGTGAAGTCTTTCCTAGCGATTACATTATTTCAGTGCAACATATGATCAGTGTCTCTAAAAACCCTCCTTGGAAGATCATGGGAGGGAGGAGAGGCCACTGAAGAGTTAGTGCTGCAACTTGTTCAAGTTTCCATTAAGTGGTCCAATTGCTGGCATTCGTTGCCAATTTCCCCCATAATGATTTATCTCTCCGTATCTGTAAAACATATTTAATACATAAGTTAAGTGGCAGAGATACAATATTTAATAATTCAGCACTCCTCTTAAATTATTTTATGAACTTCAGCTCGTCCCTGAATTCATAGAAATGATGCATATCATCATGTTGAGGGAGGCGGGGGGTACCAAGGCCATTAACGGCTTCCAACGCGATTGTGACAGAGTTAATAATAGTCACCCAGTGGGACAGCAGCAAGGCACAGAACATAGGGGTGGGTAGCATGGGCATAAACCCTGTATAGACACTAGGGGCCAGATTTCAAATGCCCTGCGTATGCCACAAGCCCTTGGTGCATCGAACAGACGGCGCAAGGGGCTTGCGACAGTCTCTTGGCACCGATTGGGATTTTCATCCCTGCGTGCTGAATGCCACAAGTTTGACCAGCTGCACCCTGGTTTAACTTGTGGCATTTGGAGGACCCTTCTTTATGGGGCTTGTACCAAACGTTTGGTGCAAGCTGCCATAAAGTGTGGAGTCTGTCGCAACTGCGCTCAGCATACTAAAATTGGTGCAGTTGCGTCTAGGAAGTTTGGCACGGTTGCACCAAACATTGGGGCTGATGCAGGGCTTGACGAAGTCCTGTGTCACCCTTTGAGAATCAGGTCCTCGGTCTCAGGGGTAGGAGAGGGTATGATGGGCAGATAACATGGACCAGTGCCCTTTTTCTGCTGTCAGCTTTTATGTTTCTATGTTAAATGGTACCAGCTCAAACTCATCATTTAAGCCCGGCCACTGAAGGGCTTAAATGATGAGATATAAAAATTCTCCTCCTCTTCAGAATCTGATCACAGTCTGCACCATTCTTGCTTTTTGTGAACATTTGAGACCCACTAATGTCACATGATGAGAGGATGTATGCTCTGCCAATAACATGTTTGGGTATGGGCATTTTCCTGGTACCCAGTAGTTATATTCCACAGATGTTCTTCTATTCTGACCTTCGTTTGACTGATGGTCTTACCTAGATGGCAACACCTTGAGTGTGTGAATAACAAATAGCATTTCTCAAATACCGCAAATAATAGGCTATCTATTACTCAGGAAAAGAAAAAATAATCGCTACTATTTGTGGCTTTTTGGTGTTTTGCTGTTTGGCAGGAGCTCAAGATCTCCCAAGACTCCCTGCCCAATCAGAAGCCACTTTGGAAGCTCACTGAAGGCAAGTCATGTGACCTAGCACTCGTAGAAGCTTCAGGCAGGAGAGACAGATGAGTCAAGCTGCTGCAAAGAGAGAGAATCTATTTCTACTCACTTGTTAAAACGAGGGAAAAAAATCAGGAATCTTGACTGTATTTGTTCCCTCTCTAAATCGCAGCATAAAAAATGTGTTTTTTAAGAAAGGGAAAATACTAAGGTGGTTTACTAGCATTTGCTGAGAGAGAAAGAGACAGACAGGCGTGCCACAAGAGCACACACAGGTTGTGTGTACTAAATGAGATTTAAACCTGTAGTGTAGTGTAGTCAAGAAAACTAAAAGCTTAAGGGAGGAAGGTTCTGCAGCGGTTTATTGTGGTTAGGAATTTAAGATTTTTGTGGCTTTGTTGTCACCTGAAACTAAGAACAAGGCACGCAGTCTAACTGAAATGCAGTTAGCTTAGGGACATTTTTTCTATTGTTGGTGGCCTGACTTCGTGCCCAAGAAAAGATTTACAAAAACACATTTTTCCTTGAGAAAAGTCAGGCTTGACTATTATTAGTTGACACTCCATGAGTTTTGTCAGCTCTGCATTGCTGCAGTGACTTGGTATCATAACAAGTTAAATTTGAATTTTATATCAGAACTCTTTCTGTGAAGAACCCAGGCTTGAGTCCTCCACAGCTACTTAGCAAGTGCAAGAGTATCGTAGCTGGGAGGGTGGGACTATCGGCTGACTCCCACCGACTGCTGCTTCAGTTAGCTGCTTTTCTGTTCTGTGTGTGTGTGTGTGTGTGTGTGTGTGTGTGTGTGTGTGTGTGTGTGTGTGTGTGTGTGTGTGTGTGTGTGTGTGTGTGTGTGTGTGTGTGTGTGCACGGCTGTGCACTCAAGACATTTTTCTTAGTCTGTGGCTGTATGCCCAAGAAGAGATTTTAAATAGTTTTTTTTCCTGAGAAAACTCAGGCTTGAGTATTATTAGTTGACATTTACTGAGACTTAACAGCTCAGCATTGCTGCAGCGACTTGAGTGACTATATTTCATAATAGTATGATTTAAATCTAATACATCTTCCTATGAGGAATACAGCCAGGGCAGACAGAGGATGTAGTGCCAGAAAACCTAGTTGGCCCAGCAGCCCTAGGAAAGCTGCAGCAGGTGTGGTGCAACAAACAGCAGCAGATGGTGAGCAGCAGCATATTCTAGAGCGACACTGGTACATTCACCATACAAAATTATGTTACATAAAAACATAGAAACATAAACGTGACAACAGATAAGGACCGCTGGCCCACCCAGTCTGCCCATTTACCTTACCTACTGCAACACTGCAGACCCTACTTGGTCTTTTCGCTTTCCTTTCCTTTCATAACCACTAAAGTTCCTTATGCCTATCCCATGCATTCTTGAATCCTGTTACAATTTTAGCCCTGACCACCTCCTGAGAGAGGCTGTTCCAGGTATCCAGTACTCTTTCTGTGAAGAAATACTTCATTATGTTTCCCCTGAACCTACCCCCTCCAGCTTCAGAGCATGACCCCTTGTTCTTGAGCATCTTTAATGAACATGACACACATTGAACATGTGACACACGAGTCCAACACACATGATGAACATGACACACATTGAACATGTGACACACGGAGTCCAACACACATAGAAACATAGACTTTGATGGCAGATAAGGACCACTTGGCCCACCCAGTCTGCCCATTTTCCTACCTATTGGATAAGCTGCAGATTCTAGTTAACCAACAGCCTACTTCCTGCAACCCCCCACTATAATTGCCTCATGTCTGTCCCAAGCATGTTTGAATTCCCCCACTGTTTTAGACCCCACAACCTCTCCATGATGGCGGTTCCATGTGTCCAGCACTCTCTCCATGAAAAATAATTTCCTCACATTACCCGTGAGCTGTCCCCCCTCTAACTTTAAATTGTGCCCCCTTGTTCTTACACATCTCTTTTTCTGAAAGATGCTACCCTCCTGGACTTTGTTGATTCCCTTGAGGTATTTAAAAGTTTCTATCATGTCCCCCCGTCCCTCCTTTCATCAAGGGTATACACATTAAGCTCTCTCAGTCTCTCTTCATATGGTTTCTGATGTAGACCCTGCATCATTTTAGTTGCCCTCCTCTGGACTGCTTCCATCCTGTCTATGTCCTTTCGTAGATGAGGTCTCCAAAACAACTGCACGGTACTCCAGATGGGGTCTCACCAACTGTCTGTATAGAGGGATAACCACTTCCTTTTTTACTTGTGATGCCCTCCCTATGCATCCCAGCATCCCCTGGCTTTCCTTACTGACTTCTCACATTGCTTACCCACCTTTAGGTCATCTGATATGACTACACCCAGATCCCTTTCCATTATTGTTGTCGTTAGTACCTCCCCTGCTATTGTGTACTCTTCTCCTGGATTTTTATTTCCCAGGTGCATTACTTTGCACTTCTTTGCATTGAATCTATGTTGCCATATGTCTGACCATTCCTCCAACCTTGCCAAGTCCCTTCTCATCCTTTCTACCCCACCTTGTGTATCAACTCTGTTACATATCTTTGTGTCTTCCTCAAAGAGGCATACCTTTCCTTCCAGACCCTCTGCAATGTCTCCTATAAAGACGTTAAAGAGGACTGGACCCAGTACTGAGCCCTGAGGTACTCCACTAGTAACCCCCCTTTCTTCAGAATGTGTTCCATTCACTATTACCTTCTGTGTCCTGTTGTGCAGCCAGTTTGCTACCCAGGCTACCACCCTGGGACCCACTCCCAGGCTGGCTAACTTGATTATTAAATTTTGTGCGGGACTGTGTCAAATGCCTTGCTAAAGTCTAGGTAGGCCATATCCACAGCCCCTCCCTGGTCTATTACTTTGGTCACCCAGTCAAAGAAATCTATTAGATTCATCTGACATGACCTTCCTGCTGTGAATCCATGCTGCCTTGGGTCCTGTGCCCCGCTGGCCTCTAGGTACTCAACAATTCTTTCTTTCTTTCAGAAGTGATTCCATCGTTTTCCCCACCACTGAGGTCAAACTAACAGGTCTGTAGTTTCCTGCTTCTGCCTTGCACCCACTTTTGTGAAGGGGAATCACATCTGCCCTCCTCCAGTCCTCAGGTACCACCCCATCTTCCCATGATTTGTTAAAAAGTGTGGTTAGTGGTGTCACTAGGTCCTCCCTTAGCTCTTTTAGGATTCTAGGGTGAACATGATGAACATGACACATTGAACATGCAACACACGAGTCCAACACACATGATGAACATGACACACATTGAACAAGTGGCACACGAGTCCAACACACATGATGAACATGACACACATTGAGCATGCGACACACAAGTCCAATACACATAATGAACATGACACACATTGAACATGTGACACATGACACACATGGACATGAGCATCTTTGATACATCTTTCTGCGCATTTCTGAGCATCATCTTGAGCATGTTTTAACCCATTAAAGCCTGTAGTCTCCACCGGCACCAATATGACGTCAGCTAACACCAGGGAAAAAGTAAAGGTATCATTCAAAGTACTAGTAGTGCTGCTAGGAGGACATTATCATTAACTGCCACTGATACTACCAGTGTGAAGTTCTCCTCTTCATCCCTTGCCACTGCCACCAGTACCACGAGAATGAGGACATCCTCCTTAGTAACCACCACTGCTCTGATCTGCCACCCATCCACTAAGACTACTAGTATACCAACTTCTGCTGCAACAGTGGTCTTGCTATCCACTGCTGCCACTGTGGCTGAGACCACTCCTGCCACTTTGCATGAGACCAGTCCTACTACTGTGACCCAAACCACTTCTGCCATTGTGACCCAGACCACACATGCCACTTTAACCATGGCAACCACCAGTACTGTTATGGTGACATCGGCCACTTCTACCACTGTGGCCCCAGCCAGTTGCACAACTCTTTCCAGTACTGTGTCTACCCTGCTATGACACCTCTTGTTTCTTGGCCTGTCTCCTCTACTGTCAAACTTGTCACTGTAGATGAGGAGGAGATGTTCTCATCTGGATCCGAGTACCTTACAACAGGAGGTTTGCCCACTGATATATCATCTGAGGAGGGCAACTTAAGAGCTTTGATGGTGAGGTAGAGTATGAAGAGTACCATGAGAGCCGTAAAGCAAGAAAGTTGGGTGGCCAAAAAACCTCAGCCTCTTGAGGTCACAGTGACAGGAGAAAACAAGATACATCTCCTCCACTGCAAAAAAAAAAATAAAAACTCAGCAAGCTACCCTCAGAACTTTGTTCAACAGGCTCAATTCTAGCCTGAACAGCCAAGTAGAGCAGGTGAACCAATGGTGCCAGGGGAAACCTGTGGATGCAGGTCCAACCAAGAAAGGTTAATGGGGGCCAAAGGAGTGGTGGTGGTACTGGTGACACTAACCACATGAGTGGTGTCAGAAGCAGTAAGAGCATGGTATGGTTGCATTACACATTACTGAAAGAAGATAACAGATGGGCAGTATGCACACTGTGTAGTACAACTATCAGCAGAGGGGAATCTCTGGCAAATTTAGCAACCAGCTCCTCAATGAACCACCTAAAGGTAAAACATGCCCAGGTTTTTAAAGCATCAGGGTCTGTGCCTGAACTTCCATCAGACCCATCTCATGGTGATAATGTAGGCAGTGATGCTGGTGGCACTGGCAATGCCACAGAACATTCTGTCTCTGAAAAAAATGCTGTTGTGTCTGCTTCCACTACCACTCTACCTCCCTTAACACCAAAGAGCCCCCCATGCACCCCAAGGACTCCTGCCAGTCACTAATAAATTTTCCCAAGCCTGGAGGGAAGGCGACCTAGGCCTTGGATCCCCAGAGATTTCCTCCTCATAGGGTTTTTTTCTCTCCTCTGTTGCCTCAGGTCTTAACTCTTAGTTAGCATAGTTGTTTTCCCTAGTCTCTTTAGGCAGGTTCTGTTGTTGGATGGAGGTGGAGGATGTCCTGCCATTCCCTCTCTCTTTAGGGGATCCCCTTCTCTCAATGCAAGCCATCAGTATTGTGCTAATGAAACCTAGGCTGTTACTACAACAACTGAGCATATCATTGAATTATCAAACTGCCTATGCTTCTCTACTACTACGTTACAGTTACTGCTTCCACGTCACTGTTACTGCTTGCATTATGCTTCGTGTTGCCTCCTTTGGGGATGATACTACTTTTTTGGGGGGGATTCCGAAGGTACATTTAGCCACGGGAAACATCCCGTGGCACCTCTAGGGGTGGAACCCTCTCCGAGAGTTCCTTGTCATCGTACCCCTACAGGGTAGTAATTCCTCTGGAATAGAGCGTGCAAATGGCCAAAACCAAACTAACACAGTTGCACAAGCATAACACTATACTGGTTGCGTAGGTCAGTGAAATGTAAGGCTATGCCTGAAGTTCAGTGGCCAAGCAGCCTGCCACTCCACTTCCATTAGCTATATAAGCAGCAGTTCCTCTAAGCCTCTCTGTGAAGCATTTTTCTTTGCCCCACCAGCCTCCCCATCTCCTCCAGTGGCTGCCCTCTCCTTAGGGGATTCCTAAGGTACCTTTAGCCACGGAAATGTCCCATGGCACCTCTAGGGGTGGAACACCCTCCAAGAGTTCCTTGCCATCGCATTCTCTACAGGGTGGTAATTCCTCTGGAATAGAGAGTGAATGGAACCAAACTAACACAGTTGCACAAGTATAACACTATACTGGCTGCGAGGGTCAGTGAACTTCTTGTTGATTTTAATATTCGTTATTATCATGTATCTTACAAATAGCAAGGATTCTGTACAAGAACACAGCTATAGTAGCCCCAAGGTAAATCAAAACCCAGTGAGTGATGATAACTTGCTTCATGTTGTTACTTCATAACAATTGGGTTGTGAAACTGAGAGCACTGCACAGTGTACCACCATTCGCCACTCCGCTTTTGCATAAAGCCTACAGAAACAACATTCCCAAAATAATCTTGCTTCCCAGTTCCCATATCATCCCAACATTTTGCAGATACAGCTTGTTTAGAGACGGTTTTGCTGCTTTCATCATTTTGCTGTCCCTTTCTTGCTTGTAATTAATTATCTTGCAAATAAAAATGGCTGCCTGCTGTTATTGCTCTTTTGAAATCCTTTCACTTCATTTTCTGTTTTCTGCACATCTGCTTTGCTCAGCTGCCACCACCTGGCACCCAGCTTATGCTAGGGCACCACAGCAGTCGCATGAGGGACACTGTGCTCCCTACTTTCCGAGAGAGGAGCCATCCATGGGAAGCTCAGTCCTCTCTCCCTGACAGACCGGAGTGACCAAGGTCCATGAGGAAACTCCATTCGTCTGCATAGTTAGCAGTACTGATAGTACTGTAGTATTATATGGCTGCCTCTTTCTTTTCATTTTAGAAGCCAAAACATTGTGTTTTTTCCTCTGGTTGTCCACAAGGATATACCCTGTAATCAGACAGGATGTATCCTTAAAACAGACAGGGATATAACCTGCCCTATAATCAGACAGGGAATGGGATATACCCTGTTCAGGCTCTATGAACCATCACTGAGACAGAGGGACATTTTTGCATTTGCTTGTGTGCATCTGCAAGGAACGTCTTTCAACAGTGTGCCTTTTGGAAGTGTGTGACCCTTCTCCCCAATCCAGTGCCCAGTGTAGCAGGCACAACCCTACCGGACAAATATATGCTGAGCTGTGTATGACAGCAGTTCGGCTGTGTTGGTCTTCACATCAAAGAAAAGGTCCACTGCAATCAGCAGTGGTAGTGTGTATGTATTTAGCATATATGTCAGCTGAACTGCTGTCATCCATAGCTTGGCTTCAAAGCCCTCCTGCTTCCTCCCTCTGCTAATGTCCCCCCTTCCCTGTTCTCCCCAGCCCCCACCTTGTGTACCAAGGGGTGCCCAATCCCCCTCAGACCATGCACCCCCTCAGTACACTGTGGGCCGACGGTGCCCAATCCCCCATAGGCTGCAGCCCCCATACAAAACAACCAGTTGACACACTGGGAGCCCACCCCAGCATGCTCTTGCTCCCCCCAAACACATACACACTCTGTATGGTCAGTGGGCCAGTCCCCACGGCTCCAGTCCCCAGCAAACACGTAGGTGGCACGTTGGAGCCCACCCAGCATGCCAGCAGCATCCATTTTTGTCCCTCTCCACCCCCACTTGCCAACACATGCCCACTCTCTGTGCTCCCACCTCTCCACACACACATCCTCACTTGATAGCATGCTGGGAGCCCACCCAGCATGCCCAAAACCTCTGTTTTTTCTTTTTGTAATCCTGTAAAACAAGAATACGGTCCTCGGTGATTTCTTTGCCCCCTCTCAACTCCGCGCCCACCCACCTTACCACACCCCTCACCCCATTCTTACCTCCGAGTCGCGTGATGATCTTCGTGAACTGGGAACACATCTGCACTCTTCAAAGCTGACCGCGAACTGAAGAAATGCCGGTAAGCTGTATAATGGCATAAATAGGGCTTTTCAACTTTGATGCACATCTTGGGAATTTTGGGAATTTTGGCACCAAATTTTCAACACGGGTTATTGGGACCCCTCTTCATGAATTCAGTCACAGTCATGGCATTATTCAGTCCCGGAAGGTGATTTCTCGACCGCGCCGAATCACTTTCAGGACCGATTAACGAAACAACAGTGCTGGTGTTCATGAGGTGGGCTTCAGAAAGCCTATGTTGCAAATTTGGTGAAAAATTCCACGCATGAATTTGTAATATTTTCACTCCAGATTTTCAACATAGGCATAATTCTATACCTCCTTATGAACAGTGCAGCTGTAATTTTGACATACTGCCCAAAATGTGTTTTCACGCTTCTGGCGCAAAATAGCACAGTCGCTGTTGGAAATCACTGTTCATTACAGAGTAAGACAATCACAGTGACACTGTTCATGAGCAGAGGTCCTAAAATGCCTACTGTATGTTGAGAATTTGTGGCTAAAGTCACTTTAAAATGGCTGTGTTACGAGCGTGCGTTGCACAGTTTCTACACACACTCCTAAGTTTGTGAATTTGTAATATTTCCACTCCAGATTTTCAACATTGCCATTTTCCCACATCTCCTTATGACCAGTATAGCTGTCATTTTCACATCCTGGCCAAAATGTGTTTTCGCATTTCCAGTGTACAATACTGCGGCCGCTGTGGGAAATCATGTTCAGTACAGAGTAAGAAAACCACAGTGACACTGTTCATGAGCAGGCATCCTAAAATGCCTATGTTGAAAATTTGGTGCAAAAATTCCAAACAATGACTGTTTTATGAGCATGCATCACGCAGTTTCCATGCGCACTCGTAACTTCATGAATTTGTCATACTTTCACTCCAGATTTCCAACATTTCATTTTTCTACACCTACTTATGAACAGTTCAACTGTCATTTTTCACATCCTGGCTGAAATGTGTTTCCACACTTCCAACGCAGAATAACGCGGTCGCTGTGGGAAATTGGTGTTCAGTGCACAGTAAGAAAATCAGAGTGACATTGTTCATGACCAGAGGTGACAAAATGCCTATGCTGAAAATTTGGTGAAATAATTCCACTGAATGACTGTTACAAGTCTGCGGGTTGAGCAGTTTCCACATAGTGCGTTCCCTTGAGCACGCTCAGGTGTTAGAGTTCCTAAGACAGACACTTAAGAAGAATGAGGGTGAAATGTTGATCAGATGCAAGAGGAGTTGCAGAGAGGTACTCTGTTGAGATATGGAGGCTAAAGGGACATGGATACAACTGGGGGCCTGCATAAATGCCAAATGCCACTGCAAATACCTTCAAGCGAACGTTCGGCATTGACAAATGCTTGTTTTCAGTCAGGGGCTCGTTCCACCACAACACACATCCAACTCTGCTCATCCAAGACCACTGGTTTTCAGTTTCTACCAGAAAACCCAGTAAAATTCCAGAATCTGGACTACCTGCACACTGGTAAAAACAAAGAATTTCAAGTAATTTGACATTTTATACTAGATCAGTAAATCTACAAAACTTTTATTTTTCTTATGTTTCCTTTACTATTTTCAATTTGCTTCATTTAATGCTCTGTATATTAAGCCTTCTTTTATTCTGATTATTTATACACAACTAAAAGAATGACAGTAGAATCTCAGTAAATCCAGAAAGTAGACTAACAGTCACTGGTGCAATTCCTGGAATTTCAAGTCTAGAAAACAGAATTTCATTATTTTAATCACCATAGATCAGTGGCCTTGCTGTCGGCCAGGATGTGACCGTTTGGTTGCTGTTGCTTGCAGAGCAGGAACAGGCCTAGTATTTAGGGAAAATACTACTATCAGTTCTCCTGAGAAACACTGATAATTATTTATCACACAAAAGTGGGACAAAATTTACCATCTCTAGCTTGGGATTTATAGAGGGGAGCAAAAAAGATCAAGATTTCTGATTATTTTTTTTTTTTTAATTTTAGGGTTATTCATTTTCACATGAACTTACGTATATAACACTTCAATAAAAAAAACTGTTGTGATAGGTAATACTAATCCCATCTTTCATTGTCACAGCACTTTGGGGTGTATCTGCCCCTGGCCCTACCCCTCTCCCCCTTCTCCTTCATTCCCATTGCCCTTCCCCCCCCAGCCCTATCTTGGCCCACCCTCTTCAATCATCTCCTATTCCTCTGTTGGCACTTATTTTCTCTCATTCTCTCCTCCCAACCCCCCATGCCAGACAACAAGATATATTAATTCTGTTTCAACTAGTTTTGTCTTTGTCTTTAATCACTGTGCTTGTTGTTATAGATTATGTACCCTACTGTCCTCTGTTGTTGTCTTCCTTTGTTTGCCCTGCTTCACCAAACAATAATGCACTGTACTGTTTTGCTCCACTCTCCAGTTGTACTGAATGCCTCATTTTCCTTTGCTGACACTGAATCGATGTTTAAAATGCATTATAACTGTTTCCTATTCTTGAATTGTATGCCCTGTCGACCTGGAATATATGTAATTATCTGTTCCTACTGTGAATTGTATGCCTTGTTCTCTTTGTTTTGATGTGGAAGCTTTGTAAAAGAGCTCCCAGCTTAAAGGTACTTTCCAAGATCTCAATAAATTAAATAAAATAATAAATAAATACAATTGTCTGTAGTAAACACACCAAAATAGCTTTTGCAGCAAGACCGTGGGCAGCCATACAAGAAAGTTTGTATGATTAATGTAAAAGAATCCCTTCTGTAAAGACTAGCCAGTGTTGCAGACACACCCTGGAGTCCATGACAAAACAATATAACAGAGAATTAACCCTCATTTATTTTTAGAAGCAACCTATTACATCTCCTACTAATCCCATATATTTGAAAAAGCATATATGTTTTATTTATGATAACAAACAGATTAAAACTAATACTTTCAGTATAATATATTGGTAAGTTAAGAAAGTGAAGCTGTAAAAACAAAACTGCATCAGAGCTACACACACTAACTTAACCTATGGAGCGGGAAACAGCAGCAAACCATCATTATGTCTATAAATTTCAATTTACCTGGCATAAATGCAACAGAACAGTGCATAATAACAATCTTTAGATGGTCAAGTGAACAAATTTCTCCTGGCTACAGAGAAAAAAAGACTTAGAGAGCCATTGTAAGCAGTGTTTCATATCTCAGACCTGCCTTCTCCCAAGTCTACTTCAGGGGTTTGTGTGACAAAATCCATATGAATGGCTTCCAGCTTCCGACCAGCATCAGAGAGATCATTGTAGAAAAACACTTTCCCAGCATAAATTATCTTAAGACGGGCCGGGAGCCGGAGAGCATGATTTATTCCCAGCTCACTTAGTCCAGCACAGATGGCATCAAAACCACGGCACCACATCCACATAGTGTAACTGAGAGCTGGAAAGCAATGTATTTGGACCCCATCAGATAGAGCCAATGGAGCTGCATTTCTTGCCTTTTGAAGGAGCAGTTCGTGGACATGAACCCCCGTGATGATAATCAGGAAAGTACATGGTAAGTCTGGGTTGTTGGCTTCTATTGAGGCGATTCTATAGGCCCAATGAATAAGTGAGTCAGTTTGTGGTTGGAGTAAGTCAGAAATCAAAGTTTGTATAAACTGAAGTGGCTCCTTTCCTCTAGGCCTCAGGAGTCCCCAAGAGTCAGAGATGGAATGCCCGTGCCCCATTCTCCAGGTATTCTAACCGTGTCCGAGGCAGTTTATTTTCTTTCAGCATGCCGCCCACCACTGTTGCTGATTTATTCACGTTGTCAGTAATAACTCTGTCGTCGCTTAGTGCGTGGCCTTCATTTCTACTTGGGTCAGGTGATTATTAAAGGTATCAGCCTTTATGTCGAACTGTTTTACTGCTTCCAGGATGGCATTGACAGTGGCCTCCAGATCCCCAGATTCTTCATGCAACACCACACTGCTTTTGGCTCTGATAGATTAGGTTGCTGGGCCTTCACCCTCCCCAGAATCTTTTGGAGGATCATGCTTCGTTCTCCCCTTAATGTAGTCTCTGCAAAGTTTGTATTTCATAGCCAGATGGTCACTGCTACTGAGCAGGATAAACATTTTTTATTTATTTTAATTATTTATTTATTTACGTTTTTGTTGACCGGTTAAGTGCACTAGACAAATCCTGACTCTTTTCAGGCACGACCCGGGGGAGGGAGATACAGATGAATGCCAACTGACCTTGAAACAGATTAAGCTGTTGTCTTCAGTAATTCCAAAAAAGTTGAGTTTTAATCAGTTTATAATAGCGTGAGCAGGGAGCTGCAAAAGGAACATCTTTTCCTGATGGCTGCTGGCCACCAAGATTTGTGATTTTTATCTTTATAGTTTTAACAAGTAAGGGAAAGAGAAAGGGGAAGTTGTTTAACCAGGAGAGGCACACTAAGCTGAAGCTTGTTTCAGGTGCCACTGGAGACACAGGGAAGTTAAGGACTTGCTCAGGGTCACACAGTACACAAGTGGGGGCTGTGGGATTCAAACCTAGGTCTCTAGATTTGCAGCTCAGTGCTCTTAACCACTATGCTATACTGCCTCCAAACACTATACTGCTGTCCAACAAGTGGATGGAAGTATATTCTTTCACTGCAGCAGCTCAAGCTGTCTGTCTGTCTGTCTACCCTTCCTGAAGCTTATGCAAGTATTAGGTCACCTGACCCTCCTGCAGTGAGCTTCCAAAGTGGTGTCTGACTGGACAGGAAGTCTTGAGAGATCCTGTAGTCTCACAGCCAATTCTAGTAGCCGATTAGTGAATAACGAAGCATAAATAATGAATATATGGGACCCGGAATATGAATTTTCAGCAGATATACGAAATAAGGTATTCACACACCCTAGCAACACCCACATTTATATTTATTTTGTATTTATTTTATTTTTCGTTGCCCAAGAAAGGAGGGCTAGACAACGCTGCCTATTTTCAGTCTCATCCCGGGGAGATACAGATGCAAACCTACTGAAACTGAACCAGCTTAAACTGCTTGTGGTATTTTTAAGTGAATGAACAGGTGGCAAGATATACTGCAACCTCTGTCATGCAAGTAATAAAACTCAGAATCATAACCGTGGTGTCTGTCCTGAGATTAACAATTGTCTTAGTGTTACAAAGTGGGGGTGGCTGCAGCACCCCCCCCCAACCTATAGGTTCTGGCACCTACCTCAGAGAATGTGCACTACTACAGCTGTCATTCTCATCTAGCAATGATGGCAACCAAGCAGGCTTCACTGTCTGGCTGACTGGTTGTCATGTATAACATTATTGGGTCTGGTCACTGTCCTGCTGTTGGAGGGGTGGACAAGATGGACCATGTGTTCCTTCCTCTTCTACCGTGCTGTGTTACTTTGCCCTCAGTTTATACACAGGAAAGCATAATCAATGGCCAGTGCACTGCATGCGTCTTTCTTCTCCACGTCACTTTGTCAATGCACTTGAAGCCAAAGATGGAAACAGAACCTGCACTCTGGGCAATAACTAGGCTCTAGTTTTTATGTTTCCTCTGGCCCTTTATCTGTTGAATGATAGCACCTAACGAATAATGGATCTGTGCCATGGATGGCAATCTATAAAGGGAGCCAGTTTCACAATAGTTATTCCCATTTTATACCTGTGGCACGGGTAATCAATGACACACAACAAGGTGTGCATTAAACCATTTTAATGCATGGTTAGATGACAGGTTTCATCCAATCATATTTATGGATTTTCCAGTGCCATTTTATAAAGACCTCTTAGGAGTAGGACTGCAATAACTGTATGTATGTATGTACGTATTTATTTATGTAGTTTTTGTTAACCAAGTGGGTACACTAGACAAATAATATGACCCAGGAGGGTACAACTGAAACAAAATTACAGTAAAAGTCAGAAGGCAAATACATCTGAAAACCAGAGCAGCAACAAACAAAATAACAATAAATTACACGGATTATACATGAGCAGCAATACCAATGAAGAAAACAGACAAACAGGACCTTTACATCAGTAGCCATAGAGATATCATTTAGGCAGTCAAGTGTAGTTACAAGCAGAGGAGGTCTGTAGATACTTCCTCAGGACACCTCTGATAAGAGGATGTGCGGGGATACTGCGAATGGACAAAAGCACTATATTCCAAAACTTAGGAGCAAACAAATAGAAGGCCTGGTCTCCCATGTTAGTGGGACATTTAGGTACATAAAGTAAAAACTGATTGTGGGAGCTAAGGGAATAGACCCGGCCGGAACACTGGAATAAGGCAGCAATAGAAGCGGAAGTAGAGAATCTAAGAAGCGTGTCCATTTATTTATTTAGTTTTTGTTGAGCGGGTAAGTGCACTAGACAAATCCTGCCTATTTTCAGGCACAGCCCGGGGGAGGGGGATACAGATGAATGCCAACTGACATTGAACCAGATTAAGCTGTTGGTGGTATTTTTTTTAGTGAATGAGGGAAATTTGGCCAGGACACCGGGGAAATTCCCCTGCTCTTTTCGATAAGTGCCATGGGATCTTTAACATCCACCTGAACTACCACCAATCCAGGCAGATGGGACCTCAGTTTAACGTCTCATCCAAAAGATGGCACCTCAGAAGTGTAGCACCCCTCTTATGCTGCACTACAGTGTCAGTAATGGGATATTAACCCAAGTGACAGATGTGGGAACTGAACCCACAGTCCTCTGATCTCCCGGCCTCAGAGGCGAGTATGCTACCTACTGAGCCACTGACACTTTAGTGTAAAAATGTAAACCATAAAGCAGCCAAGTGCGTACGAGCACCAGGCAGATGGGGACAGCCATCCTAAGTGCGAGTACAGATAGAAAATGTTTTTAGACAGGATAAGAAGTGTTAGGACCACAAGGGCCTATTTTCAAAGCTGTCCTGTGATTAAGCACGTTAGAATGGCTTCAACATTTACAGATAGAAGAGCAAACTCATTAGATTAGTATCAACATTAACGGATAGGAGTAGATCACAGTGCTGTGTGAGCCAGTTTAGAAACCTTTAGAATCTAGGGGTTTGAGTTCTAATTTAGAACTAGAACACATATGGATTCTAAGTCTTAAGGGTTCTAAATACTAAACCTGAAGAAATACTGGATGAACTATACTGCTTGATTGTGTTCTACAGAAGGTTTCTGATTCCTCTGACCTTGAAAAAAAAGCTCAGAGGTCTGTGGGAACTAGAACCCCGAGGTGGCAGAACACACTGGTTGTGCATAGAGTTGCACAGAAAGTATTGTTTATAGTGATGGTGCCCCTAAAATAATATAAAACAGTCTGATCTTTTTTTTAATAGAAAATACATTTTAGCTGACGTGTCTTACTCTGGGACTTAAGGTTGGTTGCCAGGGTCAGTGAAAGTGTTGTTAGGAACCAGACATTCCTACATCTATAGCACAGGCTTCCATTGGTTGCTAGTTGCGCTTTGGAGGGATTTAAAAAAATGGCAGCTATATTTTTGCTAAATGAGAGGACTGTCACTGTGAGAATCGTGTTTGATTTTGTGAGTAATTTTAAATATGTGGTCGATCCTGCATTGTATTTTGTTCTGTAAGTGAAAATATGTGGCTGACCCTGCCTTTTTCAAATCTGGTTGATCCTGCATCTGCAGGATTTGTTTATGTGATCGTGCCATTGCTGCGAGTCTCTATCTGGTTGATCCTGCAGTTTCTGTTGCCTCACTTAAACTGTGGCTCATGCACTTTCCAAGCTAGCTAAAATGTTGTTGTACCACAGTAGGGTATTATTGCATTCTGTGACCTTTGAACTGTGGTGCAACAACATTTCAGCAAGGATGGATTTCCATGCAGAGCAAGCCCTCACCATACGCTATATGGGAGATGTCTGATGAGTGGCTATCAGATATCGTTTTTATCTTCATGAGTGGTGAGAGGTCACTGCCCACAAATGCAGATAAAAATTACAGTATATCTGAGAGCCACTCATCAGATGTTTATACAGTTTACTTGAGCACTGTTTTAGAAACTCCAGCTGCTGTGTGGTTCATCAGACTGTGAGGCTCAACGCTCAGTGTGGGTACAGTATGATATATCCCACTAGCAGTATAAACGTGATGACATACCCTGCTTGCAAGATAACACTTTTCTACCTAGCTAGGGTTCTGTGCCTTTGATAACACTTTTATCTTAGTGGAAAAGCACTAATCTATATTGCATAAATTATTATCGGTCTCATCTCCTTAGCTAACACATGTTTTGAAGAGTTAGCACAAGATAGGATCCATAAGCTGGGCAGGAGACCCCTTTGCGATGGCATGATGGGCGTATTATCTTAAACCTTCTAAGTAACACGTTTCAACTGTGGATGTAGCCTGGACTCACCCCAGCTGGGGCGTTAGTGACAAACAGGCTTATGCTGAATGCTTCGTACCACTTAGTCCCTAGTAACTGGTAAGGAGTTATGTTTGCACAGCATGTGCCCTGAGCAGCAGAAGGGAGGAGATTGTGTGCTCCCATTCAAGATTCGTAATGTGGTGCGGTGGTTTGGGTGTCACTGAATGAAATTCACATTAAGTTTAAGGGACACTGTCAGCTCTCAGTCTGGCCTGTTACATCCTGTTTTATTTATAGCTCAGATGGGATTTGGTTCTCCAGTAATAACTGGTTTTCAAATAGCTTATTTAAAAAAGGTGCATTGCCATGTTTGTGGTCTCCCGCACGATGTGAGATTGCTCAATTTGCTGTAATGAGTGCGCCCACATTGCCAGCATATTTGTAAACAATGTGGATTGGCAGAACTTGGGAAGATATTTTTATAACGACTGCTTACAAAATAAACTCAGAGTGTAGCAATGTGTTTATCAAGCCCTTTGGATTCCCGTTTTCAGTAAAAGACCAGGATTGGCTGATCTGCTTTTCAGATCTACAAGAGTAGGCCAACCCAAGCCTGTAAAGCCAAGAATGGATCCAAGATATCAGTACCTTTTTTGTCACGTGTTACATCGTAAAACAGCAATTTAAAGTAAGTCTGTCAATTCTGATAGCTCTTTAAAAGGCATATTATTTAGACACAATTCAGCTTGTATTTTATGCATTGTCTGTCGGTGCTAGCCCTTAGAGGATCCTAAGTCTCACACACAGGTTGGTAGGATACGGCATTTGTCCAGGAACTGCTTACCCCCACGGGGAACACCATCCTTTGTCAGCGGTGTTGGATAAGTTACTTTTAGAAAGTACCAAGTTACACTTACTAGTTACTCTCAAATTATATGTGTAGTGTGTCACAGTTCTGTGTTACTTTTGTATAAAAAGCAATACGCAACTGTACTAGTAATGTCTGTGGCTTATGTTGCTTTATATTACTTTTCATCACGTGTTCTCGGCAGGCATGATTGTGAGTTTTACTTGTGAAAACAAATTCTATGGGAGCAATGTTGAAATGCCAGGTAAATCTAAGCCTTGAAATTGTCATGTTTCTACCTGGTTTGGTAAAGTTTGAGAAACAGAGCTGTGAAAGGACATTTAAAGGCACACTGGCAACCCTTTCTGCATCTTCTAATTTCTCATTGAAACCCCACATTTTATGATTGCTTCCCTTTTCTGAAATTGATTGACGTTGCTGGTTGTTTTATCTGCTTCATTTGGTAGAAATGAAATGCATGCTGTGTAACTGTACCCAACCTTGTTTTGTTTCAAATCCTTGAACTGCTTCTTATTGTGTACTTCCTGAACATTGCACCCCCAAACACTGCAACCACTCAGGATGCAGTAGTCTCCTCTCTGCTTTCTGCATCACAAGTTGCTAGACTGTGTTCGGGGAGTTCCCGGGCTCGATTCTTATAGCTCTGAGATTGACACAAGGTGCCCTCAACAAATGAGAATGGGGCTAGTGGCACCTTGCATCAAAAACTGCCCCTGAGCTATTACGTGAATGGCAGCCTGCATCAACCGCAGGCTGCCTGCCCCAAACAGGGCTTGTGCTGCCCGTGCACCAAAATATGGACTGCGACCTGGCACTGGGGGCATTTGGAAGATGCAAGCTTCCACAACCCCAAAAAAGTATTCTCAGAACTCTCCCAGAGGGAGAAATTCTATGTATCCTTAGACCAGCCAGGGCTGGTCTAAGGTTACTTAGAAAACTCCCCTCTGGGAGAGTTGACCTGTTTGCAGCAGTGTCCCCCCTCTCCGATCCCGATGTGGCCCATAATAGATGGATAAAGCATAACCCCTCCCCAGTATTCTAGTGGTCCTCCCCCATCCCAATGTGGTCTGTGTTATATTTAGTTTAGTTAGTATAGCCCCATCCCTGGTAGTCAAGTGCTCCTTCCCCGTTTCTTCGACAGTTCGGGTATAATATATTAGCATAGCCCCCTCCCTACGATGCTCAGGTTGAGCATAGAAAGCTATTCTTCCCTGGTCAGCCAGCTAGTCAGATATCAATATAGCCCTGTGTTGATTGAACACCACCCTTGCAGGTGCTCACCACCGAACAGAGTCAGAGTCAGAGCAGCCCTTCAGTCGAGTTGTGCCAGATCGATCTGTCACTGATGGCATCTGTACTGCGCACATTCATTGATTCAAGGAACGTGTACACATTACAGAATGTCATCAGGGACAGTTCAGTCAGCGCTGGCTGCAGAGGTGAGAGGAAGGCTGTGCCGGTGCCAGCTCTGTTTTGAGGTGGTGGGTAATACCTGCAAAGGTGGGTGGGTGGAGGGGCCACTCAAACACCAGATACGGGGGCTATATTGATATGTTTTATGACAAGCAACATTGGGGATTGGGGGGTAGAGCTATACTATGTATATTATACTGGACATTAGTGAGGATTGGGAGGGGGACTATGTTAACTGTATTATACCGGGCAATATTGGGGATCGGGGGGAGAGCTATACTAATTATAGTATGCTGGACATCATCAAGGACTGGGAAGGGGGGGCTTTATTAACTGTACTATACCAGGCAACATCAGGGATTGGGAGGGCATTAGACTAGCAGAGACCTTTAAATTACTATTACGGGAAATCGGGACTTGGGGAGGGGAGGCCACTAGACTACTGGGGATGTAGTATACTATTTCATTGACACCGGACTTGGGGGTTGGGAACATCACTGAATAATTGGGGGATCAGAGATGGACGAACCACTTGCGTTTTCTGCAAGGTACCTGTGGCAGACCCATCCCGTGTGCCAGGTGTTTGCCGCATGGGAGAGGTTGCCACAACTGTGGGGACTTAGACGCTGGGACTGTTCCTGTACCAGAATCTGGTGCAGGATCTCTGGAGCGCCGGGCTTTGGTGCAAGCTGCTGTTTGCCGCAACTTGCACCGATCAAAGCTCCATTTGGGAATCAAGCCCCCCAAATCCAGAAAAGATGCAGCGAGGGTTGATCAAGGACTATAAACAAACAGGTGTTTGATGGTAACACCAGTATGGTGAACAATCCATGTTTCACTTTTTAAAAGAAAAAAGAAATCAGAATCCATATCTGCCCACTATATCAGCAATCTCTACAGAATGACACCAATTATAAAATGTGTGTTTTCAACTAAAGACACTTTGAGGCCTAAGGGTTGACAGTTTATAGTACATTAACTAGTTACTTTTAGGGAAAAGTAATATTTTACAGTTATTTATTACTTTTTTAAAGTAATCTATTACTAGCTACCTAAAAAAGTAATAATAATTACAGTAACTAGTTAAAAGGAATTAGTAATTGCCCAACACTGGTTGTGAGGAAATGCTGGATTGTGCCGGTATGACCCCTAGCCCTCCGCAAAGGCTCGGCGGACTGGAAGCAGGTTCAGAGGATGCCGATCAGCCTTAGGGAATGTCCTGTGGGCTGGCAGAAGGGAGTGCATAAGCATTATGGCACCCCCATGTGCCACATAGCTTCCACCCCCCCAAGGCCTATTGCACTACAGTTACCTCTGTGCATTTGGCACTGTCACTGGCACACCCCTCTGCCCACCTCCAACTCAACCCAGGTGCCCGTATAGCCTTGTGCATGGCTTGGAACTGATTGCAGAAGAGGTGCACATCAAGGGTCGTGGATGCACAGTGGTCTCGACATGTACTGAGCGGGACCTCGACACACCACCAGCACATGCAAGCCCCTCCCCCACAGCTGCATCTCTGTCTCTGGATCAGGCCCTAAGGGCCCCATATTCAAACAGTTAGCATGGTACTAACTGGGTTAGAGCCGTGCGAACCATGACTAGTGACAGCTAGCGGGGTGGGGGCCTTATTCAAAGGCCCCCAGTGCATCACACAGACCTGACTGCGCCACCGCACAGAAAATATCAGTACGCCTATGCAAATGAGAGATCCTCATGTGTAATCATTCTGTGACTAAACCACATCATGCCCCGGCGTACATTTGTCTGACTCTTTTCCTGGATTATACTGGATACTAGCTCAGTGTGCCAAAATGCACCCAATCTTATAGTAATACTGCTGACACTGTAACAGCCTATTTGATCGCTACCTAATAAGCAAAAAACCTCTTGTTTACTTTGAATGTTATGTAACCTGTTTATGTAAATTTTAAGGCAATTGTATAACTGTAAGGCTGTATAGCATAGTGGTTTAAGGCTCTGGACTGCAGATTTGGTGTCATCTAGCAGACCAGACCTGGGTTTGAATCCCATAGCTTCCACCTGCATACAGTGTGACCCTGAGCAAGTCACTTAACTTTCCTGTGCTCCCGGGTCACTCCTGTAAAAAAGCTTTCAGTTTAGTGTGCTACTCCTGGTTAAACAACTAAATTAAAAAAATAAAAAATTGTCTCTTGTCCACTTGACATGGGACCTTTGTAAAAGAGCCTTCTGGCTCAAAGGTGTTAATTCTGCAATTGAAATAAATGAATGGGCAAAGAGGTACTTTCAGAGGTTTTGGCAACACTAACCAGCTACTATGGCAGTGCTGTTTAATGCTACAAAAACCCTTCTCTTAACTGCACGCGTAGGTACATCCCCATGACTGGCTGACAGTGGAAACATTCATACAAAAGAGAAACAAGATGACTGTGCGTGACAGTCGCACAGTAGAATATCAGAGCACGCTAACTGAAAATTGCCCTAAGCCAATCATGTGCTAACTGCCGCACAGCATTCCTGTCCGTATGGTACAAACGCCAGCTCTGACTATGGGGCCTAAGTGACTTGCTTACAGTCCCAATGAGTAAGTGGTGTGGTGGGATTCAAACCTGAGGTCCCAGTTTTACAGCTCTCTGATCTAACCACTTGGCTGCACTGCCTAGATATTCTACTGTTTTTCTTCTTTTTATATAATTTTTAATTCAATTTTCCAACATATGTATATTACATTAAAATGAACATCAATACCTACATTCCATAATCACATATTATTACAAACATTGTGCTAAATCTGTCACGAGAAAAAGTCCACATAAGTGTTCATACATATCAGGGATTTTGGTTTGTTCTTTCTTTAAAATAAAATGAAAACATTTCCTAAGTAATTTTCACATACTCACTGTGCCCCTATGCCATTGGGGTAGCTTGCCCTACGTAGTGCGTATCTGTGTCACGTAAGCAACCCTACTTCTGAATGCCATGAACTGGGTGTCCAGCAGATCCCCTGTGGCATTCACGGAAGGGACGTATGCCCCTTGTGCGCCCAATCCCCCAGTCGACTGAGCAGCTGTGCATGCGGCCAGTCCAGGGGCATGTCTGGGGTGTGATCACATTCCATGTCATTTGCGCAGGAACGGAGCGCCAGTCAAAGAGGGCGCAGGATATGGCATCAGGCACCCTACTATATATTTTACCCAATAACATCTTCAGGCTGTGGAGGGAAAGGGAATCCCCCACCGTGTTGCTCCAGCCAACCAGGTTGACAGGGAGGGCTGGGACAGACATTTGGGCACTCGCCCATACTTTAATGGAATTCCAGTCCTGCACCTTCCCAGAGTCCCCTGCTCAGTGGAGCAGAGAATGCACTATGGGACCCAGGACGGGTACCCTGTTTCCTCTGAACTGCCCCCCGCAATTGTGTGAGCCGGGGAGGGGGCATGGACAAGTGCCCTGCGGGGGGGTAGGTGGGTGCAGTTGTGTATATTGCGCACCCTGTGCCTGTCTGCAGGTGCATAGCTACGCAGGCTGGGTATGCACGAATCGTGCGTACCTGGCCACACAATAATGCATAGCTCCTTATATGAATTATTAACTGAGGCAGTTCACAGTCTACTTAACTCTGTTCTAGCCAATTAAAGGAAAGTTTCCATTTTTTCAAAATTCTCAAAAGCCTTGGAAATGTCATGGCCCCTTCTCTCATTTAAAGCAAATTTTGACATGAATTTTATCCAGTCCTCTAGGTTGGGGGGCAATTTTTCTTTCCATTTACTCAAGAGTATTATTTTAAATCCTGAAGCTGCTAACAGTAGCTATTTCCTTTCAAACTGAGTCAGGAAAAACAAAGAAGAGGTATCTCCCAGAATAAATATCTCGGGGTCGAAGGGAATGTTTTGCTTTAATACTTGAATGCATACTTTCCATATTAGAGTGTAATTTTTGGTAATTTCAGGGCAACCCTATAACATAGGCAACAAATTAGCCTGGGGCTGTTGCATCTCCAGCATCTACTGTTCTCAGCCAAACCAAATTTAAATAATGTTGTGGGTGTATATCACCAATTATGTACAATTTTATATTGGATGAGACTGGTCTTTCTGTGAGCTGTAATTGTTTTCTTTGTCATAGTCTGTATTTTAAATGTTTTGCTTTCTGATTTAGAGTGTTGCTTAATTTCTTTGATGTTTTTTCTTTGTTTATTTATACTTTTAAAGTGCATTTCTAGAGGCCCTACTGTCTGAACATACTGTTCGGAAAGTCTTATTGAATTAGACTGCAATAAATTACAGTCTTAAAAAAAAAACACTTTGGCTGAGGGGGCTGAACAAATATCACTTGAAGCGTTCCATAAATTCCACCCATGACCTGGAGCAGGAAACCCCATAGAACCTGCCTTATTCTGTTTATCCAGAGAGGGACAGTTTGAAGGTCAGTACTTGGAACCAGAGGAACGAGTCAGGCCACAGCACTCTGGGAGTTCAGAGACCTTGACAGGGCACATGCCACGAATGGCTATCAACTGGAAGAGAATTGAGGCGGTACAAGATGCCTCGTAGTCAGAAAGTCCATGAAATGCACTTTGAAATGAGGTACTGGGCACATGTGGATCCAGCTATGTAGCAAAGTAGCACCCACTATCCCTTGCTCAAACAAACAGTGGCTCTTCTAACCAAATCTGAGCTTCAAAAGGGAGCATTTTACATTTTTAAGGGAAAACTCTACCCCCTTGACAACACTACTACCCCGGTAAAAAAAATTCTACAGTCACTCTTGGTATTGGACTTAGCTGTAGGGTATCAGCTGCCCAGAGATATCCATGTCTAAGTCATCCTTATATTAAATCAAGGCAGCAACCATATAATTGAACCTTGAGACAAAAGTGATGTCACAGGTGTGCAAGCTGAGCACTGTTATAGCAGCAGTATTTGTTAGGGTGGACGTTATTTTGTAGTTTTAGTAATAATTTGTTTCTGGCAAGAATATTTATATATATATATATATATATATATATATAATAGATAAACCACTCTGAGGTGTGCGGTCGCGCTCTGATATATGCACGCCTTGGTGTGTTGCCACCCAAGGTGTGTGTATTACAGCGACCACACACCCCAGAGTGGTTTATCTTTCTTATAAAATGTCAAATTGTCTTGGAGGGGTAAAGTGCAGGTGTGTGGTCGCTCCGATATACACATGGTCACCTGATGATCTTTCACCAATTGATTAGCTTTTTTCAAACCCATTTTATAACTATATCACTATAATAACTATATATATATATATGATTCTTTTCCTTGTATTTTGTTTTATGAACTGAGATATGGGGTTCTGAAGTTTTTAAACGTAACTGCTCTCTGGCCATGCCTGCTATAAATAAATTAAACATTTGGGTGTGGTGCTGTGCTGTTGACCATCAGAAATGTGTGCTTGCACCCTCCTAACAGAGCCACAGTCTGAATCCAGTGTGCAAAGTCAAAAATTAACCTTGAGGGAAGGAAACATCAAAAATTGCTGGGGGCAGCCATCTTTCATAACTCGAGCCATTAATTAGATGATTAGTAATAAAGGCTGTTTTAAAAACATCAGTGATAACAAAATATACTGATGATGAATCTAATTATGACAGAAATACATTTATTGGTAAAAAAAACATACGATTAATTGTTGTGCTGCCGAACAAATACTGCTGCGACAACGCAACGCTTTGTCACAAAATTGCAACCAACTACGTTGGAAAATCTTTACAAACTGGCTAAATGTTTCTGCTTGATTTCTTCATAATGATACAGATTTATAAGCAGAACTGCATTTATTGTATTTTCTAAGTATTGTTGATGGTCTTTAGAAAAATATTAATCCTAGTTATAACTGAATATTAGCAAACCGATGGCAAGCAGTAGTTTATCTGCTGTTGGCATTCGCTCACAACTATAACGAGTATTTTATTTCTTAAAACATGAAGGCAATAAACAAAAGAATTAAATGTGATTTCACTTGTTAAATAACAAAAGTGAGAAGCAAAGCAAGTTTTTAAAGCTCTTCTATAGTTTGTACAGCTTGTGATGACTTTCATCTACACGTAAGCTCTGCAGTGTAGCAGTGCATAGAATTATGCATAGGTGCCTGTGAAGAACAAGGTAGTCATTCTGTTTTTCATCTTTTATGCCCCTTCTAACTCTGACTGCCCCCATCACCCCTCAGCTGCACCAGCGCTGTCGACCCCCTTCTTTTGTCTCTCACCCCGTGCCTCCACTCTCTGTGGCTTACCTCTCCACAGAGGGGTGGGGTTGGGGGGATTCTCCCAAGTCCCTCCAAGATATTATATACTCATAAATAGGGCAGGGTGCACAGGTCAAGGGTGCAGGGTCTGTATGCCAGCCAGGAAGGTCATCATGCTGCAACCGGGGCTTGCTTTTTTCCTTTTTCTTCCATCCCAAGGACACTGGTTCAAGACTGTGTGCATACACCCACATGTAAGTGTGCTGCGAAGCACCAACCAACATTCTCCCACTCAATGCCACTCGCAGTTCCACTTGTGTTGACCCAGACAATGCTGTCAGAGTGGCAGCTGAACCCCTCCCTCCCTGGAGAAAGAGAATGTCCTCAGGGATGCCCAGTCCTTCTCCCCCCCCCCGGACCGCCGATGACCCGGGCTCACCACATAAGCCGCCAGGTCACGGGCGCCATGAGTGGTACCACTACCACTGTGTCAGAGGACTAGCTTCAATGTAGTAATTTCATCGAGTGAAGCTTAATGACGTACATAAGCCATTAAGTAGAAGGCCAAATGACTTATCCTGCCCCTCCCCCCACACTTTCACTCAATGAAATTACCACCAACACTTTTATGGGCACTCTTGTCGAATGAGTTATATTACATGCTTAGAAAAATACACATTTGGAAAACTGATTTGCAAGAGAAAAAAAAACTGTTTTTTAAAACCTTTTTATTTATTGGGTTGCAAATAAAACACAATATCTGGTGTAGTAACTATACAAAAAATATTAGATGTAACTTGTATCACTGAGTAAGAGTTACACAAGAGTAGTCCGATCCACATAAATGTGTCACCCCACAAGGGAGGGTCGTCTTAGCATTATTTTTTTATTAAAATATTTATTTTATTTATTTGTTAGATCATCGGTTTACAGACCTTTGAGTCAACGACTCATTTACAAAGGCACCTCGTCAAGAGAGCAATACATCACAGCAAACAAAACAGTACAGTACATAATGCTTAGATTAAAAAGCAACCAGTGTCACAGGCGCTCACTGGTGGTACACACTTGGTAATAGGTAGATCACAGTAGTCATAATATAGGCACACGAGTACCACGTCAGGTAGCAACCAGAGATATTTTATTGCATTAGTCAGCAGATGTTGCATGAGACCCCAGGTATATACAGCAAAAGTAGACAGGGCAGACCCAGCCTAGGGGTGAAGGTAAGGGGCGGGGGGGGATTATGTGCAGTTGTAGCAGCGAGTGCTTGTCAGATGGTTTCTGAGGGAGACCTTGAAAGGACCAAGCTTAGTGGAGTCAGTTATATTGGCTGGAGGAATTGAACCAGAAGGGAGCCTGATAGCAAAAGGATCTCTGGGCCATAGAGGTCCTTACCTGGGGACAATAAGGAGGTTTTGACAGTGCCTGGTGGAGACTGAGGGGAGGCATGCTGCAGAGAGGTGGCGCACTCGGGGGGGGGAGAGCCCTAGCAGGGTCTTTTTTACAAGAAGGCAGGTTTGGAAGCGGAGTTTTTCTTCAAGGTTGAGCAAGCTGGTGGTGGAGTACAGCAGGCACGTATGGGTGTGCCTAGGGGCTCCCAGCATTAGCCTTCAAGCCTTGTTTATAGAGAGCTGGATTCTTGCAAGTACAGTGTTGTCGGCTGCAGCATAGATGGGCAGCCCATAGTCGATTAGCGACAGGACAGAGGAGGTGATTGCCAATCTAAGGGCCTCTTATGGTAGGCAATCCCTATGGTGGTATAACAGTCCAATCCTGACATTGGTGGCGGCAGAAAGGGCATTGATATGGGAATGGAATGAGAGTGCTAAATCAAAGGTAATGCCCAGATAATTGTGAGGAAACCTGCTCAATGGGGTTTAGTGTGCTAGGCAGTATCACAAGAGGGCACCACTGGCTTTGCTTTGGAGATGCGAAGAGCATAGCTTTGGTCTTTTTAGGTTCTGGACTAGCCTTCGTGATGTGAACCAATGCTCAGCTCTATCAAAAGCTTGTTGGAGGGTGGACTGGAGTGTGTTGGGGTTGGGGTCAGCGGCGAAGAGCACAGCATCATCCGCGTAGAGGGGGATCTTACTTGGGTAGGCTGAGGGGAGGGAGTTGAGGTAGAGACTGAAGAGGAGAGGGCCTAAAGTGGAGCCCTGGGAACCCCAAAGTGGACAGGTGATGTGTCAGATAGGGTGCTATTGATTTTTACACACTGAGTTCTGGCAGAGAGGTAGCTGGTGAACCATGCAAGGGGGCCAGGAAGAAACCAAGGCATCTGAGGGAGTCAAGCAGGAGAGGATGGCAAACCGTGGCAAAGGCCTTGGAGAGGTCAATGAACACGGCACCGGCAGGACTTCCGGCATCAAGAGAAGAGTGCAGGAGTTGGAGAAATCAAGTAGCTCGGTTGTGGTGCTGTGACCTGCACAAAAGCCATGCTGTTCAGGGCACAGGATAATGTGCACAGCCAGGTATTCGGCAAGCTGGCTGGCAACTACTTTTTCAAGGGCCTTAGAGAGTGGGGGGAGGATGGAGATAGGGCGATAGTTGCCCAGGGTCACTCGATCACCACTCTTTAGGATGGGAGTGATGATGGCAGTTTTCCATGTGCTGGGAACTGCTGCAGGCACAGAGAGCGGTTGAGCAGCTCGGTAAGTGGGACCAGGATAGCATCCAATGTCAGGACAGAGGCCTAGTGTCCAGTAGGTTGGTGCCGGGGTTGTTACTACTAATGGCTTTTTGCAGAAGGGTCTAGCCTCCAATGGGGAGATGGTGCATAGGTAGAAAGGAGGCCTCTGGAGAGTGGGCAGGGACGCTACTGAGATGGGGTCAAAGAAGTTACTGGGCAGGACTGAACTCAGGTCTGAGAAAGTGTTTCTTGATCTGCAGCAGCGGCTCTAGCCACAAATGGTTACCAGGGCACAGCTGGGGCACAGCAAATTGCAGCCAGGGCACTGCTATATTGTTACTGTAGAGAGAGCTCTGCAGCATAGGCACCAACTGGGGCACAGCATTTTTTACTGGGCACGTGTGCTCTGGCGGCCCTGGTGTAGCCGCCACTGGCAGTCTGCAATGGCAAGGAGTTCAGAGCAGACTGTTCCATTAAAGGAGAGCTGAGGGGGGTGGGAGGGATTTCCATTCAGCTCCTTTACATTATCCCAGAAGTTTCTAGTCGCCTCAGGAGGAGACAAGAGCGGATCGGTAGTACTGGGCTTTGCCTGTCGAATGGCCCAAGTACACTTATTGCACTCAGCGCTGTATGCTTGCTCGTCAGCTGGCTTGCCAGGTTCCACGGCAACGTGCCATAGGTTGTCTCTCGCTTTAAGTTTGTGAAGGAGGAAGGGGTAACCCAGGACATGCTTTACTTTTTGGCGCGATTTCTAGTGAAGGGAGCATAGAGGTCACGGGCAGTGTTAAAAGTGCGAGTGAAAAAATCCAATGGCTCATCTATGGATGGTGCAAGCCTGATTGGGGACCAATCCAGCTGTGAGAGGTACAGTTTAAGGCAACACAGGCCACCTGGGAGTAGGCGACGTTGCTGGGTGGTTTGTGGTGCAGGTTTGCTGTTGGCAGCGGACCAAGAGAATACGACCATGGAGTGGTCACTAAGTGAGTTGGGAAGTACGCTGATATCGAGCACCCTCTGGGGATAGTTGGTAATGATGATGTCCAGGAGGGTGCTGGTGCCAGTAGAGGGGTTGAATCTAGTTGGGGTGGTGACAAGCTGGGACATGTCAAGAGCAGCAAAGATATCTCTGGTTTGGGAGGCCGTGTTAGAGAGTCAGTTGATATTCAGGTCACCAACAATTATCTGGGCCATTTTGGGTGGTAGGCCAGAGAGGTAGTCAGCAAGTGCCTGAATGGTGAGGTCTTGTTTTCTGGGGAATAGAGGCAATGGTGAGAAAGAATGAGCCCTTACCAGGGTTGGGGAGATATTTAGTGTGAGGGCTTGTGCCCCGTTATCAAGCTTGGGTGGTGGAAGCGCATGTCCAAGGAGGGAGTCACGCATATAGACAGCACAACCACCTCCACGCTTACCCACCCGATCTTCCCTGAAAAGGGTGTAACTAGGAAGGGAGACGAAGGAGTCAGGGGTGGATTTGGATAACCAGGTTTTGACGAGTGCGACAATGGCCGGTTGGTGCTGAGTAACCCAGCGTTGGAATGCAGCAGACTTCTTAAGGAGGCTGCAAATATTCATGGAAGCTATGCGGAGTCCTTGAGCCTGGGCAGGCTTGTTCATAAGGTTGGGCACGGGGCAGGGTTTGGATGAATGTTGCCTGATAGAAGCAACAGGAGGGTGATTAGGCACACCAAAGCATGGTAGTGATTGTGGCATCTCCCCTTGCGACTAGATACGGGGCCGGGTGCTGGGGTACATGGGGTGGGTAGAGTATGAAGGGTTTGGAAAGGCATAGAGGAGAAGAGACCAAGGTATGAGTGGGAGGTAAGAGGTTGCAGTGGTGGAAGTGTGGGGGGTCACAAGGGGAGGTGATCAGCGTCAGGGGGTCTGGTAGAGGTGTTGTAGATAAGGGAGGGGTACTATGGGTAGAGGGTGATGGTCCTAAGTGAGGTGGGGCTGGTGTAGGAAGTAGGAGGAGGACCATAGTCAGTGTCAATGCACTTGATCCCGGATGCATTGAGGACGATTAGTTATTTGAGCACGAGAGGATCACCCCTTAAGAAGTTATGAAAGGAGAGCCCTTAAGGAGTTGCTGTAACTGACTAGTGTGAGGCCTCAGGGGCAGGGATCACTGGGAAGTGTACTTAATAAAGGAGGAGGAGGGTGGGGATGACTGAAAAAACTGTCCAGAGAGCAGTACAGCAAGGCAGTGGCTGAGCTGTGTTTTGAAAAAGGTGCCTTGTGTGCTTTCTTTCTCAGTGGGGATCTGCATCATCCAATCGGTGGCAGCCACAGACCCCAGGAGCCAGTCCAATTACAGGGATTGAAGCCTGACAGCTCCGAGCTAGGAGCTGACTAAACGTATCTGCTTTCCTTGGTCAGGGGTTGGTGGGCTGGATGCAGAGTTTCGGCTGCCAGCAGGTAGCAGGTAGCAGCACCAGGGCCACTCGGCTGAAGTGGAGAGCCTGGTTTGGGCTTGTGGCTAGAATAGATCAGAAAAAAAGGCGGGCCATTAGTTAAAAAGTCAAAGACAAAGGTCAAGTAAATTGGTGGGAGGGCCCTGGGCAATTTAGTGCTCAGGGCAGAAGTAGGTGCAAATAGTGGGAGAGAAAAGGTTTCTGCAGAGAGGTCTGGTCAAAAGTGCCAGGTGTGAATTTAGCAAAATAAAATGCTGACTCAGGAGGTTGGGGGGGAAGGGAGGCCCCTTGAATGAGACCAGGGAGAGCTGGGAAGGAGGCGTGTGGTGGAGAGGACTCCGGGTAGTCTGGAATGGGTAGTCAAGAGTCAAAATACTGTAAAACTGCTTATTTTCACGCAAATTAAATTTAGCGCAAACACAAATGCAACCATGATTACATAAATTTATTTTAGTGCTGTCACAATCACTACCTTCGCTATAATGGAAAAGGTGCTACTCAGCATTTATTTTCATGCAAATTGGTGCTTCAGCAAAAATAGTGAACATTATTTTGAGAGTGAAAATTTCAAGTTCTACTAAGTAGTCGTTGAGGAGCAGACAATTCAGAAATTTTTTATTTATTTATTTCGTTTTTGTTGACCGGGTAAGTGCACTAGACAAATCTTGCCTATTTTCAGGCATGACCCGGGGGAGGGGGATACAGATGAATGCCAACTGACTTTGAACCAGATTAAGCTGTTGTTATTATTATGTACATAGTCAAATAATCTTACGTATAATGTACCAGAATCCAGTCGAGGTTCACCTGGAGCGGTGATCCTCAGACCGTGGCTCTAGACCCTCATGTGGCTCTTCAGCTTATCACCTGTGGCTCTTCCCAGTAAGTGACGCAAATATTTCCCACACTATACAGTAGTAACCAAGCAGGATGCACTATAATACCACTGCGTTGTACACCAGCAAGTATTATTTTCAAAGATTATTGCAAATTTTCTTGCAAGCTGCACCCTGTCAGACTATGCAAATGTTAACTAATGTTTAGCAAATGAAATAAATGAAATGTTCAGTAATTGAAATATTTTCTTTACACTGGAGTGTGTTTGCCAAAATTTACTAGGGAGCGATGCTGTGGCTCCTTGGCTAATGTGACTACTCATGTGGCTCCTGGGCCAGCCAGGACTGAGTATCACTGGCCCAGAGCATTTGGTTTATTGTTTATTGGTAAATATTCGGAAAGACCTTTGAGTCAGAGACTCATTTACGAAGGTTCCATGTCAAGCATAAAGGTACAGAGCAAACATTTGCAAACAGATATGACAGTACAGTACAGCATATAATGAAGAATTACATTACATTGCATTACATGGCAGTCAAGGGTAGATCAGGAGGAGGCCTAGGTCAGTATAGTAATTGAGTCTCATTTAAGCACAGCCACATGGTTGCAGAGAAGACTGTAACTGGCTGATAGTGAGATAGGAGAGGTTTTGCACCAGAAACAGAGATAGTTATAGGCGCTAATAGGACAGCGTTCTGCGGACTAAGTCAGGGCAGCCTACACGTTAGAGCCTTGGAGGAGTTCCTTTAGTCTAGCTTTTAAAAGGACCTAGCCTTGTTTTGTTTGCTATTTGGGTGGGAGAGAGTTAGTCCAGTTAGGGGCTTGGTAGTTTAATGCACCTTATTTAGACTGGTAGCTCGTCGAGGTTTTCTGTGCTGCTGTCTGCTGCCGGATCCAGCTGGTGTAGGTTTTCTTCATGCTGCTCTGAGTCTACAGCTGGATCCAACTTCTTCTTTCCTCTACAAATATGTAAGGTCTCTTCTTCTCTTAAATAAGTACAGCTCTTTATTTTAAAACTGCCAGTGTGTGGGTCTTACAACAGTTGCTTAAGGTGTTGTGCTGTAAATAAGGTATTTCACCATTTAGAAGACGTCTTTGACTCAAAAGTGTAGCTGGAAAAAAAAAAAGGCTTTTAATAAGAGCCGTCGCCATTTTGTAGCCACAGCTTATAGATAAACTTGCTCCCCATCACAGGAAAAAGGGGAAAATTGCAGTCCGGTCGAGTGGCACGATGGCTTCCGCTGCAGGCACCGCCCTGAGAAGGCACCACCCAAAACTGGATCCGGTCCTGGTGGATCAAGTTGGGGGATCCCCACCACCCTGCCATGGAGGGCAAGCCATGGGGGTAAGAAGATGAGTGCCTGATGGTTGGAGGATGGGGCTGGCCAGACGGCTGAAGGAAGGGGCCGACCGGGGTCAGGGGAGGAAAAAAGTAGTAGCAAAAAAAAAAAAAAAGAAATACAAATTTCTGCAGTTTAATGCTGGCACGGTTGTCAGTAAAGGCAATCTTGCTCACTTGCTCATTACCTTATTTCTCTGACAGATCCCTGTAGATAAATGCTGTCGATAAATGCTGGTTAAGCTGGTTTGTACCTTGTGCCTTATGCATAAAAAGAAAAAAGGAGCAGGTAATTAATTTATTCGATAAATGCCCAGTAGAGGAGCCAACTTGCTCCCCAGTCAGCACTGTCCACATGGTTTCCATCTGAGCTCCATCTGAGTACATGGACCAGTATCTTATACTATGTTTCCCAGTTGGTCCGTGCTCTTAAACAGTGATGATTTGCTTAGGCTGACGACTTCCTCAGGCTGTAAGTAACTTTTCTGTTTGTGGACTCAGGGAAGAGACCACATTATGAAGGATGGCATATTGCACTTTGCTAATTAAAACTGCTTTGTTTAGAAGTCTCCCCCCATTTAGGGTCACAGCCAAAATCAGAAAATATAACAAAAGCTGTGGCTTCTAATCAGTGAAATAAGGTAATCATCGCCAGCCTGGTGGGCGCTGAGGTTGAGGCTGGGCGCCACACCTCATGCCACGCTGGTGACCCGAGTCGAAGTGAGCTCGGCGCGGGGTCGGCAGGGAGACATTGGATTGAGCACCTGCAAGGCTGCTCTCTGATCCCGGGAGGACATTGGGATGCCCGGTGTTCTGGCACCCTGGTGGAGATCGGGGGTGCCACAGAAGCACGGGCGGCACATAATGGTGTGCCTGATGCTGGCAGGGTTGCCGTGCGCTAACTGTTGGGGGTGAGTACATGCAGGGAGGGGTTGGGAGAACAAGGAAAACTCAGCTCAGAGGGATAGGCGACGGCACCTATCCTCCATGCCCAGCGCTGGGGTTCATCTTGGCCGGCTTCATCGATTCTCCACCCAGGCCCCACCTGCATGCTGGAGACTGTCTCGTAAGGAGTTGGGCTACCCTCCCCGGGCGGGTTAAACCAGGGGTGCCAGCTGCGGGGGGGGGGGAGGAAAGCATAGGTCGCAGCGACCCTCAGGCAGGGCTCGCAGGGATAGGCTGCCTGAGAGAGTTCCCTCGAGCTGTGAAGGAGTAAAAGAAAGTTGAAAAAAAAAAAGTAAGGTAATCATTTGTAGGGTTACCATTTCATTTGGTTCAGTTGATTTGTTGACTGGGTGAACACAGCAGTGTTTCTAAGCATTCCAACCTGAGACTTCTTAATTTTGTTTTATTTCATGTAGGAGTTTTGTGAAAGGTTCTTTTCACTTTTTGTTTTGTAGCTGTATTTTATACTGTTGGATTTTAGCAGTATTCTTATATTTAGTATGGGTGTGTTGGGTTGGTGGGTGGGGTATTGTTACATTAGTTCTGTTGTAAGCAGGTTTCTTTTTACTTTTGCGTTTTGAAGGCAGGTAACAGACCTGGTCACATCAATGCAGTGAGTAATGGATTATTGACATGTTAATCAACACACTGGTATTCACTGAAGTAATGTCACTTCAGTGAATGATGGTGTGTTATCGACATACTGATCATCTGTTACTCATCTCAGTGATATCACTGGAGTGGGTAATGGGATTTCTCAGCAAGAGGAGATTAGTGGGTATAGGGTTGACAATGTAACCTACAGTGGAGCCCACCCGGATGCAATACAGTATCACAGATTCCTATGGGGAAAAAAGAGATTAACTGCCACTGAAATGGCACCATTTCTGGCAGTAACTTGGCAGAACTCTACAGTACTCTGCTTAGGGATGGGTGAATTGATTCAGATCAATTCAAAACCTCCCATAACCTTTGCCATTTTTGTAAAACAGCCTTATCAGAACTTTTTCAGGTTCTGATAATTTTGTTCTGACAATTTAAAAAAAAGATAGTCCCCCAGCAGGTCTTTATCTAGAAAGAAGGTCGATGGTGGTGTTAGGAAGACCCAAAAGGAGCCTGAAGGTAGTGGAGTACCACTCCACATTGTTTTTAGATTCTTTTCACTTTCATGACAATAGCGCAAGGGTGGACATGATGGTTTAAACCAGTTTTGTACTTTAAAAGGTTTAGAAAGTTCTGAGAAGGCTCATATAACTCTTAGAATATTTTATGGCTTATTAGAACCTTTCAGAACCTCAGAACTTTTTTTTTTAATTCTGTTTCCCTCCAGTCATGGCCTGAAGAGGCATCTCTCGGCATCCTGCCTGTTCCTGCCTGCCTGAGGTCCCCTGACCCTGTGCCTCCTCTCTCCCCCCCCTCCACAGCCAGCACCCCATGCTGCCCCTCGTTGGGCGCTCTTCACTTTTTAGACTCTGGCTGTGGGAGTGAGCCTAGTCGGAGGACCTGGAAGGCCAACAGGGTGGATCTGGCGGTGGGCATGGGGGCCATATCACACCTCCCTCGAGCCGGGCTTTTCCATGTTCTTGGTGCCCTCCCCGCGAGGCACCCGTGATGTTCTGGTGCAAGACAACCTGCCAGCGCCATCCAGCAGTGTGATATGCAGCCGACATGCTGCAGTGCCCTGGATCTCCACCGGGAGCCGCTGGCGTGTGAGCTATCCTCACCCTCCCCGGGAAAGAGCAGCCCAGTGGTCACCAATCCTCGCCCTATCCCTGCCGATCCCTGGTGCTCAAGCTTGCTCCCGACTGGGTCGCTGGCATGGCGCGAGGTGTGCTCCAGCACCCAACCCCAGCGCCACTGGGCTGGGCATCAGAACCTTTGTTTGACAGGATATTTTATTGAATTAACAATTGATACATACAGCAGTTACAGCAGTTGTATGGCATGTCACAGACAGTCATTCTTATATTTATACTGTAACAGCACATATAAACTGATTTCATGGCTTGGTAGTTAGACAATTCAGTAGGAAAGGCCCTGAGTTCCAAATAACTAAACAAACTAAAAGCAACATACTGTTTGTGCTGTGGTTTCCTTTTTTAACACTTAATTGATGACTCTGTGCTAACTGCAACTGCCCCCGCTCCACTCATAGGCCCAAGGGGTATATTTACACTGGAAACATATTTTCTATGGCTCTCTGTAAGGGCACCCACATTGTTAGGAAGGTCTCTTCATTGCCAGTGGCTGTGGGTTGTATTCTTTCCAACTTCAAGCATAACTGCAGGTTGGTTGACCAGAGAATCACAGGTGGAGGAGGTCTATGCTCAGCCATTGTTGGGCAATAATTTTCCTGGCATTCACTAGAGCTAGTGCCCATAACTCCCTGAGAGCCACAGGGCAGTGAGGGAAGTGGTCTGACCCAAGTAGTAGCTCCCTGCATGAACTGGTAAGCCATGCATGTAAGACTCCTTCCATTATTCTATGGATTTCATGCCAGAATGAAACCACCTTGGGGCAGGTCAGTGTCATATGTAAATAATTTCCCCACTTCCATGGAACACTTTGGGCAATCACAGACCCTTTGGGGGTTTTCCTATCACTAATTCTGCATTGCAACCTGTTGGGGTCCGCTTTATATAGAATAATTAACCTCTAATTGTTAAGAAGAGGGTTGTTATGTGTTAATATGTCCCCTGGAGTCACTTCTGCTGTATAAGAGTGGTTTTGCGCGTGTTCGGCTGGAGTGAGAACAGCGAAGCAAAGCTGAGCTGTTCTGGCTCAAGCTGAAGGTAAGTGAAACCACTCTGATACAGGAACGAGTGGTGATGGGGGACATGTTATTATATTATTGGTCAAGCATGATCAATAATATATACCTTATATTTAGACCGGCCCGGTGGCACAGAGGGTTGAAGTGCTGGACACCACACCGAACTCTATGCTGGTGACCTGGGTTCAGGAATGGACTCAGGTTGTCGGGGGTCGGCAGGGGAGGGGAGGATCAAGTGTCCAGAGGACTGCCTCCTCCTCTCCTGGGGATGGACCGGGTGTGTGCCTGCTACTTGCAACACCAGTGGAGACTGGCGTGGCAGCATGATGGGGCACCTGGTAACGGGGACTGGGTGACAGCGAACGTCCTGCCAGCGAACACGAGAGCATGCTCACCAGGTACTGGACATCATTGAACATCCATGCCCTAGGGGACTGAGTCAGAAAACCCCCTGGTGATGAGCAGAATGATGCCACCAATGGACGACCATCCTCCCAGCCAAACAAAGCCCAATGTAAGCCAGGGCAGGGGCTCAAGGGTGATGCGGTTTCTCCCCCCTGTTCACCCCTCACTGGGGGGGGTCCTCCATGGGGGGCAAGCCACGATCCTCCCCTACTCTGTAGTCATGGTGGAGGCTGGCTAGGAAGGACAGTTGAGCATCTGCGTAAGGCAAAATGGGGTAAGTACACCCCATGCCGTCAGCAGGGTGATAAATAGAATGTACAAAAAAATACATATATATTCTTCTTTTTAATTGTTCCTTGAACGTGCCTGTTTCCAGGGCATCTGCATGTGAGACACTTCACAGAATAAGACTGTCTTACGCACAGAGGAAAGAAGCACTCAGCTCAGTCAGAAGCGCTCCTTTGATCTGTAATAGGACACGAAGAGGTTCTAATGACATTGCAGAACCATGACAGCAATGCTCAAGTGATACTACGATGTAAGCAGAACCTGAGGTGTTCTAGCAACCCTGTTCTTCACAGCGAGAGTTTTTATATTTTTTAATAATAGATTATTTTCTCATTTCGTGATCAAGGGGCAGCATATACAAACCATTTGCACTATACAAACTGTGTATGCGCCGTGCACACCTGGACGTTAGCACTCGGATGGCAGTTTGCATGCCAGTCCCTAAAAAAAGCAGGCCTGTTGAGCCTGCAAAGGAAAGTTGTGCGTACATGGCCAAATGTGTACTGGAATACAGAGGTGGTTCGTACTGTGCTGGTTAATGCTTGGTAAATGATGTTGTAACAGCACACAACTAGCATGAACCAGATGAAACATTTTACTAGCACCTTGTAAAGGCATTGATGATGCAGTGGTGAGCTGTGGGGATGGACTAATTTTTGTAATGGAGCTCTCACCTGAATTGGAGATGGAAGGTGAAATACTTTGATTTTGTAACCCTGTGTGAATATGATGGCAGATTGATGTAGCGGACCTTGAGCAAGCAGATAAGAAATGTCATGCCGGGCCTCCTAAATGCAACAATACATTCATTTCACTCTGGCCAAAGGTGTGCTGGGACTTCACATCTCGCCTTTCACACACATGCATCTGCATTGCTCTGCTGTACTGTGGTCACCATGGAAGCCTGTTCTGCACATTTCAAATTGTTCTACACTTGTCAGCCAACCCGGTTTGGAAATGGGCAGGCAGCAGGACAGATTGAGCCCCACCCACCCCCATGTCCGTAAAAAAGACTCTCTCCTCCTAGCTCGCAGGATGGTCCCTGGGGTTCACCTTTACTGTAGGTGGCTGATTAAGTGGGTGGAGCTGCTCTGGAGATTGAAGCAGACCCCCACCTTGGGGGGAGGGCAATGCAGCACTGTGTTGTAGGTGCTCTAGGAGTGTCAGGGAGCCCAGGTGGATAGAGCCTTCACATTATAGGAGAGGGTCCTGGCAGTAGACAAAGGAGGTCCCTACTGGTAGGTGCCAAGGAGGTATAAACAGAATTGAAAAAAAGTTGCTCTACACAGTTCTAAGTACTCAAAGATTCACTGTGCACAGTTTTGTATGCATAATGACATTCAGAAACCACCACCAAATTGGGCGAATCCTCTGTTACAGTTTAGCATCACCTGCATGTTATCTCCCTTTGACTGGGAGAAGCAGTGAATTTGTGAGCTAAACACTCTGTTCTGCAACCTGCATCCACCAAAATGACTCAGCTTAGTCTGGACTATGGATTTAGCTTCAACCAACTACAGTCCTTCTTGTCCAAGTTGTACCTTCAGATTGCATTGATCAAGCATCCAATAGTTCCTGCTAGGTCAGAAGAAAATAAAAAGTATTGCAGTGGTTGTGTGAAATCAGACTCTCCTGAGCTCCTTCCAGGTCTCACTCATTGCTCTGTCGGGGGAGGACTACAGACTAAATTGCTCTAGTAGTCTCTCCTTGGACAGTGAGAGAGCACATCACCTCAGTAGCATGACTGCCTCTTCACTGATTCAACAATCAAGAGATCTGAGGTTGCTCTAGTAAGCAAGTCTCCTGTGCGACAGTTCACAGCATTGCCCCTGAGTCACTTGGCCAGCCGAGAGGTTCTGCTTCAGTCCTGGTATCCTGGCACACTGATATGCTGATCCATTCACATTCTGAGCGCTCACTGCAATAGCTGTTAATCAATCCAGCTGCATCCAACGGTTCTGATTTGCAATCCTGGTGAGGTCATCCAACTGTAGGCAGAAGCCTCAAGCTTGAATCCTGCCTTCCTGGTGCAGAATTCTGCTGCTCTTACTGTGTTCATAGATCATGAGTCTGAATCTCAGTGTTCTTGTGCACAGTTCTTGGTCCAAATTTCAAAACCACATGAAAAGTTGCAAGCTGCTAAGCTGATCTGACGGCAGTCAGAGGTTTTGAATTGAGTAGTACAATGCATAAACACAGGTACATAAGCGGAGAATGACAGAGTGAGGCCACTAATTCATCAAAATCTCTTAGTTATCCTAGCAGTAGTACTCTAAAATATTGTATAGTATGTGATTAGGATCAGTGGTATATGGATTTCCATATAGGCAAAAACCTTGTTGTGCATGGAAAAAGTTGTTATGGAGAATTCAAAGGCTACAAAAAGTTGTAGTGCACAGTTCAAAGGTCATGAAAAGTTGCTGTGTGTGCAACATTTGTTCTGTTTTTAGTAACATGACTCTCCCACCTCCCCAAATAAGAAAATTGCTTTTTTTAAACATAGACCATGCACTGAGCTCCTTAGTATATGTGTGTGTGTGTACATATATATATATATATATATATATATATGTGTGTGTGTGTCTTTATTTATTCATTCGATTGTTTAACCTTGAGAAACAAATGGAGACGATAGGAAATCTTATTTACAGATGTGTCCTAGGGAAGGAATTGGGATATATTTATCTATTTATTTATTGATCTGTTTGTTAACGGGTGGGGTGCTCTGGTCCAGAGGACCACTGTCAGGCATGACTTAGGTCATGAAGACGGCACAGTAACACGGTACAAAGAAACTGGTACAAACAGGTGAAATCAATGCAAACAGTTACAGTACACAGGTGAATACATCAGGTAATACTAAACAATGAAGCAGTTTTGTGCAAGACTGAGCAACTAGTTAACACAGTACAAGCAAGTCAAGTGCACAGAGGAACAGTGCCAGCACATTCTCCATGTAAAACAGTCTAGCAGCAGCTGTGTAAAATATACCCCAATAGGCTAAGATAATTTCCAGAGTCGATTTGGGCCATCTGGCTTCCCTTGGGAAGGGTCTGACAGTCAACTGGGGGGGCAAGTACAGGTGACTGTTGCCGTAAGGGGGGTCTTGAAATGGGATTTGAAATGGGGTGTGAGCCCAGAGTCCATAGGGAATCAGATATGCTGTTCCACAGATTAGGTGCAGCTGAAGAGAAAGCCTTCTGGCCCATTCATGTGGTAACCTGTGGGCATTCTAGCGTGAGGCTAGAAGAGTTCTGGAGGCTTTGACAACAGTGCTTTGCCTCGAGTAGGGTGGGAGGGTGGGATCTTGCTGTTCCTAATAGATTTATTGACCAAGCCGCCTAGTAGGTAGTCAAGGCGGGCCTGAGAGGGAGCCACCCTAGGGCCTGGTAGAGGGAGCAGTGATAAGTAGAGAGAGGAACAATCAGGAAAACCTACGGATATTGTTGGAGGTTGTATTTAGTCTGGGAAGACCTGCGGATGAGGTTTGCATGTAGATGGGCAGGCAGTAGTCAAGCAGGGGGAGGTGGGTGTCCCGAGCAATGACAAGTCTGACTTCAGGGGTCGGGTAATCCTTGAGCCTACATCCCACCCCTAATTTCTGGTTTATGCACTGGACGGTATTTCCAATGTGGTCAGCAAAAGTCAGTGTGAGGTCGAGGGTGGCTCTGAGGTATTTGAAGGAAGTCACTGCTTCTAGGGGACAGCTGTTAGGAGATAGGATAGTGAGAGGGGTAGTGTTGCCCGCTGCCCTAGCTAGCCTGGATTTTGAGCCAAAAGAATATAGCCTTGGTCTTCTAGGCATTAATTAGGAGTCTGTTTGTTAGGATCCATTACTGGGTGGCATATGGGAAGATGGCCTTGAACTAGAAGGGAGGAATGTTTGAGTTATCCACTACCAGGCCAGAAGGATTCTGGTCAGGTACGAAGGGGGTTACAAGGTAGTCTGACAGGTCCATGAATTTGGCATTGAGGGCTTCAGTGATCATGGAAGGGTCAGTTAAGGATCCAGACCTGTTGCAGGATGAATGGCAGTCTGCTTGGTCCCAGGTGCAATAAGAGTGCACTGCCAACCAGAAATTTCTGGGGTTGCTGAGTTGCAGGATTGGAGGCTACGAGAGATACTCAGTCTTTCGTGATTTTTTTGAAGGGGTTACACAGTCATCTGTACTTGTTCTAGAGGAGGATGGGGAGGCGGCTTTGTGTGCTGCCCTATGGCATCTGTCTCTTTCATCATCTTAAGGTGGTCCTGGAGAGTCATCTATCTTTGCCACCACGTACTCACCTGGTGGTTGGGGGAAGTGTTTATCCTGGATCGTAGTCAGGGCTACAGTAAGGATGCCCAGGGCCGAGTTGACATCCATCATCGTGCATAAGACAAGCCAGTTGACTGCCCCAATATCCAAGAACAGGCAGGAGGCATCGAATTTAAAGAAGTCTCTAAAAGTCAGGTATTTGGGGGACGGGTTGGGGATGGCAACATAGTACAAGTTAAATACAACAGATAGCAGCGATGAGGTATAAAGTGCAAATATGTATCTCTCACTCAGTGCCAAAAATATTAATTCACACTTCGAGTTTTATTACTTGATAAAAGATTCAGCCCAAACGTGATAGTAACTCCTTTGTATAAGTACTTGTTTCAGTAGAAAAAGCAACATGAAGGACGCATATGGTGCCAGTACTATATAGCAAGTTAAAACTATATGCCATGAAAAAATAACATCTGGGCAATCATGCCCAATCTCACTGGTGTTTCCACATAGGAGCTGAGATGGCATCAGGGACCTCTCAAGTTTCACTCATGTGGTCTCTGTGATGGCATCTCAACCCATTGTTGGAAACACAGACTCGTGTATGGTTGTCCATACATTCTTCTTTATGTTGTTGTGTCCTAAGGAGTTACTCACTCCAGGTGTACAATAATACTTGCTATCTTTGTTTTATATATTTGTCTGTTTGTTTTTGGTAACTCAGTAAGTCCACTTGACACAATTCACTTTTGCAGGAGAAATCGACACAATTAACAAAAAGGTGAAATGCAAACACAGTTACATTACTATGTAAGTGTCCGTCGTAATCATCTTCAATCGTGTTTATTGAAAAATCAAGGAATTATTACGTACCATTGAGCTGAAGCAAGTGTCCATGAAAGTTCATCATTTAAGTGTATAATATAAGCGTACAATGTAAATGTAGGATGTAAGTGCCCACCTTAGAGTCCATGTAAGTGTATGGTGTAAGTGTACAATAAAAGTGCCCATGTAAATGTCTGATTTAGTGTGCAATGCAAGTGTCCCTGTAAACATCTGATTTAGTGTACAATGAAAGTGTTCATGAAAGTGTATGATGCAAATGTACAATGTAAGTGTCCATTCAGGTGTATGATACAAGTGTACAATGTATGTGTATGATGCAAGTGTACTACGTAAGTGTATACTGTAAGTGTACAATGTAAATATCCATGTAAGTGAATATGTAAGAGTACAATGTATGTGTACATATAAAATACAATTTATATGTCAATGTCAGTGTACAATGTAAGTTTCCATGTAAGTGTATGATTTACGTATGATGAAAGTGTCCATGGCGTGACAAGTAAATGCACAATTTAATGTCCATGAAGTGCACGCCTGAAAGTGTCCATGTAAGTGTATGATGCAAGGGTACATGTAAGTGTATGATGTAAGTATACCTGTAAGAGTATGATGTAAGTGTCCATGGAAGTGTACGATGCAAGTGTCCATGTAAGTGTACACATAACCATATGATGTAAGTGTCCATGTAAGTGCTCACGATGCAAGTGTCCATGTAAGTGTATGATGTAAGTATCCATGAGTGCACGATGCAAGTGTCCATGTGGGCATGATGCAAGAAGGGCAGTATGATGCAAGTGTCCATGTAAGAGTATGATGTAACTGTATGATGTAAGTGTACGATGCAAGTGTCCATGTAAGTGTACACATAACCATATGATGTAAGTGTCCATGTAAGTGTACGATGCAAGTGTCCATGTAAGTGTCCATGTAAGTGTACGATACAAGTGTCCATGTAAGTGTATGATGCAAGTATACATGTAAGTGTATGATGTTACTTAAGAACTCATATGCCACACTGGCAAATGAGGACAACCAAATAGAGGTACCCAGAGAAGTGGAAGGAAAGGATGTGGAGGTTAGCCAAGGAGGTGACCTCAGTGGGGAAAGCAGTGGACCCCAGAGGAGGAGGAAGCGAATCCTGGTGGGGGACTCCATCATAAGAGGGATCCAGCTAGGAACACAGGAGGGGGAGGACAGGGAGGTGAGGTGCCTACCAGGTGCCACGGCATGGAGGGATGGAAGGAAGATACTGGGGATCACTGGGAAGGCAAGACGGAGGGTGAGCTGGATGTCATTATCCACCTAGGTACTAATGACTTGGCAAATGGGGAGCCAAAGGAAGTTCAGGAAGAGTTCAGGAAACTGGGGAGGCGTCTCGCAAGTAGCTACTTCTGTCACTTTCTCAGAAGTACTACCTGTGAGAGGCAAGGGAGAGCATAGAGTGCATGCACCAGGAACTTTAACTCATGGTTGAAGAACTGGTGCTGTAGAGGAAGGGTTTGGATTCATTGGTGACTGGGACCCACCTGGAGGGATGGAGGTTTGTTCAAGCCCGACGGCCTGCATCCATCCTGGAGGGGAATCAAGTATCAATGATAAGTTTAAATGCTACATTGACAAGCATTTAAACTAGCAAAGGGGGTGGCAGGCCAGCAAGGAGGGTACTCTATTGATCACCCCCACAGCTAGCAGTGGAACCAGTGAACCAGAGGAGTGGCTATCTCTGCAAAGCGGTGCAAAAAGATGAAGATTAGTGTCCAAAAGGTGGATAAGCAGAAAAGGGGCAAAATTCAGCAGAAGGGCAGACAGCAAGGAGAACCAGGGATAACTGACAACCAAGGAAGGGGCTGGGTAGAACAGTGAAGCAGACTAGGGAGGTCAAATCATGGAGTCAAGTGCAAATGCCAGGAGCCTTAGCAACAAGATGGAAGATCTGGAGGTTGTCATGGTACAGTCAGACCTGGACATTGTGGCCATCACTGAAACCTGGTGTAATGATAACCATGACTGGGAGATGGCCATACCTGGCTACAACATATTCAGAAGAGACAGAGCAGGCAGGAAGGAGGAGGAGGGCACTGTATGCGTAAAAATGACATAAGGGCCACAGAGATCCAAGAGGAACAAAATGGGGAGAGATATCAGGTTAAGCTAGAAAGGAAAATGGGGCCAGCTATCTCGCACAGGTGTGTCTATAGACCACCAGCCCAGGAGGAAGAAACAGATAGGGAGTTGATGCTAGCCATCCAAAGGATGGCAGACAAGGGTGAGGTAGTACTGGTTGGAGACTTCAATATTCCAGACGTGGACTGGAGCATCCCAGCAGCAGCATCAACTAGGAGCAGATTTATCCTGGACTCCCTTCAGGGTGCCTTCCTCAAGCAACTGGTCATGGAACCAACTCGGCAGAAGGCAATACTGGACCTTGTGCTCACAAACAGGGACAGTGTGATGGGGTAACAGTGGGGGAGCAACTGGGTAACAGTGACCACCAGTCATTGTGGTTTGAAATCACAGAAAGAGCAGAACCAAACCACACAAAAACACGTATCCTGGATTTTAGGGGGGCAGACTTTGGGAAAATGGGGAAATACTTGAAAGAGGCATTAAGAGGAATGGGACAGAATCAGGGGTTGAGGAACAGTGGGCAGTATTTAAAATGGGGATTATAAGAACAACAGAATTATGCATTAGCAGGTTAGCAAGAGGAAAAGGAAGAGGAGACCATTATGGTTTTCCAAAGAGGTAGCAAAGAAAGTGAAAGCCAAAAAGATAGCATTCAGGCAATACAAAAAGACACAGGCAGAAGGGGATAGGGAGAAGTACCAGGAGAAACAAAGGGAGGCAGGGAAGTCAGTAAGGAAGCCAAAGCTCAGACAGAAGAACACATTGCAAAATAGTGGTTAAAGGGACAAACCTTTTACAGGTACATAAGTGAAAAGAAAGACAAAGGGAGGGATAGTGAGACTGAAGGGGAGGATGGGAGTCGCGGGAGGATGACAACAGTAAAGCTGACATATTGAACAGGTATTTCTGCCTCAGTCTTTACTGAGGAAGAGGAGGTAATGGGTCTGAAGGAGTACAAGGGGTGAGAATGGTGCAGAAATGGACACAAGTCCCTTTACACAAGAAAGGGTCCTGAAGGAACTGGAAGTAATAAGAGTTGACAAAGCAATGAGGCCAGATGGGGTGCACCCAGGTCCTTAAAGAACTAAGAGAGGTGGTGGCTGAACCTCTGGCTATCCTGTTTAGCCAATCACTGAAACAGGGGAGGTACCCAAAGACTGGAGGACAGCAGATGTAGTCCCCTTATACAAAAGCGGAACAAAGAGGAAGCAGGGAACTACAGACCAGTCAGCCTCACCTCGGTAGTGGAAAGATCATGGAAGCACTTCTGAAGGAGAGATTGGTGGAACATCTGGTTGTCAATGGACCACAGGACCCAAGGCAGCATGGTTTCACCAGGGGAGGTCATGTCAGACCAATCTCATTGAATTTTTGACTGGGTGACTAGGGAGGTGGATCAGGGAGGCAGTGGACATGGCCTATCTGGACTTCAGCAAGGCCTTGACACTGTGCCACATAGAAGACTATTACACAAACTGGGGAATATGGGTGTGGGCAGGACAGTAGTGTGGTGGGTAGGTAACTGGCTGGGTGGCAGGACACAGAGGGTGGTGGTAAATGGCTGTCACTCCACAGAGGGAAGAGTGACCAGTGGGTACCACAGGGATCAGTGCTGGGACCGGTCCTATTCAACATCTTCATCAGTGACATTGTGCAGGATCTAGAAGGCAGAATTTCACTGTTCGCTGATGACACAAAGCTCTGTAACAGAGTAGACACACCAGAGGGTGTAGACAGAATGAGAAGGGACCTGCAGAAACTTGAAGAATGGTCAAGGGTTTGGCAGTTGAAATTCAATGCCAAGAAGTGCAAGATAATGCATATGGGCACAAAAACCCTGGCACAAGATATCAGTTGGGGGTGAGGATATAGCATGCACCAAGCAGGAAGGGATCTTGGGGTTGTCATCTCTGATGACCTCAAGGTAGGGAAACAGTGTGACAAGGCATCAGGTAAAGCAAATAGGATGATGGGATGTATAGGGGGGCATCACCAGCAGGAAAAAGGAGGTCATAATTCCGCTATACAAGACACTAGTGAGGCCCCACCTGGAGTACAGTGTACAGTTCTGGAGACCATACCTACGTAAGGACATAGACAGGGTAGAGAAGGTTCAGAGGAGGGCAACAAAGATGGTGCATGGATTGCATCACAAGTCCTATGAAGACAGGTTGAAGGAACTGAACATGTACTCCCTGGAGGAGAGGAGGGAGAGAGGGGATATGATAGACTAGAGACATACAAGTATCTTACAGGGAGAAACAGAGTGCAGGAAAACACTATTTTTAAGCGAAAAAGATGTTCCAGGACTAAAGGGCATGGGATGAAGTTGGAGGGAGGACGATTCAGAGGAAACATGAGAAAGAATTTCTTCACAGAACGGTGGTGGACAAGTGGAACACCCTGCCAGAGGAAGTGGTGGGAGCTGAAACAATCACGGGATTTAAGAATGCATGGATAGACATAAAGGATTCTAGAGGTCAGGGTAAGGGGAAACAGACTTCTAGGAAAACAAACTGAACTTACAGGCTCAAATGGGCAGACTGGGTGGGCCATAGGCCCTTATCTGCCGACACTGTCTATGTATCTATGTATCTATGTATGTAGTGCCCATGTAAGAGTATGATGAAGTGTATGATGTAAGTGTACGATGCATGTGTATGATGCAAGTGTCCATGTAAGTGTATGATGCAAGTGTACATGTAAGTGTATGATGTAAGTATACCTGTAACTGTATGATGTAAGTGTACATGCAAGTGTATGATGTATGTGTATGATGCAAGTGTCCATGTAAGTGTACACGTAACCGTATGATGTAAGTGCACAATGTAAGTGTATGATGTCAGTGTACATGTTTACTATTCTTTCCAATTAGCACTTGACTTTGTAACACGCTGTTACTGTTCTCTCCCTCTGTTTGTATTGTAACCCCATATCCCCGGGTTGCACCTAGAAATGAGCCCTGGCTCAATGTGTCTTTCCCAGTTACCAAAGTTAAAATAAATAAATATAAGTGTTCATATAAGTGTATAATGTAAGACTACGATGTAAGTGTAGACGTAAGTGTTCCTGTAAGTGTACATTTAAGTGTATGATGTAAGTGTCCATGTAAGTGTACAATTAAGTGACCATGTAGGTATATATTGCAAGTGTTTATGTTAGTATACACATTAAGTGCTTATTTAATTGTACAAGGAAGTGTTCGAATAAGTGTATATACATGTAAGTATGATAAGTGTACAAGGACATGTTCAAGTATATGCCCATGTACAGTGTGTACAATATAAGTGTTCATATGAGTGGATATGTAAGTGACCATATCAGTGTCCATGTAAGTGCATATGTAAGTGTTCATCATGTAACTGTACATGTAAGTGTACCATGTAAGGGTTCATGTAAATGTACATACAAATGTACGGTATTACACTGTAAATGTCCATGTAAGTGTGCATGCAGGTGTATGATGAAAGTGTCCATATATGTGTACAATATAAGTGTCCATGTAAGTGTACATGCAGGTGTATGATGAAAGTGTCCATATATGTGTACAATATAAGCGTCCATGTAAGTGTACATGCAAGTGTAAGATGAAAGTGTCCATATATGTGTACAACATAAGTGTCCATGTAAGTGAACATGCAGGTGTATGATGAAAGTGTCCATATATGTGTACAACATAAGTGTCCATGTCAGTGTGCAGGCAAGTGTATGATGAAAGTGTCCATTTATGTGTTCATGTAAGCGTATATTAAAAGCAGAACTGCTGGCTTATTTGAAGCCCTGACTGCTTCACAGATTGGGGCTTTTTCCACAGATTCCCCTCCAGTCAGCCTATAAAATGAAGCTTTTAGTTACCTCACCGCTCATAAAATGTGTGAAGCCCCGGTGCAGTCGGCATTTGTAAGATGATGCTCCTCATCCAGTCGCAGTCTTGCTTAGTAATAATGCGAGATGGTGACGCACCACTGCCTCTTGCCTTATGGTTTCCCTATGTATGGGAATAAAATAAATGCTGTATGTCAGATGCCCATTGATATTTTTACACACTTTGTCTAAATGCCATCCCCACTGTCACAAGCAGGGATTAATTAATGCTGTGCAAACATGTGCTAAAGTTACAGGGATCTCTTACCCACTCTACTACCCAGGGTACACTGTGATTCCCTGGGTAACTAGAAATGTGTATGGGTTCACTTTGATGGTCTGTACGGTTATCATATCTACTGTATCAACCGCTAGGCTGTTCCATTGTTTCACCATCCTGTGGGAAAAGATGCGACTCTTAACATTACTGCTGAACTTAACTCCTCCAGGCTTCAGAGTAGGTGTGTCCCAAAATGTCCTGCTAGGGACACCAGGTCAAATATCTCTGGGATCTTGTTGATATCTTTGCATTTGCAGAAGACCAAGATCCTCTTCCCTCTCAGCCTCCTTATCTCCAAGGTGACCCTGATAACGGCCACCTGCCTGTCCTTATAGCTTTTGTCCCCATACTGCTGATCATTCTGGTGGCATGGTGTTGCACCCTCTCAACTGTCTCACTGTGCTTTTGTACTGAGGAGCCCAGAACTGCATGGGATACTCCAGGTAGGGTCTGACCAGGACCTTGGAAAGTGACAGGATTACTTCCTGCTCTGCTGGTCAGGTTGCCCTCTTTTGATATACTCTAGCATTCTGCTGGCTCCATTGACCCGTGACTGTACACTGCTCATCATGCTTCAGCCCCTCGTCTGCTATGATCCACAGGTCCTTTCCTTCTCCACAACAGCAGAGAAGCCCCACACAGTGTGTAGGTCCTTCCTCTGTCTCCCCACCCCAATGAAGTGTAGCGCCTTGCATTTGGCTATTGAATCTGAGATTCCAGGAGTCCAATCAATTGTCCAGTTGGTTCAGGTCCTCCTGGCGCTTGTTCCCATCTTCAAGTGAGTGGCACACCCTGGCCAGCTTAGTGCCATCTGCTAACTAAGGCAGTCTGCTAAAGATCCCAGCTTCTTGCTTTTGATGGAAATGTTAAACAGCAGAGATACCAGGGCAACACCAGCAAAAATAAAATACCCATTTGTCGTGACAGAATTCATGTTTATGTACCAAGGGGATCACTTTACCTGGTGGTAGGAGCAGGAAAACTGCAGAGACTAAAATGAAGCCTCACTGTTTGTCACAGGATGTTGTGACTAGAGAACCCTGGACTAGCAGCCGTGACAAAACAACATTTAGTGTCACACTTCAGCATTTATTTTCAGATAAAGAATATATTGTTATAAGTTCAGCTCAGCAGTAAAACAACTCTAAAAAAATACATTGTATATTTGTACTGCTCTTTTTCTTTAAATGCCCTCCTTCTGACTGTCTCTCCATTGTCAATAATTCTGCCTTTTCCTCACTTCCCTTTTTCATCTAAGGCTTCCTTCCCCCTCTCCCCATCCCAAAAATTCTGCTTGTCATTTAGTGCCTTATTTAATTTATATATAATATATATATATATATATATATATATATGTATGTTTTTTTTCCAGTTAGCTGTGGGCGGCTGGCTCAGCCCCTGTCCCATCGTCCGCAGGCCGTCCCGTGTCTCCTCAGGTCTCAGGGGATCGTATCCTTGAGGATTGCACTCCACAGCAGGGCTGGGAAGGAGGCCATCTTCCCTCACCTGGAACACACATCCCAATGTCCCCAGAGCCAGAGAGACTGAGCGGGCCTGCTGGTGCGAAAGGGCAGGCTTTCATGTAGCCCAGCTTCCATTTTCCTCCATGTCCCCCGGCTGGCAGACATGCAGTAAGCATGACATGTACGCTCTGCCTCCACGGAGATGCCCCTGGTGCTCTGAATGCATGCACCCCTCACATACTGGGCCCTGGCACTCACTACCAACTGGATTCCCAGATGGCAGTCAAGCAGCGAGGCACGGGATCCCTCTCCTAGGGAGGAGAGCAGTGCTGGACACTCGATCCTCCCTCCTCCGGCTGACCCCCGAGTGACCCAAGTCTGTTCCCGAACCCAGGTCACTGGCGTGGAATGAGGTAAAGCGCTGACGGTACCTCAGCCGTCTGTACCACTGGGCGGCCCTTGCCTTCTTAATTTTTAAATGTTATTTATTTACAATTTATTTGACCAGGAAAGGCACACTAAACAGTGATAGCTTGTTTCCAGGTGCATCCGGGAGGTGGGTGGGTGAGTGTGTTACACAGACCAGTATTATTGATGGGGGCATGCTGGCCATCACACTGGGGAAACTCCAGTAGTCATCTTGGTTAAGTACCATAGGATCTTTTACGTCCACCAGGACAGTGACCAGAGATGGGAAGAAGGGACATTGGTTTAACATCTCATCCGAAAGATGGCACCTCAGTTACACAGCAACTCCCTCACACTACACTACAGTGTCAGTTATGGCTATTACCTCAAGTACCTTATGTAGGGCTAGAACCCACGACCACCCCTGTTCACTCCTGCTGCCACTCTGTTGGTGGCTCGCAGCTTCTCGCTGTTGCTGTTGGGGGATTTGTAAAGTTGTATTATTTTTATATACTACATTAAATAGTCTAGACTGATTATAATTTTACTGCATCATTTGGTCACAGTCTGTTTTTTAAATTTGCACTATATGCCCCTCACTGTCCTCAGCACTCGACTCCCTCAGGAGCTCCCAGGGTGTACCCGGTCCCTCAGCACCTCACACACCAGCAATCACCTACCGCCACATAGCACTGGTTTGCCACCTAGGTGGGATTAGTGTGGGGGATGGAACCCATCATAACTGTGCATTAGATGACAGTGCAGCTCCTGGATATATCAGGGTTCATCGTCATGTGCATGGTGCCACTTTTCCACCATTTTTTCCCTCCGTCATCCCCCAGTGAGATGCTGGCAGTGGTGATGCCATAAGCAGCCATGCATGCATAGGGTGCTACCATATGTCACCAGCCAGCATCTCTCCAGTCAGTGGCGTGCCAACTGTGTGACTGAACCTTTGGTCACCAAGGCGGCAATCCTATGGCAAAGCCATTCTCTCTCCTTTCCTGGAGAAAGAGAGCATCTTTTGGGATGCTCAATCCTTCTATCCTGGCTGGCTCCCAATGATCCAGGTTCATTGCTAACCCCCTGGGTTGCCAGAATCATGAGTGGTAGCCCTAACGCTGTGCCCCCTGTTTAATTATTATATGTACAGTCAATATTTTTATTTTACTGATGTGGTATCCAATACTGTTTTTTTCTTTTAAATTACTCTGTCTACTTTGTATTTTTTGATTGCTGACACACCACTGTACTTGGGTATGCTCTTGGCTCAGTGTGCTTTTCCTTGTGCACGTAATACTTTTTATTGAAAATATTCACTTTTTACATAACAATACTACAAACACAGACACAAATTACTTGATCCAAGAATTCATCAGGTCTCAAGGTATGGTTACAGACTTTTGAGGTACGGAATACACTATGTAGCTACATTGGCATAAATATTGCTGTAGCGTGCATTGTACAAACAGAAACTGATTTTAATAGTGCATTAGGGCAGGAACCATCCTTATCCAAGGGAGAAGTGTACTGGTGAGTAGAACCTTGGGTAGTCAGTATGGGAAAAGATGCCTGTAGGGATGGCCAACACTGAAGAGGTAGGGGAGCGGGAGGAGTGGGGTTAAGATGGAGGGGGAGCAGGTCTTATACCTAATGGTATGTGTACAGGTCCCCTGGAGCTCCTGCAGCCCTGAGTGACCAACACACAGTTCCACCCAGTGAGGCAGTCCATTCTGGGAGGTCCTACGTGTGGTGATTTCTCTATATATTAGAGACCTATTCCGAATATTTAACCAAAGACAGAGTATGTTCACCAGTGCTGCTTACCTATAATTGTTAAGGGGGTTGGAAAATATATGTTTCCAGGATATATAAGGCAGAGGTCAGAAAGGGGCCCCAGATATTTCTGTGTAAGTGGGAAAGGTATTTTGGGCCATGTGGGACATCATGACCAGGGTAGTTAATGGGTTCTCCACTTGCAGAGGATCAAATGTTTGGCCTCAACTCCAGCCACAAGCAACCAGTGTATTGCTGACCTGCCTAGGGTTAAGTCCCCCAGGATATGCCCAGCAGGAATAGTTGAGTGAGAGTGGTACAGGGACCCCAAGAACTCCTTGGCAGCATTGGTGTACCCATTGCCAGAAACCTGAAAGAACTGGGTAGCACCAGAAGATATGTAGAAGGTCCCTCCCTAGGATTTACATCTCTACCATTCATCCTTGGGTAGGAGGCCCACAGATTTGAGTTGGGTTGGGGTTCTATACCATTGGTGTAATATTTTATAATGAACTAGATGGCTTGGACTTTCTGGGCATGCGTTATGTGCAAGTTTCCAACATTTTGCCCAGTTGTCCCATGTGAATGGGGATTGCAGGAGTTTCCATTTGTGGCATGCCTTCACAGAAGGGCAGGGATAGCATTCCTGATTACTTTGTAATTTACTCAGGCACGCTTCCTGGTTTCCAATTTCTAAATAAATCAATAAATGAATTTTTAATCAAGATCTTTTCCCCTGGCATGTCCTTCTTTACTCCTCTGTTGGGTGTCTTGCCAGTGACCTTCGAATACCATCCACCGCTCTCCATCAAACCAGCAGAGATCCACATGGCACAGTGCCAGAGTGCCAGCGACCATCATTCAGATGGCCCACAGTGGTGATTTTTCTAGATTTTCTCCAGCAGTCCCTATGATGCTAGGCAGTGCCCCCACAGGTCACACATGCACACAGTGATGTCACTGTGGAGGAGCAAGGCACCCTACTTCACTGCAGGGTTGTTGTAGCGGTGGAAGCTACTACCAGTTCCTGCCTGGCTGGGAGGCTGTGCTTAGAACCACCCCATTGACCTGGCTGCTCAAGCCCACTCCAAAGTCCACTCCCAAACCCAAATCATCTTTGGCATGGTAATGCAGTATGCTATCCACTGGTCCATTGGGTATCTAAAAAAATCTTTAAGCTTAACCCACGAGAGCAATGATTTGAATTATTTAGTAAACTTTTGATGACTGAGAAAGGAAGGGCTAGACAATACTGCCTGTTTTCAGCCTCATCCAGGGGTTGGGGGGTGGATACAGATGCAGACTGACTGATTGAACCAGGCACTGAGCCCCAGCGCTTCGCATTGTGAGTGTGAGGCTTCATCAGGGGGGGCCAAGTGCTGAGGCTCAGTGTCATGCTCTCTGTTGAAATAAAAATTGGATTTATCTTATGTAAGTACCATTTATTTTCTGATTTTTTTTCTGCTGAGTGCCACCCTTGTTTTGTTCACATATCTGTAAATGAGACTGCGGTTCTCTGTATGGTTTACCTGGTGAAACATTTTTAAATTAATAAATAACCCCCTGCTGTCTGACACACTGAAGTCCACACACCTCCAGGAAATCCACCAGCCTCTTCTTTAGTAGGGTTTCTAGCAGCTTGCCCCCTATGGACGTTAAACTAAGTGATCTGTATCCAAGGGTATTGAGGGAGCTCAGGGAGGTACTCGCTGCACCTCTGACAGTCCCATTTAACAGTTCATTGAAAACAGGAGTGGTTCGGAGGACTGGAGGAGGGCAGAGGCAGTCCCACTTCACAAACGTGGTAGCAGGGAGGAGGCTGGCAATTATAGGTCCCTCAGCCTGATATCAGTGGTGGGAAAATTAATGGAATCACTGGTGAAGAAAAAGCTGTGGAATACTTTGAACACTGAGTTATAAGACCTGAGGCAGCATGGGTTCACAGGACTGAGGTCATGTCAAATGAATCTAACAGAGTTCTTTGACTTGATGACAAAGGAATTAGATCAGGGTGGAGTGGTGGACGTGGCCTACCTATGTTTCTGTAAAGCTTTCTACACTGTTCCACATAGGAGACTAGTAAGCAAGCTGGGTAGCTTATGAGGGGATCCAAAGGTGGCAAACTCAATAAGAAATTGGTTAGGGGATAGGTGACGGAGGGTGGTGGTAAATAGAGTTCACTCTGAGGAAGGGAGGTAGATCAGTGGAGGTGCCTCAGGGATCAGTTCTGGGACTGCCCTCTTTAATGTCTTTATAAGTGAAATTGCAGAGGAGCTGGAAGGGAAGATGTGCCTCTTGAAGATGACACCAAGACCTGTAATAGGGTAGATACTCCAGGGTGTGTGGAAAGGATGAGCAGAGACCTAAGAAAACTATAGGAGTAGTCGAAGTCAGGGTATGGAAGCTGGTTTCAATGTGAAAAGGTGCAAAATAATGCACATAGGGAACAGAAACCCGGAAAGAGAGAACAAAATGGGTAGAGTGGTGTTGACGCCTACCAAGCAGGAAATTGACCTGGGGTTAATCATATCTGATGACCTAAAGGTGGCCAGACAGTGTGGCAAGGCAGTTGGGGGGGGGCTAGTGGGATGCTGGGGTGCATTGGGAGGGGTACACCAGCAGAAAGATGGAGGAGATGTTGCCTCTGTATAGATCACTGGTAAGAGCCCACCTAGAGTACTGTGTCCATCTTTTGGAGACCACATCTCTGGAAGGACATAGATGGAGTGGAGGTGGTTCAGAGAAGGGCAACTAAAATGGTACAGGGTCTGTATCAAAAGCACTATGAGGAGAAACTAAAGGACCTCAATTTGTACACCCTGGAAGAAAGGGAGGGGACTATAATAGACCTTTAAAGCACAGGAGGCAAGTAGTCTTTGGAAAAAGGAGCTCAAGAACAAGGGACATGCTATGAAGCTGAGGGGGTAGATTCAGGAGAGATGTAAGGAAGTACTTCTTTTCAGAAAGAGTGGTGGATTCCTGGAACAGCTTTCCAGCAGAGGTGGTGGGGGTGAAAACAGTGATGGGGTTCAAGAATGCATGGTGTTGACACAAGGGAATCCTAGTGGAAAGGAGGGGGAGGGAGAAAGAGCTGTAGATCAAGTAGGGACTGCATTGATAACGTAGGTAGGGAAAAATGGGCAGAGTGGGTGGACCAAGTGTTCCTTATCTGCCATCAAATTATGTGTTTCTATGTTTCTATGTCAGTAGTTCATAGGTTTGTTCCTGCTTCTGCTCTTGTGCAGAAGAACTACATATATCATCCATCTGTCCTTTGGAGCCACAAAGAATCTCTTAATCACAACAGCCAGCTGTTGAAGGGAAGCTTACAGCAATGACCCAACCCTTTTAGAACCTGTGACTGCTCTGGTTACTGGGGGTAGGGGTGGGGTTGTGGGGCAGGTGATATGGGGTTGGGGATAAAAAAAATATATTTTTACTGTAATGATGATGCTGTATAGACTAAAGTGAATCTAATATGTTTTGAATTTAATATAAAGATGCCTCAAAGAAAGGGATTAATTATCATGTTTTCGTATTTTTAGGGGAGCCTTAACTGAAGCAAAGTAGATCTCTGACATACACCTGGGGACTTCCTCACAAGGTACGTGCATTTCTCACTCTTCTAATGTGTTTACAGTGATGATCTGATAATCTCAGGACCCCTGCACCACAGGAGGTTTTCAGGCCAGCAGGACACTGTGGTGCCATCCCTGATACCAATGAATTGTACTGGGTCTCTCCTCTTGGTCCTGCAGGGAAATTCTCTTACTGAAGAACTCAGAATTTGCCAGGGTCCTTGGTATGTAGTGCTTTGTTGGTCTTCTTCAAGTCTGACATTTCATGGGTGTCTAAACGTAGAGGATAGTAGTTGGCCAACCATGCGAGGATTCTGATTTCATCACTGAACTTGAGAGTGAAGCTCAAGTTGTCTCAGTGACATAATCCAATCCCAAGATGGCAGCAATGGCTTGTTGTGTACATCTGTCAGCCATCCATTATGCTATATAGTATACTGTGTGAAATATTTAAATTATATATATATGTAGACCCTCTCCTCCAATCGCACACCAGAGATCAGGATGGTTTATTCCACACCAAACTCTACAAATGTTTGAATATTTCATGTTGTTTTGTATATCTCTGTTCCTTCCTTTGTAGTTGAAAGATATGGCACATTGTTCTTAAATGGACTGTAATGGGTTTTTAAATGTTTGTGCTGGACTTTGCTCCTCTAGAGCATTGAAATTTGTAATTTTACTGAATTTTATTTCAAAGTATGACCTAGGCTACCCTGCTCTGTTCTGGGCATTTATCCGTGTTTTAGTTGATTTATTATACCATAGGTTTAACAGTCACCAGGCCTGCTGTATAATAGCTCATTGGCTGAGTTTATCTGATTACAATCAGTCCACTGTGGAGGACCTGGTTACCCCCTCAGAGGTAACAAAAGTAGAGTGATTGTCAAATGCTGCGACACTGTGTACTGGTTTTGGGAAGGGGGATTCCCTTCTTACATCCTGTCATCCTCTCCCGAGGAATATGTTTTGTATCATGCAAAAGTTTTATAAATACAAAGTTAAATAAATAGAACAGATAGATAGATAAGTGTGTATTACGAGGCAGTAATACCATCGAGATGGTTTGGGGACATGGAACCCCGAGAGTGAAGCTCAAGACGTCCTAAAGTCCCCAAAACCTTGAGATGGTATTACTGCGTTTTAAAACACTTATCTTACTGTTATTTTTGTCATATATGGATACATTGATAATACTACAGTTGGAGATGACCTTTGAACTGTAGTAATTATCAGCAAAAAACGATAGTATTATCACTTTTCAGGATAGTATTATTGAGAGTAGTGATGTATTACTGGGAAATTTTTGTATAACTTAGTATAGTATCATTGAGACTTACCCATATATTGCAAATAAATAAAATGCTAGTAGTGACATCATCATCCCATCTTACATTTTGATTGGTCTGCAGTCACAACAGCAACTGTAAAACAGTGTAGTGCAGATAAGGGTGAGGAGTGGAGTTCCACTAACTTAACTGGGGACAAAAAAAACACTACCGCTATGTTTATTAAATACATGAGCCATAATAATGATAATGTGATACTTGGCTCACTTTAATCAGCACTAATGTGATTGTCTCGCGAGGATAAATCACCCAGTCTTTGGCCCTATACTTTATTCACTTAACAATCACATTATTGCCTCGTATAGTGAGCCACCTAACACAATATCATGGTGCGGAGCTCCTGAGCTGTATTTTATTTGTTACGGCATGTTTGAAAGTGAAACACTACTGTCAAAATTTACAAAAAAATATGCTGTGCAGTGTTTTGATCTGTGGTTGTAGTCATAGTACGGCCTTTCCTTTGTTGCCGTTAGAATTTTTTTCTAAATTTGCCTGCTTGTTTTATGGCCACTGGGGGTCTCCATGCCAATATCTTTAATTGCTTTTCCTTTTTCCACAATGCACCCTGTCTCATGTGATAGTATAATGTCAGCGATGGGTAATACAGTGAATGCTGATTTACTGTTCTGCAGCAGCATGGTGCTGTTATGAGCCTGTCGTTCTGGCTTCAGATAAATAACTCTTCTACTCAATCTTTTTGCCAAGGTGTGTGCCTAGGTCTAGCTTGTCGGAGGAATGGTTTGTTTTTAATGCTTTTCTTTTGGTCAAACCACACATTGCCATAAAAAAGCACACAAGTCACCCCAGGTCATCAGTGCTATAATTAGTGAAGACTCTTGGTATCTGACTACTGGATGTTATTACCTAAGATCCAGCTGGATACCAACCATCTGATATGACTATCTGGGATTCGAGGGATCCGAGGTAGACATCTGACCTCTGATGCCACTTTCTAACCTCTGATCCCACTATCTCAACTTGGATCCGAAATCCAAATGGGCTCAGATAGGATCTCAGAGCCAGAGTCAGATGGATGGACTATCTGTTAGATCCCATTAGGATGGTCAAAAGCACTACCTGCACATCACTGGTAAGTAGTAGGATGTCATAATCAAAGACACTATAATGTCAGTTGGGGACGGTCAAATTATTATTATGTTTTTTTTTTACAAATATTGTGAAAAGTTTACCAAGATGTGTCATACACCTGAGAAAGGGAAACTGAAAATTAATAAAACGTATCCTAGAATGCTGTAATACTGGAAGCTGAAACATTTTGCTCGTGAAACTATATACTAAAGTGCATAGTTACTCGTTCATTGCATTGGCTCTATGTTATGTTTAGCTCTTCTGCTTGAGCAGACATATCTCCAGAACTAGCTGGCAATCAAACCTGGTGCCCTGAGTCTCAAAGGCAGTAATTCTATAAATTCAGCTACAGGGAAATCCTCCCCCCCCCAGCTTGTTGATTGGAGAGCATCATTTTATTTTCATGCTTGTTAACCCATGTACCACCAGTAAAGCTCGCTCTGGCACTCAAGTCCCTGTGGCATCACTCCATCTACAATTTAACTAAATCAAATCGCTGTCGACTTCCCTGTCCAGCTCTCCTTCTGCACCTCTTTATGCTTCAGATAGTCAATGTTGTTCAGTGCCAACTCACTATGTATTCTATCATCACCTGTCTTACTCTACCTGCACTGTATATTGCCTGCTGTTTTGTCGACTCATTGTACCTAACCACAAAGTGTATATGTGCTTGTTTCAACTAACATGAGATGTACTTGATCACCTAATTTATGCTGTATTGATGTACCCTGTAATACCTGTTTGTACTCTCCTGGGTCATTCCTGAAAATAGGCATATAACTTGTCTAGTGTACTTACCCGGTTAACAAAAGCTAAATAAATAAAAATAAAAAGGTCACTGACTGCTACAGGTACTCAGCACCAGTTTTGCTGTCAGTGACAGCTTTCACCACTAGAGGGCTCTAGCTGTTACACTGTATTAGCATCCCTTTGGCTGTCATTCACAGCTTTCACAACTAGAGGTCACTGGTTGTTTCAGTTAGTCAGCACTGCTTTGACTTGTTATTCACCTCTTTCACTGCTAGGTGGCACTGCTATGTAAAGGCTGCTGTTTATCATACACAGTACTCTCCATGACCCAAAATACTGCCATGATAGACAAGATGGTTGCCTCCCTGTGTAGAGCAAAAAGAACAGCTACTTCACGCTGGGTCCCCAACAGCATAAAACGTAGCTGTGGTTTGCTGTTTTCAGGCTTTGTGGATGTTTATGAGGCCGAGTGCTTGTGAACTATTTGTAATGTCTTATGCACTTTGTAGCCTGCTTAAAAGGACAGGAAATTCATGTGAATTGCAGCTGCTTGTAGTGTTCTGTTTTAGCAATAATATTCTTCCTCCGCAAATGAGTCCTATTTTACCATTCCTGATTACGTGATGATGGGGGGAAATTATTGTTTTCCTTTGATGGATAACATTCTGTACAGCTCACTTCATGGAACCAGGAATTTAGTTTTGACTATGTGACTGCACGGGCTCAGAACTCTGCCTACACGCTGTTGACCTATCAGAGCACTGCTCAGAGCTCTGAATCCATGCAGTGTCACAGTCGAAACTCTAAATTCCTGGTTCTAGGAAGAGAACCGGGTCCGGATGGAACATTGCCCATAAAAAGTAAGCAATATAAAAATAGAATAATAGATAGGTTCTGGTGTATTACAAGGTAGTAATTCCATCGAGAGGTTCTGGGGACACAGAAAACCTCGAGAGCGAAGCTCGAGAGGTTTCATGTGTCCCCAGAACCTCAAGATGGAATTACTACCTTGTTATGCCAGAATCTATTTGTTATTTTTTTTAATTCTGACATCGAACTCCTTCTCCTTGGGGACTTTAATATAAATTGGCTTGCTCCTGATGCAGGGTCAAACAAAGATGCCATCCTAGCAGCAAATTTAACACAAGTGGTAAACTCCCTACCAGGGAAAACTACAAATCAGGGACCAGCACCCTCATTGACTGGATCCTTACCAGCCACCCTACCTCAGATAACCAATGTAAGTGTTCTCCTGACTCGCTTCAGTGATCACTCTCCAATAATATGTACCTGAACAAATAAGTTTCGTAAGCCGCCTCCAAAACCATCTATTGCAGAGTCCCACCTTATGGCAACCTTACTCATCTCAAGACCTGTCTTAGGCAGATAGACTGGTCCTTGATTTACAAAACTCAAGATGTTGACCTAGCCCTTGATTACTTTATTACTACTTTCAACACTGCCTGTGACATCTATGCACCAGTAAAAAGCACAAAATCAAAGCACTCACAAATCCCTGGCTCACGGCAAAGCTATTGGCACAACTCAAAAGTAGGGATCACCTCTGGGCCACTGCAAGAGCTACTGGCACTCTGTCGGACATTCAAAGTATAAACAGGCTCGCAACCACTGTACTAAACAGATCCGCTTGATGAAGAGCTCCTACTTCAAGAATGCCCTCTCAACTCCTGGGCGAAGGAAATCCTTCTGGGACAACATAAAGAATATCATGGTCAGCAGTCCAAATCCTCTCCTACAATAATGAATGTGGATGGAACCACTACATTAGACCCAGAGATCATTGCAAACACCCTAAATGATACCTTCACGGACCTTAGTGGTGTCTCTCATCTGATTTCTTTACTGATGCTGACCTCCAATTTCTACTTCTACTACTGCATCTCCAACCAAACCACCCTTCCATTTCAAACTAGTAAAGGCACATAAAGTCTATAAATATGTAAAGAAGGCCATTTCTAAGTCCCGAGCAAGCAGCACACTATTGACCTTAAACTTGTCCTCACTCTGGAGGAAGTACTGCCCCTCACAAAAATTTCAATCTTCTCCTCTGCTACAGCCAATTCCCTAGGAAATGGAAGGCTGCAGTTGTCACTCGTGCACAAAAGTGGTGATAAGTCACTGCCTGGTAACTATCGCCCGATATCAATACTACCACCTCTCTCTAAGGCCCTTGAGCGGCTTGGTAGAGACCAACTTTCAGACTCCTGGAAAAGTACAACATCCTATGCACTCAGCAGCATGGATTTAGGAAAGGGCACAGCACATCGACTGCCCTACTTGAATTCTCAGGAGCAATCCACAATGCCATGGACAAAGAAACCTAACTGGAGCAGTCTACATTGACTTAACCAAGGCATTTGATACAGTTCACCATGGCCTACTTATCAAACAACTTCTATCCCTAGGACTCCTCGTGAGGGTCCTGGTGACTGGGTAAAATTACCTTGCTCAGCTCTCAATCTGTAAAAGTAGCTGGAGTTCTCTCAGACTCAAAACCGGTTCGCTCAGGAGTTCCCCAGGGATCCATCCTGGGCCCCCTCCTTTTCAGCCTTTTCCTAAACTCCCTCCCCAAATCCTGCCCTGAACAATTAATCCTCTATGCCAATGATGCCGTAATTCTTGCCACTCATAAAGATCAGAACCTCTTACGTCTCAACCTTCAGCATGCTTTTTCCAAAGCTGAGATGTGGTTCCTTGAACATAAGCTGGTTCTAAACCACAAAAAAACTAAATCCATGCTCTTCTCTAACCCGCAAAACAAGAAACGGCAAGTCCCACTCACCATTAATACATACCTGGGAAATACCCTTGAACAAGTGCCAATTTTCAAATATCTTGAATCAACTTTGATCAAGGCCTAACCTTTACAACTCACATTGATAGTACAGCAAAACTATTAATCAGCGAACTGGGATTCTGTATCGAACCGACAGCTTCTACCCATTCTGCACTGAGGATTGCCATCCAATCTTCTATCATCTCAGTCGTTGACTATGGCTTAGTTATATACGGATCTGCCACTACTACAGCACTTAGTCGCATTACAACATCCCTAAATAAGGCCTGTCGGCTGCTCACTGGTGCACATCGACGCACCCACACATGTGAACTCTATGCTGACTCAGGTTGGTTGCAACTCTCAAACCGGATAAAGTACCTTACCTGCCTGATGGCGAAAAAATCCACTCTGGGCCTCACTCCACCCTGTATCCAAGACCTGTTATGCCTGAGCGCTAGCACCGTTTACCAGAAGATCAGAACACCAGCCTCTCCAAGTCCCCGATGCCGGACTTCAGGGACAAAGATCATTTGCCTATCGTGCTCCCCAGCTGGCTAAATGCCCTCAGCACTCATATTACTGCCCACCTCTCTAGGAATTTTCAAATCAAGGCTGTTCTCTCACCTTGCCACCTCCAGCTCCTGTGACTGCCCTGATTAAACCTCCTATTTCTCACTACCCACCCTGTTCCGTTATTTGACAAAGACTTGTTTGGGAAACCTTTTCTCCTGCCTTTTTCTGCTCCCCACACCTTTCACTTACCCTCTCTGTTCTGGACTTTTTCCCTATTTGTTTCTCCTAATCTGGCATGACCTCTTTCTTGTAATAATAATGTGATTATTGATATCTCATGTCCTTTTGCATAAGTGATTTGATATGTATTTGTATATGTTTTCTTGCTCTTGACACAACACAAATTGTTGTGTTATCTATGTAACCTTTTGTACTGTACCTAATTGACGTGGAACCTTTGTAAAAGAGCCTCTGGCTCAAAGGTAGTAATTCCTAGAACAATAAACTAAACTAAACTAAACTAATATATGGATACGAGGTGAATTCTCAGACCTTCATTTGAATAGTGCAGTCAGTCGGTTCATGTGCGTGTGGCAGGGTTCCCCAGTGCTGTGGGTTTCATTTAGCAGTGCCTTTTTAAACTGTTTGTCAGCGGCGGTATCGGGCGAACAGAGGAGCCGCAGACAAGTCGAATTCTTCATAATGACAACATTTTGAAAACTAAGAAAAGCGGTTTGCTGCTCCAGACCATTCACTCGCTAAGCGACGACGAGCCGCCATGTTTTCGGACTCATTGTGCCCGTAGAGAGCAACAGCGGCCAATCACAAGGCACGCTTTCAAAGATGGCAGGACAGACTTGCGCGTATCGGTGTCATGCTTTCTGATAATACTATCGCTCGGGTGCTGAACGATACTATTGACGGCACCAACGATAGTATTATATCACTTAGAACGGTAGTATTATCGCTCCAGGAGCTATGGTATGACAAGAATTTTTTTGTATGCTTTTTGGCCGTATTATTTCAACAATCCATATATTAAAATACAGTTTTTGTATCAACTTTTATTCACGTGCAATTATATATGGATTTTTTTAGGGGGGCTGCAAATATCATTTCTGACCATAGGAACATTGCAAACAGCCACAAATTGACACAAATCTCAAGTCCCCTTGAAAGCGAAGCCAGTCTTTATTAATTTATACCAGTTGTATATATCACCCAGGATGCACTGCAGCAGGAGGACTTGCATAATTTTGCATTACTTTAAATGTAGCATTACGATTTACATGCTTTTGTGTAACCCTTGCATGTTTATGCTGCCCATTTGCTGGTCGGCAAAATATTTAATCATAGCGGTTTTCTAGTAAAATGTATTGCTGGCATCCTTTGAGTTATCTTCAGAGTATTTTAATTTTCTTAGATATTTTAAAACAGCTCTCATTGCTAATTTTGTAATTAATGACTCAAGTCATTTAACATGGACCCACATGCAGTGTTTAAAATCGTTTCCATTGTGGTTACCTGTTGAATATACATGCTAGATTCACACTGATGTGTTAGGATGATGCTACTACCACGTTTGTGATAGTAAACTCTCAAGACACTCTTGAAATAGCCCTCTGGGCTGAACTCCCCACCTCATTGCCCCCCACTCCCTCATGGCCTCCCTTCCACTGCCGGCACCTGCTGGTACTAAATCTATCACCAGAAATGTTTCTAATTATTCATTGTGTTCTAGCAACTATGTAAAACTATGTTATTCTGTATGATTGTATTCTGTAAGTATGTGACTCTGTATGTCCTCTCTGTGATGAGGTACTTTTGTAAATGAGCCCTGGCTCAAAGGGTGTAAATCTGATTGTACAATAAATAAATAAACAGCACGCGTTGCACCCGATATTTCATTTTTTCATGGTGGGAATGGTGTTGGAGAGGGAACTTAAGAAACTTTACAGCCCCATATCTAATTTGAGGGATGAAAAAACAAAAATAAAGCAGGCATATTGACATTTTTGCCAGAAAAAGTTATTGCTGAAACAAATACCTAGTGGCTAAGAAATACTGCTGCTGTAAGTTTTATTTTCCCTCCAAGTTCCTCACAAGTTATTGTATTGCTGTGAGCTTTATCTTCAGTGCTGTTTGCAGTGAGTAAACAGATGGTGTCACACTGAGGTTACCTGACTCGCCCACTTCCCCAGTGGTTGCAGAAATGTACATGAAGTGCTTTACAAAGACCCCACCGCAGCATAGCAATACCTAATCAGGCTGAAGCCCTGGAAAGAATTCGTAGATGACTCACACAGTAGAGATGAATTGATGGGAGAACGAGGGTTTTACAGCCTGCTTGGAACGTTTTTATAAATCAAGTGCCCCCCCCCGACAATAATTCAAATCGTGCAGCTGTGCTTGTGCGTAGGTGCCGTAGGAGTCAAGTCAAATCACTAGGGGGACGCTGAGACCCCAGTATTGTTGTATGCTGCCTGACCATTGCACCAGCAGTGCAGGAGCATCAGGGCAATCACCTGAGGACTACAAAGTAAGCCTGTTACAATATTGCTTGACTTCAGAGTGCTGGGGGGCACTGATAGAATTTTATGGTAGGCTGGCATGGGGGGGGGGGGAGCTGTCTAGTGATACAGCCAGTTCTGCATGAGCAAAGTTAGATGTCTAGTCTAGATGGGCAGCAGGGACAGATGAAGTCTCAGAGACCCAGATCTTTTCTTGTGCCCAAATGCCTTTAACTGTAAAGATAAATGCAGATAATATCTGAAATATTGTGTCCCGGTGTTTTGGTGTTTGTAGTTTTACCTGCGACATCAGCACTCCAGTTCATTAATTACTTTCATTTTAACTAATGCCACCAGCTCTGACCCTGGCCTGGAAGGACCACTCACCTGCTGGAGTCTGCATTCTTCTTCTTGTCTCCATGACTTGTTTTAGATCTGTTTAGGTAGAAATGGTTTGCCAGGTGTCCAAACAATATGTAGACAGTAAAATGGGAAACGAAACAAAAGCTTTAGGTGATAGTGTTAATGCAGTGGCAGCAGCAGTTTATGATAGCTGAACAAAATCAACGACTTTTACTGACCTCTTACAACCCCCCAACCCCGTTTAACTGCACAGCTATTTATTCATTCTTTCTGGCATTTCTCCTATAGTTTTAACATTTTTTTCATTACATCCCCTCCGCCCCGGCCAGGTCTGCTCTCTGTTGTGTATCTTTCCAACAACCTCTAGCACCACCCACCCACTCCTGTGCTGTTGAAGCAGCAGGGCTCTTCACATAGTTGTGCCCTAGACTGCTTGCAGCCAGCATTTAGATGGCTCGTGGCTTGGAGGTTTTTTGAGGCTTTCCCCTGACTACCACAGTCTCTCTCACCACACAAGCTCACCCTCCCCCAACAGGTCATACACATGCACAGTAACATTCCGGGGGGGGGGGGGAGGCAAGGCTCCAAGGCTTACTTCAGTGGTCGGCTTACAAAGCTGGGTCCCTGGCATGGAAGCACAACATGCCACCCACTGGACATTGGGTAGAAGGAGATGAACAAATGCCTGAGAGTACTTCTGCTCTGTCTTTATGGTGGAGAAAGAAGGCCTGCTTCTGGACTCCATCATTCAGGCATTGGAGGAAGTAACATAGACAAAGAGGTCCATTTCAGAGGAGAGAGTACTCCAGTGACTTTTTTTTGTTTATTTTTTGGTAACCAAGTAAAGACCCACTAGGCACAAGTACCTGTTTTCAGGGATGACCCGGGAGCACTGGGGAGGTTAAGTGTCTTGCTCAGAGTCATACAGTATGCAAGTGGAGGTTATGGGAATCAAACCCATGGTTGTCTGCTGGATGTACCAAGCTCATTCACAACGTGTTACTCTAACCTCTAGGGTATACTGGGACTAAAGGTGAATAAATCCACTGGGACAGATGGACTGCACCCTTGAGTGCTGAGAGAATTGGCATAAGCACTAGCAGTGCCACTGGTGAACCTATTCAACTGCTCTCTGGACAATGTAGTGATTTCAGGACACTGAAGGGCAGAAGATGTCACCCTCTGCATAAGAGTGGGGATATGGAATATGGGGATCCAGGGAACTACAGGCCAGCAAGTCGGACATCCATACCTGGAAAGCAACTGAAATTCATAATGAAGAAAAGGCTGGTGAGACTTCCTTGAGGCAGAGGGGCTCCAGGACAGTCAACAACATGGATTTGTAAGGGGTAGGTCTTGTCAAACAAACCTCATTGAATTGTTCAGTCAGTGAGGTTTTACAGGAGCTGAACATGAGCATGGCATGTCATATATTTGGATTTTATTAAGGCTTTTGACTCGGTGCCCCATAGCAGATTTGTGAGGAAACTGGGGGATATAGAGACTGGAGAAGAGCTGCAACAATAGGTAGGAAACTGGCTACAGGACAGGACCCAGAGGGTGGTCAAAATAGGGACCAAATCAGGTGTGAGACAGGTAAGGAGTGGTGTACCATAAGGGTCAGTCTTGGGCTCAGTGCTTTTCAATGTGTCCATTTGCAATATAGTGGAAGGCATACATAGAAACATAGAAGTTGACGGCAGATAAGGACCGCAAGGCCCATCCAGTCTGCTCATTTGTTCAGCCTTATGAATGTGCCATCAGCCTTTGCTCTGTCAATGGCCTATCTATTAATACTCATCTGAATTGCTCCCTTATGCCTATCCCATGCCTGTTTGAAGCCCTGCACTGTATTCATATCCACCACTTCCTGACGTAGGCTGTTTCATGCATCCACCACCCTTTCTGTGAAAAAGAACTTCCTCACATTACCCCTTAATCAGCCTCCCTCTAATCTCATGCTGTGTCCTCTTGTCCTGCTATTTTTCTTATACTGAAACATGTTAGACTCTTTCACCTTGTTAATGCCCTTAAGGTGTTTGAATGTTTCGATCATATCATCTCTCTCCCTCCTTTGCTGTAGGGTGTACATATTGAGCTCCATTAATCTGTACTCATATGTTTTCTGATGCAGTCCCTGCACCATTTTGGTTGCCCTTCTCTGGACTGCTTCAATTTGGTTAATGTCTTTGTGAAGGTGTGACCTCCAGTACTGCACACAGTACTCCAGATGGGGCATAACCAGTGTCTTGTAAAGAGGGATTATTACCTCCCTCTTCCGACTTGTGATACCCCTACTAATACACCCCAACACCCCCTAGCCTTACCTACTGCTTTAGTGGTCTGCTTGATGATTTCAGGTCATCGCGATGCTGATGCCCAAGTCTTTTCTTCCTTGTGACTGCCAGCAACTCCCTCCCAGCCTATAGGTGGCTTCAGGAATACAGGATAGGATGTTGGTTTGTGGATGACACTAAGAAGATCTGTGATAGGGTGGACAGTGAGGAAGGCATAAAGGATCTAATGGAGGAACAGAAAAGATCAGAAAAGTGGCCAGGGATCTGGCAACTAAAATTCAACACCAAAACATGCAACATTATGCACTTGAGCAAAAAAAATAAATACGTAATGCTAGATGGCAGGGGTTTGACTGGTGTAAACTGCTGAAGACAGATACTTAGGAGTCGCTATCAATGACAGCCTAAAGAACCCGCACACTGTGACAAGGTATATAGCAAAGCAAACAGAATGCTGGGATATAGGCAAGGCAAGGCCTTCTTGAGTAAGAGGAGGGAGGAGATTCCGCTCTATGCAGTTTGGTTAGCCACACCTGAAATACTGTGTTCAGTTTTGGAGTCCACACTTGAGAGAGGATAGGGACTGCCTGAGTCTGTTCAGAAAAGAGTGACCAAGGCGCCCACGGCTAACAGGGAGGATTCTAGAGGACAGCCTAAAAGACCTCAACATGTACCCACTGGAGATAAGGGGCGGGGGGGAGAGTATGATCACAATCTTCAAATATATGAAAAGGCAGCAACAGGGTGGATTACCAGGGCTGTTCTGGTTCAACGAGGACAACATCACGAGGGGCACAACTTAAAACTGATGGCAGGTAAGTTCAAGAGGGACACGAGAAGTGCTTTATTTATGGAGAGGGTGGTGGACAAATGGAATCACCTATCTCAGGGGCTTGTTAATGTTCAGACAGTGAAGACGTTTATGCATGGGTGGTGCAGATCCATAGGACAAGGGAGGGTGTCTGCAGGCGGGGTAATGGGAGAGCATCCCTAAGGTGTTACATAGATAGAATATGGTCAGGCCAACACTAGACTGGCACCTAGATGGACCAACGCTTTATTTGCCTGTATTTCTGATCGCCACTCTTTTAGCACTGTAAAGCTTATTTCTTAGGGATTTTGCAGTATTCTGCACCACTAAAAATGTGTATTTCTGCACTTTGTTTTTAAATGTGTACTTTTTATCCTGATCCTGCTCCCATCTGCCCCAGACAACCACCCAGCCCTGTTGCCCTCACTTTCCAACCCCTATGGGGCAGGGCCGGATTAGTAGGTCCCCCTCACCAAAGCAATCAAGGGTAGTGAGGGGTACAATGGGCTTCACATGGTTCAAGTGTACATCAGTCATGCTGCAGGCCAGGGAATTTTACCCCACTTTGTCCCTCCTCCAGCAGCTGCCTGCATGCTAGGGTTCCAAAGCTATACGCCTAATGCAGCTGTGTGATGCCACACAGAGCTGACAGCCATCTGCCCTTTCCACCAGCAATGACTGCACTTCCATTTGTGGTAACTGATGTGGCAGTGCTCTGGTAGTGCCAGAAAGATAGTTTCATCTAAAATTAATAAACATATTAGCAGACCTGTCAGAGCTACTTTTCTATGTATCTCCCATACTGGGCACCATAAATTGTATTTACTCTCTCGATTCTAGGTTTACAGTGCCAAATGTGGTGGACATCTTTTTTTCTTGAGGGAAAAAAATAAATGAAGCCATTTGTAAAATTCTCAAACTTTTGATGGTACTAGAAAATGGTACCACCAAAACTGGAAGATGCCTAGAATATTTTATAGTGAAAAGGGTAGGTCAACATTTTTGCCCAATCCCATTGCACTGCTGCTTTGAGGAATGGAGCCTCCTAGTTTTGTGGTGTGGACCGCTCAATGAGCGGAGAAGGTATTTTCTGTTCCAGCTAGATCAGCATCAGTTAAACAGGATACAGTCACAAAAATGCCATCAGTGGCCTCTGTTCTTCAATGTGGGCAACCCGCTATGTGCCGCATAAGTGGGCTGTGGAGGGGCGTATGTGCACATTATGCCTAAACAGGATGCACAACCAGGGCAAACAGTGTGCATGCATTCGGAGGCTCTGTGCGTGTCCGAGGGCTACATGCTGCATGTGCGATGTAACGCAGCTGTATCAAGCAGTATATGCCAAAAAAAAAAACACATGATGAGGCCACAACAAAGTTACGCCAGCCAGACCCCTGCCATAAACCCAACTACGCACTCCGACCACATGGGCAGAGACCAGAATGTGCACACAGCCGCGTTCGCCACCAGTACATAGTGTTGCATGCATGCCCTGTGTGCTGAGGGATGTGCAACCCAAGGCATACCAGATCCATCTGTCGGTGATGGTGCCACCGACAGTGGCACCAAAGGGAATGCCATGCTGGGGACAAGAATGAAGAGCACCTGGAACATGGTACCCACTATTGCAAAACGAGCTATTACAAGAGTTATGCTACCCCATTTTTGCATAGTTCATCCCACGATGCCATTAACTGGCATCTGCCAGCCCCTATGCACCCCCATACCTGCAATGGGTGCCACCAATCTGACACACAGTCTGCCCTGGAGCATGGCCCCCCTAGACCTTAGTGGCCCATTTATGCACCATCTGTCACCCCATTCAAGGGAGAAGGGTCATCCAGTGCCAGACACACAGGGTCAACAGGGTGTGTCTGTACACAGATACACTGTCCCAGTACAACTGGCATGTCAAAACTATGGCCCCACAACCAGGTACACACAGAGTCCCCATGAATCACTGTGGATGCCCGTGCGCCATCACGTATGGACACCCTGGTGCATGTACCCTGCACCACACACCATCCCAGCAATGCCCACTGGTGACCCAACACACAATCAGCACATGTAACATATGCAAGGACCATACAGACCACATGGACATAGTATGGTGCAGTGTATGTCATTTATTCCAAAGGTACACCATGCCTGGGACTCCGCACTGCAACAAACATGTAATGCATATACCACATAGCACCCTCCAATGATGGACACGGTCAGTATGGGCAGCCGCACATGGCCCTGTAAATGGCGGCATGCATCCTGCTGCCACTGGATGCCACGGTGAGGCATTCAATACAGTGTCCTACATGCCTGCTCAACAGACAGCCACACCCTACAGCAACAGCACAAACATGGGATGTCTAGTGCAGCTCCTGAATGGTGGCCTATGCCACATCCTCCCACTGAATTATGATGTCAGCTGACTCTGTACTGCTGCCCCTGGATCAGTTTGAGGATGGCGGGGTGATGTGGTCTGGACCAGTGGATCCACAACCCTCAGGAATAGCCTGCGAAGGGGACCTCTGAATGCCTAGAATGACACAAAAAGTGGACACAGCATCAGTGCCATGTCCTTGCATATCATACCCACAGGACAGTACAGATCTGTATCAACGGGGCATTCAGCACCACTGTGGAGTGAGGACTGCCATGCCCACAGACCCAGTGTCCCATTAAGGGCCACAGATGCACCTGATATATCCTGCCACAACACAGCAGCAGGTTCCACCTGTGGTATCCTGTCCTGGCCGACGCCCCCCCATGGCAACCCTTCCCATGGCTGTACCGCCCCATGGTATGCATGCATACACGTACCAGAGATGGCTCAATGATCCCCCACTGTACGAGGCAGTCATCTCAGTAAGCATTGCCCTCCATCTGCAGGTCCTCTGCTAGACACATTAGTGATTGTGCCTACCTGTGCAACATGACAACAGCACCAGCCCCATGCTGCTTTTCCAGCTGTAGTGTCACTCTCCTCAGCTGTCCAGCACACCCCCTGCATCATGTGGGAGGGAAATACACATCAGCATCGCAGTACTGCACATACAGGTATCCCTCCACCATGATGCTCACCTGTGGGGGTCATGTGACGTTCCACAGCTGACCCATGCTGTTTCGGGAGGTCATCATGCTAACCCCATTGAGGCTATAGGGCAGCTCAGTCACCTCGGACCATGTTAGACATTGTTGCACAGGACCACTGGCTGCTGCACCACCTTACCAGTACATTGCCTGTGATCGAAATCTCCATGGCCAGTGCACACCAACTGCAAAGACCCACACAAACGCCAGTACCCTAGGTCTTGTGGGTTGTACACCCAGACATGGATATGGCCATGAGATGCACATGGGCAATGCCATCAGTGCACGGGTACATAAATGGGTGTACCATCCATGCCTTGGACCCTAGGATCCTGACCCGTGCTGCAACACCTGCGAACTGTGCGTGATGTGTCCCTCCATCCTCCTACACATACTAGTGCTGAAGGATGAACTGCAGCGGCAGTGAGAGCATGGAGGGTGGCATAGGATATGGTCATACCATCCACAACTGCAGGTGCCCACCCTCGCTGTTCGATGCCGCATACCCATGACAGAGGACATACCTGATGTGGAGAACCCAGATAGTGATGTTGATGCTCCTGGAGAGGTGCCTGCAGACATGACTTGTCAGCGTGATGGTGGACTCTCCAGGAAAGAGGCTTGGCATCAACTAGTGTGGAGTACATTCAGCGGTTAGGGTGGACTGTGGGGTAGATGAACCCCTGGGGTGGGTGGACATTGCATGGGTCATAGACAGACACTGGGCACTGCCACAGTGATGTGACCAGGGTACTGAGTGGTACGTTCACTGCTGGGGGCAGAATGCTACAAGGGGACTACTTTCTCCTCCCAGCATGGGTCAAGGAATGTGCCACAGTAGTCAGCACCAGTACTTGCATATCTGACCCGGTGGCCTTGTGCAGACTGTGCCCCTCAGTGCTGTGCACCTGTGGGCTGGCTCGACAGAGCAGGCGTCTCCTGGGGGAGGATGTCTATGTGCGGGCATCATGTCTGGGTGCTGGCATTGTGTGCCTGGGTGTGACCACATACAAATGGGTGCTAGTCTCTGCAGTGGATGGTGGCAGTGGGTGTGTACATTGCATGGATTGCATTCTGGTATGTCCCTGTTCTGACCCAGCATGCACGCAGATGCCATGCCTCTTGGCCATGATTAGGGCCACCTTCTCTGTCTTCTCATAGGTGCTGGAGCTCTAGTCGTGATGCTTGAATGTGCTGGTTGTCCAAGTATGTCTTTCATGGCCTTGTGGTGGGGACAGTGGGTGGCATGGTCAGTGTCTGGGTCAGTGCCCTTGGCCTCAGGGGCGTGGGATGTGTTGCTGTTGGTGAGGTACACTGGCACATGTCCTTGCCCTGTGTGTTCCACCGTGGTGTGCCATGGTGTGCATGTCTCTACTGGCACCTCCTGCTGTTCCACATGGTTGGTGTCTGGGTGTGGCAACGTTATGCCACCATGTACCATGACCTGTTCTGCAGTGCGTGTTTCTGCAGGCCTCTCCAATGGCATACCATGCTCTGGTGCCTGCACTGCCGATCCATCTGAAGAGCTGTGTGTGTGTGTGGGGGGCTTGGTCATCCATCTTGCATGGGGGTTCATCGGTTGCATCGTTTGTGGGACATGGTCTGCCATGGCAGACATTCCCTGCTATGTCCACTGACTGTGTGCTGTCCTTGGAGAGCAACAGTGTCTTGGACACATCATGGTGGCACTCCAGGTCTGGATGATTAGCGTCTGTGGTTGGGTGTTGTGGCGCTCGTCTGTTGTGCACCCCCATCACCCTCACCATCTAACATCTCCTCGACCAGGGTCTCGGCCACAATGTCCTTGATTTGGTGAGAGGTCTGTGGAAGGTCCTGGGGGGGAGGGGCTGCAACTGGTCTGCCTGCTGTACTGGCATGATGCAGACACCTGACATTTGGCAGTGGTGTGTAAGTCACACCCTTTATGTTTAATGGCACACAGGGTACACTGCTCAGTGCCACGGACATTGGCTGTAGCCTGTATGTGCAGGCAGATCCTGAGCTTATCCTCTGCTGGCACCTTGAGCAAGCTGGTGCCATACAGGGTTTTATAGTTGCTTCGGATCATGCCTGCCAGCACAGTCACCTGCTGGGGGCTGAAGCTGGATGACCGGGACTGAGTCGGCCCATGCATGCCTCCCTTCACTCGGCCGTGGTCCTGAGTGAGCTCCTGTTCCCCGACACTGTTTGATGGTGCACTGGTGCCATCCTGCCTGGGGGGGCTAGGGTGCCTTTACTGGGCTGGCTCCCTTGGCTGCTACTCAGTGAGGTGTGCGAATCCATGTCCTTCCCTCCTACTCCGCATGCACTTCCATGTGTGCACGTCGGTGAGCCACATGCCTTCAACAGTGCAGCTCATCGTATATGGTGGGGTCAAGGGGCATTCCTGCCTATAATGAACCCTCCCACATCCTGCTCTACATGCTGTAGCACACCCCTATGCAACCACATCATCCCCACAGAGGGGCGTTGGTGAATTTCACATGGTTTGTGCGCCTCCTAGGGTACACACCTACACATTAGTCACTCTGTCCATTTTGGGCGTAATTCACCACGTTCATGAATAGAGGCCAGCATATGTAAAGGAAAGCCTGCCAACAGCCCAGGCATTTCAACCAGTAGGGTCTTTGTCAGGTTGCAAAACACAAAAAATGATTTTGCCTTAAGTTTAAAATTTTTGGTTTACATCAAAAAAAATCAACTTCTGCGTAAGGAGCAGCGGTTATGCCCGTGTGTTTCACTCGTAATCAGCTTTGTCAGGGGTCCTTCAGCAGCAGGTGATTTTTCAGTGTAGGCTGATGTTTTCAACCAGAGGTAAAGGCACCTTTTGTATTTTTGCACCCTGCATTTGCACGTGGGATCATCGTGAAATAAACTGTGAGTTAAATAATTCTTTTGTCTCCGACTATCCTTTGTTCACACCCCATTCCTAGTTGCTACTACAAACCTCGACCTGCTGGGTCAGTGTATTCCGTAGGATTCAGAAGGGCCTGTCTGTGTGGTCCAGAGTGCGAGCCACCTGCACAGACATACAGCAAAGCTATTCTGAATACACACGGCTGAATTTGCCGGATGTAAGTGCTTGGCAGAGTTGCAATGTGGATTCTTCAAAACTAGGCATTAGAGGTCTATTTTCACTCCAAATATAAAATACAAGCACAGTACTTCATGTGACTTCACCACATCACCTAATCTCTTACCATAAGTTAGCACATTACCAGACTGTTTTTTTTTTAGGAGGGCAGAACTTTTGTCAATGGGGTAGCATGCCCCCCCACCCCAGGAAAATGTAAAATATTCCCATTGAAACCTCAGCTAAAGCAACAGCTGTTTGCAGCTCTAAGAGGGTAGCGGGTGGTACTTTGCTACACTGGTACCCGCGGATTGATGCTCCAAATGTTGTTTTGGTGCAGTCACGTAGACTACCGGATGTCCCTGCAGTTGGCGGCTGGAACCGAGAACTGGCGGCCTTATGTTTTTTTTTTTGTTCAGATTTCCAATGAAAGGCTGGCAATTGTCCTAAAAACTAACAAAGGCAGGTCTCTGTCCTAAAGACTCCATTTAGAGCCTATGTTTTCAAACAGGGAGTGGGATACTCTGGTTAATTATTTATTTATTTGTTCTCTGGGTGGGTGCACTGGTCCCAGGGACCGTTTTCAGTCACAACCTGGGCCACAGCACAAAATGGGAATGGCAGAAAACCCTACAGGACAAGAAGCATGAGACGTTATAAACAACTAAATGACCGTGGTGTACAAGGGAAAACCAGGCAATAAGTAAAAAAAAAATATAGGACAAGAAACATTTGGCATCTCGACACAACTGACGACCAAAGCGTAAAAGTGCTAACCAAGCAATAAATAAAAGCAGTATGTTCAGTTTACAGTAAATACAAATGCACCAAAAGGCAATGCTACAGAAGGAAAACTATTGTGAACAGTTAAACCGGAGATTCCAGATTCTACTCCCACCACAGCCACTGGCTCACTCCTTGTATGAGCTCTAACATTAATTATGAAATGGGTATAAAATCTAGAAACCTGATAGGCTAAGGCGTTCACTTATATTAATTTATTTAAACGATATGTAGCATCTACCATGCACTAGATGGCTTACCAGGTCTACTTTTTTCTTGTTTTCCTTTTTATTTTTTAATTATTTTTTTGTTGTTGTTGTTTTTACTAATCCTAATTGACCCATTTAATAATTGCAATAGGGCATGACATGGTGTACTTTGTGCTGGGATAAGGGCTTTTTTTAGGTGGTGGAACCAGTCGGCCTTGGGCCTCGTGCTTCAGCCCACCCAAGTTCTGCTATCATTCCTGCATGAGCCACACCCTGACATGCCTTATTGTTTTTCTTTTTTTACCAAGCTGTTTTTCCCCACCCCTGAGTCCTCACCTGCTCCTTCCTTTCGAGTCATTTGGTCGGCGACCCCCTCAGACTCGTCAGTTGCGACCCCCACAGTCAAGCCAGTGGGGATCCACATGGAGCAGGACCTGAGGGTACTGGCAAGTCTTCTTTAGATGGCTCAGTGCACATGTCTATTTTGGTTTTTGCTCCCCACCCAGGGCCCCTTCCTCCACCCCATGGCATGAGGCGTGCAGCTGTCAACCTTTGACACACAGTGTCCCTGGTGAGATCAAGCCCCCTGGCCCAGCCAAAGGGGTCGCTGTGGCACCGGAATACTGCCAGCAGCCCTCCATAAATGAGGCATCTCTGGCAAGCAGCAGCTACCTCAGCCTGGCCTGCCTCCCGTTGGGGCAACCCAAGCCACTTCCGGACCTGGGTTGAATGCATGGCAGCACAACACTGGCATTATGCCATTGTGGTGATCCAGTACCATACTGATCAGTTCCACTTGACCTCTTTTTTTGTACTATTCATTTTTCCCCAGGCAGATCCGGTCATCCACTCCTTCGGATGACCTAAGCCCACCCTGCCACTGATCCCCATTGCTATCCACTGCCCCTCATCCTGTCAGACCCTGGTTGTCCCAGTGTGTCTCTCCCGCCTCAGTAGTCTCACCAGGAGGAGACTCTCCGCTCCTGCAGGCACGCCTTCACTGCACCGGGGTCCAACGAGGGAGCAGCATGACACCTCCAACTTCGCAGCAGGTCGGGAGGTGGGTTGTCATCATCCAGGCAGCCAGGCAGCCATTTTTCACCAGTGTTTCTCTCCGCCAGCCTCCACCCCGATAGCCACAGGCCGTGGCTGCCCTGGCCAAAACGCACTTGCTGTGTGTGGGCACCCATGCTATAAGGTGCATTGCCACAGGCTGGCCACTAGGAGCTGCTCAAGGATGATGCTGGCTTCTGCCCTCCTCCTTGGGAGGACAACATCCTCGGACTGCTTAACCTCCCTGCTGATCTCCACCTGTTGTCCTGGGCTCAGATGCAAACCTGGATTGCCAGTGTGCCAGGTGAACCCCTTGCCTGGTGCCAGGGAGCCGACTCACTTGACCTCTCTGTGCATCAGTCTCTCCAACCGAAGCATCTGTCTGTCTGTCTGTCTGTCTGTCTGTCTGTCTGTCTGTATCTATCTATCATTTATTTGAACCTTGGAGCCTCCATGGAATGTAATTTTTAGTTTTTTTTTTTTTTAATTATTTATCTTTCCTACCTCCTCAACAGAGTGACCCCCATGATCTCCAGCCATGGGCCCCTGCACCCCCAGGCCAGGTCATGCGCACGGGACACGCAAACCCGTACCCCCAATGGGCCAGCCATTATCACTCTTGCACCACATTAGATACATGCTTTTGTCAGGTCACTTCTGGGGGTGCAACGGCGTGACCATCAGCCACAAAGATCGCCCTCTGTATTTTCCACTTTTTTCTCCCTTATGGAGAGCTAGCAGTGCAATGGCGCCTGACCACATAGTACTGATGCCTGCCACGCTCTCCTCCCCTGTTTTGCATGCTACAGTAGTGTGGCTGGCCTCCGCCAGTCGCCGCTACAGAGCAATGCAAGTCCCATTACCCACCCCAGAAAGAGAAGAGCAGTCATCAGACTCTTGATCCTCCCTCTCCCTTGCCAACCCCTGGTGGCCCGGATCCGCTTCTGAACCCGGATCGCCGGTGTAGCACGAGGTGTGGCATCCAGCGCCTCAACCCTCAGCACCACCGGGCTGGCAATTTTCAGTTTATAAATAATCTTTTTACTGTGTATTTTTTTTTTTTAATGGGAAACTAGTATGTCTTGCATCATACCTGCATTATGACTACGCTACAGACAACAGAAGATAACTGAGTCAAAACCCCTACTAAACAGGACCATAGAAATCCAGAGCTGGGCCAATCCAGTTAATATGGACCACCCCTACTGCTCTGGAGTTGTGTCCCTTTAATTCTGTGTCCTTCTGTAAGTACGTTTTTTAGCTTTTGTCGGTTTCCTCCCCAGTCCTGATCCCATGCGTCCCCAACGTGATGCACGTGTGTGGAGGCACATTCATGTCATGCCCTATGGGATGCTCCACCCTACCAGTCACCCTTTACCACCTGTGCCTGCCACCGGACCTCCATCTGGTGACAGCAAGACTACGGACATGCGACCTACCCACCTGGGAGAGGGAGGCCAATGTTTTGATCCTGCTCCCCTCATGCCAGCACCCTGACAACCTGAGTCCATTCCTGAACTCGGGTCACCGGCATGGCTCGAGGTGTGGCGCCCAGGCCTCAAAGCCCAGCGGACTGGGCTGGCCCTAATTATGTGTCCTTCATTGGCTTGTCAAGGTTAGCCTTTCTGATGTTAACCTCTGTTCTGGGTATATTGTTTCAAAAACTATCAACACTAGAGTGCCCCAAGGCTCAATTCTTGGACCACTGCTGTTGTCCATATTCATAAATGAAGCTCCCAAAAACATAATGCACTACATCACCCTTCTCTACACTGATGACGTGGTTCTCTACGCAAGCTCTCACAGTATAGCTGAGGTCAACTTATAGCTGGATGTCAACTTTGGTAGGCTTCAGACCTGGCTAAAACAAAACAGCCTCATTTTAAATGCTAGCAAGACTCAGGCTATGCTATTTGGGTCCTTGCCTAAACTCAGATCCTGCAACACTGGCCTAACTGTCCAGTGCCCTGGTGGATCTTTCCTGTCATCCATCAGATCCCTCAAATACCTCGGCCTTACTCTGGATCCTGCCTCTATTTCAGTCTACACATCACCGATGTCAGCAAGTCTGTCAACACCAAATTCAGTCTGGCCTACAAAATTAAATGCCCTCTGACTCCTGCCACAAGACTTGTCATCGCAAGGGGTATCCTACTTCCCACCCTCATGTATGGTCTTACCCCCAACTACACAACCATCGTTTCCAACCTGGACAAATGGAGCTTGTCTTACAACAACGTATGTCGTTTTGCTCTCTTCTCTCCCAGAATGACTCACCACTGCTCGTTATACTCTAAGCTTTGGGTGGCTAGCCCCTCCCTCTTGCCATCTACTTGCAGTTGGCTGCTTGATTGACAACATAATAAGATCCTCCAAGCCAGTTTCCCTCGCAGCCTTGCTGACACCCCAGGGACAATCTTAGCCCCTCGCTCCTGTGAACGACCTCTCCTGGTGGTGCCAAGATGTTCCCCCAAAATGGGTGAACAGGCCTTAGCCACCTTTGCTCCCAGAATCTGGAATGCTCTCCTCACCCCACTTCAAAGCTGTGCCGTCCCAGTTTTGTTTCAAGCAAGCACTTCACAAGCTCCTAAGTGACTGCAATGTCTGCATCTGCACCTGTACCTGACTTCCACCTATTGCTCTTTTTCTCACCCTACATGTTTTCGAACTCCTCCCTACTCTGTGCCCCCCCCCCGATCTTTTATACTGATTGGGTTTTATTACCACGACGTTTCTCCTGCATTATAGTAACCTGACCTTATTTCTCTCTTTCTAGCCTTTAAAGTACCATGGTTTGCACTTACATCCTCCTGAACTGTATTGCTCAAAAGCTAACGTCATGTATACTGCACTGCTTACCACTGTCTGATTGTTCTGCTGTTGTACCGTTGTTCTTTAATCTCCCAGGTCGTGCCTGAAAATAGGCAGTGTTTTGTCTACTGCACTTACCTGCTCAACAAAAACTAAATAAATAAATAAATTCACACCACTTTCTGAATGAAAATTCAAAAAAAAATACTTTTTGTGCTCCTCCTTTAACTTTCCCCACCCACCTCCATCAAGCCATCTCATTATTTTTGCTTTGCCCTAAGACTGTTGTGGATAAAAGACCTTCAGGAGCCTAAGGTGGGTTTTTTTGTCAGTAATATTTTCCCTAGGCTCATCGCCATGCAGTAGATTATATCCACGTGGCGCTGTCTCCTGACCATTTAATGAAGTGTGTCAAATGGATTTGATTAGCATATGACGCTGTACAGAATGTAATGGCATGCACGAAGCCAGCCAGCCACACGGAATGCCCCATGAGACCAGCACACTAACAGCACTAGTGCACCCTACTGGCACAATGATTTAAGCAATGGAATATATCTGTATCGACAGCTGAATCCCAAAAAAGATTTATGTGTCAATCACGGATTTCAGTTCCCAAATTTAACCATCTATGTCCCATTTAAAGGGAATAAAGGTATTCTTTGCAAATGCTGAGACTGGGAAGTCTCTAGCCTCAAAAGCACGTGGCAAAATAAGTCAAAATAAGTCGTTAATTATGCAATGGAGGAAACAATCCGGCAACTTGATTGGCTGAAATTTCTTCTTACCATTGATTAAATCCCAGCACATACACATGGATAAGAAAAAGTCCCACCCAATAGATTTTTTTTACCTGCTTCAAATCCCTCCACCCCAGAAGTGCGGCATATCCTTCAGAACAGCACCACCAACTGGACAAAACAGAACAAAATAGAACTAATTTTTATAAATGCGCATAAAAAAACACAAAAAGATTTATAAAACTATTTTTTTTCCTTTTTGGTACATACAAAATGGATCTTTTTCATAATGTAGTATTACACGTCAGGGTTTATGTCATGAGATATCACTTCTCAGGTGCCTGAGACACCCGGCCTTTGGCCTTATGTCTCACAATGCACCCAGGCATTATGATATCCCGTGACTTACCACCAGCCTGTCATGTATTATTGTTTAATTACTTACTTTTTCCAAAAATCTCTGTCCTATTTGGTCAATCCTGCACCTCCCCACTGAACTTAGGAGGCAGTATAGTGCAGTTGGTTAAGGCTCTGACTGCAGATCTAGAGACCTGGGTTTGAATTCCACAAGTGCCTAGGTGCATTTTGAGCAAGTCACTTAACGTCCTTGTGCTCCCAAGTTGCATCTGGAAACAAGCTTTGGCTTAGTGTGCTACTTCTGGTTAAACAATGTTCCCTTCCCCACAACTGCCTTCCATTCCAGTGTACTCCCAATCCCGCAATCCCAAGTGAATGTTGTCACTAACAAAATCAGCAGCAGGGGACACAAAAGGCAGCTGGCCTGGGGATTACTTTTTTGCTTGGCAGGGGGAGGAAGAGCCATGCAGTGCCTCCCTGCCAGTTGAGGACTTTCCGCCACAGTTGGCACTCTTGCTATCACGACCAGCCATTTTGCCAGTATTCCAGGCTTACTCCAGAATCCAGGTTACCCACACAGTGGCGCAACATGCTGCTATCGCTCAAATGTCTGGTGGCCTGCAGCTATTCCACAGCAGGTATCGTGCAACTATGTCAGAGGTTTAGAGTATTAAAAAGGGCAATAATGAACAAGACGGGCATTAGACATAAAGAACATATTACGATTTCCCCCGGTTTGCTTGCTACTGTATAGTTCGGTGCCATTTCCCTGCACTCTCTGCCTGGTCTCTCATCCATATCTCTGCTGGTTTGAGATCCTGACCAGCTTACTTTACGTGATAAATTCCACAGAATTCTGTGCTAGTGGAAAGGGTGCCTGCACCATTAATGAAACAGGAAATGAACATGAATGTATAATGCTGTTGTTCTGCCTCGTGTTGTTGTATACCACATTGCCTGCTGTATGCCATGCTGTTTGCTGGGTTACACACTCAGTCATTTCATTATCAGGCATGTTGAGAGCATGGGAAATCAACGCCCTTGAGCTGCTTTGAAAGAGACACTGTACTGGGGCTGTGCAGCAGAAGGAAGCATTGTGTGTTCCCTGATTTGACTGTGTGACTTAGAGGGATTTCGTAACTCACCAGGGTTACATGGAGTTTAATGTCCACTCAGTGAGGTAGGCCGAGTCAAAAGAAACAGGCACAATGGCTTACATTCATGAACATTACCTTCAGAGGCAACACTAATTTACGTTGCCTTGAAAGTCATCTGCTCGGAGGCGGCCATTTTGCATCAAGCAGTGGAATCTCCAGCAGGACCTGGTTCAAGAGTCTTCCATGTTGTTCAGTGGCACACTGGTGAATTGGATTAGTTACGGCAAAGAACAGCGGTGTTAATGCTGGAGATAGTGTTCATAAATGCAGGCCAACGTACTCTAGCTACGTGCTTTCTAAACAGTTTGGAAGGACGAATACATTCTTCAGCAAATGCTATAAGCTACTTTGACTGGGAGCAGGTGGAAGTCACAGAAACATACGTGGCCAGCATGCACCTGAGTTACCTACCTGCATGACTCCCAAAACAAGACAATGGAACGGTGTTCAAAAGAGTGTTTCTGTGATGTAGAGGAATTAAAAAAGGAAAGTCAACATCCAGATAATTAAGCCATTGTTGTCTGCTGGAAGAACAATGGCACAATAAATGTTCCTTTGTGAAAAACTAAGAAAATGTTTTGGAATCAATTTTAAGCACTTAATCTGGGAATGCAGAAACAAGGGAACCATTTGGTTGCATTTGTGACACTTTCCTTACTTTATGGCAAAAAGTGAGACGTACAACGTTTAACAAGTGCGTCATTTTGCAGTGCACCTTGCAGCACCTGCAACAGGAAGTTAGACCACATTTTCTGGGGTCTGTCAGTTTTATCCCAAGTATCGTATGTTCCGTAGACTGAAAATCCAGCCCTGCCTCTTTATTGACCCCTTTAATGGCTGATTCATTTATGCTCGAGTTTTGCTCCCCAAGATTCTACTGCAGCCCCCGTTGAATCTTTGTGAAGAAAGACAAACTATATGTAACCCCTCCCTTCCTGCCTCATCTAAGGGCGTAATTAAAATCTCGCAGATGGTCCAGGCAGAAATAAAGGAGCACTCCCAAAGCGGTAACATAGAGACATCACATTTACTGGACCAGGAAAATGGGTGGTCCTACCTGATGCTGTCTTCAAGCTGCTGCATCACCTTCTGTTCCAGGAACAGATCCACTCTCTGAACCCACCATCCAGACCAGGACCCCCCCCTTCTCCCTCAGGGGTCCCACGAAGTCCCAGCTGCCCCAGAGGCTGGATTCTTCCCCCACTGCTTTCTCCCCAAATGACTTTATTATCGCCTGCATGGCAAATGATTCCAGCTATGCAGGGGTCACCATTTCTTTTTCAGCAAATACCTAATCAGCTCCATGGGGCTACAACTTTTACACAGTATGGCTGGACCTCTAAAACAGCAGAACTGCAATATCAGCAGACACTGGAAGGAGCCCTCCTTCCTACCCTTCCTGTCTCAGGTGCTTTACCCAAACCCTGGAACCCAGATCCCTACTATCTCCTGGCATATGAAGATTTGGTAAGCCAAGCCTTCCTTTTATTTCCATTTTCACTGGGTCCCCTTTTACGCTGGCTCTGGTCATCCCCCGACACTGGTGTGGAAGAGCAAGCTGCCCTTCCCACCTAGACCCTGGGACGTTGGCCCATGCCCCCGAGGCATCCAGGAATTGTTCCGTGACTCAGGCCTGGACCCCTTCCAATGCTTGGCTCTGAATGTCCCAGGTGGAGGCCTCTATTACCCTGATACTTGCCTCTGCCTCAGTCTCTGTGACCCCACTTTCCTCCAGGGTTGTACCACTGTGACTGCCTCCTAAGGGGAGTCCCAGCCAGGCCCACATCCTTCTTCAACTTCTGGCTTGCACTCAGCCACAGACGGGATCCACTCTCCAAGGCCTACCCCATATGTGGGTCCACAGCCCAGCCAGCCATTTGATGGACCTGTTCATCCAAACAGGCCCCTGAACAGGTGAAGGGCTCCTGGCTCCTTGACCCCCACAGGCCACCCTACTACACCAGGAATGAGGGGAACATCTACCACCAGTCCCCTCCTGAAAGGGCCCTGCCACAGCCCTCCCAGCCTTGGCAACCTGGGAAAAACACAATCTGGGCTTCACTAAAAGGCTCCTACATCCTCAAATGGCTTGCTAAAGCCTCCCTATGCTCTAGCCCCACATGATGAAAGAATCTGGCTACCTGGTCCCCACTGGAGCTCTATTACCCCCCACTCCTCGTCAGCCACAGCGCATGACCATCCTGACTGCACTTCATTTGGGGGGGTTCTCCACTGACTCACCTGGACCACCGAGCTCCCTCATTTTGCCCACCTAATCCTGGCTGTACCCTCTATCCTCCCCCTCCAGTCCCAGGCCTACTGCCAGGGGTGGAAAAGGCCCTGATACTTCCTGTGCACTCCCTTATATACCCTATTTCTGCTGCCCTCTGCTGCCACCTTGAGGCGTCCAGAGTACTAACCCCCAGAGCACTAAACCCATTTCCTAGCTCTTGGGGGTGGGGTAGGAGGGGGAAAGGGGTGCCTAAACGTGGGAGTATAAGCCACCCTTTGGCAGGGAGCTTATATATAGGCATCATATAAACAACTTAAACTCAGTACCACGTTGGGGGGGACAAATTGAAGTTGGCACCACAAACATGCTAGAGAGGCAGGTACCAGCAACAATCAACATATAGACAACAAAATAACCCATCACTCCTACTCAAGGCCCCTGGAATTTTGCATTTCTGCAGCCACAGAATTTTCCACAGAATTTGCATTATGCCATGGAATATATATACCTGCTGCCACAGAATTCATTGTTCTTGGTGAATTTTCATTCAAATATATAGTTTTTCCATAGTGCCCAGCTACCTTCTCCATCTTGTTTATTCTGAAGCTCCTCCTCTATGCTTGGCATGTGATATCATTGATGACATCACATCATATTTAGCTAATGACAGGACTGCATTCTGCCACAGATATAAATAAATCATGCTGCAGAAATCAGTAAATGCTGTCCCAAAAACCTAGGAGCCCTGCTGCAGATATCAGGATGAAGTGCCACGGAACACTAGGGGGTCCTGTCCCTACTGCAGCGCAATCAATCAATCAATGAATCAAGCAATCAATCAGTTTGTTGGTGAGCAAACTGAGAGAAAAATATTGTTTACAACTGCAAACGTATGGTACAAACAGTATAAAAGGCATAATACATGTAGAATAAGTTACATGCAACACAACGCACTACCTACAGTGCATATTTGGGTTAAAGTGTGTAGATAGATAACAGATCTACGATAACGTCACAGTGACTATATAACGATCAGGTAATTAAGGCTTTGAAACATGAAATGATATATGATATAAGTCAATTTAGTCAATTTTTGCATTTGCAACCAGGAATAAGGTATTATGCTTGACAATGTAAACTTTCCAGCTTTAGTTTGTGTTCTCTTGGGGCATAATACCTGAACAAAACATTAGATCTTAAACCAGTCATAGTAGAAATCTCAACCAATAAAAAGGTTTGTGAGGTAAACAGGGACTCTGCTCAGGGGCACGTATATAAACAAAGAAATACCAATGCTGGAGTCTCCTTAATGCTAGTGACACAGAACCCAACTCAAGGAAGACAATAATACGAGAGACAGGTGATAAATCTTGGTGAGCTATGATAAAGGTGATCCAAAGTTGCAAGCAAAGTGGTGGTGGCATTTTGATAGCTAAATCCCTGCACTCAAGTTATGCCTAAAATGAGAGTTGACCACCTGTCAGCAGGGCAGACCTGATGGTGCCTGCTGATTACGCCTGACTGGTATCAGCAGACAGGAGCGGATTAAACTGGATCCACCAATGTAGTGTTCTTATTGGCCTATGCATAGCTATAAACTTGTTGTGTGCACTCATGTGGATGAGTTGGAGGTCAAAAGTGCTCCTCACCCCTTGTGTTGTCCTCTTATTAGATGGTGGTGAAACCTGTGCTCAGTAGCTGATGGATGGATGATATGATCTTGGGGGTCAAGAAACACCATAAAAGATATAATAATCTTCATAGCAAATGTTAGCGTTATGCCTGAATGGTACATGGATTTGTCCTTTAGCCTTGAATTTTTATTCCAAACCCTCGTGTTAAATTTGCATGTTTGCCTTCTACACGTCTTGCATTCAGCATCATGATACTTGCATTTTGTTTTGGGTAAGGGTTTTCAAGACAAGCTTTAAGACAATTACAAGCAGACAGGTGGCTAAAAGCAAAAAGAGGGGCCAAAAAAGCAGGGTACTCACATAAAGCAGACATCAGATTGGCTACACATCACCACTGGTGTGAAATAACAGCATGTTGCAGTCAGGTTATAGGCAAAAGATAAACATTTTTGCACCAGACGACATTGTGCACAGCTAAGCGCGTGCCCCCTCCCAAACAGCAAAACGCTTTTTGCACGAATCTCAAGGCTCTCTCAAGGCTGAGTTGAGGTCAAAAGTGCTCCTCAGCCGCTTGTGTTGTCCTCTTATTAGATGGTGGTGAAACCTGTGCTCAGTAGCTGATGGATGGATGATATGATCTTGGGGGCAAGAAACACCATAAAAGATATAATAATCTTCATAGCAAATGTTAGCGTTATGCCTGAATGGTACATGATTTGTCCTCTAGCCTTGAATTTTTATTCCAAACCCTCATGTTAAATTTGCATGTTTGCCTTCTACGTCTTGCATTCAGCATCATGATACTTGCATTTTGTTTTGGGTAAGGGTTTTCAAGACAAGCTTTAAGACAATTACAAGCAGACAGGTGGCTAAAAGCAAAAAGAGGGGCCAAAAAAGCAGGGTACTCACATAAAGCAGACATCAGATTGGCTACACATCACCACTGGTGTGAAATAACAGCATGTTGCAGTCAGGTTATAGGCAAAAGATAAACTTTTTGCACCAGGCGACTGTACACATGCACCCTCCCAAACAGCAAAACGCTTTGCACGCAATCTCACACTTCTCAAGGCTGAGTTGGAGGTCAAAAGTGCCTCAGCCGCTTGTGTTGTCCTCTTATTAGATGGTGGTGAAACCTGTGCTCAGTAGCTGATGGATGGATGATATGATCTTGGGGGCAAGAAACACCATAAAAGATATAATAATCTTCATAGCAAATGTTAGCGTTATGCCTGAATGGTACATGGATTTGTCCTCTAGCCTTGAATTTTATTCCAAACCCTCGTGTTAAATTTGCATGTTTGCCTTCTACACGCCTTGCATTCAGCATCATGATACTTGCATTTTGTTTTGGGTAAGGTTTTCAAGACAAGCTTTAAGACAATTACAAGCAGACAGGTGGCTAAAAGCAAAAAGAGGGGCCAAAAAGCAGGGTACTCACATAAAGCAGACATCAGATTGGCTACACATCACCACTGGTGTGAAATAACAGCATGTTGCAGTCAGGTTATAGGCAAAAGATAAACTTTTTTGCACCAGACGACTGTACACAGCTAAACGCTGCGTTCTCCCCAAACAGCAAAACGTTTTGCACGAATCTCACACTTCTCAAGGCTGAGTTGAGGTCAAAAGTGCTCCTCAGCCGCTTGTGTTGTCCTCTTATTAGATGGTGGTGAAACCTGTGCTCCGTAGCTGGTGGATGATGTGATCTGGGGGGGAGACACCATAAAAGATGCAAAAATCTTCATAGCAAAATGTTAGCGTTATGTCTGAATAGCACACGGATTTGTCCTTTATCCTTGAATTTTTATTCCAAACCCTTGTGTTAAATTTGCATGTTTGCCTTCTGCAAGTCTTGCATACAGCATCATGATACTTGCATTTTGCTTTGGGTAAGGGTTTTCAAGACAAGCTTTAAGACAATTATGTATCATCCACTGTGACAATTACCCCTAGTTTACATTCTCCAGTGCCTTCCCAGTATGATTCTGATCATCAATACTGCAGTGAGTAAAGCAGTGTTTTACTGGTTTACAAGGGCAGGGTCCTTTCTACCTGCTATCAGCAGGTGTTACTGCACACAGATGGGCACGTCCTCCAATTTATACGCACTTGGAGAATGGCATGTCTAGGCCAGCACAAGTTTGTCTCCCCTGGTCCCCATGCCTCTTGAAAATGCATAATGATGTCCAGAGTAGAGAGGGCTGCGTAAATTACTCTGCTGTTACAAAATACATAACATTAATAATTTACATGTAGGCACTTAAGAGAGTTGTTTTTCCAGAGTAAAGCATGCTGCTTGAATTAGTTATTGTTATTCAGACTAGGCTGCAAACAGAATGCCAGTGAAACCTGTTGAACAAAGTGTAGCACAGCAGTTTCTTCCTAAAGGAGAAATTCTTTCTTCTTATGGTTGCAAGGACTTTTCTGGAAATTATGTATTTATTTCAGAAGTTTTGCCAGGAAGGGTATACCGAGCTGGTAACAGCTTGTTTCCAGATATGTCCTGGTGGAAAAGGGGAAATAGGTATTAACTGTGTATAATATATCAATACATCAGTACTTAAGATGTGGTAAATCTCATTAAGAGTACAGCAAATGGCCGGCCCAGTAGCATGGAGGACTGAAGCATCACTGCCTTACCTTCTGCCATGCCAGCGACCCGTGTTTGCGGTGCGAGCAGGTCGTCAGGGGTTGGCCGGGAAGGGAGAAGACTGAACATCAGTAGGACAGCTCTTCTCTCCCGGGGAGGACTGGGACCAAAGACTGGTGCATACCTGGCCCCTAGTGGTGGCTGGAGGCTGGCACACTGGCTCCAAAGACAGGGGGCAGAGACAGAGCAAATGCCTGGCGTGCTGTGTGCAGAAGCATGCACAGTTCAGCCACTGACGTCATTGCATGCTGTGGCTCCGCACTTGGGGATGGGAGAAAATGGAGGCCGGAAATACTACCAACGAATGAGATAATGCCGGTCCCCCACAGTCGCCGCACCCGGCCAGCTGGTACCTCAGTGCCAAGAGGTAAGTCTCCAGTGGACGCTGGGGTGACGGAGCTGGGGGGGGGTGGTGGTGGAAGGATGCCAGTCAGTGGTGAAGAGAAAGAAACTAACAAAAAAAAAAAGTGCAGTGAAAATCACAATACAATAAGGTGCACCGTCCATTACAATAAAACAGCAGCAGTGGAGTGTAGGTCTCACGTACAATACAGGGAGAGCACAACAAAGGAATAACAGAGTAGACTGGGCAGCCCTTATAAGTCTAGGGCTTAAAGGGGTTAGGTGAACTTAAGTAACTAAGCTTGAGGAAAAGGATCAAGTGGCGCAGGACTGGTTTTAGATCTAATGGTGCCCCAAACAGAGTTACCTGTGGTGCCCCCTTCACTGCTCTGACTGCCCCCCCTCCATTCTGCCACATCCCACACCAAAAATGTGGTCAAAATATTTCAATACAAGGGTGACAATGGCAATTTTGTTTTTTATAGTAACACTTTTTGTATTTTAAGCGGCTCTTTGATTATCCTTTCAAGGTGTGTTCCCTGGTGTTTCAGCAACCCCATGTCACATTCATAATTTTTGCTAGGTACATGATGGTCATAAAACATTTAAAATACACAACAGAATGGGGTCAGCCCATTGGCACAGCAATTGGATTTCCACTTGCGATGCCGGCGACCCAGGTTCAGGAACGGACTTGGGTCGCTGGAGGGCTTGCCGGGGAGAAGGGAAGGAGCGTCCCAGGATGGCTCGCCTTCTCCAGGGGAAGGGTGGGGATGCACCTCGGTGCATGCTGGCCCCTGGTGGAGACCGGCAGCACAGCACAGACACCTGGAGATGGAAGCACTGGGGAGAGCGACGCCGGGCGCACCTGACATTATTGGCATGCTACCCCTGGAGAAAACCAGGAAACTGCCCCGTCGACCGGATGACGGTCTCTTTGGTCCCTTGACTGCTGCTAGACCTCCTAACCTGCACCGCTGCCTCAGTGACACCCCCTGGCCAATACAGACGCAGTTGGCCCACCCCCCACCGACGCCTTCCCCCGGAGGAGAGGGACCCATCCAGCAAAGGGATACACTGGGTTACCATGGAGGTCACGCATCTGAGGTGAGTGGTAGCCGGGGATGAGGGAGACCGTACAAGCCGGGACATTGAGAGACCCGAAGGAGTGACTGGCCAGGGGTGGCAGGAGGGGGAAAAAAAATACACAACAGAAAAACATGGGTTGCCACGCTTGTTTTAGCTTTACGAGGTGAGACTTAATCCTTCATTATGGAAACAATCTGTAAAGGGCCCGGTTGTTTTATGTAGTTATAACAACAGTGTTTTTGATATCGATATGAGTGTGAAACAGTGAAACAAGCACAGAGCATTTGTTATGATATTTGCTTCATTTGTTCCACAAATGCATAACTAAAGAGTGAATCACCAATACGATGACACCCTCTTGAACTAACATTCCTAAAAATGGGGAACATATTTGCATGTTTTTATACATGAAACCATTTCAGTCCCATGTCATTTTCTTAAAACCTTTTGATAGATGTAGAATATGGTTGTGGATATAGCAAAATAAAGAAATGTAGTGGCTACCTATGCTTCTTTTGCTTTTATTTATTTATTTATTTATTTATTTATTTTTGATCTCGGATTAACCATTTGAGCTCAGAGCTCTTTACATAGGTTCCACGCTAGATTTAGAACAAGTAGGTGATTACACAGAGGATTGAGACAAACAAGGCAATAGAATTAGAATGAGAACATTTAGGTACATTTGGTCTTTAAACAAAGGAATGCAAAAAATACAGCGGAAACTAAAACTGGAATAGGTAAACACAGTCAGATACATGCAGGAACAGACTAAATAACTGTGCCCAGCAGGGAGCCTGTTAGTTGTCAGCAACACAAGGGGTTAGTACAAAGTGCTGGAGAGATCGGGTGGTGGGGGTTCAGCCCCAAGTGCAGGGGTGACCGAGAGAGAGAGAGAGAGAGATCTGTTACATCTACTTTCAAAGTTGTGTTCAGAGGTGGTCAGCTCAGGACAAAAATAATTGAAAATCCCAATAAAAATAAAACTCACCAAAAGTTATTCAAACTCTTCAAAAGTACATGCAGAATGACAAGGACTTTAATATAAAATAAACAGAGTAGCAAAACACAGACAGACGTGTATGTAATGCACCTTGAACAATGCCAATGGTAATAACTGTGGGAGTTAATTTCCTCGCTGCCATCCTGTATATATTCTTAACTGGACATGTCATAATAGAGTTAATCATTATTCTAATACAGTAATGATTCCATATATTTAAGACTGTAATGTGCTAACACACAGCCTTGGAAACTTGTCTTAGTGCATCATTACAATGGGACTTTAAAACATCAGGGAACATCTTTGATTACGCCCTTTCTGTGTTGGCGCCCAAGCATCTGCTTGGTTCATTTGCCTAACATTGCCTCTAGGCAGGGAAAGTTGCAATGCAGGAGTCTGTCATGATGAGGTCATGGAGGAGAGTTTTACAGCTACAGGAGTAGAGACAGAACGGATAGTAGGGGAAAGTTGGCACAGAACGAAATCTGAAGAAGAATGCAGTTTGCTTTGCAGTTGATGTAGTGCATGGGGAAGAGAGTGAACCGTTTCAAAGCTGCAGAAGGAGTAAGTGGAAGAAGAGGGGCAAATATGAAGGGAGTTATGGTGGTGGTGGTGTTGGTGGAGGAGTGAACCATACCAGAATTTTACGATTGAAGAGTCACAGTGGGAGAGGTGCCTAGCTTTGAGAGAAGGGAGTGAGAGGGAAGTGAAAAGGGAGCCACGGAGAGTGGGGAGGGGGGCAGATGAGGGTGAAGCTGCAGAAAGGTGAAAAAGTAAAACATAGTTATTTTATTTACAAAAGGATATGGCTACATACACAAGAAAAATATACTGTATAAATGAAAGTTTAATATTGTTGCTCTCAAACAGAACCGAAGCAGAGCTGGCCAAATTGTGCAGAGGGATGAGGTGCTATGTGTCTTACCTCACTGACGCTAGTGACCCGAGTTCAGGAATGAACTCTGGGTGCTGGGGGGGGAGGGGGGATGGAGTGTTCAATGGACTGCTCTCCTCTCCTCTCCTGGGGATGGGGATGAATGCTGTTTTGCTCCTTGGCTGCCATCTGGTGGAGGCCGAGTGGCACTACCAGAGTCTGAGCGCTGTGCAAGGGAGGGGTCGTGGTTCAGTAGCATGTGCATGCCTACGTACCACCGCAGCAAGTGGTAAAAGGGAGAAAATGGAAAAGGGAAGGCACCAGCTTCGTGAAGCCCTGCCTACCTGCCCTGTTCTCACATCGCCACCCAATCACCGCCCCAGTTCTATGAAAATCTCCAGGTGCGGGAGGACAGCCCTCCCTTCCCAGCCTCGCCCTTGGAGGCAATCCATGGTGGAATTTTTTGGGTGGTAGGTTGGGGTGCTGGATGGGAGTGGCAGGACAGGGCTAAATAGCCTCCAAGCCAACTCCACTCGAAAAAACACTTTGAAAAACAAACAAAAGAAAAGAGTCAAAACATTTTCTTTTTTAAATTCAGGAGCTGAAATGTTTTATTTGTTTTAATTCACATTTTAGTCAATTTTATCAGAGCAGGACCAGAGGATGTGCAATAGGTCTCCCTCCCCATCACACCGCCAGCTGTATGAGTCATCTGTAAGGTTCTGTGCTTCAACTTTACCAGGGTTCTATGCCACAAGTATAATGTCTTGAGTTGCATAGGTCTCGCTGCCATTGTCCTCTATTCTCCAAATGCATTAGCCCAACAGGTCTGCCACTCCTGATCTGTTAACTGGCACCCCAGAACCTTCTCCCACCTCTCCTGTGCTTTCTGTAACCCCGAGAATAATTTTCCAGTAGTTCTTGCATATGGCTCCCACCCTGGGAATTCACATTCTCCTGCATTGCTTCCTGCCCCCATCGAGTCTTCCCAAGTTCTTCTTATGGTAGCTTCAGGCGCTGCCCCAAGAATCCCTGGAGCAGGTGCCACATTTGGAAGTGTTTACATATTTGCAGCTCTTGCATTCCCCTCTTTTGCCTCGGCTGGTGCGGATCAAGTATCTCACCTGATTTTACATCACATAGGTCCTTGATTCTGGATAGACCTGAGTCCTCCCACAACTTCCATTGGAGAGATGCCACCCCTGTGCTGAGCTTGGAGTGTCTCCACAGTGTCTAGAACCCAACTGGGAGCTCCAGGCTGCTGTTTAGATGTTTTCCTCCTGCCAGACATCCCATAGATACAAATGTATAGGGTATTTCTCCACCTCCCTCCTTCAGGCCGAGAAGATTACTACTGGTGGTTCTCCCTTGAAGAGATTGCTCCAAGAAAACCACCTGATGTTGGAGTACATGCCCCCTCCCTAGAGGGTCTTCCATAGCTGCCTGATTCCACAAGGCAGATACCCCCATCCCTGTGCATATCACAGTCTTCCATTAGTATGTTGGCTCTGCCCCTTTCCCTGTACACAGAACACCACCTCATTAGCATGTTAGCCCTTCCCCCTTTCCTGTGCACAGCATACCACCTCATTAGCATGTTGGCCCTGCCCCTTTCTCTCTGCACAGCACACCACCTCATTAGCATGTTGACCCTGCCCCTTTCCCTGTGCACAGCACCCACCTCATTAGCATGTTGGCCCTGCCCCTTTCTCTCTGCACAGCACACCACCTCATTAGCATGTTGGCCCTGCCCCTTTCCCTGTGCACAGCATCCACCTCATTAGTATGTTGACCCTGCCCCTTTCCCTGTGCACAGCACCCACCTCATTAGCATGTTGGCCCTGACCCTTTCCCTGTGCACAGCACCCACCTCATTAGCACGTTGGCCCTGTCCCTTCCCTATGCACAGCACACCACCTCATTAGCATGTTGGCCCTGCCCCTTTCCCTGTGCGCAGCACCCACCTCATTAGCATGTTGGCCCTGTCCCTTCCCTATGCACAGCACACCACCTCATTCGCATGTTGGCCCTCACCCCTTTCCCTGTGCACAGCACACCACTTCATTAGCATGTTGACCCTGCCCCTTCCCTATGGATATCACAGTGCTTCATTAGCATGTTGGCCTGCCCCTTTCCCTGTGCACAGCACCCACCTCATTAGCATGTTGGCCCTGCCCCTTCCCTATGCACAGCACACCACCTCATTAGCATGTTGGCCCTGCCCCTTCCCTGTGCATATCACAGTGCTTCATTAGCATGTTGGCCCTGCCCCTTCCCTGTGCATATCACAGTGCTTCATTAGCATGTTAGCCCTCGCCCCTTTCCCTGTGCACAACACACTACTTCATTAGCATATTGGCCCTTCCCCTTTCTCTGTGCACAGCACACCACCTCATTAGCATGTTGGCCCTGCCCCTTCCCTGGGCATATCACAGTGCTTCATTAGCATGTTGACCCTCACCCCCTTCCCCTATGCAGATACAGTGCCCATTGCATTAGCACAGGGAAAGGCATGCAACTAGTGCAGTGTAGAATTTTCAAATTCCGATGGGAATGGAATTCTGTGGAATTCCATGGAATTTTTAGAAAATCCTGACTAATTCTGTGAAAATTTCATTGGATGTATAATCCCACAGTTCCATTGGTGCAATTTAAACAGGATTAGTAATTCATGGTTTACATAAACTGCAGATCAGGTGTTGGCAAACCACAGAAAACTGGCCTGAAGTTTACATAAACCACACAAACCTAGTCCACAGTTTAAAGTAAATGACTTTTGGAATTCCATACAATATTTTTGAAAAATACCAAAATAAAATGTCATAAGATGAACTGGCATACCACCTGAACCCCACTGGCAGAGTTCTGCTTTCCGCAAAGATCGAATTGCAGCTCCTTTGTGTAAAGCACAAAGAGGTGCAAGTTTTCACAGTGGAACAACCACTCTGCGCCCCAAACTGTGACTGTGTACAGGGTTTGTGTTGTCATGGTAACATGCATCATGCTTATGAAGAAAGTGCAGCCAGGGGTGTAGCCAGGCATTTCAGATTTGTACACCAACCTGCCACACTGCTACCCCCTCCCCCACTGTTGTTCGTGCCTGCCCCCCAAGACTCGAGTCCAATGTTTCTGGCTCTAATCAGTTGATTCCCACACTAGACCTGCTATCTGTCTGCGCTGCTAGTGTGGTGCTCGCTGCCCACTGGTAAATGCCACTGACTGCACCATGAGTCCAAGACTATGGCAGAAATTTCTTCTCTCTCCCCACAGGTAGGCAGATTCACTCCACTTGCCACTCCACATGAAGTGTTCATTCTTTTAGCTGGCTCTGAGTCCATTCTTCTGTTTGTTGCTCCGCAGTTCTTCACTGCTTCTCTCGCCTCCCAGTACAACTCAACTAATAGTATGGCTTCTAACTTTGCTGGGGCATTTAAGCTTACCAACCCCAGACTTGCCACATCCCCTACCAGATGCTGCAGCACTCACTGCATGTGGACCTAATTGAGACCTTCAGCTTCAAAGTCCATGGTCCACTGTGCCACCCTTCCCCCCAAAACAAAGTTGAAAGAGAAAAGAAAAAGCCTGCGAAGCCAAACAAAGAAATTTAAATGCAATGGACTAGAGAGGGCAGAGCAATGCTGGCCAGCTTGTTTGCTACACCCTGCTACTAAACTTGGTACGCCATGGTGTACTTGGAGTATCAGTAGCCACACCCTTGAGTGCAGCTAATACAGAAACTATATGAATGTGCCTGCATATTATGTTTCTGCAACACAGCCCTGCCCCTTAGAGATTTTGGAGAATCAAATTAGATCATTGGATTGCCAGAGAGCTCCAAGAGAGACCGTGCTGCCATGCTGCACTTTTTCATGCATCACTGGACTACAAATGTTATCGGCTCCACTTGCATGAACGTGTTTATAAGTGTGGACTCTAAACAGACCTGGAAGGCAAATATTGCTTTTTCCTTTCAATATATATATACCCTGCAGGGGTCTAGCTAGTTTTTGTTAAAATGTTTTTCTTTGCTTCAGTTTGTACTGCATTTTAAGTGTAACTGTGCCTCTTAGACCCTATGACCATTGCTTTTTTTTTTTCTGAGGGGAAGAAGAAATGCTAGGATGGCTATTATAGTACTGTACTGGAGGATTTATAAGTTACTGTAGATGATGCATGGTGCCTATAGCCCATATGGGCAAGGAACTATAGGGACAGTTTTGCACAATTAATATGGAGCATTGCCAAGTAGTCTTGAGCTACAGGTGTACAGCTTAATGTTAACGAACACCTTGTGTATGACGTGTATATGGTAGGCTCACCTAGAGGATTACTTATTCAAGGAATACTGCATTATCCTATATAATAGTTAGACTATTATCTCAAGCAGACACGCTAGACTGAGAGGTCTCCTTCTGCTGGCTATTTTCTTATGTTCTACACTGGATCCCCCACAGCAAAACCCCCACTGTGCCTATATCGGCAGCAATGGGGGAGGGGGTTGCGTCAAGACCTTTAGGGCAATGGGGGTAATATCTAACTCCACTGTCTGTGCAGTGGAATTGATATCTATAGTGGGGGCATAGGGGACAGACCTCTCACATTGTGTATTGCAGTGTTGCTAGTCAGTTCGGGTCACGTTGTGTTAGGGTTGTCGATAGGTTCCCGACGCTGTAGCGGATGTCGCAGTCATGGTTGATGCGCCGGTATCATGCAGTAGAATATAAGTTTAAAAGTACCCTAAGATCTCAAGGGTTCTTTAATTGCAAGTATGAACTCAACATTTAGCTGTTCTCCTCTGAAACATGGCTGCCAGAACATAGTGCAAAGTTTGTGTGTGTGTGTGTGTTGGGGCTGTGGTTCAAAGGTAATAGTAAAGAAGGTGTTTTGTGCAAACCAGTTTTTACACATAAATTAGCACAAACACCAGAAATCATAGGTGCTAAAACCTATGGGCGAGGGAGGCAGCAGCACCTCCACTTTTGCCCATGAGCATTCAAGTGCCCCTGAATGCATGCAAGGTTGGAAGGAGGTAATCATGGTTCCTTTGTAATTACTACAGCCCCACACACATACTCTTCCCCATATCCCGACACCTATGCAAGAAATAATGTATCACACCGACCAGAAAACTAATCTTGATGACATTTCAGGAGTTGTTGGTTCCATGAATACAAACGGAAGCAAATGGTCAAGCCCCCCACACCCATTGATTCCAGCAGCTATACTCTGGAAAAACGTTGTCTTTTGAAGTAGTCACAGAAAACATCGTAGTCAGCAGTGCTGTGAAAAATTGTTCCATTTGGACAGCATGGAAGTCCATGGAATGTCGGAAAATTTCACCTAATTCCAAGGAATTCTGTCAAGGAGAATTCCAAAATTTAGAAGGAAAAATTTAAAAAGAGGATTAGTAATTTGCAGTTTACATAATCCATGGAAAATGAATCCACTGGTTAAATTAAGAGTTTCAGAATTTTGCAGAATGTATTGAAAAATTCCAAAACATATTTTTTTAAGCAGAATTCAGTGTTTCGCACAGCTGTAGAAGCCAGATGTTTCAGTTTTGTTACACACTTTCGCCAACTGTTACTCCTTCCCCCCACCATATGGTCTTGTATCAGTGTATACCTTTCAATATATACAGTAGGAAAAGGGTCTCAGATTAAAAAAAAGAATCCAACTGCCAGCAGATTGCAATGCAAGATGAAAGAACATTATTTTGTTTTAAGAGATTCACTGTTACGTATTGCACCTGCTTATATGTGTTCCTACCTCCAGGGAATCTTGTAACCCACATGTTGTTACATAGTGCAACACTTATCTGGAAAATGCTCTAATTTCAGTAATTGGTCCCGGAGGACTTTCAAGTGCCTGATTCGCCCTCAGCTCAATAACATTAGACATGATGCCAGGGAGAGCGGGTGCGCCCATACAGTGGATGATGGCAGCTTCCACGTGTTTTTTGTTGAGTAATGGTCGTTACAGGAAACGTGGCACTGGCTGACTAACAAGGCCCTTGTTAGTTCGACCAGTGCCCACGCTTCACCACAAACTGACCATTATAACGTAAGAAAAACACTCGGAAAGCTGCCGCCCATTCAGTATAACGGAGCGCACCCCCACGCTCTCCCTGGCATCATGTCATAATGTTGTTGAGCACAGGGGCGGAACGTGGGTGGCTCTTCAGAAAAGGAAGTCCTCCGGGACCTGGTTTACCAAAATTACAAGCATTTTTTCTAGAAAAGTATTGCACTATGTAATGACATGTGGAGCTACAAAGATTTCCCTGGAGGTAAGGCATCCATATATTGGGTGCACTACCGTAACTATGCAACTTGATGAATCTCTTTAAACAGGCTACATACTTATATCCATATTCTTAATTACATAATTGGAATTCAAACTCTCACAGTCACTGATCGGTGTCTATTTTCAAATGCAGCATTGACATGTTCTCCTCCGTTTCAAATTAGAATGGCAATGGTCAGATACTTAAAGGAGCAACCAATGCCTCCAGAAGAACTTTGAAAAGTGTAACATTGTAACACAGTTTGGCTGTTCTTTCCCTTTAGTTCTGTATCTCTTCACCCCATTATTTATTACGCAGGTCATATGCTTGAAATAGAGGATAATGTATGGTCCCTCTATCGGTAACCGGTCTGTTAACTGTCGAGAGGTTGCCAGGGCGACCGTGTAAACCTCAAGAGCGAAGCTCGAGAGGTTTACGTCGCCATGGCAACCTCAAGACTGTTAACAGTGACCGGTTGCCGATAGAGGGACCATACATTATTTTTTTATAGTGTATGGTCCCATATAAAAAGTAAAACGGCTGCTTACTTTTTGAAAAATAGTCACCGCCACGGCCGTTCAGTCCTTCCCTAACTGCTGCCTTCATCCGTCGGTTCCCCCTTTAAAAAACGGCGTGCACATGCGCAGACCGATCGTTGTTGTTAACCTATCGATGTGACATAGCATCGATAGGGTTAACAACCTTAGGAAATGATGATTTCCTAAGGTTAACAGCATTCTACCAAACATTATAATAGAATAATTTTTCCTTGAGAGTCCAGCCACTCCTATAGCTTCTTCCTAAATGGATGTTATAATACCTCTGCTAATGACATCACAGTTAGTCCCATAACAACAGACTGTGACATCACAAGAATGAACCGGGACTTCAAGTGAGGAACAAGCTGTAGGAGCAAATGAACTCTAAGGGATAAATATCCTGTTTTCAAGCAAAGTTCCTCATTACAAAATAAGGCACAGGAAAATTCTATTAGAAGATATATGAAATGTAAGCTAAACTGTGTCTAAATATTGTTTTTTGTTTTCAAAATGTACCAAGGGGCGTCGGCAGCTCTTTAAAGGGATGTTGTCAACAATTTTTGCAACATTTTATTTCCAGCTGAAAACCCACATTTTATGTAAGCAATAGTACCTAACAGGGTGGGCGGTATGGGCTATACCAGACTGCCCAGGGGCACAATGAGGCCTGATATCACAGGCAGAGGCCCTTATGGCCCCTGGAAGGTCCAGTATAGACCATACTGCCTACTCTGGATGCTATTATTGTGCTTAGAAAATGGGTATTCTTTGATATTTTATTTAAAAAAAAATTAAAAAAACACTTAACGTGAGTATAAATTAATGAAAAAATAATTACTTGTAAAGTAGTCCCTCTATTGGTACATTTGCCAGTAGAGGGCACTGCTGTTTTTGAGAAACTGTGTTTTTTAGTTGCACTTTTATCCCCCCCTCCGCCGGTGACAATTTAGTGATGAGAATCGCAATCATTTTGTTTTTGCTATTGTTGTTCCCCCTCCCCGACCCCACCACAGAGTAGCTGTCCCTTTTTTTAAAATTTAATGCTACTGGAAGGTGCTACAGTCATAGCCAGTCTGGGCAGCTGCAGCATGATGGCACCATTATCAGAAGCATGCTCAGAGTGTGGAGGGGGTCCAAAGTTACCAGGGATGATGTCAGCTTCAGGAGACAAGAAGACTCCCCATGCTAAAATAAGGAGCGCAGCTGACAGCAGACACCCTGTTTGAACCTGAGTGCTGCTATGCTGCTGAAGGAGTAGTAATGAGCGCGCTCAGTTAGCACAGAACGCAGCTGATAGCAGACACTGCTTTCAACCCAGTGGCTGCTATGGTGAGAGATTAGTAGCACAGTGGTACTAATTTTCAATATTATAGTTGTGAATGTGTATTTTTTTTGTAAGTGCAACTTTCACCAAACCACTCAGTTTGCAGAATGAAGCTGGGGGGCACTGCTCGTTCACTAAGTGGGCTAAAAAAATGGCGGTGATTTCAGAAATGAGCATCCCATGCTCAGTGGCTTTAACTTTAAAAAGGCAGGCAAGCACAGGGACCAGTTATTTACTAGTCTCTGTTGCCTCATACCCACCCGTTTCATAGATGCTCTCGACCAATCAGAGAGCAGGGCTTCTCTAATTTTCTAAGATTGCTTTTCTTCTCTAGAGTTTGTTGATGTTATTGGCTGTTTTATTTGTTTCCTTTCTTAATAAAACTGAAACACATGCTAATGGTGTAGTTATACCCAACCTTGTTTTGTTTCAAATCCTTGATTTACTCTTATTGCATACTTATAAACATTAGGAACACACCTCAAACAGCACAACCACTCCTAATGCAATAGTCTCCTCTCCCCTTACTGCATCATGAGTGTCTAGACAGTGCTGGGGGTGTTACCAAGTCCAGGAAAGATGCATTAGGGGTTGGTTAAGGACTGTAAACAAACTCATTTTTGTGTGGTAACACTGGCACGGTGGTGGGCAGTCTGTTTTCAATTTTAAAAAGAATAAAGACACCAGAATCAAAATACCAGCTTTATCCACAGACTCTACAGAATGTGCTCAATCATAACATGTGTGTTTTTTTTAAATTAGAGATACTTTGAGGCCTAAGGGGGTTGACAGTGTCCCTTTAAATAAAACTGTACCCAAATGTGAACAGTGAGTATGTTTGCCTACACCCTTGATTACAGTTGACGGTATGAATTACTGTAGTCAGAAAGACTCAAGCTATTGTTTACAGTGATATGAGAAAGATCACCTGATAGCCTAATATGAACATTCTGCCCATTAGTGGTGCAAATAAGCAGACTTTTGTTATATCACAAGATATCTACTAGGTCCTTGCGAGATGCATTTACCGAGTGTGAAATGCTAGATGCATGAGGTAGGTGACATTCTTGTGCTCTATTGACACACTAATTACTTAAATTTCAATAAACCTGTCATCCCTTGATACACACTAAAATCCTTTATTGGGTCCTAGGTGGCTTGTGAATTATTTTAACCCTTTGACTTCTAATGACTTCTGCACAGCACATGATTCCCACAGAAAATGACAGGGCAAACATGCTGAGATTATTTTAATTTCCAAGAAATAAAAATTATGACTACAGAAACAGCAGTGCAAAACTGGTGATACTTTCTCCACAAACATTTCAACAGTGACCCCCCCCCTTCCAAAATGTTTGCAATCTGTTGAGATTCTGTAGAAGATTTTCTGCTTTGCTAACAACTGGCAGGAGCAAAAAAAATATGTGAAACTCCCAAATGGCAGTGAAAGTCTGCAGAAAATCATGCAAAAAATGCAGTGGTTTTTAGCATGGGGTCATTTAGTTATTTGGGAGATGGAAGGCAAAAACATTCCAAATTTGGAAATCATTCCAGATTTTTTGAAGTCATAATACAGTTCTTTGTACATTACAAATCTTAGAATTTAGTATTTACAATTTTGAAGTTAATAAAAAATGTTCCTAGTAAGAGATTGCTTTCTTTTTTTTTTTAACTGTGCTTTACTCACTGAAAGCATTTTTAGGTACACCAAATACATTCTGTTAACAGCGAAACCTGGGCAGTAACAAGCACTGAAACAGTGTACCTCAGCAATTAAAAGAATCAGAAAATTCAGTCCTGTTGACATCTGTTTATTTATTATATTTGTAGGGGATATGCGATGGGGTCTGTCAGATAAACAATTTATTTTTATGATTTCACAGCAAACTCAGGTAACCTCACGAGTGATAGAGTCTAGTAGAGCCTAGGTGATGCCTCAGGGCTTGGGAATTAAGAGTTTTGCAATACAAATGCATTTTGTAACAAATGCACACAAATGCTGCATGTAGTACAAATATCGCTCTTTAATGTTTGTATTTCTGTTAGACCATGTAAAGTACTGTTAGACCTCTGCTGAGGATGAGGTGATATACAAATGACTATTACTTCTCACAGCATGTATGTGTGTTTGATTGACAGCTCTGCATATGTTATTGATAACTCATACTCTTGGTCTTTTGTCATCTTAAACAACAGAAACAAGTCTGAGATGTAAAAAAAAAAAGGTTTGGTATATTCGAAAGTGCAATCAAATACAAATCCAGATACAAATACACAGATATGAATACAAAAACCAGAGGCACAAATACAGATAAAAATACAAATACCAGGGAAACAAACACAGATATTAGAGCTGTGCAAAAAAAAAAAAACCTTCCACTGGCAGAATTTACGTGAAAGTTGGACTTTTGTTTTCACAAAAATAAAATCATTTTGGCAACTTTCATGGAAATTCTGAGTTAGAACAGCAAAATAAATGTATGAACTGTGGATTAGTGTAACTGCGGAACAAAATTCTGCAGAACTGATCACATCCGAAATTCATACATTCATTCTGCAGTCCTGCTGAAAAAAAATCTATGTTGTATGTCACCCCCACTCCCCCAATTTATATATGTTTTCAGTCCCTGGTGTCCAGTGGCACCCCTCCCTTGACTGCCAGCTCTATAATAATGTAATGTTTCCCTGGTGTTTATCAGCACCCCCACCCTCAGATTGCTGGTCCTGTAAAATTTAATATTTCCCTGGTGTCTAGTGGCACCTCCCTCCTCTGATCACCAGCCCCCCAACAATGTAACAGTTCTCTGGTGTCTAGTGGAACCCCCTCACCCTCTGATTGTGGGCGGCATAACAATGTAACATTTGCCTGGTGTCTAGTGGCACCCCCACTCTCAGATTGCTGGTCCTGTAAAATTTAATATTTCCCTGGTGTCTAGTGGCACCTCCCTCCTCTGATCATCAGCCCCCCAACAATGTAACAGGTCTCTGGTGTCTAGTGGAACCCCTTCACCTTCTGATTGTGGGCCGCATAACAATGTAACATTTGCCTGGTGTCTAGTGGCACCCTCACCCTCTGATCACACACAATGGCCCTTTATTTGCCCCCACCCTCTGATCACACACAATGGCCCATTATTTGCAGAATGATGTGCCTCCCCTTGTCCACCTCCAACCTCACTGCTAACTCGAGTAAGTACTTGTCACAAGTTCACAACTGCGCACTTACTCCTTAGTCTTTACATCACGCAGCAGTCATGAAGACAGTCTCCATTACTACAATACTATGTAAAAACTAAGGAGCAAGCATACAGTTGTGAACATCTGACAGGCACTTGCTTGTGTTAGCAGTGAGGACGGAAGTGGATGGGGGCACACCACTCAGTGAATACAGGGCCGGTGATCAGAGGGTGGGAAGGTGCCATTAGACACCAGGGAAATGTTACATTGTTAGGGGGCCAGCGATCAGAGGGTGGAGTTGCTACTAGATACCAGGAAAATGTTACATTTTTAGGGGGCCAGCAATTGGAGGGTGGGGGTGCCACTAGACACCAGGGGAATGTTAAATTGTTAGGGGGCTGGTGATCAGAGGGGGTGCCACTGGACACCAGGTAAAGTTTTTTTTCTTATACCAGGATGGCATGGAACCGAACCCAGAATAATTTCACAGTTCATCAGTATTACTCCATAATTTGGCAAGAGAATTACACAGAACAGGGCAAAAAAATTGCCAAACACATTCAGAAAGTTTCCGATTCTGCCACAGGTGGAAGTTAAGAACAATCTTCAAAAGTTGGCGAACTTTCACGAAAGTTCCACTAAAGCAGAATTCACAACTTTTGCCCAGCTCTAACAGATAGAAATACCAGAGACACAGATACAGGTACAAACACCAGAGACACAGACACAGATACAGATACAGGTACAAACACCAGAGCCATACTTACAGATACAGAAGCAAATAGCAGAGATAAAACTACAAATACCAGAGGCACAAATACAAATACAAATACAAGAGAAATACCAGAGGCACAAATACAGATAAAGTACAAATAATAAAAATACAAATGCCAGAGGTACAAATACAGATAACATACAAATAATAAAAATGCAAATTCCACAGGCACAAATATGTATCAAATACAAATACCAGAGGCACAAATACAGATGAAATACAAATAATAAAAATACCAACTAGAGATACCAGAGGCACAAATACAGATAAAATACAAATATAAATACCACAGGCACACATACATATCAAATACAAATACCAGAGGCACAAATACAGATAAAAATGCAAATACAAATAATAAAAATACAAATACCAGAGGCACAAATACAGATAAAATGTAAATAATAAAAATACAAATAATAAAAATACAAATACAGATACAAGGCAAAAACCAGAGGCACAAATACAGATAAAATACAAATGCCAGAGGCACAAATAGAAATACAGATACAAGGCAAATACCAGAGTCACAAATACAGATAAAATACAAATAATACAAATATAAATACTACAGGCACAAATACATATCAAATACAAATACCAGAGGCACAAATATTGATAAAACACAAATAATAAAAACAAAAATACAAATACCAGAGGCACAGATAAAATGCAAATACAAATAATAAAAATACAAATACCAGAGGCACAGATACAAATATGTATCAAATACAAATACGTATCAAATACAAATACCAGAGGCACAGATACAAATACAAATACAGATTCAAGACAAATACCAGAGGCACAAATACAGATAAAATACAAATACTGTAATAAAAATACAAATACCAGAGGCACAGATACAAATATGTATCAAATACAAATACCAAAGGCACAAATACAGATACAAGATAAATACCAAAGGCACAAATACAGATACAACACAACTAATAAAAATACAAATACCAGAGGTACAAATACAAATACAAGACAAATACCAGAGGCACAAATACAGATAAAACACAAATACTATAATAAAAATACAAATACCAGAAGTACAGATACAAATGTGCATCAAATACAGATACAAGACAAATACCAGAGGCACAAATACAGATGAAATACAAATAATAAAAATACAAATACCAGAGGCACAAATACAAATACAGATACAAGACAACTACTGTACACGAGGCACAAATACAGATGAAACACAAATACAGATATTAAAAATACAAATACCAGAGGCACAAATACAGATAAAATACAAATAATAAAAATATAAATACTACAGGCACAAATACGTATCAAATATAAATACCAGAGGCACAAATATAAATAAAATACAATGTTCAGAAGGGAAAGAGGAAAAGGTAGAGGGGGACACACAGTCCTTTATGTCAGGAATGGCATTGAGGCTGTGGAAGATGGGTGTCTCAGGGGTAGTAATGGAGAGATGGAGTAGCTGCAAAGAACTAGAAAGGGGAGCGGCAAAGGCAAAGTAGTGGTAGTGATGATCTGAATCTGTCAAATATTAAATGGGATTTTCTAGTGGACAAGAGCTCTCGAAGTCAAGACTTGCTGGATACATTCCAGGACTGTCTACTGGTACAGCTAGTTAAGGAACTCACCAGGCAGCTGCCATTCTCAATGTGGTGCTCACCAACTCAGAGGTGGCAGGAGCTGTGAGAGTTGGGGAGCCATTAGTGAACAGCAACCACAACTCCATTTGGTTTGAACCGGCCCTTGGGACTAGAAAACCTCAGTCGAGAGCTGAGGTCCTTGATTTCAGAAGGGCGGACTTCAGCAGGTTGAGGGAGTTGGCCCAGGACAAGTTAGTAGGGGTAGACAGCATAGGAGGTGTGGAAGAGAGAAGGGGAGCAATAAAGGGGGGGGGCATTCTTGTGGCCTCTAAGCTATGCATGAGAATGTTAACCAAAAGTAACAAGTACAAGAGACCATTATGATTCTTGGTAAGGGTCAGAGAAGCAGTGAGGGACCTTGCTCTGCCTACACAAGAGAAGACTCACCATCTGGTATCACAGTGACCACCAGTCATTGTGGTTTGAAATCACAGAAAGAGCAGAACCAAACCACACAAAAACACGTATCCTGGATTTTAGGGGGGCAGACTTTGGGAAAATGGGGAAATACTTGAAAGAGGCATTAAGGGGAATGGACAGGAATCAGGGGTTGAGGAATAGTGGCAGTATTTAAAATGGGGATTGCAAGAACAACAGAATTATGTATTAAGCAGGTTAGCAAGAGGAAAAGGAAGAGAGACCATTATGGTTTTCCAAAGAGGTAGCAAAGAAAGTGAAAGCCAAAAAGATTGCATTCAGGCAATACAAAAAGACACAGGTAGAAGGGGATAGGGAGAAGTACCAGGAGAAGCAAAGGGAGGCAGGGAGGTCAGTAAGGAAAGCCAAAGCTCAGACAGAAGAACAAGTTGCAAAATCAGTGGGTAGAGGGGACAAAACCTTTTACAGGTACATAAGGGAAAAAAGAAAGACAAAGGGAGGGATAGTGAGACTGAAGGGGAGGATGGGGTCATGGAGGATGACAATAGTAAAGCTGACATACTGAACAGGTATTTCTGCTCAGTCTTTACTGAGGAAGAGGAGGGTATGGGTCTGAAGGGAGTACAAGGTGAGAATGGTACAGAAATGGACACAAGTCACTTTTATACCGAGAAAGGGTCCTGAAGGAACTGGAAGTACAAGAGTTGATAAAGCAATGGGCTAGATGGGGTGCACCCCAGATCCTTAAAGAACTAAGAGAGGTGGTGGCTGAACCTCTGGCATCCTGTTTAGCCGATCACTGGAAACAGGGGAGGTACCCAAAGACTGGAGGACAGCAGATGTAGTCCCCTTATACAAAAGTGGGAACAAAGAGGAAGCAGGGAACTACAGACCAGTCAGCCTCACCGGTATGGGGAAGACTGGGCGAAGCACTACTGAAGGAGAGATTGGTGGAACATCTGGCTGTCAATGGACCAGGACCCAAGGCAGCATGGTTTCACCAGGGGAGGTCATGCGTCAGACCAACTTCATTGAATTTTGACTGGGTGACTAGGGAGGTGGATCAGGGGAGGACAGTGGACATGGCCTATCTGGACTTCAGCAAGGCCTTTGACACTGTGCCACATAGAAGACTATTACACAAACTGGGGAATATGGGTGTGGACAGGACAGTAGTGTGGTGGGTAGGTAACTGGCTGGGTGGCAGGACACAGAGTGTGGTGGTAAATGGCTGTCACTCCACAGAGGGAAGAGTGACCAGTGGGTACCACAGGATCAGTGCTGGGACCGGTCCTATTCAACATCTTCATCAGTGACATGGCACAGGACCTAGAAGGCAGAATTTCACTGTTCGCTGATGACACAAAGCTCTGTAACAGAGTAGACACATCAGAGGGTGTAGACAGAATGAGAAGTCACCTGCAGAAACTTGAAGAATGGTCAGGGTTTGGCAGTTGAAATTCAATGCAAAGAGTATGCAAGATAATGCATATGGGGCACAAAACCCTGGCACAATATATCAGTTGGGGTGAGGATATAGCATGCACCAAGCAGGAAAGGGATCTTGGGGTTATCATCTCTGATGACCTCAAGGTAGGGAAACAGTGTGACAAGGCAGCAGGTAAAGCAAATGGGATGCTGGGCTGTATAGGCAGGGGCATTACCAGCAGGAAAAGAGGAGGGTCCTAATTCACTATACAAGACACTAGTGAGGCCCCACCTGCAGTACAGTGTACAGTTCTGGAGACCATACCACATAAGGACATAGACAGGGTAGAGAAGGTTCAGAGGGGGCAACAAAGATGGTGCATGGATTGCATCACAAGTCCTATGAAGTCAGGTTGAAGGAACTGAACATGTACTCCCTGGAGGAGAGGAGGGAGGGAGAGAGGAGATATGATAGAGACATACAAGTATCTTACAGGGAGGAACAGGGTGCAGGAAAACACTATTTTTAAGCGAAAAAGATGTTCCAGGACTAGAGGGCATGTGATGAAGTTGGAGGGAGGACGATTCAGAGGTAACATGAGAAAGAATTTCTTCACAGAACGGGTAGTGGACAAGTGGAACACCCTGCCAGAGGAAGTGGTGGGGGCTGAAACAATCACAGGATTTAAGAATGCATGGGATAGACATAAAGGAATTCTGGATGTCAGGGGTAAGGTGCAACAGACTTCGAGGAAAACAAACTGAACTTACAAGCTCAAATGGGCAGACTGGGTGGGCCATAGGCCCTTATCTGCCGACACTGTCTATGTATCTATGTATCTATGTAAGACAGCAGACCCTTGCTACAGTGGTATCAAAGTGGCCACAAAAGGGGGTCCCAGAGACAAGACAGCCAGTATTTATAGGCAAAAGGGTCAAGAAAGGGCTAGCAGCCCTAAAGATAGATAAGGCCCTGGGATCGGTTGAGATGCATCCAAGGCTGCGCAGGAAACTGGTGGCAGAACTGGCTGAACCCTGATAGGACTATTCAATAGCTCATTACAGATGGGGGGTAGTTCCAAAGGACTGGAGGGTGGCAGATATAGTTCTGCACCATAAGTGGGGGTGGGGGGAGGCAAGGAACAAGTGGAGAGGTATGTACAGACCTGTCAATCTTACCTCTGTAGTAGGGAAGCTGATTAAGTCACTAGTCAAAGAGGATCTCATGGACTACCTGGAGAGCAGTGGTCTCCAGGATAGTAAACAGCATGAGTTCATATCAGAGAGGTCTTGTTCGACTAACTTGGTAGGTTTCTTTGACTGGCTGATGAGGGCATTGGATAGGGGCTATGCATGGATTTTCTCTACTTCAGCAAGGTTTTTGACTCATTACCTCACAGATGATTGTTAAAGAAGATATAGGATCTGGGTATGGCCAGGGATGTAGTAAGATGGGTAAATAGCTGGCTAAGAGTGAGGCAGCAGAGGGTTGTGGTTATCGGGGTCAAATCAGAGGAGAGGGAGGTCACTAGTGGTGTACCACAGGGACCTGTCCTAGGCCCAGTCTTCTTCAGTATGTTCTTCAGAGACATTGAAGAAGGAATCTCTTTGCAGATCACTAAACTCTGTGTGAGGGTGGATAACATGAGGGAATCAGGGAAATACAGTGTGATCTTCAAAGACTAGAGAGGTGGTCTAAAGTTTGGCAGTTGAAATTCAGTGCCAAAAAGAACAAAAACTCCAGGACAGAGTACTAGATGGGTTGGTTAAGACTTAGCACTATGGCTGAGGAACGGGACCTAGGAGTTATCATTAGTAACTCCCTCAAGCGATCAAGCCAGTGCAACAAGGCCTATAGCAAATAGGATGCTGGGATGTATCAGGAGATGTATTTACAGCAAAAGAAAAGAGGTAATACTACCTCTTTAGATCTTTGGTGTGACCACCCCTGGAGTACTGTGCTCATTTCTGGAGTCCTCACCTCAGGAAAGATAAGGAGAGGCTGGAGTCGGTGCAGCGAAGGGTGACAAAGATGATTTAGAGCCAGCAGGGCTGATCTTATGAAGATTGTCTTAAAGCACTGAACACATACTTGCAGGAGACCAGATGGGAGAGAGGAGATACAATAGAGACCTTCAGGTTCCTGAAAGGAATATATAAGGTGAACTGTGGGGAACTGTTTAGGACGGGTAATGGTTGAAGGTCACGAGGGCATGGGTGGAAACTGACAGGAGGGAGGTTCAAGAAGGATAGGAGAAAGTTTCATTTTTACAGAAAGGATAGGTGGAACCGTGGAACAATCTATCCAAGCCGACGGGCACTGAAACCGTTAATGGTTTCAAATTCGGTTGGGACAGAGTGAAGGGTATAGTGGTTACTCATGGTGGCAGTTACAGGGAGGGGAAGGGGAATGGGGGTGGATAAGGAGGGCTAAAACCCTGTATGGACGATAGGTCCTGGGGTTACATAGGAAACCATGAGCAGACTGGATGGACCATCAGTCTTCTTCTGCCATCACTGTCTGTGTTTCTTTTTTTGCATAATGTATTTATTAAAATAATTTTTCATGTGGACAATACACATATACATGAAGTACAACAGACAACAAAATGATAATGATTACAACAAAAAAGATAAACAACAACACTCATATGCCATATCTCTAATTTTAGATCGAGTTCATCTTAACTTTAAGGCGCTTTTACACAAAGGTTTGTAAATTGAAATAAACGTTACCTGTGTGGCGCCGTTGTACTCTGTTGCATTCGGGTTTCCTTTTACACCCTGCGAGTAATCCGGCAAATCCCGCCTTAATTTCTTTTGGCTCCCCCAGAGTTTGCTGCTCTAATGGCAGTTTCTGCAGTGGTACTGAAACACGTTGGTGCAAGCCACAAGAAGCAGAGATTGCGGTTTGGACGAATGTTCACCAAGGGAACGGAACAAATGCTTTTTACACACAAGGGATGTAATGGAATACTGTTTCCGTAACCAATGTGTAAAAGTGCCTCTAGACCAAGTTCATCTTAGCTTTACTAATTGATCAGCCCTGCTAAGAGGCAGGGCCTCCAGCCTACACACATGTTAATTCCATAATGCATCGTGCATTTATAATCAAATTAGTTACTGCATAAGGTTGTTTAAGTTAATAATAGAGGCTAAGCTCTCTTTAATTTCCTTTTCTCACAGCCCTCCTCTGAGAACTGCAGCTTCCCCTGGTGACAGGTTGGCAAACAGGGGTTCTCACGTACTGATAAAACATTCCTCCTTATTCTTAATTGTAAATGATAGTCTCTCCAGGGCTAGGGCCTGAATAGTGAGGGTGCACCACTGTTGAATCATTGGTGCTACTGCTGATACCAATGTATTTAAAATACAATGTCTTGCAAACATCAGTAAGACCCGAACCCACCTCAGGAAGGGTTCACACTCCCCAGGACCCACCTCTTCTACTCTGAACAATAGTTCTATTGGGGTAGGTGTGATCTGTCTACCCCAGGGGTTCTCAAATGGTGAGGCCAGCTTCCCTGGGGAGGCCCCAAGCTATTTCAAGGGAGGCTCAAGCAAGTATTAAAAATTATTATATTTCACTATTGAACTTTATAGATTTTGTGTGAAGGGATAAGGTAAACTGAAGGAGGATAATAGTAGGTGGATTTATGTATTTATTAAGAAGTCTGTGACCAGGGAAGGTACTGTACACTGAGCTATGGCTTATATCAGGTGTACCCAGGGAAGGGTAGTGAGAGAACACTATTCAAAATATAACTGCAAAACACTTAAGCAATACAAAAGGAATAAAAGTGCAAACAAATTAAGAACAATAAACTAACAATGTGAGGAACAATTGATCAATTAGACTGGCAGCAGAACTGTCCAAATACAAGAGTTAACCATACAGGTACTAGGAATAAGAGCAGGAGGGAGCAAAATGATCCCTGAGAATTTGCTTAAGAGCAGGGGTGAGAGGGTGAGAGGCAGAGGTCATCAGGAAGATTATTCCAGTTAGAGGGAAACAGAAAGCAGTCTGCTCCATGAAGGTATGGCAGTAAGGTAACAATGGCTCAAGAGTCAAAATATTGAGCAAGTAGGTTGTCCTGTTTTTTTTTTTTTTTGGGCACAAGCTTAATAACATTAGAGCCAGCTATGCAAAGAGGTTTCAATTTATTCCTGATGTACCTGTGAAAAGTAAGCTATTTTTCTATGGGGAGGCCCAAAAATATTTCAGTATTTTGGGGGAGGCTCAAGATCTTTTCCATGGCTTTAGGGAGGCTCACTATGACAAAGTTTGAGAACTGTTGGTCTACCCCATATGTTCCCTACTTCCTGTGTAAATTCTCCCCAGAACTTCTGCAAAACAGGGCAATCCCAAAAATAGTGAAAATAAGTGTCCAGCTCTGCCACACAGCGCCCACACAGCGGGGAGACCGCAGGATTGAATTTGTGGACCATTGCTGGTGGGCAATACAGCCAATGAATAAACGTGTAGGAGGACGCTTGATATTCATTGCAAATCAAGTCTCCTCTGTGTGACTGCAGCAATACTCCCCAATTTTCTTCTGAAATGTCCCTGCCCAGGTCTGCCTCCCAGTGCCTTCTCATTTTCTGTGTGTAATCTGAGAAAAACTGTCTACCCAGACTGGCTGCACGTCCAGTCAGCCCCCTTGAGCCCATCCTGGCTCCAAGGACTAGGTGCTCAATTTGTTGCAAGGCAGAGTCAGTTTGCTTAGTCCTTCCCAAGGTATTAGCATAAACTTTCATCTGCAAAAATTAAAAGAGACGCGTTCCTGGGAGATCAAACCCTATTCTGAGATCCTCAAAGGAGCCCAGGTGGTTCCCCACATAAACATTCCTAACACACTGGATCCCCTTGGCCTCCCATAACAGGAATCCCCTGTCCTCCGTACCAATCGGGAAATACGGGTTTCTCACCACTGGGAGCAGCAACGTTTCTTCCTGTCCTATTCCTGTTTTTTTAATACCTGTTCCCACCCCGCTAGAGTCGTATCTACCAAAGGGTTTTTCTTACCTACTCACCCTGTTATATGTCCTTGGCCCCTCTTCTGCCAAATATGCTGAGAGCCTTCCCGGGCAGGACAATTCCTCCAAATCCATCCATCCCACCACCTCAGGCCTAATAACCCAATCACTTAAGTATCTGCATTGCATAGCCAGATAATAGTTCTGGAGATCCAGAAAGTTCAGACAACCCCTGGAGCCATCCACTTGCAGACGCTTAAGACTTGTCCTCAGCCATTTCCCCCGCCACAAAAAATCAGAGAAGACTTTCTCTATTTTCTCAAGATCCATTCTGGTTAAATGTATATGCAGCATTTGCATAATGTACAGCACCCTTGGCAAGACATTCATCTTTATCAGGTTAATCCGGTCAAGCCAGGATACCGGAAGTTCTCTCCAGCATCGCAACTTCTCCTCTATTGTTCTTATAAGCGGGACATAATTAAGGTGGTACAAGGACCTCAGATCCCCCCTATTTGGATACCCAAATATTTAAAAGAAGTTGTGACTTGCCTCAGGCCCCAAGTCCCATTTCTAGTTTCCCTGCCTACTTCTCCCCACAACAAAACTTCAGACTTGCTAAGATTTATTTTATAGCCTGAAAAAGTTGCAAAGATCTCTGTCAGCTCCAACAACAGTGGGATGGAACCAGGTGGATCTGACACATAAAGGAGCATGTCGTCTGCATATAGCGTGACCTTGTGTTGTCTACCAGACCTCTCCACTATCCCCTTTATACCTGGGTGTTCTCTAATCCCCACCGCCAATGGTTCAATGGCAAAAGCAAAAAGTAAAGGGGAGAGGGGGCACCCCTGCCTCGTACCTCTAAACAAGGGAATTGTTCCATCAGTGAGCCATTCACCAAGACCCTAGCAGTTGGCTCCATATATATCTTCTGAACCAGCCCTATGAACTTGTCACCCAAACCACAATGTGACAACACCTCCATGAGATATTCCCACTCTATGCGGTCAGAGGCCTTCTCCGCATGCATAGACAGCACCGCCGTGCTACCCACCCGCTGAGAGGCCAACCAGATGACATTAAATAGTTTGTGCATGTTATGATCAGGGCCCTACTTCTTTTCATGCGTACAATGGGACCAAGTTCTGCGGCAAGATCTACCATTTGTCACGAGAACTTCTGCGGCGGTGGTTTGTAATTTCTGCAGAAGTTCTGCGGCACTAACAAACTACCACATCACAGTGTCAGCTTGTCATCCTGGATTTATTTTCATGCCAGTGGTTATAGCAATCAGGATGGTGGAAAGCACAGTAACACTAGTTCAAAAATAAACTTATAAAATAATTTTATGCCTAAAAAGCAAAACAAGTGTCTCTCCTTAGGTCCTAGCCTGTTGCATAAATGACATATGCAGAGGGGATCTTATGTGATAAATAAGGTATTTCTATATGTATGCTATCTATCCCACTAATGATGTTTCCACTGTCTATCACTTATATATTTGTATGTGCTTTCTACACCACTGAGGTTCCCACTGTGTATCACTTGCATATTTATATGCAATCTGTAACATACATACAAATATGCATATATGTGTGTGTGTGTGTGTGGTGAGAGAGACAGATATTTTGTTTATGTGTGTGTGTGTGTGTGTGTGTGTGTGTATATATATATATATATATATATATATACACACTATATATATATATATATATATATATATATATTTATTTCCATAAACTTGCATCCTCATTCATACAGGTCCCATTGGAAATGGCATAGAAGAATTATTGAAAACTCATTTTTCATGTTGACCTGCTTTCCCTGACACACTGTGTAACACCATCAGGCCATGACATGCATGTGAAGCAATTGTGAGATACAGCTCTCTGGCCCATCACAATGTGTCCACCATGTGACAGAATGCTACACCATACCTTCCCAGGCTCCGAGCAGTGATGTGTTCCACCAATCCTTGTGCTGTCCAGCCAGCAACCAGAGCTAATCTCTGAACCTGCGTTGCTGGCACGGAAACACAGCATGCTACCCTCTGGCCCAACAGCTGTCCCTGCACACAGCATTTCTCAATAACTTTTAGGTGATTCTATCAACCAATGACAATATGTAATCAATAATCCTGGCAAAAATGCGTACAGTGCAATTATTTATTTAACAGGTCTATTCTTTCAACTGGTCTTCACATTATTATATTTCACTTTTCTGGGCATAATTACTTTATTTTTCTTAAAAATTTAGACAGTTAAATTAATTTTTACCAGTTATTCATTTCAGATAGCATCTCTATACCTTAAAAGCATAAATAGGTTTGTACAAAGTGAGGTACGCACTTAACAGGTCTGTGCTATTGACAAGGTTTTGTTTAAGTTGGCCCTAGCGCAATAATGTAAGACTGAAAATTGTATTAGGCTGTAGTGCAGGTTGAGCAATATCACCATGCACGATGTGCTGTGCCACCGCTCTGGCAGTGGAGCTGTGGTAGATAAGTGACTGTTCATTTCTGTGGCAGAATGCAGCCATTTCATTAGCTAATGTATGATGTTATAGCAATAATAACATCACATTCTGAACATATAGGGGGGTTTTGGATATAAAAAGAGGGGAAGGGAACCAGATTCTATGTATAAACATAAATATTATTAAAAAATCACCAAGATGAGTAAATTCTGCAGCAGCGCAGAAGTTCTGCGGTAGATTGTAAGTTCTGTGCAAAATTCTGCGGCCGCAGAATTCTAGGGGCCTTGGTTATGATATGAATAATGGCCACACACAAAGCCGATCTGGTCCGGATGAACAAGCCCCAGAAGGAGTTGGTCCAAATGCATAGCCAGCACCTTTGTCAGGATCTTGGCATCACAATTCAATAATGATATGGGCCTGTATGATGAGCACTGCGGCAGGTCCTTTCCAGGTTTCGGTACCAGGCAAATAACCACCTCATTGAAGGAGGCAGGGAGTACCCCCTCCCTCTGGACCTCTGCAAACACTCTCCAGAGAGCATCAACCATCTTCCCCTGCATAGCCTTGTAATCTTCAGAAGGGAACCCATCCGGCCCACTTACTTTACCCTTCTTTAGATTTTGTATGGCTTGTCTAATTTCTGTTTTGGTGATTTCCCCTCTCAATTGTTCCCTTTGCTCTTCTGTAATCTGTGGCAGCTTAATTCCAGACAAAAAATCCCTGGTATTTCCCAGTTTGCCATTGTATTCGGCCTGATACAGTTGTTGATAATACTGCTTAAATTGTTCCTTGATTGATTCAGTTCCCTGAGTGACTACTCCCTGCTTATTTTTAATCCCAGAGATATGTGTGGGGGTCCTTCCCCCTTTAACAGGTGGATCATAAGTGGCCCTGGTTTGTTGCCCCACTCAAATAAATGGTTTCTGAAGAAAAAACACGCCATATGGGCCTCCCCAAGGAGGAGGAGGGCGTTAAGCGCCTCCCTGGCAGCAGTCAGCTCCCTCAAGGTCTCCTCAGAGAAACCCACAGTGAGGGTCCACTCCAAGAGCTTCACTCGTTGTTCCAATGCCTCCCTCCTGTTCCTTCTATCCTTCTTATATTTTGCCACATATCTGATTTCAGCACTCCTAATAAATGCCTTGCCAGCATGCCAATAGATACCTGCAGAATTTAACGAGCCCTCATTCACTTCCAGATATAGTCCCCTTTGCTTTTGGATGTATTCCAGAAACTCTTTGTTTCCCAGTAAATATCTAGGGAACCTCCACAGTGGCAGCCCTTCCCTTCTTGCCCCCATTTTACATACTAGTACTACTATCGAGTGGTCCGATATGAAAATTGGACTGTAGTGGACCTTCCTTATTCTATCAGACCACTCACTGGGTACATAAACATAATCCAGCCTTGACCATGTATTGTGTGGATTAGAATAGAACATAAATTCTCTCACCCTGGGGTTAGCAAACCTCTAACTGTCAATCATATTCAAGTCCATCATTCCCTCCAGCCATACTCTTAATCCCTCCACATTTCTGCTCCTAGCTTCTGAGTGACCTAGTGCAGGAGTCATTGCAGCATTAAAATCCCCTCCCATGATTAATCCTCCAAATTGCTCCCAAACCAAGATATCTAAAGTCTTTTGGTAAAAGGTGGGGTCAAAGTTTGCAGGCGCATATACGCTCGCCAGGGTGACAGTTTCCCCATATAGAGTACCTTCCACAAAAATGTATCTGCCCTCCGTAGGGTCCGCCACAACCCCAGATGATACAAATGGAAGGTTTTTATTTATTAAGATGGCTACACTCCTTTTATGCGAGTTGTAAAAAGAAGCATAACAAAAACAAGCCCCCACCCATCCCCTTACTCATTTTTGGTGTTCCTGGGGGGTTAGATGTGTCTCTTGTAGTAGTGCAATTTGCACTCTTTGTCTGCACAGGGCTGACAGTAAACTAGTTCTCTTTATCGGGGAAGATACCACCTGACATTCCAGGAGGCTACAGTTATTTCTCCTTTACCCACCATAACACCCTGCCCTGCTATTGCCTCTGTTTGCCCCCTCTTCTCTCATCATAACACCATGCAGTAACTGTGCATGCTTCCTAAGAGCTTGGTTTTTAACACTTAGTTTAATACTGTGACACATATCAAATGTCAACAGTAACTCAATTAACTTGGCATACGTTAATGCAATAAACATTAGTAACAATATAAACTTAACAACCCCTCTGCAACCTATGTACATGCCATCCCCCTCTCTACCCCCTCCCCCATATACTTTATCAAATCGCTGTGTTTTGCAACTTCTGCCATTCAAAAAGGACACCCCCCCTCCCTGGTCCCAACCCTACTTTGTTCTGCATCCAGTCACCATCCTTCTGTTCATCTCCAAAACACTCAACATCCCTGTTCCGTGGTGGGTCGTCAGTCCCTTCAGGCCACCCTTCTCCAGCCTCCACCCCCAACTCACATCAGCATTTACCAGTGTAGTAGATCCCTTCATGCAGCAACTTCTTCCCAAACAGAAAAGAAAAAAATTATTATTTTATTTTTTTGAAATGTTTGACCAGGAAGGCACACTGAGCGACAAGTCGCTCGTCTTCCGGTGCGACCTGGGGGAAGGGGTACAATAGGAATGAGACATTAAACAATCAAGTTACAAGATCAACATTAACACATACAATTGTAAGGCAGGAATAACAAGCAGTGTTACATGCAGAACCTGCTATCTAAACGCAGGAGAGACTTCCTCTCCAGTTAAAGATAGATTGCTTGCACTGCTGGTCCAAATGATGTTAATTCTGTATATCACTTTTAAGTAAAGAATTAAGACAATATGACATTTCCTGGTATTTCTTTTCAGTTAAATATTGTTACTTATAAAGTTGTTGACTTACAATACAGGGGTAAAGCTTACTTGTGATTGTGACTATTGGTATATATAAGTTGTACCAGAATATTAAAAAGAGAAACAACTATAAAGGTTTAGGATAAGGTCATTTTAATCAGACAAATAGGCTAGACCATGACTGATGTAGTGTGGTTTTAACTGAACACGCAGTCCAGTGCATACTATGATGCACACCCAGTTAGACTTCCCCATTCAAGCAAAATTTCTGAATGGGGTGGTTGCTCCCGAAGGTCGTGGAAGGTCAAAAGGTCATCCCATGTACACGGAGTAAACCTAAGAAGGCAAGCAGGGGATCAGGTTTGAACTCCAGCCAGCACATACAACAGTGTTGCACATAATAGGTAGGTGAGTGGACAATAATAAGTGCTGGGTTAATAAGTGAACAAGTGCTTGCGTGAAACAAATGGGGGGAAGGAGAGGGAGGGGTGAGGTGGGAAGGGGAAGAGTCGTTTTCAAGTTAGATTCAAGTTACAAGATCAACATTAACTGGTGTCAGTGTGGCTCAGTTGGTAGCACATCTGCCTCTGGACCAGAAGGTCGTGGGTTCTCGTTCCACACCGGGATTGGACTTGCATCTAAAAATCGCTGGCATCCGAGTGCAGTTTTGGGGTGTGCCGTCCTTTGGATGAGATGTTAAATTGAAGTCCCTTCTGCCCATTCTGGTGTTGTCCTGGTGGGTGTCCAGGTGGAAGTAAAAGAACCCAGGGCACTCTTTGCAAAGAGTAGGGAACATTCTCGGTGTCCTGGCCAACATTCCCATTCCCATAAACCGGTTCATGCAATTATCCAGGCTGTGTGTGGGCGATGATGTGCGATATGACCACCACCACACATTCAGTCACTTCACTACCAGTCTAGCATTGCTGTAAAGCACTTTGGATGTATGAAAAAGCGCTATATAAATGCTGATTCTTCTTCTTCTTAACATACAGTTGTATGGCAGGTGTTACAAGCAGTGTACAACAGTGTTACGCATAACAGGTAGAAGAGTGGACAATAATAAGTGCCAGGTTAATAAGTAAACAAGTGCTTACGTGAAAGAGAAGGGGGAAGGAGAGGAAAGGGTGAGGTGGGGGGGGAGAGTCGTGTCCCTGGAGACCCCTTCAGGATGCGAGGAATGCATGTGGGGCTACACAGAAAAGGTGATAAGCTGTAGGGATTAAAGAGGGAGGAGAAAGAGAAGGAGGAGGTGTGACTTAACTGCTAGAAGGGGGAACAGGACCTAACCCAAGAGAGGACCCTTCAGGATGCGGGGTACCCTGTCTGGGGGTGGGGAAAGGTCAGTAGATAGGGATTAAAAGAGTGACTGGAGAGGGAGAGAGTGAGAACCGAACCCTTAAGGGGAGAGAATTTGCACCTTTGGAGGGGATGGGCCTAATCAATAGTCCATCAGGATGTATGGACCCATGAGGAGCATTCGGGATCCCCTTACATTCTGTGAGGAATCAGAGGAGGCCAGTAAGGGGAAGCAATTTAGGGGAAGGGGAGGAGAGCTAGAAATTTGGAGTGTGTGGGTGCACAGGGTAAAATGAAGGTGACGGTAGAGGGGTAGGGGTTATCCAGGGCTCAGAGGAGGGAATTAGGGAGGGACATGGTAGGAGCAGCTAGGTTTAAGGTAACTATTGAGGGTAGAGCTGATGGAGTAGGTGGAGGATGAGTGCTGGATTTGAGGAGGGAAGGAATTCCAAATTTTTGGGAGGTGGTGAGAGTAACCAGACTGACCGATTAGGGTGGATCTGCGGGGGACTACTAGGGTGCGGGAATTGGTTGATCTAAGGGAATGGGAGGATGGGGAGGTTGTTATAAGTAGGAAGAAGTAGGCTGCTGGTTAACTAGGATCTGCAACTTATCCATCAGGTAGGGAAATGGGAAGACTGGGTGGTGCAAGCGGTCCTTATCTGCCGTCAAATTCTATGTTTCTATGTTTCTATAAAGGAGGAGGAGGTGAGGTAGAAAGGGAGCTAACCCAACCAGTGCTCAGAGGATAATTTAGCAAAGTGGGAGAGTCACCTATTTGTAAGAGAAGGGAAGGAATGGGCACGATAAAGATTGCAGTGGTGGGTGCGAGGGGGGCATCCAGGGCAAAGCGGCAGAAGGAATTGAAGAGGGTGTCCAGTCTGGCCGGGGAGGACTTAGGGGCAGCACCATAGACTATGTCACAGTAATCAAAAATGGGCAGTATCATCTTCTGAATAAGTTGACGCCTAGCCGTAGGAGGGATGCAACTACGGTTCCTGAACAGGGCACCAAGCTTGGGGTGCAGTTTTTCTGGATGGCGTCAATATGTCCAGAGAATTTTAGGTTTTGATCCAACCAAACACCTAAGTACCTGAAGGAGGATGTGTCCTAAAGTGAAGTCCCATCAAGGGTGTGGAAAGTGGGTAGGGAGGGAAGCCTAGAGAGTCTCTGCCTAGTGCCAAAGGTCATGGAGACGGTCTTCTTGGCATTGAGGAAATGTTGATAGTTAGCAAACCTTGTTGAAATCTTACTGTAAGCTGGTTGTAACCTCAGCAGGACATGAACCAGATGCATACAGGACTGTATCATTGGCATACACATGTATAGCGGAGGACGGGGAGCAAACAGAGGGAAGGTCGTTTAAGAAGATGGAGAATAGAAGGGGCCCTAATACAGAGCCCTGGGGAATGCCAGTGCTAATCGGGAGGGGAGGAGATGTGGCATCCAAGATCTTAACTGATTGGGTTCTGCCAATAAGGTAAGCCTTGAACCAGTTTGTGGTGGAGGGAGATAGGCCAGCTTCCGGAAGTTAATCGAGGAGAAGGGAGTGAGAGATGGTGTCGAAGGCCTTGGCCAGGTTGACAAAAATGGCAGAAGTAATTTGGCCATTGTCCATCCCGGTTAGGATGGAGTCTGTGAGCCGTAAGAGAAAGGAGGTGGTGGTGGTTGAGTGGTTTTTCCTGAAACCAGACTGGAAAGGGGTGAAAAAGGACGTGTCGGATAGAAAAGAGGTGAGTTGGGAGAGGACAATGTGTTCTTGAAGCTTGGGAAGGGTAGAGAGGAGAGAAATGGGGTGATAGTTACCAGGGGATGAGGGGTTATCCCCTTTGGGTAAAGGGAGGACCACTGCATGTTTCCATGAAGAGGGGACTGAGGCTGTCAAGAATGAGAGAGTTAGGATTATTGAGAGGGGGTAGGCAAAGGCCAAAGTGGAGAGGGAGAGGGAGAGAAGTTTTGGGTCGAGGCTGTCAGGGGAAGCACCTTTAGAGGGGCTGATGGTGAGGAGGGCACTTAGGGCATCATTTGGGGTTACAGTAGCAAAAGAGAAGGGGAGGTGAGAGGGTGGTGTAGGGAGCACACCAGTAGCGGGTGGGGAGGGTGATGGGTAGGAAGGGAAGGAGTTCAGTAGCTCAATGGCGCAGGAGGTATAGTAGGAGTTAAATTCCACAACTACAGCTGGTGGGTCAGATACTAGCGAGCCATTTACTTTAAGTACCAGGGGGGTGGGCGAGATGAGAGGGTAAATAGGGCGTGGACCACCTTCCAGAACTTTGAAGGGGAATTTATGTTGGTGATGAAGGCAGATTTCAAATACTCGGACTTGGCTAACCTTGTAGGCCTGGTGCAAGCATTTCGGAGCATGCAGTAGTTTGTGAGGTCACTAGGATGCTGGTTAGCTTTATGATGTTTCCAGGCTCAATCTCTAGCCCTGAGGCAGGTCAGAAGTTCAGGGATTATCCAAGGTAAGTGGTTACCTCTGACTCTGGTTTGTTTGAGTGGGGCAAAGGCATTCCAGTTTACAAGAACGATTTCTTTGATGTAGGCAAGGGCCTTATCAACCAAGGGGAAGGAGGTAAGGGGGGACCAGTCAGAAGTGGCAAGGTTACTCAGGAGAGGTTCAAGGTCAAGAGACTTGAAAGAGCATAATTGTATGGTTTTGTGTGGCGATTTAGTTCTGTGGACTTTCCTAGCTATGACTATTGGGTTTTGGTCACTGAGAGCATCGGGGAGGGTGCCAGAGCTGATGATGCGGTGTGGGTGGGAGGTAAGAGCCCAGTCGAGTAGGGAGTGTTGTTGTGCCTTGTGGTTTGGGCAGGTGGGTTCGGAGATCAGTTGGGAGAGGATTAGGGCTCTGATTTCATTTTTAGTTTTGGTAGTTTTAGATGGCAACCAATTTATTTTGAAGTCACCTAGGATAAATAATTCCCCAGAGCGAGAAAGGGAAGTGATGGAGGTTAGGAGGTCTAGTGTGACCGAAGGATGGACATATTCTCCCATTCTGTGCTGGAGGTATGTTTGCAGAGGCTGCTTGTCTCTGTCTGTAGCTTAGTTTTTGTGGATTTACATGGTTTTCTGCTTGGAGTGACTACACCGTTCTTGCTCACTACATCCATGAAAGTCTCCTGAACTGGATTTCTGCAAAACATCACAACCAGGTATCTGCATTTTTCATTTAAAAATCAACTTTTTGGAAGCTATCCCAAGCAAAACATAAGTCAAGCAATTAAGTCTGACAAACTCAGTGACTCCAGGTCTGCTTGAATCCACATTTTCGTCTGACCTGCTCCATGATCTGTATGCTGGCTTTTCAACAACCTCTTTGAATGACAAAGAAGCATGCAGACAAAAGCATTTCACATCCTGCATATGCGCAGGCACAGTTCATCACCTGCAGGAATTCTAACACATTCTGTGACTCTGAACCTCAGCTGTTGATAATTTCTTTTGGCTTATGACTTAACCACCAGGTATCTACAAGATGCTGAAACTTTCTCCTACAAATTCTCCTTATGCTGCTTCTGCTCTCAGGAAATGTTCACCCCAACCCAGGACCACCTGGGCAGCCAGCAGTGGCACCAAGCAGAAGGACAGGGACACTCACCATGGCATCCATCAATGCCTGCAGCATCCTCAACAAACTTGACTCCTCCAAACATGGATCCTACAGCACAACCCTGATGTCCTCTCAGTTGTGGAAACATGGCTAAACCCAAAATCCCTGATACCTCAGTTTCTATCCCTGGCTACTGCATTTTCAGGCAAGACAGGATTGCTAAATGGGGCGGGGGCTGCGCCATCTATCTTAAGGATACCCTTATGGGTCACATCATCCCATCCCCCCAGCCTGAGCAACTCCTCTCAGGTCCTCACAATCAAAATCCTCCTTGGTGCACACAACAAGGAACTCACTGTCATCTCGGTTTACCTACCCACAAGAGACCAGGCTGCTGGCTTCCATAGCTTCATGGAATATCTAAGGGTCCAGCAACATAATTCTGAAACCATAATCATGGGTGATTTTAACATTAACTGGCTGTCCGCTGAGGCCACTACCTATAAGGATGCAGCCGCAGGGCATCACCTCACTCAACTGATCAATGCTCCCACTAGGTGTAACTATTGGACAGGCTCCCTTACGCTTCTAGACTGGATTCTATCTAACCACCCTGAACGCATCTCCAATGTTTCTGTATTCCGGATACAATAGTGACCATCGCCTGTCATCTGTTCCTGGTCAAACAAATACCACAAGCCCTCCCAAGCTTATCTATGCCAGGGTTACCAAACAAGGCACCTCCAGCTGTTAAAATCCCATCTAACCAGGCTGAACTGGGCAGTGCTTGACTTCAATGACACCAACAAAGTTCTGGACCTATTTATCAAACATTTCAACGAAGCCTGTGACATCTATGCACCAGTGAAAAGATGAAGGTCAAAGGACAGACCAGCCCTCGGTTACTACTGACCTTTTAACTCTGCTCAAGCACAGAGACCACCTCTGGCATTGTGCTCGCAACTGGACGTAAGTAAACATACACTTACACAAAGCAGCCAGACATGATTGCACTCAAGAATACGGAATGCTAAATGCAGCTATTACAAAGAGGTCTGACCAACTCTTGGGGCCAGGAAACAAATTCTGGAACAACATGAAAGAACTCACGGGCAAGGATCCTAGCACCCCCACTATGTTCAACCTTCATGGCACTCCTACACTCGACCTAGGTATCATCACCAGCACTTTTAATAATGCATTTACAAACCTGGACAGTGTCCTTCCACCAAATTTTTTCAACGACCTACCCTCCAGCTCCTCCCAAGTTACCCCCAACTAGAACGATAACCCCAAAGTTTTTTTAAGGAGGTCCCACCACAAGTAGCTAGAAAATACATTCAAAAGGCCATCAGCAAACAAGGGTACAGTGGTGACCTTTGACCTGAAACTGCTGGCACAAGTCCTCGATGAAATCTTAGAACCACTTACAAAGATCTTTAATCTCTCGCTTAGTTTGGGCCATTTCCCCTCTTTCTGGAAGAAAGCCACTGTCACACTGGTTCACAAAAGCGGAGATAGGACACTGCACACCAATTACAGACCTATCTCACTCCTCCCCCCACTATCCAAAGCGCTGGAGCGAATAGTGTCGGACTAACTAGCTGAATTCCTGGATAAGTAAAATGTGCAGTGCCCAGAGCAGCATGGCTTCAGAAAAGGGCACAGCACCACCACTGCACTACTGGAATTTACAACCTTCATCCATGCCACACTTGACAAAGGTAATTGTGGAGGGGCAGTATTTATAGACCTTACCAAGGCATTCGACACAGTTAACTACCCTCTACTGCTCAAGCAACTGTCCTCCATTGGGATCTCCAGCGATGCCCTTCCATGATTCACCAGCTACCTTGACAATCGGATCCAACGTGTAAGGATTGCAGGGATCTCTTCGGATGAGAAACCAGTCTGCTCCAGAGTCCCCCAGGGGTCTATTCTGGGCCCTCTACTCTTCTCCCTCTTCATCAACAATCTCCCCAGTGCCTGCCACCAAAAAATATTACTATATGCAGACGATGCAGTCCTGTTTTCCGGCCACCATGGCATTACAGTCCTTGAATCCCAGCTGCAGCTTGACTTCAATCGCATCAAGACTGGTTCAGTTCTCATAAACTTGTCCTGAACCACAGCAAGACTAAAGTCATGTCCTTCTGTAACCGACAGAGCAGGCACAACTCTCTGTCCTCACCATCAAGAACCACGCTGGGAACCCACTCAACATATCAAGGAGTTCAAGTACCTTGGTATTACCCTGGATAGTACCCTATCCTACACTCGTCATATTGACACTGTTGCCAAGACCGCCAATATACGGATTGGACTACTACACAAACACAAGCACTGTATGCCCGCGGATGCCCTTAAACAGCCATCTACAGCTCTGTCACCTCTATCATTGACTCACGGCCTTGCCATCTATGGCTCTGCCCCAACAAGTGCCCTCCTCAGGATCTCAGTTGCTCTCAACAAAGCCTGTAGACTACTGACAGGTGCAGCCCAACTAACTCACACCTGTGACCTCTATGCACAGGCCAGCTGGCTACCCTACGCAGTAGAATACAATACCAGACCTGCTTACTTACCAAAAAGATTCTCCTTGGTCTCATGCCACCTGGTGTTAGCTCACTTCTTACTACCTACAGTGGCACTCACCAAACACGTGGTGCCTAATCTCTAACCTTTCAGGTTCCCAGATGTCGAACCTCCATGGGTCAGCGGTCCTTTATCTATAGAGCTGCTCAATGGTTCAATTCCCTCAATAAAGAATCACTTTCCTCTACTACACTTGGACCCTTCAAAAGGAATCTCAAACTTTACCTCACCTCTACCACTTAATGTGACTGCTTTGTTGAACAGCGCATCTCTAAACACCTCCCAGCTCACTCATGTCTCACAGCCCGCCTCTTCCCAATCTCATTCCTCTGGCACTGGGCCTTCCTTGTGACTCCTTTCCTGCTTCGCATCTCCACTGGTACAAGACATTTTCCACCACCATCGGACAGTGGCCCATTAGTCTGCCAACTTCCTCTCCCGGTCGCATGCCTGCAATACTAACTACCTATGGTGCCCTCTTCTGTTATTGTTACCGCAGCCAGCTGCCTACTCAAGCTGCTCGTTTTATGAATATCATCTCAAAGTATGTTATAACTGAGTATCTTTATTTTTTCTTTTAGTTGTTTTGGTTGTTTATTGTGCATTCTTTTACTACCTCTGTATGTATGTTGACCCTCATCCTTTGACGTGGAACCTTTGTAAACGAGCAGTTTCTGCTCAAAGGTATTTGTAATCCGAGAATTTAATAAATAAATAAATAAATACAATATGGCATCATCCTTCTGTTCATTTCCAAAACACTCAACATTTCTGCCCCGTGGTGGGTCATCAGTGCCTTCAGGCCACCCTTCTCCATCCTCCACCCCCAACCCACATCAGCATTTACCAATATAGTAGATCCCTTCATGCAGCAATTTCTTCCCAAACAAAAAGGAAAAAAATAATCTTAATGTAACCCCCCCCCCGGTGGTCGTCCCCCAGAGATCTCATACATACACAAACTAGGCAGCTGCATTAATTCAGTCCACGCTTCCGTGAAAGGCCAGAGGTGCCAGCATGGGAGAAGGCATGGCGACTCCTATACCATGTGCCTGCCTCCTCCCTCCCCCACGTACCTTAAGCTTAAAGAGTAGCACCAGCATCATGTCTTCTTCCTTTTTCATATATGTGTCCAAAACATTTCTGTTTATAAGACACTTCCATGGCCAGTCCCTCCCTAACATGGTAGAGGTGCTCAGATGCAGTGGTCGTTGATATCCGTGTTCAGCCTTCCTTCATGGCCACATACCGCCTCCAACACATGTGCAATTCAGCTCAGTTCCATGCCCCAAAGATCCGCGTGTGTGCAGGTAGGGTCTGAAGCTGCCAACCTGGGGAGAAGGGAGTCCAGCACACTTCTCAATGTTTGGTCACATCATAAATCCATTAGACATTTCGGGCCATTGCAAAGCATCCTCCGCACCAGCTCCTGACTGCAGATTCACCACTGTTACAGTACTCAGCCCAACTTCTTTCTCAGATCCTCCATGAAGCTGGTTGCCCTCTCCGGCTCCCAAAAGGTATAGGAGGCTCCCTCATGTTTGATTTTCAACACAGCAGGGTAGGTAAGAAACCCCTCAACTTTTATCTCTCTCAGCTGAGCTAGAACTGGATTAAAGGTACAACACTTTTTTAGCAGGCGATTTGAGTAATCTTGAAAGATATAAAGTCGGGATCCCTCATACACTAATTCCTTCATGCTGCAGTAGGCCCTTAAAACCGCTTCGATCCTGGAAGTTATGGAAACAGAATATGATTTGGCGGGTTGCCCGCTAGTGGCTTGGGGGAAACCTGCTCAATGTGCATGCTCCAACTTAAAATGGTCATTTTTTTGGAGTTAACCCAAGTAATGCTGGGAGCATGGCCGAGCAGAAGTCCAATATATCCAGTCCCTTCTTGCCCTTAGGTAGTCCTCTGAGCCACAGATTAAGCCGGCGGTTATAATTTTCCTGTTAGTCAAAAAGTCCTTTAAACTCTGTCAGTTCCTTCTCCAATGCTGTAATCCTGCTCGGCAGTGGCTCCACTGTATGCTTGATCCATTATAGCTTGCAGCCGGGTATCCAGTTTTCTCTCCATTTTCTCTAGTTTTTGTTCTATAGCTTCCATAACTTGCGAAGTAACTTCCTGATCCAGCGAGGACATTTCGGCCACAAAGAGTGAGATGGGGCCTAGTGCCTCAGGCTGCTTCACGGTTGTCTGCTTTTTTAAGTTCTTCGCCCCAGAACGCTGTCCTTTCCCAGGATTTTGCACTGGGTTCTCCTCTGTGATGATCAGACTTGCAAATCTCACGGATTTTATTTGCTTTTGATTTAGGATGCTTTAGATTTTAGATAGACTATTATCTGTAGAGTTGGGAGCTACAGGAGACCATGTCCTTACTCCTCAGTGCTCATTGGCGCCCCCCATTGTCTGTGTTTTTAATAGAGTGCATGATAAAGTGTGGAGTGCATAATGAAGTACAGAGTACATAATAAAGGACACAGTACATCATAAAGCATAGAGTGCATTGTGAAGTAGAGTGCACATGATGAAGTACGAAATGCATAATAAAGTATCGAGTGAACCATGAAGTATAGAGTGCATCATGAAGTACAAAGCGCATCATAAAGTACAGAGTGTATCATAAAGTACAGAGTGCATAATAACGTATCGAGCGCATCATGAAGTATTGAGTGCATCATGAAGTATCGCGCGCATTATGAAGTACAGAATGCATCATGAAGTAGAGTGCATGATGAAGTGTATTGAAAAATGTTTTAACATGAACTATTTGATTAAATTGTCATATCTTAAGATCTTCAATATTTAATGATGCATAATGAAGTACAGAGTACATAATGAAGTGTAACGTGCATGATGAAGTATAGAGTGCATCATGAAATATATTGAAAAATGTTTTACCATAAACCACTGTATTAAATTTGACTTGCTTTAGACCCTCAATATTTACAAGACACTATCTTAGTGATTCCTAATCAGTTGCACTTAACAGCAGAGTTCCACCACACAACAGGAATGGGTAAATACTGGAATCAGTCCGGTACTGGAATGTGCTCAGAACTTGAACAGTTTCAGTTTTCTTTTTGGCACAACCCCTTGACCTGCCAGAATGCTCCCTGCCCCCAAACACAGTGCAATATTACTGCTCCCTACCCACTGGAATTCGTACCTGACCTGTTAGAATTTATTTTGTTCAAAATTATTCACCAGGATAGCCTAGCTGAAATGCAACATCTCATTTCCAGTAGTGGTGCTGCTCCCACCCATTTCCACAGCTGGGTAGACTGGAGCACTGATAGGTTGAGTGACTTGCCAAAGGTCACAGAGTGAGTATTTGGTTCTGGTGGGGTTTGAACCTGTGAGCTGCTGGTTCCCAAGCCAGTGCTCTAACCATTAAACCACACTGCCTCTGTTGCCCCTGACACTTGGGCTGTCCCCCATTCTGCTATAAATGGACCTCATCCTGCTAGAACACCCCCTTTGAGGAGAATTGTGGTAGGTCAGAGGCCATTCCTGTGGGTCAGAGTAGGCATTCTGGTAGTTTGAGATGGGTAATCCTTGGTTAATGAGCCTTTTGGCTGGTTGGGAGTCATGCCAAAAGGAAAAACAAAATTGTTTCGGTGCCAGGTACATTTCAGTTCTGTATCGATTCTGATGCCTCCAATACCTGTCACAAGCAGAAATACGACAGTCACAGTGTTATTCCCTTTCAACCTTTCACAATAATTAACCATATTCAACTTTATGATGTGAAGTCATTGCACAGCACTGAGCAGTTGCTCACCCAGGACAGATATAAGAATGTGCTAGATGTTAGAGATCGCAATTTGGGGAAGTCATTAACATCCAGATAGCAAATTCAATATTTACAAATAGAGTAGCACCATGTCATAGGGATGGTTTTCTCACATGGCTGTCAACTTAATCTGGTAGCTACTGAATAGTTGACTTTCTGACTCATTACTTGGCCAAGGGCCAGGCTGCTGTAACGGTGGACAAAGTAACTGACAATCACGTTATGTTTGCGGAAATGAAAAGGACATCATATGGGCTCTTCCTTTCCAAGCCCGTGTGTGTGTGTGTGTGTTTTCAGTCTTTTTATAGTGTTTTGAGACAACAGGAACACAAAATCTGGCAAACTAATTTTCCTAATTTTTGGCAGGGGTTGTACAGAGGATGGAAATAATGTGTGCATAAGGGATAGGTGTGGTGGAAACCTTAGATAGTCACTCACATCTTAAAGGGCATCTTCTGCATGAGTGCACAAAGTAGTTCCTAGACCTATTGCCATGCGTAACACAAGCAGATAATGAAGGATAGGTGGCATTTCATTGATGAAGCTGGTGACTTGCAGATAGGTGGCATACACGTCACCACCTTTATCAGAGGAAGTCCCTTAATCTAATTCATCCTTGCAACTGAAGATAGTTCCCAGATCATTTCCCTATAAGCAGCCCTAACCAAACCCAAGCAAAGACCCAAAGGAATGCACCTTCTACAGATCCATTTCGTTCCTGACAATTCTCCCCACTCAACCCAATCAAATACCATAATCTTCTACCTCACTTTTTTATTATGCTAGTTTCAAGCTGAATGTCATTTTACATTAAACACTGTGGTCATAAAGAGGATAGTGTATGATCGCTCATGCACAAGAAGGACATTTTTCACTCGAGAGGTTTTTGTGGTAACTGGAGACCTCAAGAGTGCAGCTCAAGAGGTCTAGTTACCATGGAAACCTCAAGAGTTTAAAAATATCCTTGGCATGTATGAGCGATCATACCAGGGGCACCGACAGCGTGGGTGCTCAGGTGCTTGAGAATCCACAAAGTTAAAATGGGCACTCTCAATTTTTTTTGCCAGTTTATTTCTGTTTAAATCCTGTTCTAGGTGGCACTGCAGACAGCCCGTTTACCCCACCAGGGCTCCACCCTTTCCCAATCCTTCCCCTGCCATCCCTATATGTTAATTAAACTCTCTGAACTTAGCCGCTGCCTGCCGCCACATGCATTCATATTCCCGGTCCAGACGTTTAGGCTCATTCTTACTGACAGTCAGTACTCAGTCACTTTTCTGCATGTGTGGCAGACCTCCTTTCTCTTTGGCTCCCCCAGTGGCATAAACTACAAGTCAGAAGTCCCAAGACACATGACCAGTCAATGAGGGGTCATGTGATATGAGAATCGGGATGTTTGCTGCGGCTGCTTCCAACAGTCCTTCCATCCTGCCCTCATTCAGGGAACTGCAGTTTAGAGTGCGGAGGTACTGCGTAGCGTGCGCCATCGGGACTCGGTCGGGAGGACTCTGTCTTGTGTGAGGTAGAACATTTGCCATCTTAATATTTTTTCCAGAAAAAATATTATTGATAAATATACATGTCGACCAAAATACTGCTCACTGTTAACAATATATTGCCCAATACCTGTTGGTTTCCTTGTTTTAATTGGATAGCCCTGATATTTTGTTGCAGTAAAAATGCCCCATATTCTTGTGAAATGTGCCCAGAAAGTACAATGGCTAAGTGTCTCAGCAAGAAAGAGTGGCACAGAGTACAGCACCCCTTACACTGCTATAGGCTACCCTAGGAGCCAACTTAGTCTACCCGTGGGACCAGAAGGCATAATGTTTTCTGAGGAGGCTGTACAACCAGCTAAGCCATGCAGACACTTGGAGCAACAGTCCTGCTTTTCAGATATTACTGATTCTAATCTTTAGGAGCACTGGTTCACGCCTTAAAATATCTAGTATAGTCCAGAGGTTAGAGTAGCTGTGAATGAGCTTGATACATCCAGCAGACCTGGGTTGGAAGTCCCACAATCTCCTCCTTCCTGTGTGACTGAGCAAGTCACAACCACCCCAGTGCTCCCTAGTCACCGCTGAAAACAGGCACTTGTGCCTAATGGGCCTTACCCGCTTACCAAAGACTAAAGGTATATTCTTGCAATTACTCTGTAGGAAACATTCTATTTGTAATGTGTGCATTTTTTTTACTCTAGATTTTAGTCCATCTCTTTAGGAAAAGGAAGCCTGCCAAACATGGTAGTTTCATTACAAGGTGATCTGGTCACTTTGATGAAATGGGCTGATACTTGGGAATGGGGTATGAAGTTTTATGTAGAGAAATGTGTGATGATGTATTTCTGGTTCAAAAGTATGAAGCTACTTGTTACTTACTTTATTAAAAGGCTCTTCAACTCAAGAAAAGTTGCCAAGAGAAAGATTTGGGCATCATAATAAATTATCTAAAACTTGGCAGTGTGAGCAGGCAGCTGTTAGAACATTTAGAAGTCTAATAAGCAGCATACAGTATAACAGCAGTAGCAGAAATAATTTTGTTTTGCTCTCTGTGCAGCCTTATTTAGATTTTTTGTATGCAATTTTGGGCACCGTAACTAAGGAAGGATGTTGATAAGGTGAACCGTCCATGGAGAGGGTGCAGAGGAGGGCTAAAGAGCTGGTGTAGGATTGAGAAACATGATGTAAGATGCAAGTCTGGAAAAACGTCAACTGCGTAGCTTGGAGGAGAGAAGGGGTGACCTCCTGTTGAACATTACAAACAAGGCCCTTGGAATTCTATAAATCCATGGCCGCCGAAATTTTCACAGAGCTTAAATTTTACTACACAATGTACTATATGGTGTATGCCACAGAATTTATTGTTTGTGGTGATTTTTCATTAAATTGTAAAGCATTTGTATAGTGCCTGGCTCTGTTCATCTCCTCGTTTATCCCGAAGCACCTCCTCTTTGCTTAGAATATTGTGGTGTCAAGTACACCATCACATCCTATTTTAACTAATGGCAGGACTTTATTCTGCCAGATATTTTAGCTAATGATAGGACATCATTCTGCCAGAGATTTGCTGGCAATATAGTATAGAGGTTAGAGGAACGAGGTGTGAACAAGCTTGATACATCCAGCAGACCAGACCTGAGTTTGATTCTCACAACCTCCACTTACTGTGTGACTCTGAACAAGTCACTTAACCGCCCAGTGCTCCCAGGTCGCCCCTGAAAACAGGCAATTGTGCCTAGTTGGCCTTACCCAGTTACCAAAGACCAAAATTAAAATAAAAGATATGAATTATTCATGTTATTAGAAAGAACAGCAGTATGTGTGTGTGTGTGTGTGCGTGCGTGTGTGTGCGCGCATGTGTGTGTGTGTGTGTTTGCCATCTTGATGAGAACAGTAGGCTTCTTCTGCCTCACAGACTTAAGTATAGACCTGAGTAAGTAGGATGACATTTCATTTCTTTGCACCAGAGAAAGATCATTGCTATCCCCACCCTCCCTGGCCAGCCACTCCTTTGGCCCTGACAGAGGCCCCAAGTCTACCCTGCTCCACTGGTCACCATCCGCTGCCCCCCATAACCACCTATTGATCACTCAGGTGACCAGATGTCATTTGATGGGTCTCCCCCCCCTCTGGGGGAGAAATGCCCAGAGGCACAACTGCTTAGCCTGGCAATCAGCAGCGGGGATGGGTCAGTATAGGGCTATCCCGGGCTACGGTGGTGTTGCAGGGCCAGTGTTCATCATCCAGTCAGAGCAGGGGGCATGTTCCAGTTTTCTTGGCACACCCCACTCAACCCTGATTTGCTTGTGGGAGTGGTAACCTGAGGTGGGAATGTGCAATGGCATGTCAAGGCTTCATGTCCCCTAGCGCAGCTCCCAATCTTCCTGCAGGTGCCAAGGCCCTTCCCACCCCCCTGGGAGGGAAGAGTCCAGTGGACACTCCTAGAAACCTCCCTCCCGGTCTCCGCTCCTCAAAATGCACCACAAAGCATGAAGTACCCTATAGCTTCTGGGGACCTAGGCGGCCCCCAAGACCCTCAACCTTTTAGAATTACTCTGAGCACCCACGACATTTTTCAAAACCTGGCACCCCTGGATCATACACTGTCTTTTATAATGTATGGTCGCTCATAAAGAAAATGTGTCCTTACTTTTTTTTGGTTTTTTTATTGTCGCTCGCTTCCCTGGACAGTTCTCACCACCGTGGCCGTTTCCCCTGGATTGTAGATCACCAGTACGCGCATGCAAGACCATGTTCTAAGTTGTTATGTTGCACTAGCTGTGTAGCTAGCACAACATAACAACCCAGCTTACATAGCTAGTGCAGCGTAACAATGTTTTTGGAGGGATGGATTTCCATCCCTAACAACGTTCGACCATACACTATATATGTTTTAATACCATTTTAGATCACCCTATTCAACCTGTCTTGTAAGATTCAATTTTTTACCTATTTCGAGTCTGGTTTGCTAGTTTAAAAAAAATATATACTAATAAATATAAGCATCATGAAGTATGCCTGCCACAAGGTTGTTATCAGTATTCTCAATGGTATTTAATGCCCATCTTTTACTATCACTTCTCTTTTGACTAAGATGAACTTGCATGCAACCAGGGCTGACATGCTCATAGAGTTGGGGAGCACAAGCCCTCCCAAATTCCCAAGGAATGCTTTTTTAAAGAGCACCTTTCTCTGTGCTCAAATAACAAAAAACGCCCCCCTTCCCCCTCATCTTGTCCCTGTTTCTTTCTTACATGACTAGTTTCATTTATGTACTAGGGAGCAAATTATTAAACTCCCTCTTCCCTATTTCACATCCTTATCCACCAATTTATGTTAAACTGACCAGTAATGTAATAACAGGCAATGGGCACCATGATGTCAAAGCCATCAGTTTCAATACAAAAGACTCGGACGTACTTTTCTTTTTAATATTTCCTTTTTATTGAATGACCAGACCATATTATGCAGACTATACAACAGAGCATTTCAGCTGTGACCATGATACAATAACATCTGAAAGTCATGTACTACACCGGATATTTCTGTCATTCCCCTTCTCTCTGTAGTACATCTCTTAAAAATGTCAATAAAAATGATATTGTTAAAAAAAATGAGGAAACAGGAGGCTACCTTACCTGAATGGGAGTTGTTCTAGTGTTCTTTTAAAATGTTTTATTCTGCCCTCTAAGGAAGGGAATGGATCATAATTTGCCCCTGAGGGGCAGGCCACTCGGTCCCTTCCACTTCTTGATTTTTGGCTCCTCTCTCGTGCTCAGGTGTTTTGTGATGTAAGCAGATAGAGAGTATGAGCGCACACTCCAGGCAAGTCTAGGAAGCATCTTTTTAAAAGCCAATTTTCTGATTTTTAACATGACGTTTGGTGCAAAGTGAAACTAGGATTCGACTAACAAGAGCCTTGTTAGTTGATCCCTGGCTTCTCAAAAATCATATTAAAGGAAAACAGCACACAATGCTGATATTTCACCCACGTGTGCAAAATGCCTAATTAAGAGTTCTATGAATAAACTGCATTTTTTAACGTTTTAGATGTTTTTAAGCTATTTCTAACATTGCACTAAAATGCTTGAGTCACACGGATGCCAGCAGCCATCTTGCACATAGAAACTGGCTTCCCATGTACCCAATATGCTAATTAGTGCTGACAACCTCTATCGTTAGTCGGCAGCGCTACTTAATATATTGAGTGCACAGGAAGCCCACACACATGCAGAACTCCTGAGGTGCACAAAATTATTTTTACGACTGCATAGCCAGAGGTTAAAGTTGGGGTACTCAAGGGTATGGTGTTCCACTACATTTTTGCACTCTACCATATGTTTAGTGCGTGACCTTATGATGTTCACATGCATAAGTTCACCACTCTTTTTATCAACTTGTCTCCTGAGCATAGCGTTGGTGCGCATGATGTAATGTGTTCAGGGGTACAATGGCGATGGAGATAAGGAATCGGAACTGATACATACTACTTTCAATATCTGCAGTGGAATCAGATCACCTAATTAGTATGCATTGAATTGCAGCTGCCTCCCCCCACCTTTTCCTGATCTAGTTTTAGTCTGTTCTCGGGAATGCTGCCTGCCATTCTTCTGAGGAACAACCAGTAGGGGCCTCTTTTTTTCCCCTTGAAAGTGCTGTCTGCCCTCAAGGAAAAACAAAAAAGACAGACGAAGAGTCACGTGTAGACTCAAAGCGCTGGGGTTGGTGCCATGGTATCTCTGCCCCTCTGTATTTTATGATTTGCTTTTGGTGATTCATTTATAACTTTATTACGTTTTGCTGCCAGTGTGCTGCCTTGTCTTTTGCGCTTTGTTTATTCAGGCAAACACCCACTCCATTTTTTAAGCGCACCCCACCTGTTCTCTCACTCTCTCCCTCTCTCTCTCTCTCTCTCTCGAGGAAAAACGGTCTATAATTTTTTTTATTCTGCCCTTGGGAGCATAGCTTGCCCTGCTCCCATGGAACAGACAGTCAGAGTCCTTTTTTAAATTCTAATCTATCCCTGGCTGTCACTTCCCCATTTTCTGTCCTGAATGCATTACGCCATTCTACACCTCACCTCTTTTTTTTTTTTTTACTCTTATTTGTACCTGGTGCACTGTCGGCAATCCACACCCTGGCATCTGACTCCATCCGGCCACTGTCTGTCCCGACTCCGCCCCCATTGAAGTTCCCACTGTGTGCCCCCATAGATTGCCTCCCATGGCGGAGTGGCAGAGAGCTCCCCTGTACTCCCCACCAAGTCCGGATTCAGTTCCAGTGATGCTCCGAGGCCGGAGCGATCCAGAGCCAGCCATCAAGCTACATCGACGGTACACCACTTTTTGTGTATTTACTCCCATCAGAGTGCGTGCGCGCAATGACGTCAAGGTTTACTTCCCACCGTCCGCCGCAGTCCGCCCCTTACTCTGCCACCAGTTCTAGTTGAGCCCCCAGTCACCACCAGGGGCCGCCACAGAGCAGTGGTTCTCTTGGATCCCACGCTAGGATAGGAGAGCATTCCTCTGGATGCTCAATCCTATCCTTCCCCTGCCAGCCCCTGATGCCCCGGACTTGCATCTGAACCCAGATCACCAGCATGGTGTGAGATGTGGCGTCCAGCACCTCAACCCTTAGCACCACTGGGCCGGCCCAGCTCACCTCTTTTCATGGCTGCACAGCATAACTATGCAAGATGCAATGCATTCTGGGGGAAATATGGGAAAACAAACCAATGCATGCAACTTTTAGCATCTGCAGTGGAATGACACAATCTAATTAGCATGCACAGGATTGCTGCAGCACATCACTGCAGAATGTTTCAATGGAATATTTTGTCAGTATTTTCTTTTTAGTAGGATCCTTTTTAGGTAATACATATTTTTTCAAGTACTGCACGTGTGTGTTTCTGGCACCATGACTCTGAGAGATGGACAGCAGATCTTAAGGATTGCTAGGGTGGCAGGGCACGGGGGAGCTGGATGTGATTGTCCACCTGGGCACTACTGACCTAGCAAGGGACAGGGTTGGGATTGTGCAGGGAGAGTTGAGAAAACTGGGGAGGGGCTTAAGGCAAGTAGCGCATGTGGTGGTATTCACCGAGGTGCTACCTGTCTTCGGCCGAGGGGAGGATAGGGTACTCTGCACTGGGAGCTTCAGCTCATAGCTGAAGGAATAGTGCAGAGAGGAGGGGGTTCAGCTTCACTGGGGACTGGGGACCAACCTGGAGGGATATGTGTGCCTATACAAAGGTGATGGCCTGCATCTGTCTGGCAATCTTAAGTGGACAGTTGAAATGTTACTTTGATGAACATTTAAACTAGCTAAGGGGGGTGGTGGAAAGTCAAGGGGAGGCACAGATTGCCCCTCCCTCAACAACTGAAGCAGCAGGAAGGGATATCCAATGGGAGGAAACTCCCCCAGGAAGCAAGTTAAAAGAAGCAGCAAGGTAGTAGAGGACAAGGGGGATGGGAAGAGAAGTTGTAAAAAGAGAAGGGAAGAGGAGATGGGGCACATGTCGGGGAAGGGGGGTTGCAGGCAGAGTGGGAGCAAGGTGTGGAGGGCAATGTTTGCAAATGCAAGGAGTCTTGGAAATAAAATTCTGGATCTGGAGGTCGTCATGGCGGAGGCCGTCCTGGATCTTGTGGCCATTACTGAGTCGTGGTGCGCAGGGAACTCACTGGAAACTGGGATATGGCCATACTAGGCTATGCTCAGTTCAGGAAGGACAGGGAGTGGAGGAAAGGTGGAGGGGGTGTGCTGTATGTGGAGCAGCATATCAAAGAGATGGAAATGCAAGGGAACCAGGGAGGAAGTAGGGGTTGTAGGGGCTGTGAGTCATGCTGGAGGTAGTAGCCAGAGTCACTATTCACACCGGGGTAATATACAGATCTCCAGCACGGGGGGGAGAACTGGATAAGGCACTGGAGGAGACCATCAACATGATGGCAGAAAAGGGGGAGGTGCTGCTGATGGGGGACTTCAGTCTCTAGGATGTAGAGTGGAGCCTCCCCACCGCAGCTTCAGCTACAAACAGGGCCATCCTAGACTCCCTGCAGGGGGCATGTCTCAGGCAATTAGTCAGAGAGGCCACTTGAGGTAGGGCAATACTGGAGCTGGCACTCACAAAGGAAGACAATATTGCAGACGTCACGGTGGGATGCAACCTGGGGACCAGCGACCACCAGACAGTGTGGTTTAACATAAGGACAGTGACAGAGACAAACCACACAAGAACAAGTGTCCTGGACTTCAGGAGGGCAGCTTTAAAAAAAAATATGGGTGAATGCCTCAGAGACAACCTAGCAGGGGGCTTACATGGGTGGGATGGAGGAACAGTGGATTCCCTTGTGGCTACTGTACAACAAGAAAATGTTATGGTACCTGAGATGGTGGCTGCAGAATTGTCTGCTGTGAAGGAGAATGTGATAGAGACATCCCAGGTGGTTTCGGAACCACTGAATGCTGATGATATCTTACTGCTGTAATTATTAAATGTACAGCCCTTTTGCTTCAGCTCTTGGCCAAAGAAGAGATGGCACAGGCAGCAGCTGGTACCTGCTCTGAGTTGGTTTCCTCACTCCCTGTCTCTGCAAATATCAGAAGCATTAGAAGTGCTTCTGATACTTGGAGGCAGTATAGCGCAGTGGTCTAAGACTCTGAGCTGCAAATCTGGTGACATCCAGCAGACCAGACCTGGGTTTGAATCCCACAGCTTCCACTTGCATACTGTGTGATCCTGAGCAAGTCACTTAACCTCCTTGTGCTCCCAGGTCGCTCCTGTAAAAAAGCTTTCAGCTTAGTGTGCTATACTTGGTTAAACAGGCCAAATAAATAAAAAAGTGTCAAACCACACCCTGTGTCAGTCGAGGAACTGTCAGTGTCAGAACACTGGCTAAATCAAAGCCCAGCACCATCTGGGACTGAGAAAGGGACGTCCAGTCCCAACACTGCCATATACTGCTTCTCAGTCCGTAAAACTGGTTGCATGCAGCTGGCCCGGTGGTGCTGAGGGCTGAGGCACTGGATGCCTTACCTCACGCTATGCCGGTGACCCGGATTCAGGAACGACCTCAGGTTGTCGGGGAGCCAGCATGAGGGAGTGGGATTGAGCAGTCACAAGGCAGCTCTCCTCCCATGTGGATGCCTGCACCTCTGTAGTTCCGTTCCCTCCCCACGGATGGAGGTCCAGTGGAGTGTAGGCAAGAGGGGCAGTGGTGATAGCCAGGGTGGAGTAGAAGAGGCTAGCTGTTACCGCCAATGCACATGTGCCCCACGCACGTGGCATGTAAGTGTCTGTCGGCCGGGTTAGGGAGAAGCTCCATAAAATACATATGGGGAAAAAAAAATGGTCCCAAGTGCTGCGGGGTTTTATAAAAGGGCCTGATGGGCAATGACTGCCTGGAGTACCTTTGACAGCCTCGGTAATCATCACTCTAGAAAAACAGGCAAAGCCTAAGCCTCTAAAAAAAAAAAATGGGAGTAGGTGTATTTGCTAGGAGGACTGGGTCCTGCAGCAGTGTGACATGACAGCTGCACACTGTACAAGTGAAGGTCGAGAGTGAGTCTCCTAAGGCAGTGTTGGGCATACCAACTGAACGTTCTCCTAATTCTGCTGGATATCTGCCTAGTATTACTTTGACTGAAGCTATTGATAAGGATCAGGTCTCCGTGCTTTCAGCAACTAAAGTGAAGACCACAAGATGCCCATCACAAGATGGCCTCCCTCAGGCTTTGGAAGAGGGGCAGTCTGGGGTTCAGGATCCTCCACGAACTGTAGAACAGGTGAATTTGGATGCCGCTGAACTGGTTTTTCCTTCACTACCACCATTGCTTCCATGCCAGCAGCAGGGGAAAAAAGAATCACAAGAAACATCTGCTGAGGGATCGAAGAAGGCGGAGGATAACACCGCCCCCCCCCCCGCCAAAGTTCTCTGAAATTTTTACTTACACAGTCAAACCAGCACAGAGATAGGATGCCATCAGGTTAAGATATGTGTGTGTGTGTGTATGTGGGGGGTGGGGTGGGCTGAACTCCCACCTGATAGAACATTTGTAATTAGGACTTTGATCAAGGACTCCATGTCTTTTGCTGACTCTGACTTGTGCACTTCTATTCACATCTCTAATAAAGAGCTGTATGATAGACTTAAAACGGGAGAGTCTCCGGATAGATTTTGGGTGCAATACAACACCCTTAAAGACACACCCCTCTGGGCCCCTTCATTGTGATCCCCTTAAATAAGCCTACAGTCAAGGTGGTGACTGTTATGTTTCTCAACAAAGGGGTGAGTGTCTCAGACATAATTTAATGGTTAAAACAGAGGTGTGCGGTTTTGGAAGTACCTGCACAGTTCTGAACAGTGAAAAGGTCTGGACAGAGGGGTTGGAAGTGTATGGTAAACTTGCTTTAAGGAGAATTTGTGCAATATAATCGGTGCACCAAGGGCTTGCGAATTTTTCAGGGCTTTGGAAAATCGGGCCCTATGTCTCAACTCTGTTCTCCCAAACCCCACTGGTAGACACTTCCCAGTTTTTTTTTTAATTCAGTACAGGTCCCTGCTTTAAAGAATTCTATTAAACAGTCTCTGATTGCACCTGTTTCTGTCTGAGGTGTCTTCAGCAGTACAGTCTTTGAAAAACAAACCAGCTACTGGTAGTGATGGAACCTCCAGTGAAAATAAAAACGTTTCTGCCTGAACTGAGTCCAGCTTTGGTAGAACTTTATAACTTTGTCTTTGGCATCTGGTCAGTTACCTGATACCATTTACATTCACTAAAAATACCACCAACAGCTTAATCTGGTTCAAGGTCAGTTGGCATTCATCTGTATCCCCCTCCCCCGGGTCGTGCCTGAAAATAGGCAGGATTTGTCTAGTGCACTTACCCGGTCAACAAAAGCTAAATAAATAAATAAATAAAATTTATCAAGTCTTGTTAATATTTGTATTTAAAATGGGCAACCAGACCAAGCTGCAGAACTGGAAGTCTGTCTGTCTTCCGAATGTCAATCAAAATTTTTTTCCGAAAATTTGGGCCAGGCAGTAGGAACTGGTGGGCACAGACCTAATTTCACCTTACCAGGCTCATGCCATTCAAAACAGAACCATTCATGACAATTTAATTGCACCGAAGGAAGTATTTGTAAGAGGCACTTTAGGGAAGATTTATGGGGTATGTACTGTCACTTGACCAAGAAAAGGCTTTTGACTGCCTGGCACATAGCTACCGTTTTAAAGAAGACAGGAAATTATTTTTTTTTTTTCTGTTTATCTCCGCCTCTACCACCCTCAGCTCCCCACTCAATCGGATCCCTCAATGCTCACACACACGTCTACCTTCCCGACCCAAGCTCTGCCCTAGAGTGCACAGCTCAACTCCCCGAGGCTATTTCGATGGCCCAGATTACCCCCCATGTGGAGTGAGGAAAGGTTCCTCTTTTTACCTTCCCTCTGAGAGTTTTTCCGGCGAGAGGGCTTGCACAATGGTGTCTGCCTTAGTTGGTGGGTGACGAATGTGCTGCTGGAGGAGTCTTCACCTAGGAGAGGTGAGGGTTGTTTTCCTGTGTTTCTGTATCCAACGTCGGCATGCAATGGGGGCAAGGGGTCAGGCGAACACTGAGACATGCGTCCGCCCCAGTCCCCAGCCGACGTCAACCCCTTGTGTTGCTGCCTCCCCTAGACCACACTGACAGCCCCCCGAATTCACCAGGAGATGGCGGTATCGCAGGGGGGGAAGCTTCCCCTCCCACCCCAGAGAAGGAGAGCAAGCCGTTGGGTGCTCAGTCCTTCCCCCCCCAGCCAACCCCACCAGTGGCCCGAGTCTGTTCCCGAATCCGGGTCACCAGCGTGGAACGAGGTGTAGCGTCCAGCGCCTCAACCCTCAGTGCCACTGGGCCGGCTACAGGAAATTATTTTTACTTACAGTAGCCCCTCACTGTAACAAATGCTTTGGAAGCCATGTCTGCCGTTCATTATAGCTCCTCATTCATTACAGCAAGGGACGCTAATATGGGACATGCAGCAGGGTGGGGGGGTGCTCAGTTAAGTATGCATGCTAATACGGGAGGCAGAGGAGAGAGATGGGCTTCAGCACACAGAACATTCTGTAACTTGCTCCGATTACTTTGATGTTGATCAGTTCATGTATCAACCCCAGTTTTTACAAAGTACTGTACTGGATTCTGGAGACATTTTTACCAAGCAGCCCCCGAAGAGGAGTGGTCAGGTGTTGTAGAAACGTAAAGGATTCTGGCTCTTGTGAATCATTATAAATATTCAGGAGTCTGGACTCCCATTTTATTTTAGTCTTTGGTAACCAGGTAAGGCCCACTAGGCAGAAGTGCCTGTTTTCAGGGGCGACCTGAGAGCACTGGGCAGTTAAGTGAATTGCTCAGAGTCACACAGTATGCAAGTGGAGGTTGTGAGAATCAAACTCAGGTCTGGTCTGCTGGATGTATCAAGCTCATTCACACCTCGTTCCTCTAACCTCTAGGCTATACTGCCAGCTCATTGCAAGTGGGACTTCCATATTGATAACCTGATTAAAAAACTAAATAAGGACTTGGGGGTGCTGTATAAACACAGAGATTGTCTTTCATCTGAAGTTAAACTACAAATTGTGACCTCCATGATAATACCTCTAATTGGCTATGGTGATGTGGTGTATAATGGAGCTGCAGGAGGGGTTTTGGGAAGATTAGATGTAATTTTTAATAGATATGCATGCTTTGTTTTAGATGCACCCTGGAATACGTGCCATTGTTTTCTTTATAGAGCCTTAAATTGGATATCTCTAATGGAACAGCGTAACATGCATGTACAATGTTTGACTCATCGCTGTTATTTCAAAAAAGCACCTGGTTACTTAATATAATTATGGAAGGAGCAGAATGTTAAAGAGGGGTTGCGATCTGCAGGGGAAATAAGTTTTAGGGTGCCATCTATGAGAACAGTGAGGGGCCAACATTGTTATGTATATGAAGGCCCAAAATTGTGGAATTCACTGCCAGACCACATGAGGACATGTACTAATAAAATATCACGGAATGTGTTAAGATCCTGGTTTGAAAATGCTGCACTTTTTCCAAAAAGTTGTTGTATTTGAGTGATATGCATTTAATGTATAATTGCCATTTTGTTTTGTATTAATGTATCCATGTGTATGTTATAGTACTTTTTAATGTGAAATTGATACTTTTGTACAGTAGGACCCCATTGTAAATTAGTCTTGGCTAAACTGGGTTATCCTGTTTCTGGTATCAGAAATAAAACTTTTTACTACTACTACTGCTAGGTTAGTACAGTATTTCTAGATATGAATTGTCCTGGGGAATTGTCATAAGCTGTTACACCCGCCAATACCACCAAACTGCAGGCTGTGACCCACTGTGACCTGCTCGCACTCACACTTACCCGAAGTGATTCCTAGCTAGCTACCAACAATGTGGATATATGCCTTGTTCTGCATCTGCCTCGCAACTCTGCTTCTTTTAGGAGAGCAGTATAGTGCAGAGGTTTAGGGCTCTGAGCTGCAAACCTGGGGACCTAGGTTTGAATCCCACAGCCCCCACTTGTATATTGTGTCACCCTAAGCAAGTCACTTAACTTTCTTGTGCTCCCAGGTCGCACCTGGAGACAAGCTTCGGCTTAGTGTGCCTTTCCAGGTTAAAACAATTTCCCCTTTCCCTTTCCTTTCTCAGACGGCTCTCCACTGGTTAGGCTCCACATCTTTCTGCTTTCCTTCCTCTGCGCACAACCACTATACAGTACTGTATTTGAAAAAAACGAACAACTAATGCAAGCAAATACAGCTGGAAATACCAGGGGTCACAGGAGGCATTCATTATACCTGTGATTTTGCTATAACGGGGTTTGCTGTAATGAGCGATTACTGTGGCTAACTGCCCTTCCATTTTCCTTTCCACGCCAGTTATGTATTCTGATGTGCTTTGATGATTTTTTGATAAATAAATGATTTAGCTTTGGGGTGTCCTCTGATCTACATAGAGTTCCTCTCTCCTCACCAGCTTCTGCTCTTCCTTTTCATATTTCAAAGGCATTCTGTGACATCACTAACACCATTCCATGCTAGTCATCTGAATGACCTGCAATGGTGTTATTGATGTCACAGAATGTTCAGGCAGTATGAAAGGAAAGAGCAGCACACCTGCTGCAGAGAGAGAGATTCAGGGTAGTTAAAATGCAACAAAATTAAATTATTAATTTAACAAAAAAGTTAAAAAACATATCATAGTACTAGGTCGATCATAAAACAACTGGAGGGCATCTAGAGGTGTAAAAATGGTTTCCTATCACCTTCAAGGTCTTGTATGAATATGGGTTGCCACCTAAATTCATAGGTTGGACTAAGCATCTATATGCCTAAGCCTGGGTGTGTCCTTTTGATTAATGGGTAGGTGGAAAAATCGGTATGGGCTACTAGAGAGGTATGGCAAGGGTGCCAACTTAGCCCACTGCTTTGTGTTTTTTGGAACTGTCTCTCTTGTAAGGATGTTAGCTGATCATTTTGGTGTAGTTCCATAGATGAGGGCTCTTCCGTTTTAAAATCCTGGTGTATCTCCTGCCACGCCGGCAACCCGTGTTCACAGTGCAAGCTGGTCATTGGGGGTCAGCCGGGGTGGGAGAAGATCGAGCATCCAGGGGACAGCTCTCCTCTCCCGGGGACGGTGGGGAAGAGAGACCGACACCTGCCTGACACCTAGTGGAGGCTAGGTGTTGTCACACCACGTCCTGCACTGTTGGGCTTGGAGGTGGTGCAGCCAACTGGCATGCAGAAGCATACGCAGCTCAGCCATTGTCGGCATTGTATGCTCCCCTCTGCAGAAAGACAGAAACTGGTCCCAGTCGAGCGGTATGAAGGCTGCCCTCCGAAGGCTCCACCCCCAAGAAGGCACCTCCCTGAACTGGATCTGGTCCTGGCAGGTAGAGTTGGGGGCTCCACCCCACCCTGCCACAGAGGGTAAGCCACGGGGGAAGAAGGGAAGGGAAGTTTGAAGGTTGAGGTATGGGGCTGGGAGGGCGGCAGGATAGTGGGCCAACTGGGATGGAGGGAAAAAAATAGTACCAAAAAAAGGAAATCCTGGCGTATGGAGAAGATGTTAGCCTTTTCATTCAGAATTAGTCTGCAGAATCAGCTCTGCAGGATATTCTGAGTGAGTTCTCCCTGACATCTGGGTCCAAAATAAATACCAAGAAGTGCGCAGGAATTGGTATCGGGGTGAAAAGAGACAAAGAAACTATCATAGCTGGTATCCAGGTAACAGGCTCCCATACTGATTTGTTAGGTGTCAGATCTGGTAGCGAAAACATGGCAGTCTATAACTGGGAAACCTGTCACTCTGAATGTGGCCATGGCCTTCATGATGAAGTAGAAATCTTGGAAGGTAACCAAAAAGAAGAGAGTTTTTCTTCTCAAATCCCTTTTAATTCTGAGATTCCTATAGGTGTGTTTTTTGTTTCCTCCATCTGTTGATATAGAGGCCAAACTGTGCAGTATTTCTTTTCTTTTTGGGGGAGGCAGTAGGGTTAACCCCACTAAGAGGGGAATTACTAATCTGCAGTCTCATGAGGGTGTGTGAGGGTGATAGACCCGTAGGTTTTTTATTGCCTTTTTTTTCTTCTTTTAATATAAAATCCTCTTGGTTGAAGATAGGTTTTGGGTATCTTTGTTATCTGAATGGATGACACCTTTTCTTCAGAATTCATATCAGGGAAAAATTCAGTTCTCACGTCCACTCCAATATTCTGGTTGTCCAAGGTATATAAAAGGGGCACTCACTTAGGCAAGACTGTAGCACTTGTCATCGAACTTGGTACTGACTTTGTTTCAAAAGGGGATTTTAAGACCATGTTTTGTCCACCATTTTTTTTCATAAACCCAGACCTTCCTGGTTGTCCTGCTGATAAAACGAAAATCACTTTGAAATGCCTGTCCAACACGTGCATTCCTCCCCCAAATGTGGAATGTAATGTAGTTATGCTCACGTGGGTGCCTGTGTGTTAAGAGCTCTCAAAAACATAAAAGTCAGGAAGACAGATGCCATCTACTTCTGAGTTGTCCTAAGGTGTTAGGATCTCAGGAACACCTTTTTTCAGAAATGTCCCTATATACAGGGTTTTTTAGGTGTTTTTTGGGGCCGGGAAATCGGAAGCACCACATTTTGTCGATGGTACAGAGACAGCACAATGCCGACACTCGGTATTGTGCCATCAATAACCAATGTGCCCCCTGCACCCCCTGTATTTAAATATAATCAACTCCAGGTCGGACTTGTTTCAGGAAGGGGGCACAACACTGGGAGGAGCCGTGTTGGTGAACTGCAGTGTATTACAGTGACGTTCGTTGCAATGGTCTCTTTTCATCGTTCACGGTTTTGGTTTCGCTGTACTGTGGGCCATCAGGGAAATTGAGGTGACCACTGGTTGCCCAAATAACATATGGTTGCATGACATTTGGACTTCCACTACCTGGATGGAATAACTTGAATCCAGACATTATTGGGGTTCTGTCTACTGTTTTGAAATTGTGTATATGGTAGTCAAGATTTGCCTTCTTAGTGCTATATCAGGTGGTGATGAATTTGGAATTGTACTCGTCTATTTATATAACTTTGTGTACAGTTAAGTAATAGGATGCATGTACTTTTTCTGCCTCTGAAATGTATGATCTGTGGAGAGCCTTCACAGATTTTTCTTTGACTTCTTAAAGTGTTACTGATTTGTGTTTTGTGGTAAGGGTGACCATAGGTAGGGTTTCTGTTTCTATTTTTTTCTGACCTTTTCTGATTCTGAATTGGAATATGTTGTTTTGATTTCTTTGACTGCATTTTACTAATAAAAAAAAAACAAACTACTCTGTCCTAAAAATTGCCATGGGATCTTTAACGTCTACCTGAATAACCAGCAAAACGGGCAGACCAGACGGGTCCTCCATTTAACATCTCGTCTGAAAGATGGCCTATCAAGGAGTCCTCCCCCCATGCTGCACTACAATGTCAGTATTAGGATTTTACTCTAAGCTCCTACTGTTGGGTTAGAACCCACAACTTTCTGATCTTTCAGCTTCAGAGCAGAGTGTACAGCCTGCTGAGCCACTGACACTATTAGTGTCTGGTATCAGTACAATACTGTTATACTGAAGTGTCACTATGTTGTAGCTACTTGGTCCCTGAGTGGAGGCGGAGCTTCTATCCCACTATATGGTATGTGTGCGTGGAAGAGGAAGACATGAATGAATCTGTCATCTGTTTTAGTCTCTTCAGTCAGAGCTGAATTGCCTAGGCTGTGTTCCTAGGAGGATGAAATTTGATGCTTAAATGAAATCTGAATTGCTGCTTAACTTTATTACGGAGTGGGCATTGAGTGAATGTGCTTTTATTGCTGCCCCTCAGACCTCACACCCGTTGTCTCTCCACTTTATCTATCATAATGGACTTTAACCAGCCTTTGACCATGGAGGAGGTCCCTAGTACTCAACTTCCTTGGTCAGTTACATGTTTATTTCTCCATAATGCATACATTATTTCGTATCGGATACCAATTAATACGTTTATTTACTGAAATGGTTTTGCCAGGTAACACACAAAGATTCAAGAAGAATCTTATTTACAGATACAACCAGGGAGGGGAATGGATAATCAGGAAGTAACCATGATAAATAAACATATTGCAGTAGATACTCGATAAAATATTGTTGTACATATACAATGTAATTTAAATGTACTGTATATAGAGATACAAGAAGCAGGTAATACAATTCATAGTATAATACAGAGTCGGATCTGGTGAATGAACCAGGGGAGAACAGGTCTAAGTAGGATAATATTAAGGCCCAGTCTAGGTCAAATACTGTCACAATAAGGTATAAGAACAGTCTTGAGCAATTGTTTGGCATATGGCGCACCGGTTGGTAAGCTAGACTCTAGGGATAAGCTATTCCATAGCTGAGGTAGGCTAACACTGAAAGGTGCGTTTACCAGAATTCCTGTTAATCAACTCTGACATCATCAATACAATAATCAGTTATGACATCCCCAACTAACAACCCTTTTAAATTTCCTACTCCAAACTCTATTTTGTATTTGCAATATTTCATTGTTTTGGGGGGTTGGTGAAATTCTGGATTTAGAGTGGTTCCCTCAGCTTCATACCAACAATACTCATGACTCTTGAAGGCGGGTTAAGTCTGTCTGAATTGTACATACACCACGTCTGCATTGTCTGTACACCATGCCTGCATTGTACATACACCATGTCTGCATTCTACATACACCATGTCTGCAATATATGTATACCATGTCTGCATTGTACATACACTGTGTCTGCATTGTCTGTACACCATGTCTGCATTGTATATACACGATGTCTGCATGGTATGTATACCATGTCTGCTCTGTACATACACCATGTCTGCACTGTACATACACCATGTCTGCACTGTACGTATACCATGTCTGCATTGTATGTACACCATGTCTGCATTGTATATATACCATGTCTGCATTGTACATATATCATGTCTGCATTGTATGTACACCATGTCTGCATTGTATGTATACCATGTCTGCACTGTACATACACTATGTCTGCATTGTACATACACCATGTCTGCACTGTAAATACACCATGTCTGCACTGTATGTATACCATGTCTGCACTGTACATACACCATGTCTACAGTATACATACACCATGTCTGCATTGTATGTACACCATGTCTGCACTGTACATACACCATGTGTGCACTGTACATACACCATGTCTACATTATACGTACACCATGTCTGCATTGTATGTACACCATGTCTGCACTGTACATACACCATGTCTACATTATACGTACACCATGTCTGCATTGTATGCACATCATATCTACATTGTATGTACACCATGTCTGCACTGTATGTACACCACATTTCCCTACTTTTGTGGGGTTAAGTTGAACTCTAAGTGATGTATTAACGCATTTTTGCAGTAAGTCACTAATATATATATATATATATATATATATATATAGTAGTAAATATACATACATACATGTATATAGATAAATATATAGATGGATATACACATACACATTTATAGTGGAGCTTGCTAGGATGTTGCAACACAGTGTCACAGATTCCTGCACAACAAAAGGGATTGACTGCTGATGAAATTGTCGTCGTCATCATCATCATCATCATCAGCTATTTCCCCACATTTGATTGAAATCAGTTATCTAATTAACCTCTACCATGTAATTACCACTCTATTAACACCTTAATAGCAATTTAGCATCTCACAAGCACACTACGAAGCATCTTATTGCAACATTTTTAACATATATAACTGTACCCCCACACACACACAAGTTGGACTTATCTGGTCTGCCTCCCAGCTGTTTGGTCTCACCAGTCTTGGGTCCTGTGGTGCCCTTTGGTTGCTCCTGCCAGCTTTAAGTGCCTGTTTTGCTGGGGAGGGGGTTGGAGGAGTCTGTGTAAATAGTTAAATTCACCAGCTGGCAGTACAGCACATCTAGCACTGGGCAAGCACTGAAGTGCCACACAGCTTGGTGTGTGCAAATTCGAGCTGGCTCCAGCATGAACGTGCAAGTTGGTGATCTGCTCACAGATTCTACTTAGCACTGTGACACCTGTGTTCAGACTGCCCTGGCAGTGCAAGTTTGATGTCCCTTGTGTGTTTTGACCCCTGGGATCCCAAAATACACATGAGGGGTCCAGGGACACACTTGTGAGCAAAAGAAAATACATTTTGCACACATGTATAAATGCTTAATGTGTACTGTTACTTTGAGGACAGCCAAGGCTGCCATGTGAATGGGTTTCTGCCGTCACCTGGGGGACTCAGTGCTACTATGCTAGCGACTGTCTGGGAAAGACTCATTTACTGGCCATTCCTCAACTGAACAACAGAAAAGAGTGACATCTATTGGGGTGTGTGGATATTAATGTTTACAACAACTTTGAAGCCATATAAAGTAGTATACCATTGTAACAGCGATGCTGTTACAGTGACAGCAACCCGCCAACACCCACAGTGTCACTCAGGTTGCCAGAGCAATGACCGAGTCATTGACTCTGGAGTTTGGTCACTCTCCCTCAAGATCTGCCTCCCCCGAGTTGGAATCCTTAAGTCCAGGTGGGGCATGGGGAGGCACAGCCCCACCCCCGCATGAACACTGGTTGGGTGTTGGTGCATTCTCTGGTCGGGAACTGGAGTCGATGGCATCAGGGACGTAGGCAACCATGTGTTGCTGTAGGGTAGGTCACTGACATTCCTGTCACCATGGCATGGTGGAACCCTATAAAGTGACTTCAAAGTTAGGACTCTATGTAGCCTGTTTATATGGATACCATTTTGGTAACTCCTGACCCTCTTAACCCAATCAGGATTCGAAGAGAATGGAGGACAGTTGCTATGGCTCATGGGAAGGAGGACTGAACAATGTTCTTGGTGTCTTTTGCAGCACCCAATAAGGTCCTGATTGAGCCTAATGCATATTAATTTTGCAGACAGACAGCTGTGCCAGCCATCCAGAGGCTGTGTTTTGTCTTCTCAGATGTTGGGGGAGGAGACCACTTGAGGCAGTTCTGTCTGAGGCTCTCAGGGAGACAAGAGAGCACAGAGTGTGCCAGAAACAAGTGTGGAAGTCAGCCTAGGACTTCCAAAGCCAAAATTCAGGAGACTTGCCTAAAGCTTTCCATCAGCTGGAAAACAGAGTCTAAGAGCGTTTGTGACTAAAATGTTACAGCATCTGAGAGATGCCTTCAGCCTGTAAAGAAGTTTGGACTGTATCTCACTAAACCATCTGAGGTGTTACCTGGGTTGAGTGAATAGAGTACTGAGATGTCTACAGAAAATTCCCATTGTCTGGGAAATCCAGTTGAAGCCTGATAGCCACTTTTGCAGTTTGAATCTGCACTGTAGAGACTGTTTGCTACCCCTAGCCTGGGGGGGGGGGTCATGTTTCAGAGATATTCACATCTGCTAGCTACTATGGAGTACAGAGTTGAGTATGAGGCTAAAGATTACTGTCGTCCCTTTTACTAGGAACAGTAGTGGCCAGCCAGCTATGGTCACATGTTATGCTAATTAGTGTCCAGCTGGGGTTAGGGAAGGGCAAATCCCCTTTGTCCTCTGGTCAGTCTAGGATGCTCCCTGTGCTGATGAGATGTGCCTTCCTAAGCTCCTAAATAAGCCTTGTCTTGTTCATCATTTTATGCGTCTGACTCAGTTAGTTCGGTACCTAGTGACTCCTGCAGCAGAAGCACCAGATGGGAAAGCAGAATACCAGGAGGTAAGCAGTCCTAGTGGCAGACCAAATACCAAAACACCACACATGGTGAAGAATGCGTCCCTTCCTCTTCTGCCCAGACCCCATCTTGCATGCTCTGCATCGTTGGGTACACCAGTGTCATCACTCCAGTGTGCCTGAACTGTATGCGTGCTCAGAAAGAATAAACGTGGCAGCAGAGAGGAAAATTAAAACTGAACTGTTCTCTGTTATAGTAAGCCTCCTGCATTCTGCCTCAGCATCTATAAGTCTCCTTGCATATAACTGTGCTCCAAATTAGGACACTGTCTGTGCAACTAAGGTACAGAGTTCTTTTATGGCTCCACCATCCCCATGGAGCTGCATGCTATAAACCTTGGCAGGCTTCTGCAAACTCCATGTCTAGAAAGCACACCAAAATCTAAAACTCAGCTCCCAGCCAGCAAAAGCACAGAATATACACTGCAATCCCTGCCCGACTGCCCTCTGCTGCAGGGATCAGCCACCAAACTATAAAACCAGCAAAGCAGCAACAGCATTTTAAAGTATTTTTCCAGATGCTGTCTGGATTGTAGCTCCAGCAAATGCAAATTCCCTACTAACCTTGCAAACTAGCAGGCTGCAGCCCTTCTCTAACATTGTAGGCTATGAAAAAAAAATGTGTGCTGCATATTACAAGCCTGCTAACTGAATGAACTGTAAATTACAGTCATGCTAGCCTGAGCACCACGGGCTGGGGACTGCCTGTTCATTAACTCTTAAACCAGAGACATATGGCTTTCTGTTATTTTAAGTCAAGGTGCCTTCCAATACACAGACATTTGCTTTGCCAGTTCTGCCCGAAGAAAGTATTCGAGGCTTCTAAACCTCGAAGAGAGCAATAAATCTCTCAACACAACTACTTTGGATGCCTGGGTGGCAGTCACTCAGCCAAACCAAAGCCTGCCATTTATCTTTTGAACAGACTGCAGAGTGGCCATCTTGCATTCTTTCATTTGCCCTGAGATAAGCCACTGCCTACAACTACAAAACAGGAAACAACCATTCCCCTCTGTTGGCAGCCATATTGGGAATGTCAAATTAGCCAAGACGCCTATGTTACAGGTCCAGTGGCCATCTTTGTGAGGGGCATCAGCTTGTTCAAAATGACCTCACTCCATGGGAAGTAATGGCAGCCATGGTTTTGAGGGGCACCCATTGAAATGAATGGACACTGCAACAAATAGCTGCATCTTCCAAAAGAAAAGTTTATTTCAATAACAGACAACACCAAACTAGAATGGCAGTTGTTTATTGAGATGTCCCTTGTTGAAAATTGCTTACATATAACTGTACTTGTCTCCAAAAAAAAACAAAAAACTTTTATTCTCTCAACAAATCATTTCTTCCAAGGCATCTCCTTCTCTCCATGACAACCACTCCTACTCATCCCTACGACCTTCATTCAGGGCCACGCAGCCCCTATCGAACCATGACTTCCGTGGACACCAACGCCCGAGCACTGTCAGCTCTGGGGCTCCACTTTCACCTACCTCAAGAGCATAGGGCCTCAAGACTGATACTATGCTGCATGACATCCTGTCATTCATTCCAGCCCAAGGGACACCCACTATACAGGCCATCCAGGATGACCTCGCCTACCTTAAAGCTATTTCCACACACTCAGCTGTCCACTCCAGCTTGCAGCCAGTACCATTCTCAGCACTATCTCATGAAGGTGCTGTTGCCTGGCTAGAGCAATTTCAGGCTTGGATCTTCTTCAGTGGTTGGACAGATCCCTTGCGACTTTCCAATGCTATGCACTTGCTCCTGAGAGGGATGGCCATATTGTGGTTTAATGCCCTTCCAGACCAGATGAGAAGGAACAATGTCACCCTGTATTCCATCTTCAAGGACTATGTCTTGCAAGCTCATCCACTCTGGTTGTTAGAACAGCAACTATAGGAGCACACTATGCAACCCTCCTAATCAATGGAAGCATTTACAGTGGACATTGAATCATGGTGCAAACGTCTACAAAAATCAGAAAAAGACCAGATTACAGCATTTGTCTGGGTCCTGCCTCCACAATTTCCTACCTACGTTATTCAACAAAAGCCAACCACTTGGCTAGACACGATCCAAGCGGCCTGGTTAGCCCAAGAGTCTATTTCCATGCTTCGGCCTACCACTGTTCAGGACCCGCAGTCCTCACAGTTGGTTGCACTTGCTACTTGTGTCCAACAGCAACAAAAAATGATTGACCAGCTCATTTCAACTGTCAACAGCATACATTACCCCACTGCAGCTCCCACTGCAACTCCTGTTACTGCCCTACAGCCACCTCCACAGCAACCTGAGTCACCTCCATTTTCACAGGAGCCAGTGACCTGTCAATGGTGTGGGTTCAGGGGTCACACTGCTGCAGTCTGCTGCAAACTGCAAAACTTTCATAGGACTCAGACAGCCACAGGCATCCGCTGCAGCACAATCAGCAATATGCTAGCAGCTATTCACAGGACCAGGGAAACGAGCACTGCCCAACAAACTAGAGGCTTTTGTTGGGCAGAAAAATGAAGCAACTGACTGCCCCATTGACTTGCATAACACAAACAAACAGCACCCTCTAGCTGCTAAGTCAGGCACAATCTCACCTAAAGGAGCCAAAGTTCCTGTCATCAGATCACTCCTCCTTGAAAACTATGTCCCCATCACTATTGGCAATTGGTCCACGCATGCCTTGGTCGACTCTGGAGCAGAAATCTCTGTGATCCACAGCAGTATCCTAGACAATCCAGCTATTCACCATGTACCTACTGTTGCTCCAGCCAACCTAAAATACATTATCACTGCAAGCACTGCTACACTATCTATCACCAGTGTGGTCCATCTCAAGCTCCATTTCAGCTCACAGCAAGCTACAGTTAAATTCTGCTTAGTGCCTGAACTTCAAACAGACATGATGCGTGGCCTGGACTTTCTCAAGGCACACAAAGCCATAATGGACTTCGCCTCAAACAAACTGTCACTAGATCCCTGGAGGCAACTCGCAGCTATAGACTCAGTCACTGTACCTCCTAAGTCAGAGATGGTTTTGATTGCCAAGATTCAAGGTGACCCCCTTCCCTAAAGTGTTGTTGGCATTGTCATGGGGTCCCCAGCTTTTCACTCCTCAGGTCTCCTTCCAGGGAACACCCTGTCTGCTATGCATGGTGATCCAGTATTCCAAAAGTGCTGCAACTTTGTGGATGAAACAGTGGTCATCTCCAAGGGTGCCAGTATTGGGAAGTTTGTTTGTCTGTCTTCAGGGGATCAGCTTCAGCTTCTAACCAAACCTCAGCCTGGTTCCATTAACATTCGTTCTGTCAGTACCACCCCCACTTCACAAGAAATGCACATGCCCTTCAGCCAGCGTTTCTCTACTTCAAAGCTCCCAGCCTGTCTCACAGAGAAACAGCAACTTCTGGAGTTCCTGGAAACCTACTCAGATGGCTTTGTCAGCCCTGATAATAAGCTTGGATGATGCGATACCCTGCAACAAACCATTGAGGTGCAGCCCAACCAAAAGCCAATTTGTCAGCGAGCCTACAAAGTGGGACACAAACAAAGGCAAATCCCAGGGAACTTAATCACAGACATGCTCGAACAGGACATTATTGAGGAATCAACCAGTCCCTGGGGTGCACCTTGCTTGCTGGTAGTCAAGAAGGACAAAGGGTATCAGTTTGTGGTGGACTACAGAAAGCTCAATGCCCTCACGGTATAGGATGCCCATCCCTTACCCACCACAGAGGATGCCTTAGAGAGCCTTGGTGCAGCCATGCCAGCCTACTTCACCACTCTAGATCTCCAGAGTGGATTCTACCAAGTTACTACTGATCCAGCTTCACATCTATACACAGCCTGGTGCTGCCTCTTGGGGCTTTTCCAGTTCAAACGTCTGCCTATGGGACTTCAGAACAGCCCAGCCACCTTTCAATGTGTCATGGAGGCTGTTTGGCATGGACTTTCTTGGAAATCTTGCCTAGTGTATCTTGATGATGTTATTGTCTTCAGCAGAACTTTCCAAGAACACCTCCAGCATCTCAAAGAGGCGTTCAAATGTCTCAGGCAAGCCAACCTCAAACTCCGTCCAGAGAAATGTTGCCTCTCTCAGCATCAAATCCATTACCTGGGACATGTAGTCAGTTCACACAGCATCTCGCCAGACCCAAACAAGCTTTCTGCAGTAAAAGACTATCCAGAACCCACAAACCTCAAAGACCTTAGAGCTTTCCTAGGTTTGTCTGGCTACTACAGAAAATACATTTGCAATTATGCTAACATTGCAGCTCCCTTGTACGCTCTCACAAAAAGGGGATGCGACTACATATGGACTTCTGATTGCAAAGAGGCCTTTGAAACCTTGAAAGACAAACTTATTTCTTCCCCAGTATTGGCCTATCCCCACTTCAACCAGCCATTCAGGCTTTACACAAATGCTAGGTCCTTTGTAGTGGGCGCTGTGCTGTGTCAAATCCAAGATGGAACAGAACGAGTTGTTTTCTATGCAGGGCGCTCTCTTTCTTCAGCTGAGCAAAACTACAGCATCACAGAAAAAGAATGCCTAGCCGTGGTCTTTGATGTAAAGAAGTTTGACTGCTACCTTTGCTATTCCTCCTTCACCGCCATCATGGATCACTCAGCCCTCAGATGGTTGTTCAAAATGAAGGAACCAGTAGGAAAGTTTGCCCGATGGGTTGCTATACTGCAAGGGTACAATTTTGAAATCCAGTACTGACCAGGTTGAGTTCACTCCAATGCCAATGCTGTAAGCTGGAGATGGTATCCAGCTTAGATTGCTTAGATTCAATGCTAAGAAGTGCAAGGTAATGCACCTGGGAAACAAAAACCCAGGGGAAGAGTGCACAATGGGGGGTGAGATACTAACAACAACAAAAATGGAAAGGGACCTGGGGGTAGTCATATCAGATGTCCTAAAGGTGGGCAAGCAATGTGAGAGGGCAGCAAGGAGGACTGGGGGGATACTGGGATGCATAGGGAGAGGCATCAACAGTAGAAAACAGGAAGTTATTATCCCTCTGTACAGACAGCTGGTCAGACCCCATCTGGAGTACTACGTGCAGTTCTGGAGACCCAGTCTTCGCGAAGACATAGACAGGATGGAAACTGTCCAGAGGAGGGCAACTAAAATGGTGCAGGGTCTGCACCAGAAGACATATGAAGACAGACTCAAGGAGCTTAATATGTATAGCCTCAAGGAAAGGAGGGAGAGGGGGGACATGATAGAAACTTTCAAGTACCTCAAGGGAGTCAACAAAGTCCAAGAAGGTAGCATCTTTCAAAAAAAGAGGTGTGCAAGAACAAGGGGGCACAATTTGAAGATAGAAGGGGGGGCAGCTCAGAGGTAATTTAAGGAAATATTTTTTCACAGAGAGGGCTGTGGATGCATGGAACGGCCTTCCGGAAGAGGTCGTGGAGTCAAAAACAGTGGTGGAATTCAAGAATGCATGGGACAGTCATAAGTCAATTCTAGGGGTTGGAGGTAGGAAGAAGTAGGCTGCTGGTTAACTAGGATCTGCAGCTTATCCAGTAGGCAGGGAAATGGGCAGACTGGGTGGGCCAAGCGGTCCTTATCTGCCATCAAATTCTATGTTTCTATGTTTCTATCCCTCCATAGCAACCTCTCCTGATGAAGAAGCCTGCCTACAAGCTCTCCCCTTCTGCTCCACAGATGAGCTCCCTGTGGACACTCCAACAGTGCCTCAAGTCACCTTGCTGCTCCCAAATGCTTCTACAGAGAAAAGTACCAATCCTCAACTATTGCAAGCAGCTGAAGAGTTTCTTACAACCTCCAGCACTGATATCTCCCTGGCCATGATTAAACTTCAAAAAAGAACTGATCCTCAGTTTACAGACATTATCACTTATCTTGAGTCTGGAACTTTACCATAACAAAAGAAACACCGCCAGGATGTACAATTCTTTGCGTCACGGTATTTTCTCAATGACGGCGTGCTTTTTCTCATTTGAACCAAGGAGGGTAAGGGTCATCGCGCAGACAGAACTCGTGTACAGTTAGTTGTGCCAGCCTCGCTAGTCTCTGAAGTTCTTCAATCCACTAATGCCTCTCCACTTTGTGGAGGTCATATGGGTATCCACAGAACTCTCGAAATGACAAGGCTCCACTTCTTCTGGCCTCACATGAACAAGGACATTGTCCATTTTGTAAAATCCTGCCAGCCTTGTTCCCAAAGAAAGCCTCCCACCAAACCAACCAAGGCACACATCATTCCAATGCCTGTAGCCACAGAACCTTTCCAAAGAGTCAGCACAGATATTCTTGGGCCCCTGCCTACCTGCCCTGTATCCGCAATAAGTACATTCTTGTCTTTGTTAACTACCTAACTAAATACTTGGGAAGTCATCCCATTAAAAGACATTAAAGCTGCTACAGTGGCAAGTGCCTTCCTCAGTGCAATCATTTGCCGTCACGGTCCCCAGCATACCTGCATTCAGACAGAGGCATTAACTACCTCTCATCTATTGTGCGAGAAACCTGCAAACTTCTCGACATCAAAAAGACTCATACAACTAGTTACCATCCACAGTGCAATGAACAAAGTGAGAGAATGATGTTGACTATTCTTAACACACTATTCCAGTACCTGGATGAGACTCACGACACTTGGGATCGTTATGTTCCCTTCATTCAGTTTGCATACAACTCCAGCCCTTGTGTCGACAGCACAGAGTACACCCCATTTTTCCTAGTCCATGGACATCACCCAAGAACACCTCTGGACAAAGGTCTCTCATTGCTAGAGGTCCCAAAGTCAGCTTCATCATCCCAATGTTGGAACAGCTTGAACTTGTGAGACGGGTTGCTATTGACACCCTGGGACAGAGAAAAATGGCAATGCAAAAAATGTCTGCAGCCAAGTGTCACAATCCTTTATTTTCTGTGGGAGACATTGTATATTTGTATCGACCTGTTCTTGTTTCAGGCACCACCAGAAAACTGCTTCGCCCCTGGACTGGGCCATTTTACATTGTGGAAAAGCTTCCCCCAGCTCATATTCGCTTGCCCCGAAAGTCAGATGGGAAGCTGGTACACAATAAAATTCACATTAACAGGTTGAAGCATAGGTACTTGTATGATTCCTTCCCTGATGATCCCAGTCCCCCAAGTAATGAAGCTTCTATAGAACCAGCAATCCTTTCAGAAACTGAACTTCCTGCTGACTACTTGACAACAGTTTCACTAGCACCTCATGGTACTGACACTTATCAGCCAGATCCTGTTCTTTCTGCCCAACCAGATGAACTTTTGGGAACTTCTCAGCCTCTTGCATCTTCTCAGGACTCTCTTATACCCCAAACAGTGTATCAGATCAAGAAGATTCCGTGCAAAAAGTACATCAATGGATCTTGGTCATACCATGTTAAATGATATAGGTATAACAGTGCTCACAACTTATGGGTCCCCTTTTCTGACTTGACCACATGCTGTCAAGAACTAGTTCAAGCCACCCACTTAGAAGTCCCAACTGACTGTAAAAGCCACAGAATCCAGTGAATTTATTTGGACTCAGTGCAGTGATTCTGTTAATTCTTTGTCTTAATCTGCAGATTGCTTCTCAATTCCTGTATAATCTTAATTTTTTCCTCTTCTAAATTTTAGCATTTTCAATCAACTAATCAATTGTCTTCTAATAATGTCTCCATAATACTGTTAAATGTTATCTTACTATTACTAAGGTTTTGCTACTTTCTGTGGTTGTTCATGCATAACGATGTCTTTACTTGTTCGAGTGGTACTCACGTTTACAATACCCGGGGTGATGTGGAGTACAGAATTGAGCATGGGGCTAAAGATTAGCTGCCGCCCCTTTAACTAGGAACAGTAATGGGCAGCCAGCTATGGTCACATGTTATGCTAATTAGTGTTCAGCTGGGGCTAGGAAAGGGCAAATTTCTTTATCCTCTGGTCAATCTAGGATGTTCCCTGTGCCTTCCTATGCTCCTAAACAAACCTCATCTTGCTCATCATTTTATGCGTCTGACTCGGTTCATTCGGTACCTAGTGACTCCTGCAGCAGAAGCACCGGAAGGGAAAGCAGAATACCAAGAGGTAAGCAGTCCTAGTGCAGACCAAATACCAAAATGCCACACTACCAAGAAAAAAGGACTGTGTGAGTCCTGAATACTAGTATAAAATACTTTTCAGCAGTGGATAGTCTGGGGGAATCAGCCAGGTAGTATCGCAGGCAGGCATTACCCATCATCTTCCCTTGGGAGTTAGATACATGGACATGTGGAGGTAGACATGTGGCTCTGGTCCCCAGTTCTGGTCTGTTCCAGCACCCAAGAGAAGCAGCCAAGAAGGTGACAAGCTGCTAAAGACTGCCTCATTTCCAAAGGTGACAGGCTGCCAGAATTTGGCCACAGCAAAGCAAGCTGCTAACCTGTCTATGCAGATCGAGGCTCCCAAGCTTGACTGATTGAACCTAGATTGTATTCAGAACCATGAGTGAACACATGGCCTACCCTGACCTGGGGAGTTACAGCAAATTGTTCAAAGCTCTTAGTTTCTTAAATCTTCTAAGTGCACCAATGCTGGTCACCCAGCCACACCATACAGTGCTGCACCATCTTCTCTACCTGGATGCCCAGATTGACTTTAGAAGCACTGGTACCAATGGGGAGGGGGCCTGTCAAATAGTGTTTTATTGCTTAGGGGGTGGGCACTGCTGTTAATGTGGTTGCGCTTTTACCATACAAATCGTTGCTTACTCTGGCACCCCCTTTTCCCCATCTCAACTTAAGACATCATTTTACTGATACTATTCAACATAATCGGTGAGCATATTATTAGCAATTGCTGTTAATTGCATGTGTCTTACCAAGATACAACAAAAGCAGGTATTCTGTGTGTGGGGATAACTGTGAGGGGAGGTGGGGAGGTACTGCATTCCAGGGGGTTGTACCAGACAAAGAACTAGCCCACTTAGCCAATTCTCTGGGTGGAGGCACTGCACTATTTTACTACTGGCTGGAAATGAACCCCCCCCAACTATCAACAACAGAGCCCAGGTTCCTCAACCTGATCTGAGTCCACCAGGCAGCTGGGATCCGGTTACATAACAACCACCCTAATAAGGCATGTAACAGCTACCTTATTGACACATGTAACAACCACCCTAAATAACGAGAACCACTCACAAATATGGTCCTTAAAAAGCAACAGAATGCAACAATAGTGCCTACAAAAACTACCCTAGCCTAAAATCCTGTCACACCCCATCACTTCGCTCCAACACAATTTACAAACTAGACATGTCCCTTGATGTTCCAGCTCTGTCTCTTCATGGCCCTCCATGCTGCTGCAGCCGACTCCCATAATACTCCTAACCACAAACTCCACGCTGCTCCAACCTGCATGCACTGCGCCAGCCATCCTGAATACCTGACCATCACTCCAAACCATACAGTACACACCACTCTGACCTACAGATGGCACACTGCTCCCCTGCGAAATGCAATTTTTTTTTTATTCTGTATTTTTGGTTCTGCTCCCTACTGCAGGACCGTCTGCCCGGTCATGGACTCCGGCAGTGGCTTCTCATATTAGCCATCCTCCCTGAACCCCCTGGCTTGCCCCCCAGGGCGGGGTCATGGCACCCCGGGCCAAGGGCACTGTGAACATGGGAAAGGGAGGAGTCAGCCTGAGGGACAATTTGCAGCTGGAGCGGGCATCATCGAGGCGCCGGGAGCAGGGTTTTCTTCCCCTTTTTGTGCGGAGGAGGCGGGGACGTGCAATGACATCCTGCATCCGCCCTGCCCCCTGAAATTCTTCAAGTGCCGGTAGCTGCGGTACCCCTGGCCTCCGCCAGGGGTCCATCGAGCACCGGGCACTGCCCCCCCCTCCCCCCGGAGAAGGAGAACAGTCCCAGGGACGCCCATCCTTCTTCCCTGGTCGTCTCCTCCAGTGACCCGGGTCTGTTCCTGAACCCGGGTCGCCAGCGCCGCAAGTGGAAACAAAATGCTAAATTTAAAACAGGGTAAGGGGCACAACAACTACATCTCCTTTAGTAGAAGGAGCCCTGCACAACAGAAAAATAAAAGGAGACACAAAAACCAATACAGTATACCAAAAGTGCCACTACACTATAGAAAATACACTTGGAGAAAACAAGTAATGGTAATTCTGGAAATGGTCACAAAATGCATCTAAACTACAAAAACATACCATCCTGATATAAATTTATGAAATATCTAATAACAGAAAGCCACATATTCTTGTGAAATATCTCCTTCTAGGGGTCGCAGAAGCTCATAAGGGCCATTCCCCTTTGGGCTTGTGGATCTGTGGGGCCTAGCCCATCAATATCACAAATGGAACTGAACAGGCCTTCCCACTGAGAGGCCACGTTTTTCTTCAAAGACAGAGACTTAGTAATTGCTGCAGCAGACCACATGTTAACACTTGGCCATTAAAGTTGTAGTAAATTTAGGGTGCATTTAGCCTGATAGCTAGACATTTTACTTTTTAATGGCACGAGGCCTTATGACCAAGAAGCAGAAGCAGTTTTTTCTTCAATTCTAAGAAAATAGATAAAGGCTGAAGTATATGTCCATATATGGTGATGCCCAAGCCAGGGACCAATCATTGAACATCTGACTAATAAACACATTGCTAATTGCTAACTATATAGGATGAAAACAGTAGAAAATAAACAGTGTTTTCTGGGTTATTAAAACGGTCAGCCTTGGGCATACAGCTTGCTTTCTGTATGAAAAGGGGAAGTAACCCTATGTAATTAAAACTTCTTTGAAGAGAAAGCAAACTGTCTTTTTATTCTTGTTCCTTGGTGTTATTAAATATTAGAAGAGAGAACGGTCTAGGAATATTTCCCAGCCAAACTGCCTGCGCACCTAGGAAGGAGCATCAAGAAACCTACAAGCCATATGGAGACTAATCTAGAGAGTGACAGGTAACCACTGGTACAAAGGTGACCCGTGCTTTGTAAGACAGGTCAGTGCTAAAAGAATTCCTTTATCAGAGAGTGGGGCAAACCCTCAGCCAAACAAGTTATCTGGATTGCCAGAAAGTGTCCAGAATAAGATTAACTAATCCACTGGCAGCTGGGAGAATTTGAGTGCCCTCCAAAATGAACTACTGCAAAACAGGCTTCGTGCAAAGAACTGTTAACTCATCACACAGAACCAGCCCAGCTGCAAGTGAGGAAGACATCTTGGGAATGAGCTCCAACTGTCCACATCAGGAATTTCAAAGACTGTTCCAAGAGTAATGTTTACCTGTTTTTGTTATCTCTCTGTCGATGCCTTAGATTGCATTTTCTTTTAATAAATTTCACTGTTTGAATTAAAGGTACAGATGAATTATTGAGTTTTCATGCTTATAAGGTACAAGGTATAAGGTACCAATCACCTGACCCACTGAAGTTACAAAGTCGTTAGTAGGGACAAGCGTCATGGGAAACTCTCATGATATGCTCTGCTCTAGATTTTATTTATTTGTTTATTTATGTGCCTTACCTCCTTGGCAGGGGTGGTCCTATGGTCCCACTTTTGGATCCCACCAGCAGCTCCTGCACCGGGCGCTGTGCCCGAGTCTTATCCTCCTCCCATCTCCCTCTATATAGGTCACATCACGGACCCCATTGCAGAAGACCAAGAGATAAGGGCAACAGGGAGTTCCTAGAGCATCTGATGCAATGCCGCAGGCAGATCTTAAAAAGTGCCGGAGGATTTGGCCAAGTCTTCCCTCCCCCGCCCTGAGTTTCTCCCCTATGGCATTGACATGCAAGGATGCCAAGGACGCTGCGATATGTGCTCCCACACGTTGCACGTTGGATGTCTGCCTGTGCCATCCCTTCTATTACTCAGTGACCAGCACTACCCCCCAGTCACCACCAGGGCCATCACTCTCATGGTAGTCCCTCCCCACCCTCCTTGGAGAAGGAGAGCAGTCTCAGGGATGCTCAGTCCTCCTCCCCCCCGGGCCGACCTCCGACGACCCGTATACGCTCCTGAACCCGGGTCACCAGTGTGGCACGAGATGTGGCGTCCAGTGCCTCAACCTTCAGCACCACCGGGCTGGCCTACTCTAGATTATAATGATAATTAACTAGCCAAAGTGAAGTGTTACACATTTCATAGTAATAGTATCCACTGATCTATGATCTCATCAGCTCCTCAGTGGTAAAATTTCCTGTTATATGACACGTTGCCATCAGATATTCTCTGTATATACCAGTTGTGAAAATCTATTTTTATGAAAGCGTTGATTTGAGGTTGAAATAGGAAGTTTAAGAAGGTTGTGTATTGATGAAGTCATGACTGATTAATCAGTGTATTGATGATGTCTCAGTTGAGTAAAGTGATTTGTAGATTTGATTCTGAGGCCATTATTGAGTCATAATGTCATAATTAGTAGTGATAGCTGATTAATTATGTAAGCAATAAGACATGATGGGGTGTGCATTAGATAGTTCTGACGCACGGCTAGGGGGATGTAGTGAGGCACGAGGCCACAGGCCGAGTGTGTCCAGTCCCCTAGCCGTGCATTAGAACTGTCTAATGCACATCCCTGGAGTGGCTTATTGCACTTATAAAATGGGCCTGTGTATTCTAAATGGGGGTTCTAGTTTTAGCTGTGCATTAGACACATCTAATGCACGGCTAACAACCAATCAGATTGCTTGAAATCCTTTGCCCATTTTATAAGATGGATATAGGGGCTGTTACATTTGCACTTGTTTTATGTGGGAAATGTCTACTTATGTATATTAGATATGGGACACACAATGGTCTCACTCAGAATATGCCATTTATCTTCATGAAGGAAGGTACAGGAAGTTAACTTTTGAGTGGCTAAGCCACAGGTGAGCTGTGAAATTCCAGTCCCCTCACAAGTTATGATAAATAGCATATTGTCAACCAGGTCATTTGTGGGTCCAACGTATACAATGTATTTTAAATTCCAAAGATTTTAAATTAGGTCTTCGTAAGAAGATTGAACTTTTTCTGTTTGATTTCTCTGCTCTGTTTTGAGTGCAGTACAGCCTACCGTGGTGCCATCAGGCATTCTGCTAGCTGTGCTCCCACTAGTTAAGCATTCCTTTGTGACATATTCGAAGTGGAACAAAATTCCTGACAACCTGTCCAAAATAGAAATAAACATGTAGTGCTGGATTTTCAGCCTCATGTTGGGGACTTGCAGGATGATTGTCTCCCCCCCCCTTCAGAGACTTATATATATTTATAAAATGGGCAAAGGATTTCAAGCAATCTGATTGGTTGTTAGCCATGCATTAGATGTGTCTAATGCACAGCTAAAACTAGAACCCCTAATTAGAATACATAGGCCCATTTTATAAGCACAATAAGCCACTCCAGGGATGTGCATTAGACAGTTCTAATGTACGGCTAGGGGACTGGATGCACTTGGCCTGTGGCCTCGTGCCTCACTACGTCCCTCTAGCCATGCATTAGAACTGGCTAATGCACATCCCATCGTGTCTTATTGCTTATATATATATATATATATATATATATATATATATATATATGTATGTATTTATTTGAAAATTGGTAATGGAGAGAGGCACACTAAGCCAAGGTTTGTTTCCAGGTGTGACCCTGGTGGATGGGAACAATAGTGAAGAAGAGCAGCACAGTGCATATAAGGAAAACTCTTGAACAGCACACAGTACAAAACTGGTACAAAATTAGAATAAATACTAAACAGTTGTATGTGCAGAGAGTACAGTGGGGTGTAGCACTGTAAGAAATGCCTAGCAAGTGCATATTTGGCACTGGCAACAGTACTTGGTAAGCAAGATAATAAGGAACAATGGTTGATTGATCCGAGGAGTTGAATTAATTGTCCGGCCTCAGAACGGAGGGAGAGAACTGTAGAGACGTGGAAGTCTAATCGAGGCAGGAGCGATGACTCAGCCAGCTTCGTACTCTGAATGGTTACAGCTGGGCCATGGTTGTATCAGGAAGAAGGGTAACAGGAACAGGTGGGGAGGGATTGGAGCTTTGACTGGTGCCTGAGGGAGCCCGGGGGTGGGGAGCGGCAGAGGGAGGAGGGGAGTTGGTTCCAGAGTGAGAGACATTGATAGGAGAAGGCAGACTGCACAGCAGAGGATCGGGGGTGTGAAGGGTCAAAAGTGTGATAGTCCCTGTAATGGAGGGAATAGGAAGCAGAGGTGGAGTTGGGAGAGGCTAGAGAAGGGGTAAGAGGGAAGGGAACCAAATCAGTAATTAGATATGAAAGAGGTACAGTGAGCCTGGTGATGAGAGGGCAGAGAGAGGCTGGACAAGGATGAGTACAGTAAACAATGGTGGGTGCAAGGGAGAAAGTTTGTAATAAAAAGGCAAACGGAGTTGCAGAGGTGTTGGGTCTGGCTAGAGAAGTGGAAGGGCCAGTGCCATTGGCCACAACCATCTAGTCAAAAACAGGGAGCACCATTTTGGTAACAAGATCCTTGTGGACATGCGGAGATGAGTAGTCTTTATTGTGGTACAGGGCACTGAGCTTGGGACGGAGCTTCGCATGGATGGCAGCAATGTGAGTTGAGACGTTAAGCTGACTGTCAAGCCACACTCCACGGTATTTGAAGGACTGAACTGCTTCAAGGGGTGTGCCATCCAGAGTAGCTAAGACGAGGGGAGGGGGAGCAGTGAGACTGACCAGTTTCTGACTGGTACCAAAGATCATAGACACTGACTTGCAGCGCCATTGTCCTGCATCCCTGGTCCACTTTTATTCTTTTGGTAGCCAGGTATGGCCCACTAGGCACAAGTGCCTGTTTTCAGGGGTGACCCGGGAGCACTGGGGTGATTAATTAAGTGACTTGCCCAGAGTCACACAGTATGCAAGTGGAGGTTGTGGGAATCAAACCCAGGTCTGCTGGGTGTACCAAGCTCATTCACAGCTCGTTACTCTAACCTTTAGGCTATAGTCCTGTGAGTTGTGGCAACATGGATACTCTATAATGGTGCAATAGTTATATATGATGCATGCATTATCAGTTTACTGGGAAGCAGCATCAAATGCCATAAAACGCCTCAAAACATTTTGAAAATAGCATTCAAACGTTTTCCACATTTATCCTTCCTCAGGCATACACCAAAATTGGGTCCCATGCCTACGGCAGGACTTTAGAGAACCCAGCCCATTATCTTCATTTTGCTGATGTCACAAGCAAAAATAATGTTTATTTTTTTACATTTTAAAGAGCTAGGTGTACCAAAAATGTATATAACCCCCCCAGGTGGGGCTTCCTTATTTTGCCCCCTGACTGCCTTGTTCTGCTAGTCCCGGTCCTTAGGGGCATCCTGCAAGCTCCTGCCGGCCCCTGGTGTCAGAAAATAAGTGGGGGACCAGATGAGCTTAGTAAAAGTGAAACTGCCCGCTCGGTGGTTTCGTTGATCACCATGCAACTCAGCGTGCGTACATTCGAGCTGGATCCTGATCGAATGTGCGAGCTGACGGGTTGGCTCACATTCTGTTTTAGCGCTGCAGCACATAGTGTTTAAACACCACTCCAGTGGCCCCTGCCAGCTCCCTTCATGTGCTCTGGCCCCAGGAATAAAAGGAATGGCATCAAGGGGCATGGAGGCTTGTAGTAGGGGGTAAATAAAACTTGAAGGTCTTACATTTTTTCCACGGGTCTGGGGCAAAGATCTTCTCCCTTGGGGTGCTGGGCTAGGAGGCAGACTAGGTTGGCAGACAATGCTTAAACACTAGAGGCATTAAACAGTCCAACCCTGGCTTACTTAACAACAACAACAACAACAGAACTGTTAAAGAACTTGATTTATCCATGGACAGCTTGAAGTAGAGATTGCTCAATGGCCCTACTAAGTCTCTGGACCAAAAGGTCACAGTTCAAAAGTCCCAGTCATTATTTACAGTAACCGCTCATTATTTTCACACAGTTCAGGCAGCAGTTTGTTAAAACTTTTACAGCTCAAGGGTAAAACCCTTTTGGTCACAGGCATGTCACCTGTTTTGCAGTAGCTGCTTTACTGTCTCTCTCTCTAATTGAACTCCAGAGGCAGGATCCACTGGTCCCCATTCCCTGGCCACAAGTAATACAATTCCAGACCGCCACAGATTTGATCCCCATTAATCCATTCCCACTAGGTTTCACGTAGTTCCCTATTCGGCCTCGTGAAGAAGCACTTTCACTGGGTCCACCCTTCCAGAACCCAACTGGAATTAATAAGGGGCATTTGGTGGCCCCAAACAGGCACATCACTTACAATGTCCACCATGTTCTCTGACTCTTTCTCTCTCTGATCTCTGAGGTACAGACAGCAACTCTTCAATCACTTATATTTTACTGCTCCAAAACTGCAGTTTCCAAGCTGGGAGCACTCTTTACTGTTACAGCCCATCAACGCAGACTTTACACACTAAGGTTCAGCTCCCCTCAGATCCACTCAACATTCTACTTTTACATGGCTAGGGCAGGCAGCCATCCCCAAGGGGTCCGTGGTGCCACAAGACGGTACCTGCCACCCACTGGCCAAGAAACTGACCCCCTGTGACCAGTGGGTCCACATGCCCAGTTCCATAAATTTAGCGGGCAAAGGAGGGGCTGGCACCTCCAGGGGGTCTGCAGTGCCACACGGATCCAACCCCCACCTTCACCCAAGAACTCACTTCCATGGATGAGGGTCCCAAAGCCAATTTACCAAGTCTGCAGAGCCATTAAGGTTTTCCCCTCCTGGAGCTCAGGAGGTTTAGCACTGAGTGGTCCTCACAGTCATTTGCAGTTTTGTTAGGCTGCTATATTAAAGTTCCATTCATGCCAGTGGCACACTCTTGCACTCCCACCTCCTCCTAACTGCCCTTTGCCCCTGTAGGTGCAGTGTACCTAAGCCCTCCGCCACTTCACCGGTCGATGCGCCAGGCCATCCACCAGAGGAAAGAACAGTCCAGCTTCCAGGTGCCGGGCAGTGCATTGCAAACCTAATAAAGGTGCCACGAATTGTTCCTGTTGGGAAGTTGTCCTCCCAGAATAGTTGAGAGGACTTAGTTTTTCTGCCATCTAAATCCATTTTCCCATATAGATTTACTATTACTAACGCCACACCACCATGGAGAGAAACATAGACTTTGACAGCAGATAAGGGCTGCTTGGCCCACCTAGTCTGCCTATTTCCCTACCTATTGGATAAGCTGCAGATCTTAATTAACCAACAGCCTACTTCTTCCTACCCCCCTACCAGAATTGTCTTCTGTCTGTCCCATGCATTCTTGAATTCCCCCACTGTTTTTGACCCTACGACCTCCTCAGGAAGGCCGTTCCATGTGTCCACCACTCTCTCTGTGAAAGACCTTCTACAGGGGTCTGTGGTGCCACAAGACAGTACCTGCCACCCACTGGCCAAGAAACTGACCCCCTGTGACCAGTGGGTCCACAAGTGAAATTCTGAGAAAAGAAAAGTAAGGGGGCGTTGTGGGCATTCAAACCTACAACCTGTTGCTTATTAGGCTGTAGACCTTTCCACTATACCACAAAGCTGGCACAGTGATGAACCTGAGCTTTTTGGCTATAGTTCGGCTGTAGAGGTTTAGACCATGCCTGCTGGGTCCTGACAGGACAATTTCCTGAAAAGACACTTGTCGTTCCCGACAGGACAATCTCCTGGCAGGAATAGTTCATGGCACCTTTATTGTCTTACCCAGTGCATGCCTGTTGATCACCTCCTCAACTCTACAAAACTGAATGCAACTTCTTGCAACCTCCTCAGCTACAAGCAGCTGCCCTTCCCCCGAGGAAGCCAGCGCAGTCTAGCTGCTCAGCTCCCTGAGGCTCCAAGGAATTAACCCCTTAGTGGGTTGTTTAGGCCTAGAGACCTACTCAAAAAAAGAAAACAGTGTTTTAAACAACATGAAGTCTTGCTGTATTCTGACATAATGCAGTTAGCCCCAGCACTTGAACTGCCCTGGAGAGGAAAGAGTTAACTCTATGCTGAAGCATAGAATGTTGAGCTCGAGCTCAGTTTTCAAACCTCTGTCTGTGGTACTTCCCAGTGTAACCATCTGATTCTTTACTCCGCCTAACAGTGAAGTCGCTCCGGAGATTTCCTCTGCTCGGTTCGGTAAAAAGTAAAGCGTTTGGTTTTAAACCGTATATTTTTGTTATTTTCGGATTTCCAGCCTCTGTCTATGGTACAGGTAGTGTGTAGATAGGTAGTGACTGTGTTTTATTTTTAAAAAAAGTTTGGAAATTGTTCTTTTCCTCGGTTTCTTTCCGGTTGGTTCGGTTTGGAACCGACCTTGTTACATCTCCTGTTTTTATTTACTAAATTCTGGGATTAGAGTGGTGTTCCGGTACCGATTGGTTTCAAAAGAACTGGTAATTTTACTGGTTCTTTTTCAAAATCCATAACATGGTTTGTAACCGATCGGTGTTTTATTACCTGGCTTAAAAGCTGCTGTAGGGTAATCTGGTAGGTTGGCCATGTCTGAGAAACCCAAGAAGAAAACCGGTCCCACTGGGTTTCAACACTGTACTGAGTGTGGGGAGGCCTTTGCCAAGGCCGACCCCCACCTCATCTGTGTTTATTGTCTGGGGTCTCACCACCTCAAGTCAGACTGCCAAATCTGTAAAAACTTTCCTGAATCCACTCTAGATAAAAGATTGAGTAGGCTGAAAGAAAGGGAGGCCGAGAAGTCCGTAGATCCAGGCAGCCAGCCGGTTCAGCTGCGCAGACGAGAAACTGAGGAGGTGCCTACTGGCCACAAAGCGATACCTCCTCAGGCAAAAGAGAGTGACCCTGAGGGCAGGTTCCACCAAAAAGGAAATGCAAGTCTGCTGGTTCGGATCCAGTACCGCATTCTCCAACCGCGGACGAAATAGCCAAAGTGATTAGTATTGTTCAATCGCTTAGACCGGTTCCGTCTGAACCGGTACTGCTGGTTAGGTGGTCGGTTCGATCAGATGCATCTCCTTTGGATTATGATCCAGATACTTTCTATGAGGAGTGGGAGGGAGACAAAGACTATCCCGATGATGATGATGACGACCGGGGGGTCTGGATGTGTCCATTGAACCAGACATCTCCCCATACAGGCCCTCTGATGTCTCCCCTCCCAGGCTTTCTACGTCCCAGTCACACTTCTTGTTTTACAAGAAGGTGGCTGAAACCCTTCAGCTTCCCTTGGTTGAAGCTGTTGAGGAGGAAGAAGAGCCTGATTTCGTGGAAATGATGGACATCCCAGAGTCGAAATGTTGTCTATCCCTCTTCATAAGTCCTTGGGGAAACGGACACAAAAATATTTACAAACTCATAATTCATTACCTCCTGTGGACAAAAGAATGGACAGGAGGTATATGTTATCAGGCTCAGGTAGGGAGTTCCTTTATAATCATAGCAGCCATGTTGGGGTAGTGCAGGCTGCAGCCTGTGACAGGGCTAACATTCCTTTGGCTTCACACACCCCGGACAAGGACTCCAGAAAGGTTGATGCCATGGCCAAAAAACAATATTTGGCATCCTCCTTGGGACTCAGGCAGGCGAACTACATGGCCTACACAGCCAGATACCAGAAGTCTAGATGGGATACTATTCTGGAACTGACTAAACAGACCTCCCCACAGCTAGCCAAGGAACTGGAGGAGGTGGCTGCGGATGGAATTTAGGCATCTAAAGTACAGTTTCACGCTGCTGTGGACTCCAATGATGTGGCATCAAGAGTCATAGCTACATCTGTGTCTCTCAGAAGGCATGTTTGCTCAGATGTACTAGCCTTTCACAGGATACCCAGACTAAGGCTATGGATTTTCCTGTAGTGGGTAACTCTCTGTTTGGGGAGCAGACAGAGGCTTACATGAAGAAAATGGATGAATACAGGACCACTTACAGGAGTGCACAGGTCAAGAAAAGGCAAGCCACTCCACAAAAGCAGCAGTCTTGGGGCAGGGGCAGGCCTTTTCACAGGCCTTTTTACCAAGCCCAGGCCTCCTCTCCCTTCCCACAGAGGAGGTTCTTCAGAGGGAGGGGCAGGAGGGGGATGAGCAGGGCTGCTCCCTCCTCCCAGTCTAAGGCTCCTGCCAAGCAGACACCCTGATGTGTCAGCCAGGGTCGACTCCCCAATCCCAGTAGGAGGCAGGCTGGCTTACTACTTTCAGGTCTGGAAGTCTGTGACCTCAGACAAGTGGGTTCTGGAAGTAGTAAGCCAGGGACTAGCTCTCAGCTTCAAAAAGTTCCCAAAAAAGAGAGCCAAGTCTTTTCCACCTGCATCTATCTCAGAAACCCTCACTCTAGAGGCAGAGGTTTCCTCTCTTCTAGCTCTCAGAGATGTAGAGAAGGTTCCTACTCAGCACAGGGGAAAAGAACTGTACTCCAGTTACTTCCTTACCCCAAAGAAAACAGGGGAGTGGCGACCCATCCTAGACCTAAGGTATTTGAACAAACACATTTCAAAACCCAAATTCAAAATGGAAACTCTGGAAATAATCCTTCCCTCTCTAAGGCCAGGGGATTGGCTAGCATCCCTGGACCTCAAGGATGCCTACTTCCATATCCCTATCAGGTGCTCCCACAGAAAATACCTCAGGTTCGAGTTGCCTTCAGGCCATTACCAATTCAGGGCCCTGCCATTTGGCCTAACATTAGCTCCAAGGGTGTTCACAAAGTGCCTTGCAGTAGTGGTGGCTTACCTCAGAAGACAGGGTATCACCATCTTCCCATATCTGGATGACTGGCTCATTGTAGATCAGTCATCTCACCAGGTCAGGTCAGCTCTGCAAACCACCAAGGACTTGCTCAGTTCACTGGGGTTTCTTCTCAGTCTTCCAAAGTCTGTCCTCGAACCAGTTCAACTTCTTAACTCCATAGGAATAGAACTGGACACTACCCAAGAAAAGCTTTCCTTCCCCTGGCAAGGGTGAAGGCCCTAGTAGATCTTGCTTCATCTTTTCGACCTCAGGTTTCTCGCCCAGCATGACAGTTCCTCCAACTCCTGGGCCACATGGCAGCTTCCACTGCAGTGGTACAGGGAGCAAGATTTCAGATGAGGGACATTCAGTTCCACCTAAGGTCTTTTTGGTCTCAGAAAAAGGATTCCCTCACCAAACTGATTCCAGTGACTCAGATTCTGGTCCAAGCTCTCCAGTGGTGGCTGGATCAGGACAACCTCAGACAAGGAGTCCCATTTCTTCCTCAACTCCCCCCAGTAGTTCTAACTACAGATGCTTCTCTCCTAGGCTGGGCAGCCCACCTGGGAACCCTGACAGCTCAAGGGGTCTGGTCTCCACAGGAGTCTCTTCTTCATATCAACCTCCTGGAACTCAAGGCAGTGTTCCTAGCCCTTCAGTGCTTCTCAGATTTAGTCAGAGGCAAGGTGGTCCAAGTCAGAACAGACAACACGACCACAATGTGGTACATCGATAAACAGGGGGCACTCGGTCCATGGTCTTGTGCACAGAAGCCATGAAACTGTGGTCTCTGGCCTGTTCTCTTCAGACTTCCCTAGTAGCAGTTCACCTTCCAGGGAAGGACAATGTACTGGCAGATGCTCTGAGCAGAATATCCCAGGGACATCACGAATGGTCCCTGGACCCCCTCATCCTGCAGATCATCTTCTCCAGGTGGGGCACTCCAGAGATAGATCTATTTGCAGCCCTGGACAATCAGCAACTTCCTCTGTTCTGTTGCAGACCTCCACTCCTGGGGACTGTGCCCCAGGATGCTCTTATCTTGGATTGGAAGGACAGGTTTCTCTATGCCTTCCCTCTGCCGTTCAGAGTCCTGATCAAAATCAGAACTCAACCCTGCACAGTGATACTAGTGGCTCCAGACTGGGCCAGACAGCCTTGGTATCCTCTGCTGCTGTCCCTTACAGTGTCACGTCCCCTTTCTCTTCCCAGAAGATACAATCTTCTGTCCTTCTCCCAGGGGAGGATCTGGTATCCCAATCTCCAGTCTCTCAACCTCAAGGCCTGACTCTTGAAGAGTTAGATTACGCAGGCCTGCATCTTTCTCAGGGAGTTCTGGATATTTTGAAGGTTTCCAGGAAACTTTCTACAAGAAAGACTTATAACTCCAAATGGAAGAGGTTTAGCATTTGGTGTTCTCAGAAAGGCATTGTGCCTGATTCTGCAGGCATCTCCACAGCCTTAGGTTATCTGGTTCACCTCAATGGTCTAGGCCTTAGGCCTGCAACTCTGAAGGTTCACCTAGCAGCAGTTTCTGCATTTCTTTCAGTAGGGAAGGGCTCTTCCCTGGCTTCTCATCATGTTTTCAGTAAGTTTTTCAAAGGTCTGGTTTATAGTAACCCTTCCTTTAGAGAACCGACTCCTGCTTGGGATCTCAATGTCTGCATTGCACAGCTCATGCAGCCCCCCTTTGAACCTATGGATTCGGCCGAGTTGGAGTACTTGACCTGGAAAACTGTGTTCCTGGTAGCTCTTACTTCTGCCAGGTGGATTAGTGAATTACAGGCCTTGTCAGTTAAACCTGACTTCATATCCTTTCATAGGGATAAAGTGGTCCTAAGAACCAATAGAAGGTTCTTGCCCAAAGTGGTGTCAGATTTTCATCTGAACCAGTCCATATCTCTACCTGTATTTTTCACTGACCATTCTTCTTCAGGGGAAAGAAGGTTACACAGTCTAGATGTTAAAAGAGCTCTTAGCTACTACATAGAGTACACTAAGGCTCACAGAAATGACTGTCTTCAATTGTTTCTCCCTTGTGGTGAGATGGGAAAAGGCAAGCCTGCCACTAAAAGAACTATTGCCAGGTGGATTGTCTCTTGCATACAATTCTGCTATGATAAATTGGGTAAAACACCCCCCTCGGGCCTGAGGGCTCACTCGACTAGGGGTACAGCTGCTACTCTAGCTGCGGCCAGAGATATATACCCTTGTTAGAGATCTGTAAAGCAGCCACCTGGAAAACAGTACATACATTCACCAAGCATTATTTTCTGGATATCCAGGCTAGGAGTGATGCTAGGTTTGGCACAGCAGTACTGCAGAGCCTGTTCCCAAAGTAGGTTCTGCATTCCCTCCTCCATAGGGAACTGCTTGGCAGTCTGCATTATGTCAGAATACAGCAAGACTTCATGTTGTTTGCAGAAAAAATTACTCACCATAGTAATGTTTCTTCTAATGGAGTCTTGCTGTATTCTGACCCCCCCCCGCCTCCCCTCTCAGAACCTAGTGTTTGGGAAGTGGGCTGGGAGGTACAGTGTTGCACCTCAAGGATGTACCTTGTACCCTCCCTCTTAGGGTGGGTTAGCTGTTTTTATGGTTTCTTTTTCTTGTGTTATACATGTGTTTAGTGTTGTCACTACCTTTTCTTCTTGGGTTCTCGACTTGAGTCTTTTGGGCCCAAATTGCTGCCTTCTGACTTACATATTGAACAATTTCCATATTGTTATACTCAGTTAGTTAGTTGCTCGTAAGAATCTGACGGTTACACTGGGAAGTACCACAGACAGAGGTTTGAAAACCGAGCTCGAGCTCAACAATTTATGCTTCAGCATAGAGTTAACTCTTTCCTCTACGGGGCAGTTCAAGTGCTGGGGCTAACTGCATTATGTCAGAATTGAGCAAGACTCCATTAGAAGAAACAACATTACTACGGTGAGTACTTTTTTCTTTTTGGAGACCCACTGTGGATTCTCTTCCTACAGTGGGATTACAAAGTGTTACATCTGAAGCTGGTTATCTGTGTGTGGGGTGACTGTGAGGGGAGGTGGGGAGGAACAGCATCCCAGGGGGTTGTACCAAACAAACAACTGGCCCACTATAAATTACTCTGGGTGGGGGCACCATGATGCTTATTTCATATCTAGGAAAGAATCCCCTTTTCCACCAGAAACAGAGCCTAGGCACCTCAACCTTGTCGAACCCACAAGGCAGGGATAGTAACCGAATAGTGGTGCTCAGATACCATTCTGATGGATCCGCGCACCCTCCGACAGATAGCCGTGCTATCCGGCTGTGTGATCTGGTCCCCATCCGACCGTAATTGAATGCCGAATCCTGGGCCGGATAGGGTCGGATAGAGTCAGATCCTTGGATCTGACCCTCAAATTGTTGTGATCCAACTGCCAGATCCCTGATCCTACTGTTGGATCCAGCAGATTTTTTGGGATCTGCCCCTCAGAGTGTTGCGATCCGACCACTGGATCCCTGATCTGGTCATCAGATCCAGTGGATCATGTGTGTCATGATCGAATCCACTTAGTTTCAGGCAGTATACCAGCTCTTTAACTCATAGGTGCTGACTCAATGGGTGCTGAGGTGCTCAAGCACCCACAAAGTTGACTTAAGCACCCTCAATATTTTGATGGAAGGCTGCAGAAAAGGAATATTAGGGAACCTGGCCATGTGAAAAATACTACCTACTGGCAGTGAGCACCCACAAAGTTTCATAAAAGGTGGCACTCCTAAGTACATTTTATAAATATACTTGATTACTGTGATGATAAAAATTGCCTTATAAATGCACTTATAATAACTGATGATGCTTCCGGGTCCATCAGTGGATAATTCCACTCCAGGAGCATCCATTAGCTGTCAGAACACCTGCAAAATTCTTCAATGATGTAAGTCTTTACTTGGGACTTATTTATAATGCTTGAAATGCTTCATTAATTTGGATTTGCTCAGTGGACCGCCCTCATTTCAATGTACATGGCAACAAATGAATGATCCATTGGAAGAGGAAAAACAAGTTCTGATTCAAACTTTTAAATGTTTTTTTTTCTTTTTTTTGCAAAAAAACCCAACAACTAGGATTTGAGCACTAGACCACTAGGACCTACCTTGTTAAACAAGTCTCATCACTGTGTAAGTAGCATATGCCATGGCCGGGCTGGCTAGTAAAGTCACATCTATTTTTATGTGCAGAGGTGGACCTCATGGATCTCACCCATGACTCTGCCACTCACAATGACAGCAGAAACACAGACAGTGACAGCAGAAACATAGACAGTGACAGCAGAAACATAGACTGTGACAGCAGAAACATAGACTGTGACAGCAGAAACACAGACAGTGACAGCAGAAACACAGACAGTGACAGCAGAACCATAGACAATGACAGCAGAAACAGACAGTGACAGCAGAAACATAGACAGTGACAGCAGAAAATGATCACTGGTCCAACAGTCTGCCTGTGACACCGCAGAGGTCAAAACCTACAGATTAAAATAAATGTGATATTTTTATCCAGCTCTGGGCATATGATAGATTGATAGATAGATAGATAGATAGATAGATAGATAGATAGATAGATAGATAGATAGATAGATAGATAGATAGATAGATAGATAGATAGATGGATAGATGGATAGATGGATGGGTGGGTGGGTGGATGGATACAATAGATGGATGGATGGATGGATGGATACAATAGATAGATAGATGGATGGATGGATGGATGGATGGATGGATAGGTAAAACATAGATATTGTCTTTATCTTCTCAATGCTGCTCCTTTGTCATACCCACTGTAGTATTTTTAAGCATGGTGCACTGCTGCTGGGAGACCTGAACAGCCGTGCCAGAGCACCATGTGAACATCATGGAAACTGTTGGCAACTTAAGTTTTCTAGTCTTTTACTTGCTTAAAGTTTAAAAGTCAAGAAAACTTGTTTGCCTAGATGAAATGATGTTTTATTCTCTCTAGCTATGCTCCTACATAAATAAGCACTTTGGGCCCTATTCACAAAGGCATGTGTTATACATGAGAAATGTGTGTATAATGCCTGTGTAGCTGCATGACGCCAGACAGGTGCAGGGTGCATGGTATTCACTACCGCATGCACCCACAGGGCACCTGTCTGTGGCCCCCCCCAGAGCGCAGCTGCGAGGGGGTGTATCATAGCTGCTTGGGGGGGTGGATCACGGGGCGTAGGTGGGCATCCAATGGGATGCCCAGCCTGGGTCCCACAGTGGATCCCTGCTAGGCACATGCAGGGGATCCTGGGAAGATGTGGCCCCAGGAAACGGGTCCGATGGTTGACTGCCCCAAATGGCCACCCCCAGCCTGGTGGGCCAGGGCAGCAGTGTGGCATGGGTCCCTGTGCCAGTGCCACTGGCAGGTGTCCATTGGGCATCTATAAGCTTTGGCTCGGTCCTCCATTGCATAACTTGTGCCTCCCATCCAGCTCAGCACTCTATGTCTTAGCGAATGGCATGGAGTGCAGGCATGCCCCATGGCACGCCACCAGATCGCCCATAGCATGAAGCTGCGGGGGCATCCAGGGGAGCTGGTGCGCAAGGTGTTAGTGCATCTGTTGTGAATGCCATGGGGGGGATCTGCTGGACCCTGCTGTGCGGCATTCAGTCATGGACATGCCTATCCACCGCACATATGTGGTGCATAGTCTTTTGTGAATAGGGCCCTTTGTTTTTGCTAAGAACAATTTTTTATAAGATTAATTTTAATTAGAATTAATTGTATCATTTCTGTGTAACCATGTGTTTTGTACAGTACTTTTAACTCTGTCCACCTTGCGGTTCAACAAATTATATAAATGATAAAAAAAAAAACCCATCTTGGAAATGTTATTCTTTTTTTATTTGTTTATTGACCAGGTAAACACACTAGACAACGTCATGCCTATTTTCAGGTACAACCTGATATTCCAGCAGTATTCTGAGTGCTAGTGGAATACTGGATGATACAAGCATTTTAAGTATTTGGAATAAGCACTGTAGAAAGGTCTCCAGATATTCACAAAACAGTATTCTCAGCACACCCCAATTCAAGCTTATTCTGAATACTGAGTTACATGTACAAGCAGAATACTAACTGGAATATTTATTCTATATCATGTAATCACAATATTTTTTATATTAAGAGCATACCAATGTATGGGGCAGAAAAATAATGCAAGTGCTAAAATGCAGTGTGCATTCAATTTTTAATGAGAAAACAATGTTAAATATTCAAAAAAAAATACCCGACCAATGGTGGAATCTGATGATCATCCCAGTAAATACCTGAAATCTTCTGCAGCAAAAAAGAATTATGATGGGAAATATTAGGTCTGAACAAGTCTGTTCACTTTAAATTTAAGGTAGGACACTGCTTTGACATGCTAACAGGTATGGCACCCCGAGGATTAGTCATATATAACAAAAATTAAAAAATACCTAACAGAGAATTAACAAGGGTATTATTCCATCTCCGGAGTTTTGGGGACAACAAACCACTCAAGCTGTGCTCTCCAGGTTTTACATGTCCCCCAGATAACTTGATAGAATTATACTCTTACAGTTCACAGTCGGGTATCATTTATTCTATATATTTTATTTATTTATTTATTTATTTCAATCTAGGATTACAATACCTTTGAGCTGAGGCTCTTTTACAAAGCTTCCACGTCAGCATGTGCAACAATCATCATTTTTGGTTACAAACATATAGTCATTGACTTACAGACATGTAATAACCAGTACAAAGACATGAGCTATGAGCAAGACAAGGGAAAGGGGTGCGTGGGGGAAGTGAGGGTAGGAGATCGGGGGAGGAGGTGCAGGGGTGAGTGGGAGTAGGAGGTGGTTGGGTGGGGCAGGAGTGGAGATAAGGGGGAGAGGTGGGTGAGGGTGGGAGACAGTGCAGCCAGGGGGCCTTGTTGAGAGAATATGACAGGTAAGGTGCTAGGGGTGCAAAGACTGATTGTAAGTGCTGGGTGCTACACATATATAATGCTGTGTGCTATATATAATAACTGTACAACCTTCATTGGAATGATGACCCACTCAGCCAACAGTGCTCATATTTAATATGTTCATTGAAGCTCAGTAAATCAGACCTGCTGTGACACTGCCAGTGTTTCGCCAGTCTGCTCCGGCATCCTCAGGGTGGAAGGGTCTGATATTTCACTATTTGAAACAAATCATGAGCCTCCAATCATTTCTTTCTCTGAATTATTTTGTATTTTAATGCCTTATTCTCTTACTAGGATTCCAGATAGTCTCCTCTGTGAAGTTCTCTACAGAAGTCACTCCAATGCGGCTCTCTTCCTGTCCTATAGTGACAGTCACGTTGGTGAAATTCTGAGAATGAAATGAACTGAGCGAGGGATAAGAAAGGAGTGAGCAGCGGATGATTGGAGGGAGCAGGAGAATGGGATGACAGGGGTAAGGAGAGAGGAAAGATGAGTGGGAACAGTAGCAAGTCAGCATTTGGCCAGGGAGGAGGAACAGTGCAAGAAACACCAGACCTCTGGAGGGAGGGAGGGGGAGAGATTTGTGTAGAGAATGTGTGTGTGAGAGAAAGCAGTGATGGATGACATATGGAGCACTAAGGGCGAAAGAATGAAAAAGGGGGTCCAGTCTGGTAACTGCAGACTTTTAGGGCAGCGCTATAGACTACATCCCTGTAGTCAAACACTGGGCCTTCCTCAAGGTATTGACTGGGTGAGGGGGATTGGTGTCTGTGCTCCCCCCCCACCACAGAAAGACATCCAGGAGACGGGGGTTGGAGATTGAGACTGCCCGGGCCAATCAGGCAAGCCTCTGCCATCTTGTCACCTGTGATACAGGTGGCCAGGGTTGATGACCCTGTAGGCAGTGGGGGGTGGTCCTGGTTGTCACAAGTGAAGGGATTGGGTGGCCACAGGCGGGGGGGGGGGAGTGGTGCAGGGCCAGCTTAAAAAGCTGCCAGGGTAGTTGCGGTCTCTTTTCCCTGCACACTCCGAGGAAGGAACTACACCAGGATCGGTGAAGGAGCCATTTGGTGTGCGGCAGTCAGGTGAGAGTCGGGACAGTGAATGGAGGCTGGAAGTCAGCTGGTCCATCAGCATACAGCTTGATTCTGGGGAGCTAGGAGAGGTAGGGCCCCCCCCCCTGACATTTTCAGTTTAAAAAAATAATAATTACCTGGGACGAGTCGACCGGGAGGGCCTGGGAGATCAGGGGGTTTCCCCAGCTGAGGTAGACTGATTCTCCTGAATCACATCGGGCAGGGGGAAAGAGAAGAAGAAGCCGAAAGGGCCAGGGACCAGGGTTTGGTAAGCAGCAGCATTTTGGGCTGGGAACAGTGGGGGCCTAGAGAGAGAGAGAAGGTCCTTGTGTCTGGTGGCTGGCTGACGCAGTGCCTGAAGGGATAAGTCCCAAGGGAGGTGGCGGCTTTAAAGGTGCCCGACAGATTAAAAATATATATATATATAAATATATATGAGCATCCCAGAGAGCTAATGGTGTGGGACTCTGCAGCAGAGCATGGTAGGTTAGGGCTCTGAGCTGCACACTTATAGGTTGAGCATACTATGAGTTCCTGAACAAGTCACTCAAATTCCTGGGGCTCCCAGGTTGCACCTGGTAGCAGGCTCTGGCTGAGCAAGCCTTTCCTGATTAAACAATTTCCCCTTGAGCTAATCAGTTAAATCAAGTCTGGAATTAATAAAAAAAAAAAAAACTGTAAATAACCAAATAAATAAAAATAGATATCCCTAACCCTGCTTCAGACAGGTAGAGACTGGGAGGAAGAGAATGGCGGGCCGGGGCGACAGACCGAGCAGTAGCAGGTGAGCTGTCATGGTGCAACTCAAGAGGATGGCGAGGAAGCGAGGAACGGCTTGGCTGGAAGCATGCCTCAAGACACCAGAGGACCACAAGGGGGGTCACAGGAATCGGAATCCTTGGCCGAGGGTACAGCCTAAAGGTAAGAGACGTGTGGGAAGGAGGGCCATTAGGGACAAGTTGCGGGTACTGGCCGGGCTCCCATTGACTCCCCACAAGAGCATCTCAGAGGAGGGCAGAAGCCCGAGAACCAGGAGGGGATCCCCCAGAGGAGGCAGCTGAATGGGAAGCCTAGAGGGTCGGGAACACCCAGAGTGCCAAGGTGCCCAATACCTACGAAGCCCAGGGGATGGTATGAGTTGTCCGAAGGCGAGGAAAGAGAGCATATGGGGCAGGGCGGTGGTTGAGGCCCAGAGGGCACCAACCACGGCTGGGCAAGCGGGGCAGTTCGGCCACCACCGTGCTCCACTATGCCCAAGAGGCCCAGGAGGGAATACAAGTCATCTTCTAAAGAGGATGGGAGTGAATTAGGTGTTCTGGAAGAGAGGCCCAGGGTCAAGTGGCCCAGTCGGGTGCCTTCCAGGCCCATTTCCTAAGAAGCCGAGGAAGGGGCCGGGGTCATCGTCTGAGGAAGATCAGGGTGAACCATGGCCTCTCGGAGTAGGGAACTGGCCAAGGGGGAAGGCCCTGTGGCCAGCTCCTCCAAAATTCAACAGAATGTGCCTTGGCCAGAGTCAGGTAGTGATTCAGAAGCAGAGACTATGGGGGAAAAGGCCAGCAGCCAAGAAGGCCAGTTATCCTGTCTGACTCTGAGGAAGATGGGGGTGCAGGTAACCCAGGCCAAGGAGGCACCAAAATGGACGAGGTGCTAGGGGCCTTAAAGAACCTGGCCAATATTATGGCAGGCTTGGGTAAGGGGGACAACGCAGGGGCGGCTGCTGGGGAAACAGGACAGGTGCCTGAGCACCCATACTCCAGCATGGAAGAAGAGGTGGAGGCCCATTTGTCAGACAACACAAGGGCAGCGATATGTAAGCCGGAGTTCGTTGACATATTTAGCTTGTTGCACAGAGGGAGCATGAGGAGAAGAAGGAGGGGACAAAAAGAGAAGAGCAAGGAAAAGAAACCCCAAGTGGGGAAGAATTTTGAGAATTGGTCAGCAGGCTGTTCGATATACACGTATGTATTATGTTGAGAGAGGCCAGAGCTCAGGTGTGGCCTGCTCAGCCATTGGGCTAGGTTCATGAGGGTGCATGCAGCCTGGGGGGCTCAGCTTGGTTACATTACAATGAGGTTTTCAGGTTACGGCTGCACAAGAACCCCGGGAGGGAGTGGGATCAGGTGGACATGCCACTGTGCGTGGATGTCATCACAGATAAGGCATACGTACAACGCATGGATTGTGGCCTCCTAGTGATGGGGGATCTGAGGGGGAGGGAGCAATGAACAGGGTGGACAAGTAAGGGGGGAACTAGTGCTATCCATTTAATGGGGGCATACTCCCAGGCAAAGTGCAAATTTGCCCACGAATGCTTGGCATGTGGGAGGCCTCATCCATTCACCCAATGCCCCGGGGGGGGGCAACATGGGACAAAAAGGGAGATTCATTAGAAAAGGTACCTTGGGGTTGGGTGGTAACACTGATAAGGGCAAATGAAATGCAGGAGTGGTTAGAGAGGTACCCCATCAGGGAAGACGCACTTATAATGTGGGAAGGGTTTACTGAGGGGTTTAGGATCCTGTACACGTGTCCATGCAGGAGCTTTGAGGCTCCCAATTTGAAATTAGCAAGGGATAACCAAGAGGTGGTTTGGGGTAACTTGGAAAAGCAGAAGAGGCTGGGATGGATCGCAGGTCTGTTCAAGCATCCCCTGTTGGGGGATCTCCAGGTCTCACCAGTGGGGATGGTACCAAAAAGCACTCCAGGTGAGTATCGGATGATCACTCACCTATCATTCCCAGAGGGGGGCGGGGGCGGTGAACGACTTCATAGACCCCGTCTTGACCACAGTTCATTATGCATCTTTTGACAGAGCGGTGAGCGAAGTGCCAAGGTTTGGTCAGGGGGCTCAGATGGCAAAGGCAGATATAGAATCTGCCTTACGACTCCTGTCTGTCCACCCAGACGACTACAATCTGCTGGGTCTGAAGGTGGATGGGGTGTACTACATAGACGAATGCATACCTATGGGGGTGCTCCATTGTGTGTGCCTACTTTGAGAAATTTAGCACCTTCCTACAGTGGGTTGTAGAACAGAGTTTCAGGAAGGGGAATAGTCCATTATTTGGATGATATTTTGGTCATTGGACCCCGGGGGAGTGACACTTATGGAAGGCTGCTACAGGGATTGCATGGAGTGTGCCAGAGATTTGGTGTACCCCTTGCTGAGGACAAGATGGTGGGCCCAGCGATGGTGTTGTCCTTCCTGGGAATAAAGACAGACTCGGGGAAGATGGTGTGCAGGTTGCCAAGGGACAAGGTAGATGCTCTGCAATCAATGGTGGCTCAGGCTAGACATGTAAGGAAGGTGACACTGCGGTAGGTGCAACAGCTGCTAGGTCATCTTAACTTTTCATGCAGGACCATCCCAATGGGTAGGCCTTCATGCGGCATCTGGGGAAGATTACTGTGTGGATCCGCTGTCCTCATCATAGAATTAGAATCCCTTGTTCGGTGAAGGAGGACCTGGTGGTGTGGTCTACTTTCCTGGAGGAATTTAATGGGGTTACAACTTGGCCTGAAGAGGAAGCATCAAATGCAGGTCTGGAGTTCTTTACTGGCACTTCTGGGGGCCAGGGTTTCGGGGCATTTTTATAGGGCACATGGTTAGCGAGGAGGTGGCCGGAATCAAGGGCCGAACAGGGTTTAACCAAGAACATTACGTTCTTGGAATTTTTTTCCAATAGTGGTATCCCTGATAGTGTGGGGGGAGAGACTGAGGGATAAGAGGGTTCTTTTCAGGTCAGACGATGTGGGGGTAGTCTACATAGTCAATCGGCAACAGGAGCAGTTGGGCCAATTGGGGACTTGCTCTGGGTGTTTGTGTTATGGTGTTTGCTGAATAATATACAGTTTAGGGCCCAGCATGTTCTGGGGGATTGCAACGGTATAGCTGATGCTTTATCTCATTTGCAGTGGGAGTGTTTCAGGACCCTGGCACCAGGAGCAGACAATAGCCCTGCAGTGATTCCTCAGTTCTTCTGGAACCTGGGGGTCTCAAAGATTAGGCATTGATATGCCAGGCCCTGGCACCCAGCACATGGAAATCATACAAGTGAAGAGTGGAGTTTCTGAGGATTCGGAAAGCCCGTGGCTGGGAGGAGTCGTTGCCCATCCCAGAGAGGCATCTGCACTGGTTTGTGGTGGCTCTTAAAGAAGAGGGTAGCTCAGTAGGGGCGGCAAGCCGCCACCTATCGGCAATCGGGTGGTTTAGCAGGGCATTAGGGTTGGCGGACTACACTCGGCATTTAGGGTCCAGAGGTTAGTGGAGGGCTGGAGTAGGCCACAGTCAAAGGTTCCAGATAAGAGGAGACCATTGAGGCCTCGAATTCTGGAACGCATGATGGGGGTCTTGCCGTTGCTTTGCTCAAACCAACAAGAGGCACATCTGTTCAGGGTGGCCTTCCTATTGGCATATTATGGGGCCTTCAGGGTCTCGGAGGTTATGGCAGCCTCCAGACAGGACCCAACAAGGTGGGGCTTACATGCAGAAGATGTGGTGTTGTCAGGGGTGGGTGCCCTGGTACGGATCCTGAGGTCTACAACTAACCAACGGGCATGGGGCACATGGGTGACTCTTCGAGACTGGTAGGGGGATGGGGTGGAGGATCAGAAGGGTGTTAGCTAGGTATGAGGTGGGGACACGGAGGGAGGGGTGGGCATATTTCAGGCACATGGATGGGTCACCATTGACACAGTTTCAGTTTACCAGGATGTTTCAGAAGACATTGGGGCAATAGGTAAGGAGCTGGGGGATTATGGGACACATTCCTTATGGAAAGGGGCAGCAACTTGGGCAGCTAACAGAGGAATGTCTTAGGCAGAGATTAAGGGTTTGAGGAGATGGAAGTCACAGGTGGTGAGAAGGTATATCCACCCCCACATGTTCTAATGTAATTTTGTTCTGTTAAACAGATCTGTGGGGAATTCGGAGATGGGTGTGGATATGTGGGCACTCTTTCATCCACTGGTCAGCACCTCATGAGTGGTCCCGGGTGGGGGCACCAGTCCTGAGTTTCAGCCGTGAACCTGTTGACTTGCACTGGATGGGGCACAGGGGCATGCACTGGGATCAGCTTGTTCCCCGGTTGAGGAAGAGTGCCAGAGGGAAACATGCCCAGATATCCTGGTCATCCATTTAGGAGGGAATGACCTGGGGGCGGTAAAGTCTATTGCACTACTGCATTCAATGAAGGATGACATAGCCACCATCCAGTGCAGCATGCCAACAACCAGAATCATAAGGTCCCACATCATACAGAAACAGCAATGGGTGGACACGATCAGAGGCAAAGGACTGGAAAGGACACAGATGAGCCTGAACGGTGAGATGGGGACTTTCATGAACTGACTGCCTGGATAAGTGGTACAACATGACCACATTACACTGAAGTCAAAGGACCTGTACAGTGCCACCCTGATGGGACTCATTTGTCAGACAAGGGGATTGATTTGTTTTGTGAGAACATTCGAATGGTTTTAGCCCCATTAATGGGAGAGATGGAAGAAGGGGCTCAGGGATCAAGGGAAGGGCCTATTGGGGGATTATGGAGCCTGGGAGTTAAGGGAAGGGGATATAATGTGCTGTGGGGGACCTGATCTGAGCACGGATCAGGTTTGTGGCAGATAGGGAGTTTCTCCAAGGTTGCCTAAGGGCGAGCTGGGTTAGCTCAGCTCCGGAATGGGAAAAAGGGGGGCCTTCAGCACCCAACATGGAATGGGGGTCTCTTGCATGGGCATTCTTGGGGGGGCCCCCGGCCATTGCCCAGTATGGAATGGCCAAGGTCACTGGGAAATGCCCCAGAATGTGCCTGGCCTGCAGGGGGGTCTGTTGTGTCGGGCCCCTGAGGGCTGGTTTCCCACGGTGGAGGTCTGTGATCTCCAGGGGTCAGGCACTGGGGGGGGGGCAGAGGGCCGCACCCAGCATGGACGGCACTAGGCCTCTCACTCGGAGGGTGTGGGCCTCATGAATTAACCAGCTGCCCATTGCCACGCCGAGGGGGGGCAGGTGGTGGGCGGTTCCTCTCACTTTGCGAAGGGAAGGGAGGGGGGAACATAAACCTTGGAGAGACTCCCTTCGACGCATGTCTAGTCTGTATTAGGATTGAGATTGAATAAACATATGGCTGTGGCCATTTAAATCCCCAAACTGATGTGATTATTGTCTCAAAGGGCATGAACGGGGAGGGAGAAGGGTGAAAACTAGACAAGCAATAGCAAGCTCATCCTGAAGATGATCTCTTGACAGACCTGGAGAGGAAGGCAGGATATGTTTCAGCAGCGCACACCCGTCACCAAGTTTAGGGCATATTTTCTTATGCATGGCATTAATGTGGGTGTAAAAGCTGAGCTTCTGGTGCAGCCCCCCCCCAAATACTTGAAATAGGGTACCTGTTCAAGCAGGTTGTCGTTTGTAGTCTTGAAGACAGGGGGATGTTGGAGCCTTGCTAATCTCTGTCTAGTGCTAAAATTAAGAGAGAAAGTTGTTCTGGCATTTAGTGAGAGCTGGTTTTGAGCAGAACTAGCATTTCATGTTGTCAGAGTCATGCTGGAGTGACAGTTCTCGCTTAGGGATCGAAGCACCAGAAGCAAACAGGATGGCCTCACCTGCATGCCTGTGAGGAGACACAGGTGGAGGGGAGGGCATTTAAGAAGCTGGAGAAAAGGATTGGTCCAAGGATGGATTAAAAATAAATAAATGGAATGAAAAGGCACAGGTAACAAGTTTTCACCATAATAAGGCCTGCTGGGAGACCGTGTGATGTTGTGCCATGGTTAGAGCATAAGCTTTGGAATCTCAAATTCTACTTACTCACTGTGTGACCTTGAGCAGCTCACTTAACCTCCCTGTGCTTCAGTCATTCTAAGGTGGTAACATGGGGTTAAAGCAGGATCCCAGAGAAAATGAGATGTTGCCTCTCCGTTGGGTCAGTCTGGGTAAATAAATTGCGAAATTGAAATAAAATGAAGAATAATTGAAGATAAAAATGAAGTAAGCATTAATCCACGATGAAGGTGGCATCTAATGGAGAATTAATGCATGGTTGGGACTGTTGTGGCACGGGCCGCAGGCCAAGTGCCTACAACAGACCAACCATGCATTAATTCACCATTAGATGCCACCTTCGGAGTGGATTAATGTGCTTGTAACATGGTCTCCACATTACTAGGGGTGTCACAGATGAAAGTGTGCTGTTATGATAAATTACACCATGACACTATTATAGTTACAAAGTTAAGTTTACTGTTATTTTGACAGGTTAAACTGACACTGTCTTACATACAGATGTCTCATTTTTATACTTTTGCAGTACAGTACACTAGTACATGGGTAAACGATTAGTCTCACTTTTTAGATCTTTTGCTCGACTGTAAATCTGATATTATGCTGAGGAGGACTGCGATTTCCGACTTCTATTCAGTCAGCTTCACCGTGGTGCTCTGCTAATTTGCATACCTCGTCCCCCGCTTACTGGTATGATATTATGATTTTTACCTCGCATGATGTTATTGACAGTCCTCCTTCTATTAGAGCCGTATGATTCTCGTCAGTTATTTCTTGCTTTCACTGTCCATTGATACTGCAGGATAGTTAAAATTTACCGTCTCATGTACCATGAACAATTCGAAATGATATACATTTCCAGTTCGGTGCTGCTCCGGTCTGTGCCCGATTCCATGCTCCCGTGTGTCACTGCTTTCTCCTACCACAGGTTCCTCATCTCGGTCTCTCTCTGCTGTTCTGCCGTCTGTAGTTTCGACTTCTCCATTTTGTCGTGTCACACACTTTGCTGCTGTTTCTCCTCAGCTACGATTGTCCCGTGGCACACTGCTCTGCAGTTTCTCTGCCCCTATCTCTTTCTCGTAACATGGCAAAAACAGAAATAGTTTCTCTGTGTCTCCCTTACACTTCTCCTACTCCCCATCCTATCTACCTACTTGCTGTAACAAAACTTGATCACTGCCCTCTTACCTGTTCTGTTTTTGTATACTGCTCTTCTCTACTCTCTGGCTACTTTCTCCATTACACAAGCAACACGGTATTATCGTGCCATAATGCCGTGTTGCTCTTGTACCAGCTGACAGAATTCAACCAATTGTCTTTCTCATTTCTCATCTATTTGTTTTTGCCTTGTTACAAGCAGCAGTACACAACAGGGTGTGGTATAGCATGAGATATTGTCATGCCTTGGGTGCATTGTGAGGCATGAGGCAATGCTAAATGCTCTGGCATCCACCCAAGAAGTGATGATATTATATAGTATACTGGTCAGAGAACAAGTATAGAACTAACTTGCCAATCCTATTTATTGAAGCAGTTTTTTGTAATAAAAAAGTTGATGCAAAAATGAAAACAAAAAGTTTTTTTTGTAGTTTTTAATGGATAGAAAATTGAAAGTAAACATGGCCTTTTTTTTGTGTAACACTGGTCTGGGATGTGTTTGTTTCAGAGACACACCATTCATTCTCACCTGATATAGTCTCCATAGGCTCTGTATTATAATAAACTGCTGTAGGTTGTCTACCCAGAGTGCTCAGTTCCCCTTACAGGATGTGCAAACAGACAGAAATCCTGTGTTAAACAAACGCTTTGTTTAGGGAACAGTGTTTCAGCCTAAAAGACGCAGGAAGTTATGTGGTCCACAGGGACTTTTTTTAAACACAAACGTTAAACGGGCTATTCTGGGGCTACAAGTGGGACAGTGTCTTCTTTTCCCTTTTGTTGCGAACTGAAACGAAACTGTTTTCCTACAGGAATGTGAGGCATCCACTTCCCAGCCATCTCCTTTTTCAGCAGAAATGAATCGGCAGCAGCTAGTTCCCTTCTGCTGCTGGCTGGAGTGCAAGGGCTGAGCTGTCTGCATCACTCACTGTGGCAGGGTTTCCCCCTTCAGCACCCCCACAAGCATATAAGAGCCAGTTCTGTCTCGGGTGTGCTTCGAGCTTGCATCTACATGAATGCACGTCTGACTTCACAGTTCTGGAGGAGAACAGGAGGACTTAAATTGGACTTGCCATACACCAGTGGAAAACTTATGGGGAGTACAACATCACAGTCTCTGTTTTTTTGGATGTGTCAACAGATTTCTGTTGTTTGAAGCCCCGTGCTCACTGCAGCCTACAGTATATACTGCAAGGCACACTCCACTTCTGGGGACAGGGCTTCGGAGCTGCATTTCTGGCAGGTAACTTGCATGTGAATGATTCTTTTTTATGTAAATATCTTTTTGTTAAAGACAATTTTCTTTGCACAGACATTTCAAAGAACAACACATAGATGTACCATAAATGGTAGTGGATACAGGATATGTGCTTTACAAGTGGTAAAGGAGTCTCCTGCCAACCGGTACAGCAGTGGGGATGGAGACCCCAGATTACAGGGTATATCATTCCTGCACTTCCTTATAAGGCAGCCTGCTACGAGGTGGATGGTAGCATGGGAGAGCCATCATTATATGGGAATAAGAGCAGGTATCTATATAAGGTCTATGGGGGATGGAGGGACAATGGGCCCACCTCCAGCTGGAGTTCCATGACTGCGCAAACTGCCCTGAGGGGCGTACCCTGCATTAGGGGCTGCAGTTCATTCACAGGATAAAGGCGGTATCACAAAGCATGACGTAGAAGAACTATGAGTTCCACCTGGAAGAAAATAGATCTAATTTCTCAATCAAGCTGAATGTAATCTATTCTATTCTATTTTATAAATGTCATTATACAATGCTCTAAGGTGCCCCAGGGTGTGTTTTATTGCTTACACAATGTCACTTCTCGGGTGTTGCACGCACTCGGTCTGCGACCTTGCTTTACCCGCGGGCGTGATATTGCACAGTAACACACACACCCCCTGTCATGCCTTATTGCTTACTTAGTCATGGTCCTCCTGTGGTCCAGGGTAATCTGTTGGGCTGTCAATCACTTTCTAGTTATATACTTCTTAGCAGCAAGTACCATAATTCCCAGTAAATACTTCATCTATCTGTCTTTGAGGCTCCTAGGATAGATGTAGAACAAATATAATTGAGCCGTCAGTCGACTTGGGGTGTGTAGTACATCTAATGTTGCCCTCTTCAGCTCCTGAAAAAAGTTCCCCAGAGCGGGACAGGTCCACATTTATTTTTTATTTATTTATTTATTGAATGAATATAATTGGAATTAATACCTTTGAGTCAGAGACTCCTTTACAAAGGCTCCACGTCATAGAAAACAGTACAGAGCATACAGCGTACAGACATCACAGTATAAATAGTAGTGTGGGAAATATCACACCTTACGAAAGATACATGGTAACTTACAACAGGTGGATGTGTTACAGGATAATTACAACAATCAAAGACAATGCAGTACAGTGGCAAAATACAACAAATACAGTAACTACAGGGGCACAACATCATGTGGGGTTGAGTGGCAGGTGTGGTACCACATTCCCTGCAGTATAATGCATTGTCTCTCCTTGCATACTTAGCAGTGATTGCCAGTGTGTGTGCAGAGAAACTGTATAAGATGCTTCCATGCATATTCGTGCCATACATGCCAGGAGGTGATCCTGCCTGCTTCATAGCACTCCTGCTCCAAGTCAGCTTTATCTAGAGGCAGTAAGGGCTCCTCCCTCCACCTGTTGGCAAACATACAGTAAATGGCGTTGAGTTGCTGTGTTTCTTGTAATGCCTTGTATGTAGTGGAGATGCGGTGCCTGGAATTCGGAGTCCTGATGTGCGTTAACCGTGCTGTTATGAGCACGGAACATTTGGTGTAGTCTCTGATGTCGGGGGCTGGGTGGCATGGACATGTCACACCTGAAGTTATCTGAAGAAGTCTCTCTGTTCTAGGCCGTACTGCTGTTGCAGCTCAGCAAAGGATTTCATGGCTGCACCCGAGCAAAGTTGACTTTGGTGTACAATATTTCTCATTTGTTAGTCATGAAAAGCGGTATCAATATGGGCTGGTGCAAAGCAGTCCAGCTGCCCCAGCAGGAGTATTCAGATAAGCTGGGGTACTAGTTTCATGGCATCTACAACTCACAACCTGACCTCCCGGACACTAGGGATCCACATATGCACGATTCTATATTAGCAGTGATTGCAACAGTTAAAATTTATGAGTGCACTTTGACCCCCGTTTGGAAACGAGATGGGTGGTGTTCAGCTGGGCTGTCCTGTGTAAAATAAGTTGCAAAACAAATTATATGTGTGTTGCAATTATTTCTTGTAAGAAATGGGAAGAAATGCTGTGACTTTTTTGGACTATATATCCGTCAATTGTTCCTTTAATTCCGTTTTGGAGGTATTTTATTTGACTTCCAAAATACAGTGTGTGTGTGTGTGTGTGTGTGTGTGTGTGTGTGTGTGTGTAGTATTTGACTTCCAAAAGGGGAATACAAGACAATTCAGCAATTCTTCATTCTGATTGCATGGAAGTGATACATTTCATAGAAACACAGACTTTGACGGCAGGTAAGGATCGCTTGGCCCACTCAGTCTGCCCATTTCCCTACCTACAGGATAAACTGCAGATCCTAGTTAGCCAACAGCCTACTTCCTCCTACCCCTCCCACCAGAATTGCCTTATGTCTGTCCCATGCATTCTTGAATTCTCCCACAGTTTTTGACCCCACAACCTCCTCAGGAAAGCTGTTCTATGCATTCACCACCCTCTGTGTGAAAAAATACTTCCTCACATTGGCCCTGAGCCATCCCCCCTCAGTCTTCAAACTGTGTCCCCTTGTTCTTGCACATCTCTTTTTCTGAAAGATGCTATCCTCTTGGACTTTGTTGATTCCCTTGAGGTACTTGAAAGTTTCTATCATGTCCCACCTCTCCCTCCTTTCCTCGAGGCTATACATATTAAGCTCCTCCTTCTATAACTTCTCTTGCAGACCCTGCACCATTTTAGTTGCCCTCTTCTGGACTGCCTCCAGATGTTTATTTAAAAAAATAAAAATAAATAAAAAAAAGCTAATTCACTCTCAAAGTCTGTGTGGATGTCTAAAAATTGGTTTCTCTTAGAATGCTGACTTCCAAAAGTAGGGTCTGGGAAGTATTATCAGTCCTTCCTCCCTCCCCAAAAAAAAAAAACTGAACTTTGAAATCTGGATCCATGGAGGTTTTTGATTTCTGACTAATTTAATTAAACAGACCCTTGAACAGTAACAGAAAGTTCCTCCAACCCTCCTTAAATGTGACTTTCTTTTACAGAAGTGCATGGTATAAAATAATGTCAGCTGTAATGGATACAATGAAGTTCCCCTACAGATAAAACATTTTATTATTCTAAACCAGTTAACGTAACAGCCTCTGGAGCTCGTGCCGCTGTTTTTGATGGCATTAGAAACATAGAAACATAGAATTTGACGGCAGATAAGGACCGCTTGACCCACCCAGTCTGCCCATTTCCCTACCTAATGGATAAGCTGCAGATCCTAGTTAACCAGCAGCCTACTTCTTCCTGCCCCCACCCCCTAGAATTGCCTTATGACTGTCCCATGCATGCTTGAATTCCACCATTGGGGGTTAAGAGGTAGTGTCTGACTGGCAAAGAGTGTAGGACTTTGACTTGACGCATTGTGAGCTTGCTAAAACAGCTTGACATTGTTGTGGAGATCTGAAACCTCCTTGTATGCTTCAGTCCTGTATATGAGGCGTGCACAGTATCACAAGAGCTGGATATGAAGTGAAAAATTCTCGAACTTAATGATGTTTTTCATTACTAGCTGTGTTTTACGTGAGCTGTGACGCTGTGTGTTTTCAGAGGGTTTGTCTGTGGACTTCACTCTAAGTACAACAACAGATTTGTGCTGGAAGGTTACTTAATGTTTCAGAATGCTAATAAGGAAACCGAGAGGAACAGTCATGTGGAAACCCTGATCTTGGTTGTGTGGGTAAATCAGTATAATTATGTACACATCAAGCGCTACTTCTACCCCCATCCCAATATCTGTAGTAAACTCTGCAAATATTTAAATCCCCAAAGGTACCCAGGAAGTTTGCCTAAGACCTATGAGATGAATAACTGTTTCCTGCAGGATTCTTGCTGGAAGTTCTGTGCTCCCTGTTCTCAAGCTATGTTCCGGAATGGATTTCAAAACAACAGCGTAGGAAATCAGTTTCTGGACAAGCCCTGGATTTTACTTTGAACGGAAGCGAGTACAAATCCTGTTTAATCATTTACAAATCCAGTGTAAATCACTGGCATGCTTGCTTGTCAAACCAGACCAGCTTCCATTTCACAAAGGTATCCAAAACAGGGTGCAAGAATGATTTAGCACCCCTGGTAATGGGATGAGGCAGCAGGCATTTCGTTGGAATCATGGATTTAAGTTTTGTCTCTGTTCCAGGGTATGTTACATTACTTAGTAAAAAGACATTGTTCCCGTTTTGGTCCTAGGAAAACGGGTAAAACTTAGAACCTGAGTGAGTGTTTAGCATGTACTGTATAAACACAGGGTGAATGGTGCTTCTGTACCAGTTTGTTGCAAGGTAAACAAACCTGTTTTCTTGACCCCAGTGCCCTTTGCACATAGCCCAGACTTGGCCGCATTAAATGGGGCCAGGTGTTACAGTTTGTTTTTCTACCACCCTGATCATGTTTCAGTGCCCCTGTGAAAATATTTCTCATGGATTCCTGGGAAAACAGCACCGTTTCAGACCATCCGACTTCCAGTGTGTTTATAGCACTTGTCGACTGGAGCCTGAAAGCCACTGGTACCCTCCAGTACATTTTTGATGACCCTGTTATAAATGTGAGTGAAAACTCCAGTCTTGGAATTGGCTAGGACTCACATCAATACCACACAGTATCTTCAGGGGTTACACACATCCTGCCATTGTTTGATCCAGGGCTACACCCACAGGGGTATGGGTGAAAACCCAACTGCCAGAACCTGGCTGGACCAAATAGGTAAACGTTAAATCAGCTGGACTGGGTGTAAGTTGCTCCAGTTTTGATGGTCTGGCTTTTAATGATCTGGTCTGGTCCAGTTTAGGTGGTCTGGTTTAACCCATACTTGGTGAAACCCCGGATCACCAGAACTGGACTGGACCAGATCGGTAAAAGCTAAACTGGCCGGACCAGAAAAATATACACAACTTGCCCAAGGTCTGGTCCTTCCGCTGATCTTGTGGGGTCCTGTTCTTGTTTTCACAAAGTCCCCACACACAGGGAGCAGGCAGTAATGTTTTCTTAAGCACTTCATAAAATGCAGCTGAAAGGCGTTAGCACATTTCACAATAGAGGTAATTGACTTTGGGGGGGGGGAGGGGGTTGATTACCAATTGGTAATTTCATGTACATGGAACCACACTCTCCTTCAGTTCATGTGGTTTGGCGCAGGGGAAGGGGGGATTACCTCATGGCAAATCCTTCAACCCCTTCCCCACCAGGTCATGCCTTGCCACTTAAATAAGATGGCAGCTGAACAGATGGTAGAGTTCTGATTTAGAAGGACCCTGGTGTGAATTCCACCATAGCTGTAAACTGCCAGGTTATGTGACCTTCTTATGCTTTAGTCTCCTCAGCTGTAAAACTGGGTCAAAACAGCCCCTCTACTGACAACAGGGCAGTGGGTCCTGGCTGGTCAGCCTGAGTAAACAAAGAAGGGAGCATGTGGCCACGACTTGGTTTGGATTCAGCCCACAGGCTTCAGGAATTAAACCTAGATGGTCTCGGCCAGTCGGAGGCAGCCAGCCTAAGGGTGGGCTGGTTCTGTATCCAGATCAGAATCAGGACAAGCTCACCCGTCCCTAAAGTAAACTGGAAAACAAAACAGCTATATTATTTATCTTTTTTTTTCTCCTGCTGCTTGCGTGATTTGTTGCAGTATGCACTGATGTTTGATCCAGTGAGTGTAGTAAGAACTAGGGGACATGCACTGGGGTGAGGAGGAACAAGATAAGGGGAAACAAAAATTATCGGTGCTGCCGGCCCACTGACGCAGCAGCAGCGCGTCCAGCTGTGATGCCAATGACTCGGGTTCAGGAACAGATTCAGAATGTTGGAGTGCTGGCCAGAGGAGAAGGATCGCGCATCCTAGGGACTGCTCTCCTTCTCCGGGAGGGGCACGCTAAGGACCCCTGGTGGAGGCTGGGGGAGCTGCAGTGCTGGCGCCATTTTGTTGGGGGCAGAGCAGACGCTGGTCGTCAGTGCATGTCCCCGCCCCCGATACAGCCTATAAAATGCCAGCCCATGCATGAAGCTCTACCTCTCCACCTCCACTGCCTACCATGTCCGCCATGTGGGGCCTCGCTCCCATGGCCCCACCCTGGGGGATAAGCCTGGGTAACCTACTGTTGACCTGGGGAGGGGCACCCACCTGCGCCCCACCCAGGGGGGTAAGCCTGGGCATGGGGAGGCAGCGGGGAAGGAGCTGAGAAGACCCCCACGGGGTTAGGGGAACGGCCATAAAAAAATAAGAGTGTGCAATTTTAAATTTTTTATTTCACTTCTGTTTATTCACTTCTTGGTGTAGCTGTGGGGCTCTACCCAGTATATAACCCAGAACCCCTCCAACTTGGCATCCCCCCTCCCGTCCACTTGGGGAGACCCACAACTGACCCCTCACAGCGGGGCTCCCATGGGGGGGCTGGGGGGGGGACTGAAATCCACCTTTGGTCCCCAACAAGCGTGGCAAGGCATCATTCGACTGGCGAGGCTTTCCCAAGGTTGGCTTAGTCCTGCACAGCTGAGAAGGGCTTTTTCCTTGTATGGTGCCCCCAGAGATACAGATGTGCAGCGATGTCAGTGCGCAGATGTGCATGCTCCCAGGCATGCCCCACAGACATCTGCCGCCAACTCACCCCTGAACTGCAGTTCTGGATTGCTGTGCACTCAGCCACCGCTGGGTATCACTCAAACCACTGGTCCTTCCAACGGAGGTGGAGAGATGTCCATGGGATGGTCATGCAACCTCCCCACAGCCAGCCCTCTAATGTTCTGGGCTCATTCCTGAACCTGGATCATCAGTGTCTCAAGCGGTTGCACTGCCACTGCGCCGGTGGGCCAGTCCAGCGCTAAGTGCTTAAGCTGCCACTCATCAGATTTAATTCTGAAATCAATTTCCAGGTTTCACTATTTTTCTCTGGGTTCTAAGTTGCGGAATTAAGATGCTGATGGCTGCTGTGTGGCTCTGAGTGCCACCCAGTTCCAAGAAGTTCTGCCATCTGGCACCGTGGAGACTTTGATACCCACAATTTGCAACTTCATTCTTGGATGTGCTGCCACCAGAAAAAGCATCCAGAGTCACAGCTAAGCACTGCCATATGGGAAAAAAAAACTAAATGTTTGGGTCTGACTACGGATTTTGGAATTGAACTACAAAATTCCAGTAGTAATTCATGCCCCCCCAAAAAAAACAACAACCCACAAGTTACAACTCTCTTTTTTGGTTAAACCGAGCTTCTCATCCCCAGTTCTGCCTGACAGCAACTCCCAAAACCCGCCACTGTCCCACTCATGGACTTACTGGTTAGTTACCCACCAGTTACGCAGGACTACATTGTGGTGGGTGGCCTGATTTTTCAGTCATGCTTAGCTTGTGGGGGGTACTGGCGTAGGGCTAGACCAGGTTTTTTCCTCTGTCTCCAGTTTACCTCGCCAGAGGTGCCAGCATTCAGTGACCCATACATGTATGTATGTATGCAGGCATACCAAGCATCTGGCGGCTACCTCTCCCCGTTCTCTGCTTCCCAGCTGCGCTCCCACCTGGTCACCAGGTGACAGTCATGCAGCATGAGTAGTGACCCTCTCCCTGAGGAACAGCAGTCCTCAGGAGGCTCAGTGCTTCCTCTCCCAGTTGCCCTTGTCAGCCTGCACACGTTCCCAAACGTGGGTTTCCAGCTACTCAAGCAGTCATAAGTCCCAGCATAAACCCTGAGCAATGGTCTCACATATAGCATTTGACAAGGTGTCATGTTAAAGTTTTCAAATGGAGGTGTCCATCTGTTTTATATTCTTTAAAATTGCTTTTTAGGTTGCCGTGCTGGTGACCCAGGTTCCATAGCAGATTTGGGCTGTCGGACATCTGGGGCCGGGAGATAATGCTGTTGATGGCAGCCTTTCTCAGCCTGGGTAAGGGATGGTGCTCTAACTGGTACCACAGCAACCTCAGGCCAAGGAGCTTGCTTCCCCCCTCCCAGGGGACCTGCTGCAGCATCCAAGGTTAATAGTAGATTGGTGGAGCCATCAAGAGGGTGGAGGATAGGATGCAACTCACAGATCATCAGGATGATGGGCTTAGATGCTCTCGGGCTCAGCACAGCAAAAACATCCACTCTCTGGCCCCATCCTGCAGGGACTCCTCTCTTGGGCCTCGCTCCACAGAGTCCTTTACTCTCAGGCCCACTCCACAGGGACCTCCACTCATGGGCCCAGTTCTGCAAAGACCTTAACTCTCGGGCCTAGCTCTTCAGAGACCTCTACTCTCAGGACCCACACCACAGGGACCTCCATTCATGGTCCCCCCTCGGCAGGGACTTCCACTCTCAGGCCGCGCTCCGCAAGGACCTCCTCTCTCGGGCCCTGCCCCACAGGGACCTCCACTCTTCGACCCCAGTCAGCAAGGACCTTCACTCTTGGGCCCCGCTTCACAGGGTCCTTCACTTTCTGGCCCCAGTTAGCAGGGACCTCCATTCTATGACCCTGCTCTGCTGGGACCTTCGCTCTTGGGCCTTGCTCAGTAGAGACCTCCACTCAGGCCTCGCTTCACAGAGCTCTCCACTATCTAGCCCAGCTGTATAGGGATCTCCACTCTCAGGCCTTGCTTGGCAGGAACCTCCACTCTTGGGCACCACTCCGCAGGGACCTCCACTCTCAGGCCCCTCTTGGCAAGAATCTCTGCTCTCTAATCCTGCTCCACTGGGACCTCCACTCTCAGGCCCCACTTCACAGAAATTGCCACTCTGGCCCAGCTCCACAAGAATCTGCACTCTTGGGCCCTGCTCAGCGTGGAGCTCCACTCTTGGGCACCACTCATCAGGGACCTCCACTTTTGTCCCCCACTTGGCAGGGACCTCTAAGGGCCTCGCTCTGCAGGGACCTCCACTCTCAGGCCCCACTTGACAGGGACTTCCAGTGGAGAGATGGTGGGGATATCGGCTGGCAGAACTGGGAGGACATCAAGTACCAGTAGAGGACCTTGGGTCCAGAAGTAGTCCTTATGGCACATGGTGGGTGGGGGCAGGGGACATTTCTGGTTGCAGTGCCAGATCCCAAGGGCATCCCGCATGACACTGCAGCATACTATGGATGCTGGGGCATTCGGGAGACCCCAATGGGTGGCACTAACCAGTATGCAAATGAGCACAATTAACATCTGTATCATTTGCAGTGTGAGTTTATAGTCTCTGTGGAATTCTCCAGCCTACCTGTGCCTAAGAGTCACGTTTGTATATAGCCTGAAAGTTTGGAGGTGCAGTTGGGAGGCTTTATGCCCTCATTTTGCACCACTACACTTTTTTACTGTGCATTGGCCTCAGTTTTATTTTACTTTATTTATGCCCCTTTGTTTCTCCAGCCTCTGACTTCCACCAGATCTACCAAGGCCTACCAGACCCCCACACCACCTTACCCGACCATGAATCCTCCATGGAGCCATGGTTTACCCCCAGGTGGGGACAGGGTAGGAGGATTTACCCCTGAGCTTCATGTTGTGTCAGTCTGCATGCCGAGGCAGGGGTGTGGGGCCAGGATGTACTAAAGGCCTTCATCTCACAGACTGGGGTCATTTTCCTGTTTTCCCCCCTCCCACTGGATGTCATGTGCCATGCCATCATGGCGCTTGTATAGAAGATGTGCCGACCATGACGTCTGCTCCCTTCCTCAGCCCTCCGTCTACATTACCCTCTGTGGTCACCCAGGAGGCAGTTTTGTGGTGAGAGGACAGTACCCCACCCCTCCCTGGAGGAAGGAAGAGTGCTGTGGGATGCTCAATCCTCCTCCCCCTGGCCAACCCCCAACTACTCCGGCTTCCACTGCATCGACAAGCCAACCCCCTCAACACTTTTTTTTAACTTCAGTTTTCATCAGCAAGAAGTCACTAGGTGTAGTAAGTATTAGCTGCTTGCAATGGGCTGTCCCCGACTTTCTTTTTATGAAGATTAATAGACTTGCTAACTTTCATGGGAGTTTTGCAGATTCCAGTTCCCTGCAGAAGTTTTGAAAAGCAAAGATTCCAAACGTTTTGTGCATGTCTGTTAGTTAAAGCATTTCTTATCAAATACATATGTGCATCATCCTATGCATTCTTTGTTGCTATAATTCCCTTCATACTGAGCAAACCATTCTTGATCACATGTCCTAATTCCCACAGTCACAAATATGCAAACCAAAAGGGGGTAGGGCAGACGGCTATTATCTGTAGCAGTCTTACAGCAGTCTTAATCGTAGCCTCTCAAAATGATACGTGTACTTCATGAAATGTCCTGCCTTTGTTCTCTGCAGTATGCAAATATTTAGTATGGGCCAAAACAGGAAATGGTTGCCACTCAACTCCCACATTCCTTGGAGGCAAGGAGGCAATGATGTAATATCTTACTTCCAGCTCTCACATAGTTTCGAATGATCATATGCCTTCTAAAGTGACTTTCTGGGATTGTAAAATGCTGTCTGTAATGACAAGGAATAATTCATGAGCATTTTTCAAAGTACGTTTTTTTTTCCCCCTTCTGCGTCCTGTTTGTGCCCCCATTCTGTTAAACCCAACAAGTGGTGTAAGGGGCTGAGTAAGCAATAATACCTGACAGGGTGGGTGGTATTGGGCTTTACCGGACTGCCCAGGGGCATAATGAGGCCCGCCACTGCAGACAGAGGGCCTTGTAACCCCTGGAAGGTCTGGTATAGCTCATACCACCTACCCTGGCAGATACGCTTGCACTTAGAAATAGGTTATAGTTACAATTTTTAAGAAAATAAAAGATGAAAACAAATCATTTAAATATTAATTAAAAAAATAATAGAAATTAATTTTCCTGTAAAGTAGTCCCTTTACTGGTATACTTGCCAGTAGAAGGTGCTGCTCTTTTGAGAAGACTGTTTCAGAGTCACTTTTGTTTTCTGCTATCTCGAGGCACTTTTGTTCTATGTAGACGCCCCCAACCCCCCTCACCTGTGGGACTGCTACCATTTTAGAAGTTTTTTTTTTTTTGTTTGTTAGTGACAAACTCCTGTGATGGGGTCACTGATTTCGGCCGCTCTAGCATTTTGTGTTTCGGCACTGCTGTCAGGAGTGCTTGCAGTGATATGGAAACAGTTGAGACTTGAGAAAGACCATTGTTTCACATATTCTCAGTGCCATGACCTGGTCCAGTACTTGTGTCTTTATTTTTATCACAGGGAATGCGTGGCATGGTGAGTTGCAATAAGGGAATGCTAGTTGGGGTTTGAAGTCTGCTGCGACTGTCCACTACAACTATCACGGTAAGCGTGCAACTGGAGTACAGGTGGGAGGGGTGTGGAGGATGGGAATAAAGGAGCAGGTGACTTTCAAGAAGGCATACCAGTACATATTTTTAGGTAAGCAGGGAAATAAAGTGTTTATTAAACAAAGTGGACAAATTGGATGGGCGTTATAACTAAACACCATGCGAAGGTGCAGCTCTCACTAAGCAAGACAAAAAAATGGTGCCTGTTTGAAACTGAGCATTCTTTCAGCTCAGTGATTTTGAACATAAATAAGCATGCAGAGGCTGGGACCCATTATTACCTGGTCTCTGTTGCCTGATACCAGACTGGGTGGTTAGTGGCCTAAGCCAATCAGCTTCAAGGATTTCCCCAGCCCATTTTCTAAAACATGGCAAGCAGTGAGCGACTTGTCTTATGTCCAGAGGACTGGCAGAATGCTGGGGTAGATCAAAAGGAGGGTGACCAGCAGAGCAGAGGAAGTAAACCTACCCCTTTACAAGGCCCTAGTCAGGCATCACCTGGAGTACTGCATGCAATCCTAGGCTCCTCAATAGAAAACATAGGAAGGGGAGGGATGGCTGTAACCTGGTTCTGGTTCTGATTCCAATCTTTCTTCAAAAAGTTCTGATTTGCTCTGCTCAGAAGTAGATCCACACCAGTGCAAATGACAGAGTCAGTACACCACTTCACATTCTTTATAAGCTCTTTCTTTGTGTCTTTATTTTATGTGGGTTTTTTTTAACTGAGTTCTCATTTTTAATAGGAATGATGCCCAAAACCACTTTTACTATCAGGACCAGGTCAGAACCGAGTCACTTGAAAATCCAAACCTGGTCAATAGGCTAAACTGGGCGCACATCTGGAGTACTGTGTACAGTTCTGGAGACCCCATCTCCGCAAAGACATAGACAGGGTGGAGGCTGTCCAGAGGAGGGCAACCAAATTGATGCAGGGTCTGCATCAGAAGACAAATGAAGGAAGACTAAAGGAACTAAAGATGTATAGCCTTGAGGAAAGGAGGGAGAGGGGGGACATGATAGAAACTTTCAGATACCTCAAGGGAATCAACAAAGTCCAAGAGGGGAGCATCTTTCAGAAAAAGAGATGTGCAAAAACAAGGGGGCACAATTTGAAGGTAGAGAGGGGGACAGCTCAGAGGTAATGTGAGGAAGTATTTCTTCACAAAGAGGGTTGTGGATACATGGAACAGCCTTCCTGAGGAGGTTGTAGAGTCAGGAACAGTGGGGGAATTCAAGAATGCATGGGACAGACATGAGGCAGTCCTGGTGGGGGTAGGAGGAAGTAAGCTGTTGGTTAACTAGAATCTGCAGCTTATCCGTTAGGTAGGGAAATGGGCAGACTAGGTGGGCCAAGCGGTCCTTATCTGCCATTAAATTCTATGTTTCTATGTTTCTAAATCACAGTCGAGTCACAAATTAACTCTGATTTCCAGCTAGGTTGAGGCAGGACATTCTGGAGAGGTATACAGCCACAAAAGGCAATGCTCTCAAGTAAGAGCTGGCGCTGGAAAAATAAGAACAAATATACTATGAGAACCAGTGCTCAAGACACCAGACAATTCAGTGAAAAGTGTTTTTAACTCATTACCTCCTGGGCTGCCATTTTGTGTCAGGTAAACAATGGATAGTTCGGACTTCATGGGGAGCGATTGGAGGTCATGGGTAATAAGTAAACTCTGCAATACCTACAAAGTTACTACATTACATAAATTGTAAGTCACAGTGACACAGTGAAAACATTAAAGCTCCCACTCTCAAGACAATGCCTCAGCAATCTGAGGTAACAACCCCTTCGTCAGGAGGCATGGCTAATATTATCCAACATGTGTTTAAATATCTTTATGTGCCAGATGTAAGTATTCAAGAACACACTCAAATAATCAGCTCTACAATTAATTTCCACCAATCAGTTTATTCCCGTGGTAAAGAACAGTGACTATGGAAAGGCAATTCCAAGACTGCCAGCTCTCATTAGTAATGCTGGGCCGAAAAAACTGATCAAAACAGCTAATTTAAAGGGGAATTCTCATATCCAGCACAGCATTACTGCTGACAGGGATGGAGGTTCACAAGTCACTTTAATAAATACATTTTAAAATTAAAGCAATCTTATGTAACCATTTCTATGTGATTTTTTTTTAACATATTTTTATTTAATATTCTTTAGGTATGAACTTACATTTTTTTAAAATTAGGGACATGACTGGCATACTATGGCGCCGTAGTATGGTACACGTTGCACAGTAAATTCAGAATATAATTTCAGCAAAACAACCTCATTATGTAATATACTGGAAGAAGGCATACATCATTTTTAACTTCATTCAATAAATATATTCCACTTATCAAAAACATTCATGTCTATTGAATCAATTAATTTACCTAATGGATGAAAGGTTTCCAGTCCATTTAGTCATTAAAACCCAACAACATAACAAAACGTACACTGAGGCAGTGTACAGGGTGTCACACAGTCCTGCCAGATGATCGGGATATGGGGGACAGAAGAGGCTTGAGGTCCTTAAAGCAGCAGTGCAACAAAATATGTTTTTTTTTCCGAAAATGCTAGTTTTTAGCTACTGTTAATAAAAATATTAACATACATGTCAAATCTGCTTTCCCATGGGATTCCTATGCTCAGTGCCACCTATTTATTTATTTTCTCGATCCTAATCCTTCTCAGGTCTACAGTGCTGTTTCTAAGCCAGAAATGGTGGCCATCATTTTTTTCTTGAGAAAAAAACTAAATTAAAACATTTATAGAAAGCTTACATTTTGATGGAACTAGAACATTTTGCTGCCAAATAAAACTGGATGATGTCTTGAATCTCTAGCAGTGAAAAAACGTTGGGTCAGATATATTGCCAGATATCGTTGGACTGCTGCTTTAACCTGTTCACCCTGGAGAAAAGGGGGCTGAGAGGGGAGCGTGATCTCAGTTTTTCCGCATACTGAATGTGTAGACAGGCTGGAACACTCAACTATGTTTGACCTAGTGTCCTCCTACAGGATGTGGGGACACACTGAAGCTGAGCATTGAATTGTGAATTCAGGGGTAGCATTAGGAAGTACTTCTTCTCCAAGAGAGAAGTGAAACTATGGAACAACCTATCAGTGGAGACCATGAAATATGCAGACAGTACAGGCATTCTTGGTAAGCCTGGACAGATTTCTGCTTACCAAGGGAATTTATGTAGTTTTTGTTTATTGGGTCGGGTGCACTAGGCAAGTAAATGCCTATTTTACAGCAGTGCGAACAATAAACACAAGAAGATACATAGTATAGAAAAATAGCCTGGGGTCAGGCAAACAAGTAAGTAAGTAAATGTTTATTTATATTGTGGCGCCCAATCCTGGAGGCCCTGGGCACCATTATAATTAAAGCAGGGTATAACATCATATGTCAAACATAAAAATACTAACAAACAGATTGTATATAAAATCAGAATTAAAAACTTTCTTAAAATGCTTGTTTGAACAACTAGGTCTTCAAGCCTCCTTTAAAAACCTCCACCATTTGGGCCTCCCTTAAAGATCTTGGCAGTGAATTCCAGAGGGCCAGGCCGGCCATCTCGAAGGAATGGGCCCCCGATGTTTTCAGCCTGGCCCTCGGAATTGCCAGGAAGCCCTCAGTGGAGGAGCAGAGGGAACGTACCGGGGCAGCTAGAGTTAGGAAGTCAGACAGGTAACTAGGGCCCAGTCCATATTGGGTTAATTTATAGGTGAGCAAGCCCACCTTGAAGATGATCCTCCACCTGACAGGCAGCCAGTGCAGACCCCACAGAACTGAGGTCACATGGCAGGTCTTTGGAAGGCCCACCAGCAGCCTGGCTGTCGCATTCTGCACTAGCTGCAGTTGGGGGAAGATCCCGTCACTGACCCCGAAGTACAAAGTGTTAGAGTAGTCCAACCTAGAAGTCACAAAAGCATGTACCAGTGAAGGCAAGTCTTCAGGCAGAAGCAGGGATTTAATTCGGGCAATATTCCTTAGATGGTAAACCCCGCTTTTGATGACAGACGACACCTGGGCTTCCAGTTCCAGAGTCAATCTGTCATTAAGGATAACGCCCACATTTTTCGCATTCAATTTTTCACATTTCAACATTCAACAGGAGCAGTCAACAGTTTCAGAAGTTTGCATACATGGGTTTGAGAGTATAAATATACAATTGATGAAGCAGTATACATTGGGCAGCACAATATGCAGGCTTAGGATTGCTTATTGGGACACGCAATGGCTAGCAGGTGTGCCCCGGCACATGAGGGCCATTAAAATGGATAACACAGCCTGGGGAGAAAGGGAGTTAGAACAGTGGGAAGAGGTCAGCCCCATAAGATGCCTAAAGAGGGAACCCTTGAAGAGCCCCTGCAAGGGAAGATTATGAATCTCTAGTGGGAGTGAGTTCCAACATTCTGGTGCAAAAACAGAGAAAGCCTATTCCTCCCATTTCAGATGAGCATGTAGGAACTTGGAAGAGGGCAGCATTGTTGAATCTGAGTGAGCAGGTCTGGTGTGGCACCGGGGGTAGAGAAATGGGAAGGAGTAGGATTGGGCTGTGGAGGGGACGAGCTATCGCAGGTAGGCATAGAAGGCACAGTAATGCATGAGTCTCAGGGTGGCTAGGAGGAAGCGACAGATGTTGTAGGACAACACCCACTTGTATAGAGCAGTTTTTGATGCATGGAAAAGATCAGCCATCCATATTGAAGTCCGGGGAGGAGGCACCCTGTGCAATGGCAAGTCTGGCCTTGGGTAAGCTAGGCCAAGTCTTGTGTTAACTGCCTTGCAGGCAAGGAAGATATGGAGAGAGAGAAATCCAGAACAGGGTGCAGGGTGATCCCAAGATATTTAAAGCCAGTCACTTTTAATATGCGGGACCCATCCTGTCAACGGATAGAGAGGGGCACTGTACAGGACTGGAGTCTGGCCTGAGATCCAAACAGCATAGCATGGGTCTTAGAGGAGTTCAGGATTAGTTTGTTTTTGATGAGCCAGTCCTGAACCCAGGGAAAATCCTCCTGAAGCTGCGAGTTAATAGAGATGATGGAGGTGGCGCTGAGAAACAAAACACTATCGTCCATATATATGCTGGAAGCTCGGTGTGAGGGCACTGAAGAAGGTCATGTATAAAATTGGGGAAGGGAAGCGGCCCAAGAATAGAACCCTGAGGGACACCAAGATTTGTTGGGGTAGAGGTGGAACCTGCATTATTAAAGTGGACATACTGCTGTCTCCCAGACAGATAGCTCAGGAGCCCAGAGACTGCTTGGTGTGAGAGGCACACAGAAATTAATTTGGAGTGGAGCAACATGTGATCCATGGTGTTAAAGGCATTGGAGAGATCAGTAAAGATGACTACAGTAAGGGAACTACCCTCCATGACACATTTGATGCCATTGGTAAGAGGGGTTCAGGGCAGTGGTGGTACTGTGCTCTTTTCTCAATTCATGCTGATTGGGCGTGAGTTGGTTATATGACTGGAGAAAGTTGGTCAGTTGGGAGGCTACAACTCTTTCAAGTAATTTACTGAGTAAAGAGACTAACATAATGGATGTGTAATAGCTGAGAAGCTTGGGGTCCCCTTTTTCTTTAGAATTGAAGTAATTCAAGAGATTTTCATTGGGGACGATGCTGGAAGAGATGGATACGTTGAAAATGTGCATAATGGGGAGGGCTAGTATGGGAGCACCCAGGTGAAGCATTTTGGAAGGATCTCATCAGGTCTTGTGCTGCCCTCTTTAGGAAGGGACCTTAATAACTTGAAAACAGCCCCAGGAGATGCCAGCTGTAAAGAAAAGGATGGATTCAGAGGAAGTTGGGGAGAGGGGGGGCTGAGAGGGGTTGATCGTCACGGAGGGTGAGTGGTCCGCGAAGTGGGAATTAAAGGTGTTGGCAATGGTATTGAGATTATTACAATGTACCCCGTCAATTAATAGAGCATTTGGATGGCTCCTGTATGCACAATTTGAGGTCTGTGATGTGCCCTGAGAGTTCCCAGTGGAGGAAATTAGTTGCTCACAACAATAGTGGCTCTTGGCCAGATGAGTGGCCCATTTACATAGGTTGCATAGTGTTGGTAAGTAAGCCAGTCTGCTGGGTTGCCAGAAGCTTTGAAAGCCAGCCAGCTTTTGTCCCTGGTTTTGAACATTGTGAGGAGGTCCCTGTGAAGCTACCTGAGGGGATCCCTTTAACCCGTCTCCTAGTAGCAGAAGCCAGCCTATCCTGGATTCAGGATAGGAAGGATTGGAGGAGACTAAGGGCAGAGTTTACCTCATTGGAGGAGATTATGGGATCTCAACCGATGAGTGACAGACGCTTCATGGAGGAGGGAGGGGTATTCAAGATGAGTAGGATCATGTAGGCAAAGTATTCTTGGAGAAACTTTGGGGGCTCTGACTTTCTATTTGCAGAAGGTGGGGTAGTAGTCACTTGAAGTGCTAGTAGAATCACAACTAGCAGACAGGAAAATGTTACAAATTTTAAGAAGTATTCAGTTGTAACTTTTTATTTCTGAAGCAGTTTTCTGTGAGAGCGTATTATGCTGGATGTGTGGAGCAGCACTCTGCCTGGCAGCAGACATATCTAGTGCTGTTCCCCGCACTACATCATCAGCACTGTGGCCTCACTGACTGTGACATCATAGATGATTGACCTGGCAGCTACTGAGTGGCTCTTCCTGAGTAGCTGTGATGTCACAGTCAGTGACTTCACAATGCTGATGATACAGTAGTGTGATGGTGATGGTGGTGGCGGTCGGGCAGACCTAAATATATCAACTGCCAGGCAGAGTGCTGTTCCACAGTCCACACCTACTAATATCTGATAAAACATCTTCTAACTACCCAAAGGTAAAAAAAAAAAAAGGACATCAGATACACAAGGTAATAGCTGGCTGCTTTTAAAAACGAATGCTAATTTTTGGCAGTACACTAGTTCTTTAATGTATCGAGCATTACCCCTGCAGATAGAATTCTGTCAGGGTTATTAGACAGCATCCAGTCTAGGAGAGTGTGCCGTCTAGCTTTGGGAGAGAGGCGGGTCGGGTAAGAGATAACCACTAAAAACCCTGACCTCTGGGTGGAGGCACCAGTCATAGAACCTAGGCCCCTCAACCTGTCAGTAGTCAAGCAGGCAGGGGTAGTAGCCCTTGGGATAGTGCCACCTGGGGATAACATTTATATTAGACTAATCATGGTAGACATTAGCGGACCCAATACACGGTTGCAGATATGTGGAACAAAATGGTTGCAACAGTTTTGCAACCTGTTGTGATATATGCACCAGAGTTGTAAATCTTTCCCTGTGCTATTGCAGTGGATATTGCAACAGCTTGGGGAAAGGGTTGGGGGCAACCAGGATAATTGGTCAGTGGCTTTCTGGCACCTGACCCCCAAATCATAAGCCACAGTGCCTTCCATTGACTGTTTTAGAACCAGTAAAAACAGTTTTATGGGGCTGGAGAGTACAGTATTGTGAAACTGAAATGAACATTCAGTGTGGTGGGGGGGGAATTAGACAGCACACAGGGCTGCCAATCACTGATGCTGGATGAGAGAGGGAATGGCGGGTGGTTCCATAGGACAGCAGGAACAATTGGGAATGCCAAAACAAGACTGGAGACCACTGAACCACTGGTGAGGTATTGGCACACCACAGCATCAGGTGCCCAGAAGTGCACACAAGGTAAGGGGTTGGGGAGATGACTATTGCGGTAGCGCCAGTGGCCATGGGCTCAGTCCATGGAATAGTGCCAGGGGACTGGTGCCGTGCCATGGCTTGTTGCACACCAGTATGTTTGTGGGCACACAACCTGTATATGCCCATTAATCACATTTATTTATTTTTCATTCATTTATTTATTTATTGTTTATTCTTTGGCATTTTATTCTTCAGTAAAGGGGTAAGGCCCACTGAGCACAAGGCCCCATTTACAGGGGCATCTCAGGAGCACTGGAAGATTAAGTGACTCGCTCAGGGTCACGCAGTATGCAGGTGGAGGTTGTAAGAACACAGGTCTCCTAGATGTACCAAGCTTATTCACGGCTCCTTGCTCTGCATCTAGGATATACTGCTAGTCCCAAGAGTCAGACAGTATTATCTCAGTGAGAACAGCTCCCCCTTGTGACAGTGTGCAGACTTTGTGTATAACAGAAATGTGTACTGTTGCAGTGGTGACCCTGTTGCACCCTGATACTGGGCCATCAGACAGTGTGACTGTGGACTAGGACCAAGTTGTTTAGCTGCCCTTTTTGTAGTAACAAAGACATTCACGTTTTAAAATGTGGAGCCATATTTGTGGCCTCAACAAAATGCAGCTACTGACAGCCAACATGTCGGTGTCGTGATAGGGCTACAGCTTGCAGCGCTGGTGACCCAGGTTCGGGAATGAGCCAGGGTCATCAGGGGGACCGGCCGGGAAGAGAGGATTGAGCATCCCAGGGACACCTCTCCTCCTTCGGGGTGGGGGGGTCCTGCATCTTGCTGCAGGACTGCCAACCAACAGAGGTCAGGTGGTAGCACGAGCGAGAACATCAGAAGGCGTGGGACTGTTGGAGGACACTGGCGTGCAGGCACATATGCGTATTTACACATTATTACACGCTGACACCCTGGGAGGAAACATTAAAAGCAAATGCTGTACCATGATCCTGTACCCCTCCACAGGCACCGTATGACCGGGGCAGGCCACCCACCACCATGTGTCATCCTTAGCAAGTCATGGATAACCGTTAAGGCCGTGAGAAGGATGGTGACAGGCTGGGATGGAGGGGGCACAGGGACCAGGGAATAAAGGAGCAAGAAACAAAGGATGGAGGAAAAAGCGTCTACAGATGCCAACTATTACCAAATATCACTCTTTTTGAATGACCCCACAATCGCTGGAAAATACTGTGGAATTTGCAAGGCAGCTTCAGTGGCATTATTTATTGTATTGAACATTGGTAACTGGGAAAGGCACACTGAACCAAGGATCATTTCCAGGTGTGAGCCGGGGGAAGGGAAATAAGGAGGCATAAAATACAGCGTGTAGGCAAAATATGCAAAGTATGCATGGTAGAAAAAAATGCACGGTGTAGCAGAAATGCAAGTTAAGCAGATAATACGATGCGGTAAACTGTATTCAGGCTAGTGTGTGTGACGAGCACTGGTTCAGGAACTCTAAGGCTAAGTGCTGCGAGTAACATGGCAAAATTAACTACAGCCAGGGCAGCAGCAGGTGGGGGCAGCAAGAGGTTTGAGGTGGCATTTAAGGGAAAGAAGGGAAGAGGAGATGAAGGGTAGTAGGGAGCTTGTTATTAGCCAGTGGGAATCTGTACAGATGATGTGAGGTGAAATAGTTTTGTTTAAGGGTCAAGTTACAGTATGTCCCACATGTTATTCATATGCTGCCAAACAAGCTATTGAACATTCATGGATGGGAAACAGTATAATCATTTCCCTTAGATGATTTTCACATAATGCCCGAGTCAACTTTTAGCAGCTGGTGATGTCACTGCAGGTCATGTTACTGTATATCTTGAGCTAGCCACACGCCCTGCAGCACAGTTTGGGCTTTGCTACTTGTGCGAAGAAGGCATAGTTTCCATTTGTGATAAAGGTCTATTTATGTGCTTCTGTCATTATTTTGGGCTGTGCTGTCATAGTACTAATGAAATGCTCTAACATTTGTTGGTTTCCATAGCAACACTCTTAACAATTTACATGGAGATAAAGCCCAGAAGTGTCATAATGCATCCCTCCCTCTGAGTTTGGATTTTCTTTCACAGGATGGGCAGTAAATCAGCTCAGATGTCTGCGCTTTGTCCTGCTCCAAAAAAGGCAGCCATGCTTGTTGTGTTGTGAGGGTTTCCTTGCAGCAATTCAAGCTAAGAGAAAACGGGATTTGTTTGTCCAGATGATAGGGAATCTGCTTGGGGAAGGGGAGGATCTGAAGTGTTTTCGCACAGGTGTGCATCATGTGCCAGTTGGACTGGCCCTAAGCCTGACACATGTGAACCACCAACTCCAGCAGGAGATGCAAGGAGGCATTAGTGCATCACTTCAGCTGGCAACTGGCTTTCGCACTGGACATCTGCATGCAAAGTAGCAGGTTTAGCACAAATGTTAAAGGAAGATAGGCACATTCCAGAATTTCCAATTAATATTTGCATGCTCCCTGTTCTCATTCCGTGTGTGTGAGCGTGCGTGTGTGTGTGTGTATGTATATATATATATATATATTATATATATATATATATATATATATATATATATGTTATGTCTCCATCATCTTTAAAACCAGCTTTGTATGCAGTCTCTTCCCCATCCATACGCCACCACGGGTACTGCAACTAGTGACATCACTGACTGCAATTAGCAACTTAGAAACATAGAATCAGTCAACAGAAAAGACCCGGTAGAGCCGGCTGGTGACATGGAGAGATGAGGCACTGGATGCCTTACTTCCATCCACGCCGCTGACCTGGGTTCAGGAATGGACCAGGGCCAAATGAGGGATGGCTGGGGGAGGGAGAATTGAGCAACCCAAGGACTGCCCTCCCTCCTTCCTTATGGAGGGGGCACACTGAGTCCTGCTACTTGTCTGCCACTCAGCGGAGGCTGGGCGGCAGCACAGTGGGACCAGCAGACATGGGTGTCAGGCATGATGACGCAACCTTCGTGCGCATCAAGATGCACGTGCATGGTAGCGTCATACTCTGGTCCCAGTGGGCAAAAATGCAGGAAACCATTCCGGCTCCACTTGTCATTCCCAGCTGGCCTTACATGACCCTATGTGGCAGGCCATCCACCAAACATGGCTTTGAGTAAGCAGTGGTTAACCTGTAAGTCCATGAGATGAGTGGGTAGAGCAGCTGGCGGCATGCCACCAGGGCCAGGGATGCCATGAGATAGACAGGAATAATAATAAAAAAAGATTAAATAAAATAAAAAAGGACCTGTTAGCCCATCATGTCTGCCGATTCCTACCTAACGGATATTGAATGAGAAAGCTGTAAGTTCCTCACTCTTCCTTCCCCCTTCCTTTCTGGAGTCATCTTTATCAATCCCTTGTGTCTGTCCCACCCTTGACTAAATACCCCTGCTGGTGTCACACAGACCACCCCTTCCAGCAGCCTGTTCCACCCCTCCTCCACCCTCTCCATGAAACAGTACTTCCTGATAGCTCTTTTAACCTTGCCCTCTGCCAGCTTCATGGAGTTGCCGCTGGTGTTTGTGTCCCTACTCTGTCTGGACAATTCCCTGCTTTTTATATTTCAGATTGCTTCACACAGGTCACAGCAAGTAAATATGCCTTAAGAAGCCTCAACTTCATCATGCTTAAAGTGCCCAATTTCAATACTCTGTATGGGAGAACTACTATCAGCTACATACTATCTACTTTATGGAATATGACGCAGAAGACCCTGAAATTGAGCAGCTACATTACAGTTACATCCTTCAAACATCTGTATACAAGGCTTATCCAAGAAAAATGTAACTGTTTCCACTAGTACTAGTGTAATTTAATACTAGTGCTAATCTTATCCTTCCCCTCCTCAGTCAGTCATTCCATGGAATGAATCCACCCTTATCAAGTGCCTCCACCCCTTAGATGTATTACACCCCACCCTTCATCTAGCTCCCAGCACTTCCTTAACCTCATCATAGCCCTATACCCCTGTCATTCTACCGCCAGTACAGGCCCCAGCCCTTTCCTAGGCATCACCTATCACTTATCCAGCCACCTTATAACTAATATCATCGTCTACGTTCCCCGCCAACTTGCATCCCACTCCTGCTCCCCCCTCCCCTTGTCTCCACTATCTATGTTAAATACTGAAGTATTGAACATCTTACTTAGAAAGTATGTTAGACAATGTGATTTTTTTGAATTTTGTATATAATAGACCTTTTTGTATGTGTTGTACATCTGTTATATCTATGTAAGTTGAACCTTGACCTTACCAGGTCCATCTTGCAAATGAGCTGTGCTCAATGATGTTCACCTGGATAAATAAAGATTTGATTGATTGATTGATTACCCCATGGAGGTCTATGTATGTTTCAGTCATGTCCCCTCTCTCTCTCCCCCCTTCTCACTTCAACTGTGTACATGTTCTAACCCCATCTTCATATGTCCTTTCCTGCTGTCCCTGGAGCATCTTGGTTACCCTCCCCTGCACTGCCTCCACTCTGTCCCCATCATTCTTTAGATGTAGTCCCCAAAACGGAACACAGTGCTCCAGGTGAGGACAAACCAGCGACCTATACAGTGGTAGCAGCACATCCTTTCTAGTGGCAAGAAAAGGGCAAAGCACTTGTAAACCTGGAAGGAACCCTCCAAAAATGATTTAGGAAAGGGCCGGCGCAGTGACATTGTGTGTTTAGGCACTTGACACCACACCACCAGCCATGCTAGTGAGCTGGGTTCTGGACGAGACCATGGTTGCTTGGGATCAACCGGAAGAGGGGGGGATTGATTGTCCCATGACAGCTCCTCTCCCTTGGGTTGGGTGTGGTGGGTTCTGTGCCCTGCCGTTTGAAGAGACCAGAGGGCAGTGATGGTAGGAATGGCATGAGGGGACTGAGTGTCAGTAGATGCAACACGCCGACACCTTGGGGGAAACTGAAGGGAAAAACACCAGAGGGAAAAGGCCCTGGCTTGCTGGGCATCCCCCACAAACACTGCATGACCCTACATAGTTGGCCACCACAGTGTTAAGTTGTAAATCCTTGAGGCGGGTTGGTGGCGGGGCTGGTGGGGATGCCACTGAGACCAGGGATGTCAGCAGCCAAAGTAGGTATAAAAAAAATGTAGAAACAACAAAGGAAAACAAAAGAGCAAGCAGGACACACAGACGGTAAGTGCAAATTAAAATTTATGCATTCTATGTGAGTGATAAAATGCAGGATAAACAATTTATCTGGCCAGGTTCTACATTCCAAATGAGAATAAACAGTTTATACTCCCACTGTAAATTTATCCACACTGCACACGTCACTACCCTCCCTTTCCTGAAGCAGTTGTCTGATCACAGTCAGATTTCAACAGCACATGGACCAGTCAGAAAGCCCTGCATTCCTCCCATTTGATAGCTGGTATAAACTACAGCGCAACACTAACAAATTAACAAAAGAGTTCTATGGATTTTGTTTAAGATCATTAATAGCACATTTACTTAAATGACTCAAAGAATACCTAAAAAAGAAACTACATGGCATACATGAAACACGCAACAAGGGCAGTGTTTGGATGCATTTTGCATCCATACTCATTGTGGTGACTTCGGAGACACTTCCCTCGTGACCACAGTTCGCTCCTCCACTCATGAGGTCATCCAAGATCACCACAACTCGTATTGCTATAATGTTTATCCAACATGGCCTTGTTGCATATCCATACGAACATATGGAATTTGCCAGCAGATAAAAGCCCAAAGGTCTATCAAGTTTGCTCGATTTTGCAGCTAGCCCCCCTACTCAGCAGCTGTCCCCCCCTTCCCCCCATAACTCTTCCTCTTACCCTGTCCCAGCCCCTTTTGAAGCAGCTCACTGTTCTGCAGGATACCACTTCTGCTGGCAATGCATTCCATTCGGCCACTACCCTCTCTGTAAACCACTATGTATTTAATGGATATCTGACCCCCTGTGGAAGCCTCATTTTTGAGGGGAAATGTTGGGGTGCCTATTTTGGTCTTTGACTTTGGCACTGATATCCAATCAGTAAGCAGCACATGATGCTTATATCTCCACTTGCTCATGGATGGTGAATGCAGGAGAAACACTAGAAACAGAAAACTGCCAGCAGACTTAGGCCTCATGGTCTATGTAGTCTTCCCTGTGAGATTGTCCCTGACGAAGCTTGAAACCAGTCGGGCCTTGTAGGAGTGGGGTCAGCACTATATGGCACTATATTTTCACTTCGTTTTTTAGTTTGCTTGTACTTTTGTGCAATAAAACATTGTGGTATATGTTTTGAGCGTTGGATGGTGCCTCTATTTCCTGCGTACCTGAGATTTCTGCTTTGGATGGCACATCAGCGTGTGGAGCCTACTTTCTGGTGTTTCTAGATTGTATATGCTCCAAGGGGATCATGACTGACTCCCCCCCCGACCTCCGATCCCTTGACCAGCCCTTTGCACCTGTCCTACCCTGTCTTAAAGCTCTCACTGTTTTTGCACTGATCGGTGCTTTAGGTAGTTTGGTCCACTCTCCACCACCTTCTCTGTGAAACAGTACTTCCTTACATCCCTTCTGAGCCTCCCCCAAGTACCAGTTTTTACTATTCCCCCTTCTATTCGTATTGCCACTGGTTGTAACCAGGTCTCTGGAGTTCACCTGGTTAATACACTGCATGTATTTCAATATTTTAGTCATGTCCTCCCTTTCCCTTCTGGCTTCTAATAAGTACATGTTGAGGCTTTCCAATCTTTGCCCTTGAATCATTTTGATTGTTGATGAGCCTCTTCACTGTCTCCAGCTTGTTGATGTCCTTTTTTAGGCATGGATTTCAGAATTTGCACAGTACACAGTACTCCAGGTGTGGACTCACCAAGTCCTATTCAAGGGCAATGACCTCCTTTTTAGGTGCCAACAGCATAGCTGTTAGCACCTGTTGTGGCCATGCACACTCTTTTGTGCAGTTAGTCAAGTTAAAGGTTACCTTTAGTGTGAGTGATTTGGCTGCATGATGTCATTGATGATGCCAGTGATAGGGCTTTTAGGGCTTGGCGTAAGGTTTCAGACCTACACAAGCCTAGGTTTGACCCTGTATCACACATTTTTTTCTTTCTCACTACAATTTTATATGACAGAAATTGTTAGATGTCATTGCTGCTGTAGTGAAAGGTTTCAACATTCTGGAGACCATGCATTCTCAGTTGCCACACCAACCCTGTGGAACTCTGCCGAAACAGCTGAGGGAGGCACCCTTGGTGGAAACCTTAAAATCAGGATTGAAGACATTGTTATTCAACCAGGCTTATGGCATGTATGTTTTATAATGAAGCTGATGATCTAAATGAACTAATTTTTTTGTTTTTATTGGGCTCACCACAACCTAACCCAGATAGACCAATTTAGGGTAGCTGGTTCATTCCACTGGGGTGTCATACAGATGAGGCACACTGAGTCCTGGTAGGACGAAACATGTATCTGTGTCTTCTCTTGACACCCTTTGCATACTGTGAGAGAGGCATTTCAGCACCATGCAGTTCTGCTTAAAGTTGAACCAGCATAATATTATGTGGTGATTTGCATATACAGCCCATGATGCTTTGCATTATGGGGGATGTGTGATTTTGTATTTCTTTAAATGAACTGACTGACGTTTTATTTATTTCAGTGAATGACAGATAGAATTTTATATGGAACTCTGCACTGTGTTATTTTTTTGTGTATGATATAAATTGTTTTTAAATATTGTTAAGCGCTCCAAGCCCCCGGGAATGGGGTACTATATAAATAAAGTCTCTATCTGTTTAGATAATTGAATATAGTTTTACAATATGTTGTAGTCAACTAAATTAGTGCTGGCTGAAGCTTGTCTAGGTTTGAATACAATTTGCGTAACCTGTTCTACAGGTTGTGATGTAACCTCTTCACCATAGGAACTGCAACTCACTTACCTGTAACTCAGCAGCACACTGCGTATGTGTTTGCTTAGCAGGCAAAGGGTCAGTGGTTTAAATTCAGGTAGACATAGTTTGAATCCTGGCAGGGACTTAAACATTTTTTTCAACTTTTATGTTAGATGGAAACTCATTTGAGTAGTGACTCATGGCTGTGTTGAGTTGGAATAATAAATTATAAAAGCACATTCAACTAAGAACAGCAGTTTGAGAATGTAAATGGTCTGCTAAGATTAGATTCCCAGTCACCTGTTTTGTAGGTTGTGACATAACCTTTACACCATAGGAAATGTATTTCACTTACCTGTAGCTCAGTGGCACACAGAATGTTTGTTTAACAGGCAAAGGATCAGTATTTCAAATCCTGACAGGGACATACACCTTTGCTTTCCTTTGTTTTTTTAGATGGAAACTCACTTGAGTTGGGGTTCAGGGTGTTCTAGAGTTAAAATAGTAAATGATATGAGAAGTACATTTAGCTAAGAATAATAATCTGTGAAGGTAAATCACCAGCTGGAATTAGATCCCCAGTCCCCTGTTTTGCAGAAAGGGACATAACTTCTACATCATAGGAACTGCAACTCACTTACTAGCAGCTCAGTGGCACACTGAATGTATGGTCACTTAGCAGGCAAAGGGTCAGCAGTTCAATTCCTGGCAGGGCTTAAACATCTCTTTGTAAAATGGAAACTCACTTGAGTGGTGATTCATGGTGGTGTGATAGCATAGTAAATTATATGAGAAGTAAATTTAGCTAAGAATAACAATTTGTGAAGGTATATCACCTGATGGGATTAGATCCCCAGTTGCCTATTTTGCAGTTTGTGACATACCTCTACACCACAGGAACTGCAATTCACTTACCTGCAGCTCAGTGGTACACTGAATGTGTGTTTGTGTAGCAGACAAAGGATCAGTGGTTTGAATCCAGGCTAGTACACAGTATGTTGTATTACAATACATAATTGTTTCACACTTTACAGACCTTATTCGGCACCTTTAGTACCATTGGTACTTTGATTTTCTGCTGCTTAATCCCCTATCAACATATCTCAGCATTCTCTGCTCCTTTCCTACCACCATATTGCATTGTGTTGATGATTGGAGGCTGTTGGAGGTCACCACCCCCAGATCCCTTTCCTTTCTCTGCCACAGACACTGTCATCCCCCCTCAACCGATATTCTGCCCCAGGATTTTTGTTTCCACATGCATTACCTTGCCCTTTTTGGTGTGAAGTACAACTGTCAGATTTTTGACCACCTTTTGAGCCTCTCCAGGACTTTTCTTATGGATGAATATCTTCTTCAGTGTCAAAACTCTGCCACAGAGCTCGGTATCATCTGTGAATAGGCAGATTTTCCCTCTTATGCCTTGACCTATGTCACTTACGAAGATGTTAAAGAGCGATGAACCTAACACTGACGCCTGTGGTACCCCACTAGTGACTTTCTTCATCCCTGAGAATTCTCCATTAATCACCACCCTCCCTGTCCACCTCCTAGCCAGTTGTCCACACACCTTGTTAGTTTGCCCCACAAGACCCAGATCCCTCAGTTTTTTTTTTACTACTCTCCTGTGTAGGACTGAGTCAATTTAGGGGGCTCTTATTCTCTCAGAGGGTAGTGAACACATAGAATAGCCATCCAGTGGAGGCAGTGAATATGAAGAGAGTACAGACCATCAAGGTAAGCCTGGAGAAATTGCTGGTTATCAAGAGAATCCGTGGGTACCATGGATAGTAGAGTTGGTATGGAATCCCTATAAACTGGCATGGTTTTGTGCAACCTTCTTATTAGTCCCTGATTATACAATGGGGTATGAAAATCCTGTAACCTCATTGGTCAAAACACATCACATGACTGTGGTATATCCTGCAATAACCCACATCCTGTCGTGCCTTATTGCTTAATTATAAAGCAGGGGTGGGGAGCTGACCTCATGGACCTACTGTCCTGTCTGACCTTAGGTCACCATGTTACTGTGCATGGGCTGCAATTTTGAAGAAAAATGGGTGTTTTGCTCCATATTCAATATGTTTTTTTCAGTCTCCCTAGGCATGAGTAACATGGGCTGTTTATGCAAGACAGGGAGGGCCTGGGTCACAAAATGCACGCTTGAACAAGCTGTGATGAATACAAGCAGGCTGCAGTCACAGACGGAGAGGGGTCCCAAGCATAAAAGACCAATCCCCCCAAAAGCACTGGACTACCAAAGAAGAAGGTTTACAAGAAACTAGGAATTAATGTATGTTATGTGGGGAGACAGAGGGGAAAATATTGAAATTAGGCATGGCAGTGCCAGCTAATAGAATGAAATAAACCAGATTTGCATAGGCTGTTGTTGAGGGCCTTCAATATTACAGTTAGTTCCTGGAAACAAAAAAACTCACTCACCAGTAAATGTATCTTATTTTTTAATGTTTACCCATGAAGTAACAGTGCTGTATTTTAAGTTCGAGTTCAAGTTCAAGTTTATTGTAGGAAACCTCCGTTGAGCAAGCTCATTCACAAGGAGGTCCTTTGACACAGACAGGTAGTTACAGATTGCATAATCGAAAAAACAGTACAAATTCAAGTACAGAATTATGGGCAAGCATTAACATGTTGCATAAAAATGACAATGACAGAGAAAAATACAAGTACAGAAAAAAGGTACAAAGTGCTTGTTTCGGAGTATCAAGGCAGCTAATTTCTAGGTAAGTAAGAGGAAGCAGTGGGTTAGGGTTAGAGCAGTGAGCTAGGATTTAGAAGCAGCTGCACGTGTCTTTTATTTTTGCTGCAGCCAACCTTTTAAATAGGCTGACAGGGACAGTACCGGGAAGCTTCAGTATGCCTTGGAGCTGGTTCCAGATAGTTGGGAGTACACTTGATATGGCCGCTTGCCGAGTGAGGTGTGAGTTCTCGGTACATCGAGGAGGAGGAGGTCATTTTTCCTAAGAGAGTAGGCGCTATGGGAAATATGGAAAAGGGCTGTGAGATAGTTCGAGAGCTTGTTCAGGAGTAGCTTAAGAGTCCAGATACCAGCATGAAGTGTGTGTCTAGTTGAGAGTGATGTCCAGCCAACAGCTAGGTACAAATCGCAATGGTGGGTTTGGTAGGGTAGGTTTGTCATGAACCGTATGGTGCAGTGGTAGAGAACGTCTAGTTTGTTGAGTCCTGAGGCCACTGCTGAGGAATAGATTAGATCTCCATAGTCAAGTAGCGGCAAGAAAGTGGCCTGGACCAGCCTATTTCTGGTATCCAATGGAAAGAGGGACTTGTTACAAAAGAAGAAACCTAGCCTAATTTTTAGCCTCTTTGCCAGATTGTCGAGGTGGTCATGAAAGGAAAGCTTGTTGTCTAGCCACATACCAAGATATTTGAATTTGGAGGTGAGTTCAAGGGCTTCACCTAGGGAGGTAGTGATGAATTCTTTGTGCGTCTTTGCAAGGGAGGTGGAGGTGATGTTTGGGACAAAGTTCGTAGCCTTAGTTTTCTTGGCATTGAGGAGTAGTTTGGCATTGATTAGGTTGATTTCTAGTTGTGCAAAGTCAGCTTGGAGTACATCCTTCACTTCAGCCAGTGTAGGGCCTGATGTATACAGTACAGTATCATCAGCAAAGAAATGCAGATGGGACTGGGATATATGAGCGTCAGGGTTATTGATGTACAGGGAGAAGAGGATGGGACCTAATATGGAGCCTTGCGGGACTCTCCTGACAACTGGGAGGGATGCAGAAAAGAGGCCACCAGCTTTTACTTTCTGGGTCCTTCCAGATAGGTAGCTGGTAAACCACTGGGCAGCAAGGGGAGGTGGCACCTACTTTTATTAGGCTTGAGACTAACAGATTGTGGTCGACAGTGTTGAACGCTTTGCTGCGATCTAAAAATACTGCACCAGTAACTTTCTTGGAGTCCATGTCTGTGATCCATTCATTGGTAACTTTGGCTAGAGCAGTGACTGTACTATGGTTGGGCCAGATGTCAGATTGTGTAGGGTTGAGGACTGAAGATGATTTGATATGGAGTTTCATTTGGGAGTGAACTAGCTTTTCGAGGACTTTGGAGAGGACAGGTAAGTTTGAGATGGGCCTATAGTTGTTTAGGTCACATGGGTCCTCTGACTTGAATAATGGGAGGACGTGGGCAGATTTCCAGCAGGAGGGAGCAGTGGCAGTGGAAATGGAAAGATTGAATATGTGGAGGATGGGGCGGTGAGGTCAAGATAGCCTAGTTTAAGAAAAAAAGGTTCTAGACCATTGTCCCCTGCACTTTTTCAAATGTCTGTGTTACGAAGTATTTAAACTAGCCAATGTTCTGAGAAAAGACCCTAGTCTTCAGGGCTTAACAGTTGCTATACCCACCAGAAACTCTCCTAGCTGCTACAGTATGGAGCCTTTATCTTGTCTCTGCAGGGCTTCTGCACAAGGCATAGCAGCTAGGAGAGTTTCTCCCAAGATATGCCAACAAGGCTTGATGCAGTCTGTTGTTAAGAGGAGCTAAAATAAATTAATTTATGAATAGGAGCCTAACAAAGACTGCGGGTCCAGCAATTGTAAAGCCCTGAAGAAGGGTCTTTCCTTGAAATGTTGGCTGATTTAAATACAGTACTGTTACTTCATGGGGTAAAAATTACAAAAATAAGATTCATTTCCTGGTGAGTCTTTTTGTCTCCAGGAACTGGTTGCAATATTGAAGGCTTCCCTTCTGAAGCAGACTCCTTCCGGTGTGTTTTTGATTTTACAGATGTTGGGACACACTGGATTTTAAAGCGAGTCATTTTTGGGGGCCTTCAAAATGCTTTGAACCAGTCCTGAACATACTGTTTTTAGGGGCGAGATTCTGTGGGGGTAAAGGTCCTATTTACACAAGATTATCTTCAGATAGTAGAGATAACTCCACAATGGGCAGGCTTCTTCCTGTTTTAACCCCCCCCCAAAAGATTGTATGTTCTTTGTGACACAGTATTGTTATGATGGAAGGGAATTGGGGTCCATTTTGTTGGCCCCTCCTACCACGCAGAACTGGTGACAGAACATAGAATCTGTCAACAGAAAAAGGTCTTGCGGCTAATTGAGTCTGCCCAGCCCTATGTTGATAGTAAAGGCCCTCATGACCCTTTGCCTCTCCGTGCCACCGCCCCTTTAGCCACTGCCCTAATCAGCCCCGTGTTTGACTCTCTTCACTGATTTTAAACAGGCAACCTCACTTGGCAGTCTATTCCTCCACCACCCTCTCTATGAAGAAATGCTTTCTGATGTCCCTCTTGCACTGTACCAAAATTTGAGTATGGAAACACATCCAAGAATTCTTGCTTTCTACCAAATGTTTAACCTAATATTGTTTGGTAATTACTTGCCAATTACTAACAAAACGTTCAAGCCACTCAAGCCATTTAGGGGAGATATATTTTGGACATCATGGCATACAATATAGATAATACCTAACCCTCAACTGTTAAGCACAAGTTGGCATTCCACACCGAGTTAGTGTGGTGACATCACTGGCGCGAGAGTGAATGGCTGGACTAGGGTTCCACTGTGAGAGTGCTCATGAGCTGAAGCTGCTCCCTTAATCAGCTTAGGCCCTGTCCACACTACCCCTCTGTAACATTACAGAGTGCCCAAACCGTTACCGCAACGGTTTGCATTTGCACCTGTAACATTACAGAAGGTGTTTTCATAACCGTTGTTGAAACCACATATGAGGTGGTTTCAACAATGGTTATGAAACCGGTTATGCCTCGGTAACGTTACCGGGCGTAGTGTGCACACGTGGCACCAGTCCCCTAGCGCAGCGCTGCGCATTGTGAGATCGCGCCGGGTAACAGTTGCCCGCCTCGGCAGTGTGGATCACGGTGCCGGGTCCCAATGGACACCGCAGCAGTGGTGGACACACTGCACCGCCTCGCGTTGTAACGATTTCTATCCGCTACAGGGTCTGAGAGATGCAGTGTGGACGGGGCCTTACTCTCCAAGCGCTCTCTGTGGCTGGCTGGAGTGTGATGCTGATTAGGACAGCTGTGCGGAGAAATAATTCAGGTACTAGAATATGAATTATTTCTCTGAACATTCCAAAGAATGACTTAGTTTAAAGACACAGAAATTTATGTTGCCATATTGAGCCTTGTAACACAAGATCCACAAAAATAGATGATCTGATACATTTTATTGGACCAACAGAGATGTTAAAAAGGAAAAAAGGTGCTCTGAGCTTCAAACTACACTGAGTTCATCATCAGAAAACAATGACAGTTGTTTTAAAGAATACACTTTCTTAAACTCATATCATACATAAAAAAACAGTTAAAAAGTTAAGAATCCCATTGGCCTAAACTTGCATTTAAAAATCAACAGAAGATCAGATCGAGACATCAGAGTACGTCAAAGGAAAGGCATTTTAAGGTCAAATGTCACAGAATAGATAACTCTTTCCCTGAGAAAAGTCATAAAACACCGTGAAGCTGCCTTTTTAAACTATGCCTGTGTGTGTGTGTGTGTGTGTGTGTGCAGTAGCAGTACATGACTGTTATTTTAAACCACAAGTTAAAATAAGCTGAAACAATGCATAGAGTATATTGTTAAAAGACTACTAAATAAGAAAATCTCTTTGTGTTAGGCAAATAGTGGCTTTAAAGACACACTGCCCTAGTGTCAATTAAGCATTAACAATCTATAATGTATGATGGAACATTGTTATATGGCGATTTTCATCTTTTTGCTAAGTTGTTATGCCATCGATGTGACGTCACTGTGTTGTTAACCCATCAATGGTACATCACATCGATGGCATAACAACCGTGATCACTCTTCGCATGTGCCCATCACGATGCGACGGCCTGACTAAAACGTCTGCAGCGGTGATAGCATGACCGCGTGTGGAGCGGCAGTGACAAAATTTGGACAGTAAGGATCATCCTGCTTTAATTTTTAACTAGATGTGTATGTCCATACACCATAAAATATGATGTATGATTATACATCGGCAACCAGTTTGAATAACTGGCTCGAGGTTGCCGTGCCGACGTAAACCTCTCGAGCTTCACTCTTGAGGTTTACACAGTCACCATGGCAGCCTCTCGCCAATTAACAAACTGGTTACCGATGTATGCCCATACATTATCCTCTATATAGTGTATAGTAGAGCATTGTTCTATATAGAAATCCATCCTTTTCAAAATGCTGTTGTACCACAGTTTTATTTTTTATTTTATTTAAACAGCAGTTTGGAAAAACTTTGAGCCATAGGCTCATTTACAAAGGTACCTTGTCACAAAAGTTCAAAGGTCATAGAATGTGATTGTACCCTTCTATGGTGGAACAGCATTCTAGAACCTGTAGATACTGCACAAGTCAGTTTCATTGTGAAAGAGAGAGGAAAAATAAACACGGTGCACACATTTCACATAATACTATACACTATAAAAAAAGTACAGAATGAGCAACTTTATACATAACCAGTGTGTTCTGCTACCTCGGGGTTCTGATTACCACAGACCTCTCGAGCTTCGCTCTTGAGGTCAGAGAGAATCAAAACCCCTCTGTAGCAGAACACACTGGTTGTGCATAGGTGCCCATCCAGTATTCTCTGTGTTTCCCACATTTATAGTGTTATCACTATTCAGATATGTTTGTCTTCAACTCTGTGTTCAATAAATCAGTATTATTTATAAATATTCAAACTTATACTGTTTAAACATGATCTGTCTGCAACACCAGTCTTGTACCTGTTCCACTGTTGTGTTGTTCCATGCATGTGCTGTAACACGAATGTGTATGGGACATGTTAGGAGTGTCTGCTTTTATAGACCAGGTGGATCCCCCCGCCCCCCGCCAGGCAGGACTTCCTGTTTCAGCCTGTGCTCCTGATTAACCCTATAGCTTTCTTTCTGCATCTTTCCAGCACAACCAACAGCCTTCTTTCTAGATAAAGACCTACTGGGAGAGAATATTAGCTCTAAAAGTAATGTTTTAGAAATTATCAGGACCTGAGAAAAAGTTCTGATAAGATTCTTTTACAGAAAATAACACACAGGTTCTGTGAGGTTCTTGACTTATTTCGGTTGGTTATCTCATGGTCCATTCCTAGTTTACTCGTAGTTTTCTTCCAGTCAGACCTACCTGAATAGCCTCTGATCAAGTAAATAGGCATTGCACATGGCTGTACAAAATACATTTTAAAGACGCCTTTTACAGCACCAAGGCCATCTCCTTATAGATTGCACATTGCTGTTATATTAAGAAAATACAGACATTGAAGGCCCAGTGATTTGATAATGGGAAAGGGTTAATCATTTTCAGAGACATTCCATTCTGTACTTACTGAAGGTTACAGGTATAGTATTAGAATATGGTACGTTAATCTGGGTGCATAATTCTAAATCAATATTCTGAGACAACGGCCTCTAGTAACTAACAGAGTGCAAGTGTGCGTGCAAGCAGTGCAGCGGGGTTGGTTTAAAATACTGAATAATACTGATGTTTAGCCTAGCAAACACCCTACCACTGAGACTGCATGTAAACCATCCGTAATAATAAATGGGGTTCCCTTTGGGCATTTTGCTGTCATCTAGCTTAATTTGTCCTAGAAAGGAAATTCTTAGATCACATAGTGGTGCTGTTCACAAGAAAAAACAAACAAAAAAAAACACACATTTTTCTCCAGCAGTGAAGTACTCTCAGAAAAATGTTATGTCCCAGTGGAGGAGTCCTTTGACGTGTAAGGAAATAGCTTACCAAGTTATGATTTCCACTTTTCAGGATGCAAATGAGATCTGAAGTTGACCGATCCCACCAGTATAGTCTGTACCTTTTAGCCTATACCAGAGCTGCAGCAATGTTTTGATAACCTTCTGGATGGAGTGTTGAGACTTTTACTGGTTTTATGGCTTTCATAGATGGAGGAAATGCTCTAGACAAATTGAAGTACAGCTTGGACCGGGGTGTGAGACGGTCTTAAGCCCCTTTTACATGGAGTAGCATTGACATCGTAGCGGCTCCCAGTCACATACTCCGCACTGTCTGCGGGTTCCGTGTCACAATCGTGAGCATGGAACGGTGACTGGAAAAAGAGCAATGGCTTTTCACCGAACTAGAAAGATGGCGACTCTTGTTTTCGCAGGGGACTTTGCCCCCCCCCCGCACCCAAAATTGTAGGGGGCTTTGCCTCCCGCACCCTCCCTTCTAAATATACTGACTCAGAGGTCGTAGCACCTTGAGGAGGGAAGGGGGGGAATATGAGTGTCGCGGTCTTTCCCTTCATTGAAAAGCCATCACCCTTTTTCCAGTCACCGTTCCACATTCGCTGATATCACGGGTTACCCCTGTCTGCGCTGCTACCTTGTGCCTCTACTCTACAGAAGATTGCACTGTTCTAGTAGCTCTTCCGGCCTTTTCTTCCATCTTTCCAGAAGGCTGAGAGCCCAAGACCTCTGTGTTGAGGTTGGGGGGGGTGAGGGGTTCGCTTTGTATACTGTACCCAAGTTCAGCTAAATATACCAACAGATAGTAGAAAGAAAGCCGAACTTGGGAAAGTAATTCCTTTTCATAAACAGGGGCCAAAAAGTACTTTAAAAGTGCTCCGAAAGTAGTGCTGTGATCCTGGGCATATGCTTATGCACATTCCTATCCCTATAAATATGCATCCACTCGTTCTCAGAACCAAAGTGACTTGTGCAGTCTCTAGAGGTTTCAGAATGCTATTGTACCACAACAGGGTACAATCACATTCCATGGCATTTGAACTGTGGTACAACAACATTTTGCAAGGGAAGGAAATCTGTACAGAACAATGCTGTACAATACGCTATTTTTCATTTCTACATCTTCCAATGGCACTCTTGCGCATATAAGTGTGCTCTCCCTAACATCCTTTGGGTGTCAGAAGTGCTCACCTTGGTTTGTGACGCTCATACCATAAGAATGCTGGCTAGACCACTCTTGCACTTGTAAGAGTGCTGCCAGGGATGTAGAAACATAACCTCAGCAACCATCATTAAAAGACAAAGGCTGAGGCGGCCCCATGGCCCAGTGGGTAGTACATCCTGCTCTCATGCTGGTGACCCAAATTCGAGAGCAGATTCAGGAGCCAGCCGGTTGGTCCGTGGTACACTGGGGAGGCCCTGCCATGTGACAACATTACCAGCTATGAGGGGAATGGCAGCGGGCACCAGGTTCCATGGCACTACCATCTGCTGTTGTGAAGCAGGGAGCTTACCTCTTCAGCAGGTACATACCATGTGTCTGGGTGGCCTGCCCGGGGTGATGCCTGGCATAGTGAAGGAAGCGGGCAGGGTTAAAGGGAGAAAACTAATAAAAACCTATGTGCACCAGCTGCCACTTGTGATGTCACTGGTACTTTAATGTTGCGATTCATGTGAACCCCTGCTGGCATGACAGTGGGGGGAGGGGTGAATGAGGCTGAGGATCTGGGTATACCTAATGCAGGTGTTAGACAGTGGCTGGGGACCTCAAAGCTGGATTAACAAAAAGGCAAGGGCTAGCCCCTTAGTAATGCACCTGTGGAGCTGCTTGCCACGTTACTGGTGACCTAAGCTCAGAAACCAAACCCAGAACATGGCAACCCAGCAGAAGGAGGATTGAGCATCCCCAAAAAAAAAGAATTAGCATTTAATGTAGTGCTTTTCATTCACATTGTGTCCCAAAGTGCTTTACAAGCAATGAGAGACTGGTAGTGCAGTGACTGTAAATGTGTACTGGCAACCATTTCATACATCAACACCCACACTCAGCCTTGGACAGTTCCATGAACTGGTTTTATGGTAAGAAGAATGTTGGCTAGGACACTGGGGAAAATCCCCTACAAAACAAAAAGTGCCTTGAGTTCTTTTACTTCCACCTGAACACCCACCAAGACAGCTCTACAGATGGGCAGAAGTGTCCTCACTTTTAAACATCTCATCTGAAGGACAGCACACCCCTACAGTATAGCATCCCCCAGTACTGCACTCTGATGTCAGTGTTTATGGTATGAGGCCAGTCTCAGTGAGGACTAGAACCCATGATCTTCTGGCTCAGAGGCGGGTGTTCTGTCAACTGGGCCACACTAACTCCACCAATATAACCAGCCCGGTGGTGCTGAGGGTTGAGGTGTTGGACACCACATCTCATGCCACGCCAATGACCTGGGGTTGGGAGCGGCCTCGGGTGTCAGAGAGTCAGCTGGGGGAGGAAGATTGAGCATCCCAGAGACTACTCTCCGGGGAGGGCGGGGAGGGACAGCCATGACAGCACTGGCTTCTGATGGTGGCTGGGGGTCGATACATCCGGCGGCTCGCTGAGGGGTTGGCACGGGCAGACGTCAGATGTGCAGTGCACAGAAGTGCTCAAGGCATGGCAGCATCATTGACACCATTGCATGACCATGCCATGGGGGGAACCAATATAGGGAAAAAATCATCCGACACGCATAATGATATCTGATCCTGTCGGCGCCGCACCACTGTGACTCAGATGCTCCTCCTGTATCCTGACCCCCGACTTCCATGGCGGTGGGATAAGTACCCACCGTGAAGCAGCTGTGAGAGGAATGGTGGAGGGGGTCAAGCACAGTTACTGGGAGTGGTGCATTGCCACGGGTCCGGGCGGATGGGGGAAGCATAGGCAACACTCCCCCCAGCCAAGGAGGGAATAAAGAGATAAAAAAAAAATAACCAAAGAAAATCCACCAATAGAATGCTTTCCTCCCCTGGGAGTCTTTTAGGGTTGCCACCTGTTCAGTTTTGGATCAAATAATCCAGTTTTTAGCATCCTTATCCGACCATCAGTTTTTGCTTTAATGTAGTTGTGTTTTTGGTCCATTTTGAGTGCTCACTTACTCTTAAAACTGATTTATACTGCAATATCATTCACTGTTTTGGCTGCATTACCAGGTTACACAGAAGTTCTTCTGATGTCAAACAGGCCTTTGTCTATAAAACTAGTCAGTTTGGGGGTGCAAAATATGGCCATTAAGACCATTAGCCGCACATCAGCCTAATCGTTTCCGCTCTGCATTTTAAGTCTGCTCTTTTACTGCTGTGATAGGGAACAGTGTTTTGTCCATTTCAATGTAACTAATCATTAATTGCATGCAACGGGGTAACTGCACTGCAGTTACATGTTTGTTGCATGCAACTTATATTGCGGTTGCAATGTAGTTACAGTGTAGTTAAGTGACACTTAAAGTGTAACCATATTTATACAAAAGTATAACCGCATTCTATGCTGTATTGTGTTCTTCCTTGTTTGTCCTATATTTCAAGGCTGCCTGCAGGCACGTGCAAATGCACACCCCGCGTATTCTACCTTATTAAAGTTAGACCCCTGGCTTTAAGTTGGGACCATCTTGCAGTGAAATGCTTGGTGGTGGTACTACTGCAGAAAATACACATTCACAGGTTTGCATATCATTTATAAAGGTCTGGCACGCAGCACTGTATACTTACGTTTAAGACCCATTTTTGTTAAATAAATCATTGCATTTTTACTGCCTCTGGCTCTATATTGATTCCCTCTCTCCTGAGTCTTCAGCAACTACTGCTTTCTTTTTTTCGTACAGCTTGGACATTTCATGATATCAGTTATACCATTACAGGACATTCTGGTGAACAGCGTGGAATGGTTTGTCTGACATTGTGGAATGTCTTAGAATTATGAAAAGAAACAGCAGTACTGTAGCTGCTGAGGTAGAGGGAACGCAAGCAGAACAGAGGGCACCACAAGCAATTTATCAACAATTGGTCAAAGCATATCAGAATACATGACTGACATGGGAAGGAAAATGGGAGGGTGTTTAACAGAGGGTACAGCAACAAGCTGTCATCAAGCTTTCTGCATCCAGCAGACCTGGGTTTGATTCCCACAACCTCCACTTTCATACTCTGTGATCCTGAAAAAGTCACTAAACCTCCCTGTTCTACTGGGTCACCTCCTGTAATTGGGTTTTCTGCCTAGTGGTCCGTACCTGGCCACCAAATAATAAAAATAAATAAAAAAATAGCAATACAAAAATAATTTATCAGTTTTTTTTTATATTATCTATTTATCGCTCCGGGAGCCTGACAGCAGCTCTGATCTCTCCCTTGGAGAGACTTGGTCTCAACCCCCTCCTCGTTCCCCCGCCTGACATCTCCTGTGATCCCCCCTGGGTCTCTCCCCCGTGAAGGGGCGCCAGACATTTGGGGAGCCGGACGGGCACTGGGAGATCATCATGGAACCTACCAGCTCCATTTTCCTCTGCCCACCGACGATGTACATCGGCTATGTGCCTCCCCGCCTTCATCTCCCTCCAGCCACCACTAGAGGGAGACAAATGAGCGGGACGGCAATCCCTCCCTCCCCGAGAGAGAGAGCAGTCCTCTGGATGCTCAGTCCTCTCTCTCTCCCCCCTGTTGACCCCTGGCAGCCCAGGCTCGTTCCCAAACCCAGGTCACTTGCGTGGCACGAGGTGTGGCGTCCAGCGCCTCAACCCTCCGTGCCACCGGGCCGGCTTTTTAATCACTTTTAAAGTCTTTGTGTAAATTATAAAAAGGGGTGGAGCCAGGGACAGAGTTTGGGGTGTGGTTTAGTGTCCAGTTTTCACCTTATGCAAAGGTGGCAACTCTTGAGTCCTTGGATTCAGTTTCCACTATATCACTGCACTTTTTACCCCCAGGGCACTTAGCATGCTGCCTGCATCTACAGCATAGACTGCTGATGGGTGGAGTTGCTGACTGCACCCATGGTGGGATTGGTGGGTGAGGAAGAGTGATCTCTGAGCTTCTCTGGCCAGATGTACAGCATTTGGGAGAAAAATATGTTTCAGGGAAGGGTCACTTGTAGTAAATGTAAGCATGACTGGGACTATGTGGGAACTGGGTGCACCCAGACCGCTGTGCGATTTCTATGGTACACACCAAGGTTGAGTTACACTAAAGGAGGTCCTTTCCCTAGCCAAGGAAGGAAAATGGGGTAAACATATTTACATATGTTAATGCCATATAGAACTGAAGATGTAATGAAATGAACACGCGGACCCCACACTGTTTGATTGAAGTGATCCCTAACTTAGTTGCAATTTATCGGTCATGATCCCTTACTTCAAAGAGGAAGGCACAGTGTCATTGTCCCTTCTCATCCTTTGCACACACACACACACCCCTTGTGTATCAACTCTGTTGCAGATCTTTGTGTCATCTGCAAAGAGGCATACTTTTCCTTCCAGCCCCTCCAGATCATGCGGAAGACCAAGATGGCAGCTGAGCTGTGCCTGCCGTTTGCAACTCTCAAAGACTGAGAGCACTACTGCCTTTCTTTTTGTTTTAAACCATCTTTGGAGGCAAGTTTGGTTGAACCTGGTTGTCTGATCTCTTTCTTTGATCGGAGAGCCCAAATTTAACTGGCTTTAGTGGATAGTTAGTGTGCACAGTGTAGGCAGGGCTGGGGTAGTGCATGTATGATAGGAGTTAGCTTTTTTTGTTTTTAGAGATTTCTTTTTCCCTGGATCCCTACCTTTGGAGTGCTGAGGTGTGGAAGTCACTCTGCCCGTGACTGCCGTGGGGTTTCCAGTCCTCAGTTGGTCATTGGGCTGTGACTGAGTGTCGTTGGCCACCGTGGGTTAGCGGTGGTTTCTTCAGACTGTACTGGCTTTCCTCAACTGAGTTGGGGGTTGGTGTTGGAGTTGGAGTGTCATTGGAGCAAGGGAACAGACTCAGAAGATTAGTTTTGGACTGCCTGGCTGTTTTCTCCTTCTGGGTGGCATCTTTGAGCTGTCCGAATTGCGGCCCGTGTAGTCTACAAGGGTGCCCCACTTACCAGCATACGCGTGGGCCATCTTGCCTGTTTGGGTCACTGTTGTTGTATGGACTGTTTCCCTGGAGAGCGCAAGCATTGAGGGCATTGCTGCACTCATTTCCTGGATGGAACAGTCGCCTTCTCAGTTGGAGCTGCGCCAGGCTGATTTTCTGGACGTTGGGCTCCTGGGACTGCCCGTTTGCTTTGTTTTCGATCCACTGGATTATCATTTGGGGGGTTGGTCTATTGCTGGATTGCTATTAACCTCACCCCCCCAAGCATTCAAAACTTAATTTCTTGAATAGTCTTCTCTTTGGTTTTGGATTTGTGGGGGAAGATTGTGAGAGAATCTCCCCCCCCCCACACTTAGTAATCTGTATTTTGAGAAAGACTGTTAGTTGCATGAAATGCTTTACTTATTTTTGCCATATTCTGCCCCTTTGAGCTGGGCAGTTTAGTTAATCTGTGGGATTCAGGGATATTGTACTTCTTTACATTTTAAGGCATGTAGCTATTTTGGTGATTGGGTGGGTGTTGGGGTAGGTTTTTGAGGTTTTAGTTTCGGTTGTATGGATGGATGTTTGGTTAGGGTTGTTTTGTTGTATTACTAGTATGGTTGAATTTGAGTGACTGAGTTAGTTAGTGGTTTTAGGACCTTTGGTGGGACACCATGTGTCTGGGGAGACTGGGGGCCTCGGGCGGGATCGGATGGTGTACAGGGCATCCCTGCTACTCAATCTGCAGCCCTTCACTGACCTCCCTGTGTCTACTACTACAGCACGTCACTGTCATGAGGTTGGGATAAATAGGATCCGTGTGGATAGTCTGTGACGGGGTGCCCCCTTCACCAAAGGGGGGGTAGGATTGAGGGAATCGGGTGTAGAAGGCGCCCTGGGTGTCAATGGGACCTTGGGAGAGGCAAGACATGTTTGGTCCCCATCCCCAGGGAGTCCACTAGATTGAGTGGGCAGGTGGCCAGAGGGGCTACACTCTCTGCCAATCCCCTGAGGGCAGTGCTATGCAATGCCAGATCGATTAGTTACAAGACCGCCATTATAGTGGACCTGATTTCCTCAGTTAATCTGGCTTGCATTACTGAGACCTGGGTGGGTGATGATGCTGGCCCAGTTGTAGAGGCTGCCATCCCCCCTGGATATACGGTAGTGCACTGCCCCAGAGTGGAATGCAGGGGTGGGGGAGTGGCCATCTGTTTTAGATCTGAGCTTGGCTTCTCCGTGCACCTGGTGGGAAAACTGGGTATATTTGAATGTGTGGCCGTACGTGGAGGTCCAGGCACAGGCTGTAGGATTCTCCTGATTTACCGCTCCCCTGGAGAGGTGGGTGAATTCCTACAGGAAGTAGACAACTTTCGTCATCCGTGAGATGTTGGAGTTCTACCGGTGTTTGATCCTGGGGGACTGCAATGCCTGGGCCGATGATGAATCAGCTAGGCTAAGATATAACTTCCTCCAGACAATGTCATCTCTGGGCCTGATGCAGGAATTTTCCTCTGTGATCCACCAAGGCGGCCTTACATTGGACCTAGTTTTCTCACTGGGGCTTGAGGTTAATAACCTCAAGACTGATCGAGGTCATTTGGTCTGATCACTGCATGGTGGAGTTCTCATTTGGGCCCCTGCTGAGATAGTCAGCTATCACCCTTTGAGGGGTTTGACCCCGGAGGGAATTTTGGCGGCAGCCGACCTATCTAGTGTGGTTAGTGTATGTGCTGAGGGTTCAGATGAGGCTGTTGCCACCTATAATAGGATGTTGGCAACTACTCTTGACTCCCTTGCACCAACCCGTGTATGACCCAGATCCTCTCACTTGAGGTCCCCTTGGTTTGATGGGGACCTCAAGAGGATGAAGATCATGGGTCAGAGGTTGGAGCACTGCTGGCAGAAGACTGGGCTGGAGATGGACTGACTGGCTCTTCACTCACATTATACTGAGTATCAGGGGGCAATCACTCATAAGAAGGCAGAGTTCCTGTCCAGAGAGATTGCTGCCAGGAAGAATCGACCAACTGCACTTTTTCAGACTGTGGACAGGCTCTTAAACCCAGCCTGTCTCCAGCTGAAAAAGACTTTTTCTGATGCTCTTTGCAAGGAGTTTGCTCGATTCTTCTTGGACAGAGTGTCCTCTATCCAGCACGGTGTACCATCAGTGAGCCCTTCTGTGGCCTACAGTGATCGTCTGGGTCACCTGCTGAGCACTCCACCTAGTTGGGGGGAATTTAAACCAGTGGAGGCATTGGAGGTCATCAGGGTTGTCTCCGAGTTAAAGCACTCATACTGTGAACTGGACCCTGTGCCGACTTGTTTCTTGATGAGTTGTGTCGACACTGTTGGCCCGATGTTTGCCTTGATTGTCCGGTGCTCCTTGTCAGATGGGAGGATTATTCTAGATGCCGTGAAGAAGGCACTGGTTCGTCCCCTCTTGAAGAAGTCTTCTTTGGACCCTGACATCAAGACGAATTGCTGTCCCATCTCCAACCTCCCATTTTTAGGGAAAGTTGTTGAAAAGGTTGTGGTGCAGCAACTTGAGGAACACCTTGTGGCTGTTGATCTCTATGAGCCTTTCCAGTCTGGTTTTCGCATGAGGCATAGTACAGAAACCACTCGTTCAGGTGCAAAATGACCTCCTCAGGGCCAGAGATCAGGGGGAGGGGACAATTCTTGTCCTCCTAGATCTCTCTTCAGTCTTTGACATGGTAGACCATTATGTGTTACTCGACTGCCTAAGGGAATTTTGTGGACTCACCAGCTCTGTCATCTGCTGGTTTGAGTCCTACCTCATGAATAGGAGACAACAGGTAGTGATAGGAAATTTCTCCTCCTCCCCTAGCCTACTGTCATATGGAGTACCTCAGGGTTCGGTCTTGTCACCAGTGCTGTTTGCCGTGTATATGCTGCCCCTGGGTGAGCTCATTAGGAAATACAGTCTGAGTTTTCATTGCTATGCTGATGATACCCAGCTATATTTTTCCTTTGCCCCTGGAACATCCAGTGTGGTGGAAGTACTAAACAACTTGCCTCACTGAGATCAGCAATAGGATGGCCTCCAGCTGGTTGTGACTGAACCCTGGTAAGACAGAGGTACTGGTGGTGGAGTCAAACAGAGAATGAAACAGGGTGGCCTCTGGTGCCAAAACCAATTTATTCCAGGGATCTGTACCATTGAAGGCCCTCTAGGGTGCGAAACCTTGGCGCGACCTTTGACAGCAGTTTGATGCTTGAGTCTCAGATGTCATCCATTTTCTGGACCAGCTTTTACTATCTCAGAAATATCGCCATGGTCAAGTCCCTAGTTCAGTCCATGGACCTCCCCACCTTAGTGCATGCCTTTGTGACATCTAGACTTGATTACTGTAATGCACTCCTCCTCGGGGTCTGGCTGCAGCTGGTGCAGCATACAGCTGCCAGGCTATTGACTGGGCAGTTGAAATTCTGCCACATGACACCAGTGCTGCGGGCACTGCACTGGCTGCTGGTGCAGTATAGGATACTCTTCAAGGTGGGCTTGCTCACCTGTAAGGCCCTACATGGGTTGGGCCCTGGCTATCTGTCGGACCTCCTTACACCTGCTGTCTTGGTCTGTTATTTCTGGTCCTCCTCTAGGGGCATCCTGGTAATTCCCAGGACGAGGTTGAAAACCATCGGCGACAGGGCATTTAGTATCGCTGGCCCCATCCTGTGGAATTCACTTCCTCCATCTGTTCGGGAGGCCCTCTCAGTAGAGGTTTTTAAGACCCGTCTCAAGACCCTTTTGTTTAATCAAGCCTTCCTGGACCAGACATAGTAGCTATTTTGGGAGTCCCACCTTTTGTTCTCACATCCAGCTATTTATTTTAGACAGCTTTGTGTCCCAAATAATGTATTTATTGTATGCTGTTTTAAATGTTTTTCTTTTCTGTTTATTATTATAATTTTATTTGATATAAAATTTTATTCACAGAATGTTTTTACTGTACAGTGCCCAGAGCCTCCAAGATTGGGCACCTGGAAAAATAAAATTTACCTTTTCTTGCCATTGTGAGGATTCATACATGCTTACACGCACACATGCAAGAAACCACATGCACACACGCGTGTGCACACACATTCACACACACCTAACACATGCACCAATACATATTGGTTGTAGTAAGGTGAGTCAGTCATTTGTCATTTGTAGCCCCATATGTTGGAATGGACTCCCTATTACTGGAGCCCCGTGTTTTTGTTAAATAAGAAATAACAAGAAATAAGAAGAAAATCAACGTATAAAATGAAATAAAATGAAAACAACCACAGGAAAAAAAAATGGCTTATTTATTTTTGCAAAAACGATATAAATGCTTGCAGCAGTTGTTGTTTAGGTTCTGTTGTTACCATAGAGACGGGCCATAAGGAAGTGGCAGCGGAATTGTCTGATTCACAAAATCTTTCAAAACCGTAGCATAATACTGCTTAATATGGTGTAGTATATACTAGGAATGCAATTTCTAGTGTGTATAAGGTAATTTTGAGATATTTTATTAACATAAATATGATAAGAAATAAAACTCAGTTTTCAGTGAATAAAAAGAAATAACATAAAATGCCAGAAAAATAAAAAATAGATCCAGAAGCAAATGATTTGATACCTTTTAATGGACCAACATAGATGTAACAACAAGAACAAAGTGCTCTAGCTTTCGGACCAACCAGTCCTTCTTCAGAAGCTCATGGCAGTTGTTTAGAAAATACAATACTTATAACAGCCAGATAATGCAGAGAAAAACAGAAAAAAATCCCCATTGGTTTAAAATACTCATTAAAAAAAAAAAAAACAGAAGATGATGTCAGAGAAGTTAAACAGTACAATACTGTCCTCAGTCCGAATGAACCTTGGGTTAAGATGTGCTTGGTGCAACAAACATAAAGAATCCTACTACACATAAATTTAATTGACATAAGATAACAGTGCTGAAGCAGATAACTCCCAAATCAAGCCATGAGTGTCACAGTCAGTATAAGGATGTGATTACTGAAAGGCAACCCCACCCAGCTTAAAGACAAACTAAGATAGTTATAGGGCTCATGAAATTACAATGTATGCATTAAAGACAAAATACCAGTAAGGTTGTCTAAAAACATCAGTGCACACTGTGTGATGTGTAAAACCTAGCTAGACATGTCACCCAGCTGTATTCTCAAGCTAAATAAAAGGCCCAAGAAATTACAAAAACCTCAGGACTATATAAATGATAATATAAATATAAATTGATAATATTAGTGTTAAACAAAAAACTCTAGTAGAGGAACCTCAAAGAATTCAGACCACGCATCCTGATATGTACTGATGTCAATATATACTGAGAATGTAGCAACTACATGTACTACATGTAGAAAAATAAAAAGAAACAATATAAAAAAAAAACGAAAAGAATTTAATGGGGTCTACCTATTACGTTAAGATTGTTACCTGGCGTACTGCCATCAGCTAAACAGGTAAAGAAGCACTTTGTGACAAATGACCCTCGTTGCCAGTATTGTTAAATATTTTTTAACCAGTATGTAGTTAAAATTGTTATTGTCAGTATGAGATTGCAACATTGTAACTGGTGTGTTATGTTTACCGTTTAACTAGTATATAGTTGAAATTGTTATTGTCAGTATGAGATTGCAACATTGTAAATGGTGTGTTATGTTTACTGTAATATTTTTATACACACTATTTCAAGTTATTGGGATGTTATTGGAGATGAAGCCTGGCTCAATGGCGCACACACGCGCACACACACACACACACACACACACACACACACACACTCACAGACACACACACACACACACATGCATACACAGATGAACATACATATATGCATAGACGCACATCCACACATACATATATGCGTGCACATGAGAGCACACACACATACATAAACATACATACATTTATAAACTCATGCATACACGTACATTCATATGAACACGTGCAAATACACAGGAATACACACATTTATAAATACTGTACATGCCTACACACACTCAAACGTCAATGTTTACATGCACACATACATGCACACATACATACATACATGCAGACATACATACATACATGTATGAACACACCTATACATGCACACACATACACATGCATAGAAGCATAGATACATACATACATACATGCATAAACACATACACACATGCATGTATATAGAGCCGTTCAGTGACAGGTTTTTGGTTACATTCAGTTCAAGATCTGCTTTTCTTATACACAGCAAATTTTGTCCAGACTCCATACACATCTTTGTTGAATATTATTATGTTTTGATTATTGCTGTTATATTTATTCAAATAACTGAATTGGTAAAAACCACTGAGCAGGAGTTCATTTTCGCTGAAATCCCACACACACATTGCAGTCACTGAAGTACAACTATAGGTAAAGAAAGGCAGATTACATGACACGTCAACTCGTCAGAATACACAGCCACAGTGGCAGAGACCGACCTTTTACACTGCAGAATCCATTCCTTTTAAACTCTCTTCCCAGTGTTGGAAGCTGTTTTATCAGATATGTTTTTGAAACTAGGTGGCTGGTTGCTCATAATATATATCATCAGGACTTATGATTGCGAGACAGCTTATGTAGCTTTAAGGTGCATTTAGCTGTTGTGACATCAGATATAACCCAATCATTCACGGCTGCAAATGGATGTCAGAATTTTGAAATGTGGCTTTTTCAGAATGTCAGTGTCATTCTGACTGTCTGAATGCTTCACTTAACTCTCCTGTGCTCTGAGGCAAACAATGGCATCATGATTGACATTCTACTGATAAGGGAAGGAATTCCATAATCTCGGAGAGCTTTAACTATGTATTTTTTGTTTTGCTGGCAGTTTGGTAGCCCTTGGCCATACTGTCAGTATGTTCATATTCTGACTTGACATACCTCAAGGGCTGATGCAATCCTATAGGGAAGATGCAAAAATCTGTTCCTCCCACCTATTGCCGCAGCAGTATGGCTACTGCTGTGGCACCATGACTAGAGTTCGAGAACGAGCCTAGGTCATCAGCAGCCAGCCAGTGGGGTGGGGGTCAAGTATCCCAGAGGACTCTGTCCTCTTCTGGAGGGGAGAATGCCGCATCTCACAGCACTATTGCCACCTGTACAGGTAAAGGTGACAGAGTGCTCAGGACACAGGGAGGGGAGGACATTGCAATGCATACCATGGTATGTGCATCAACACACTCACAGCGGGGATCTCGGTCCCAATGCCAGCATCCCTATGGTTACAATGAACACAGAATGAAAGGAGGAAACCAGTAAGGAAAATTCTACTCTGCGCATTGTTCCATGGAGGCCAGTATACCTGACCGGAAGGCAGTACATCTGCTGTGCTGAGGCGTGGATGCAGAAAGTACGGCATAAATAAAAAAAATCTGCTTATCCCACAAGACATATTGTAGGTGACTTGCATGGGGCTTGCATAGTCTTCCTCTGTCAGCTGCCAGGGGCCTGAGGATTCCCCTATTGAAGCAGATGGGCAACAGAATTGGGCAAAAACATTTGGCCCCCTTTTTTGTCACAGTAAAATATTCCAGGTATTTTCCAGTTCTATTTGTTGGCAACATTTTTTAGACCTGTCAAACTCTGTGTATTTTATAAAAGATTTAATTTAGTTTTCCTCAAGAAAAAAAGATGGCTGCCACATTTAGCTTGAAATGCCATTGTAAACATAGATCCAGAAGCAAATGATTTGGTACCTTTTAATGGACCAACATAGATGTAACAACAAGAACAAAGCGCTCTAGCTTTCGGACCAACCAGTCCTTCTTCAGAAGCTCATGGCAGTTGTTTAGAAAATAAAATACTTATAACAGCTAGATAATACAGAGAAAAACAGAAAAAAATCCCTATTGGTTTAAAATACTCATTTAAAAAAAAAACAACAGAAGATGATGTCAGAGAAGTTTAACAGTGCCATACTGCCTTCAGCCAGAAGCAACCCTGGGTCAAACGTGCTTGGTGGAACACATATACAAAGAATCCTACTGCATATAAATTTAATTCTGGACTGGTTGGTCCGAAAGCTAGAGCACTTTGTTGTTGTTGTTGTTACATTTATGTTGGTCCATTAAAAGGTACCAAATCATTTGCTTCTGGATCTATTCTTGCAAGGACCAGTACGGCAACTACTAAATCTAGATTTCATTGTAAACATAGAAACATAGAATTTGACGGCAGATAAGGACTGCTTGGCCCACCTAGTCTGCCCATTTCTCTACCTAATGGATAAGCTGCAGATTTTAGCTAACCAACAGCTTACTTCCTCCTACCTCCCGGTAAACCTGGTAAGAACTGGAATCAAGAAAACAACAAAAAAGAAAACTTATAGTGCACAGCATAGGAGAGAGCTAGAAAAGTAGATTTGATAAGTATGCCAATATTTATTAGTTGTAGCTGAAACTAGCCGTTTCAGAAAAAAAGCTGTTTTTTTGCTCTGCTGCTTTAAGATCTCTTGCATCTGTTGCTTTTACAAAAAAAAAAAAAATCTATCGGGGTCCTCGATCCATTTTTCTTGTGATTGTCTTTATGAGCTCCAGGTTTTCAATCTTATCAAATGTTTCCTTTGAATTATCACAAAAGGTGAGTGGCCTGTTTCGTCATATCTGCATGACTTGGACAGCCATTATTGTTAATGGAAAAGCCAGGACATAAAAAAGTCGTAATTTACAGTCCTGCCATCAGAACATTGTAACTCACAGCTCTGTTGTCATCACATAAAAAAATGAATGAAAACTGCAACACAGATCAGATGTTGAAAACATTTACATTTCATAAACATTGTAAGCTTTTTTCTGTTATGACAGTTTGACTGCCGGGCCCCACAGAAGTAAGGGGAGGCTGTACGTGGCATGGGCCCCACATGTGACATTCTACATAATCTCTGATGCAACTGTGCTGTGACCCTTTCTTCCTCACTATAAAATGCAGGGTGCCTGCCCTTTGGAGAGTAATCTAACGGGGAACAGCAGCACTAAAAGACCCACACCCAAGTGAGGGGCATGTCTTAATTTGCGATTTGCATGCAAAAACTTTTTTTTTTTTTTTTAACGTACTGTTTACTAAAGTCTAGTAGATTGTATCTGGCTGATTTTGCTGACTTCCAACATCCAAACGCCAGCTCACTCTGGCTGAAACACGCTAAGTATAAAGCTGTTAATGCAACTGCATACGTTTACTCAGCCAGACACAAAAGAGAACACCAGACATCACAATGCCAGTTAGGTACCCTGGTGCTTTGCTCATGAAGCTTCATTAGTGGGTGGGCTTTTAATGGGATTGACAGCCTTTTTAAACCAACTAGTGCTTCTGACATCACACTGCAAAGCGGGACAGAGGTCTTGATATAGAAGCAGCAAGTGGCTTTGGTGGGAGTCAAACTAAACTACCACTGTAAGTACATAATACTGTGCTGAAAGTGTCAATGTGCTATTTATGATTGTGCATATAGTATAGTGAGACTAGTACGAAATCCATAGTAATCACATACAAAACCTCTTACATGTTTAAAAAATAAAGGGCAGAAAACGAAATGCTAAAATAGTGATCTCTCCAATTCCAAAGCAGAAAAATGCTTAGGAAGGGGGTCTGCTGCCAGTTCAGTCATTCTTCAGAATCTAAAGGAGAAACAAGGAAGAAAGCAAAAGTACCGGTCAAATGCATGATTAATCTAGACAAAAGAGAAAGAGACAACAATTGCATACCTGTACAAGTCTGCAAATGCAGGCAATTTCATCAGTAGTAATAGCTGCATGCAGACACATAGAATATCAAGCTAATTATTGCTTGGGAATTATTTCAAGTCCCATTCTTTATTCAGACCTGGAGGACACAGAGATTTTAATCTGATTATCCAAAATGTTTTACGTTGGAGGAGCCTTTGTAACTTTTCACCCCCACCCCACCTTGTGCCACTGGGGGCTATGCACTAATGTGGAGCTGGGTATCCACTGATTGCATGTACCTGGCCCATGTAGCTCCATACCAGTGATCAGGTGGAAGGTGCATGGTATGTACTACCATGCGCTTCCACAAGGCACCTGTCCATGACCCGGCCCCCGGCATGCTGCTGTGCAGGGGCGGATCAAGGGACATAGACAGACATCCAATCAGATGCCCATCCTGGCTCCCAGAGTGGATCCTCTGCTTCACATGAGCAGAGGATTGTGGGAAGGTGCAGGAGGGACACATTCAATGTTACAGGCATGTTCCCAAATGGCTGTCCCCAAGTCTTCCTGTGTACCCAGTAGGGCTGGGGCAGCAGAGTTTGGGGTAGTTGTGTCTGCCGCAGCTGGAAGTCGAAATCCAGGGGATGTGCAACAGATAAGGCAGGGTTCCTGCCCACCTGTCCTCTGCCCTCCTTGCCTAACACTGCATGCCTTCATGAAAGGTGTGAAATATGGACATGCCCCCCCAGGCACACCCGTGGTCCGACTGCATAGGTAGCTGTGATACCTTCTGGGGGATCCAATGCAGAAGGAATGTGCATCCCTTCCATGCATATATTCAGGGGTCTGTAGGATTCCTGGTATCCAGCATTGTCACTTAGGATTGCATATGTGCCACTGATCTGCGGCATGTTGGCAGTCTGCATAATTGCACATAGACCCCAATACAAATGCCTTCTAGGGCCATGAACCACATGTGCTCAGGGTCACTGCTGTGCAGATTGTGAAAATGTGTGCTTACTGGTGTGTTACAATGAGGATTCTTTATGCTGTGAACATGTTCCTGATTCTTGTCACGTAAGCGATGCATTGTGCACCCTACATAAACCTTCTGACAACTGCACTACAGTGTGTACACCCTAAATATTGAGGCGCAGTTAAAAAATTCCCTGACTTCCACCTTTTTAGGAATGCAGGCCAGATCAAATATTTTTGTTTGATTGCAAAAACTGCATACCTTGCACCTGCCACATCCAAACGTCCCATTCGGTGGCGGATGTAGCCAGTTTGCACTAAAACTTTTTTGTGTTTGATTTTTAAAATGGCTGTACACTAGACAGTCTCTGAGGGTCGCCTTTCGCTTACGTGGAATCCCTGGGCTGTACCAACTACATTTGTGAGTGTGGAGTCATTGCTGAGAAATGGCCAGTATCATGTCACCGTACAGCCAGTTATGCTACTGATACTGTTATATTCAGTTACATTCACTTTCTTCTTTCCAGGTTTCGGCCACTGAAAGAACTTTCCTGTCTGTTTGCCTTGCTTTGTTGTTCAGTGCTGTTTCTGATACACAGCTATCATAACCTTGTGCAGAAAGCTGTTATAGATTCTTCTGCACTGTGCTCAAAATCTTGGGGTTCAGAGCAGTTTCTGTGAAGCCTAAGGAACTGACTGTAGGGAATTGAGGACACTAGACTTCTCAGGGATCAACTCTCAGATCATAGCAGATGGCTTCCTGTAGTCTATGGCTTGTATTTTATTGTCAGATCCCCTTTTAAATGTAACATCAAGAAAATTCAAGGATATATTGCTGATGGTGCTAGTAAATGTGAAGTTATACTAATTCTGATTAAGCCATTCCACAAAGTATTTGGCTACTACCTCTGTCCCATCCCACACACAGATTACATCATCAGTATACTGGAACCAGTGTTTATCATGGTCTGTGTGTGGGTTATTGCCATGCTTCACAACTAGCTTTTCTACCCAGTAGAGGCCCCCATTGCTGTTCTGTAAATCTGTGAATAAAAATCCACATTAAATTCAAAGAAGTTGTGTGTGATAAAGAAATATAACACATCAAGAATAAAACTGACTGGAATTTCCTCTCTGAAAGGGCTCTTTCTGAGGAAAATATTCCCAACCTGTTATCCCCGGTATATGCTCAGTCAAAGAGTCTAAAGATTCAGTGTCTATACCTAAAAACAGGTACTCTGTGTCCCCTGTGACATTTTCAAGCTTCTCCAAAAGGTGTATGATGTCTCTAGCATGTGATGGAAGAGAAACCACAGTAGGTTTGAAGAAGAAATCTATGAACTTGCTCAGATTGTCCTTCAAGCAGCCCATGGTAGAGACTATGGGTCATCCTGGTGGGTTCTGAACTGATTTGTGTTAAGTGCATAGGGTCGGGCCAAAAGATTATTGTTCCATATGTAACAGAATGCTTCCTCAGTACTTCTGGTGACATCACCTGCCTGATGGCTGCTTGATCCCCGTGCTCCCACTCCCGACGGCCAAGCAACCCTGTTCAACCACTGAATTTCACAACCATCCATTGCAAAAATAGGAGAGGAAGGGTAAACTCACAGAGGATGAAGCTATCCCTCCCCCCAAAAAAATCTGCCTTCTGCCCATGGATGTTGAGGGATGCAAGGCAGCTGAACAATCTGACTGTGCACGGTCAAGTACCTCCAGTATAGCTCCTCCTTCCAACATGGATCCGACTTGCCCAAAACTCAAATGCAAGGAGGAAAAAATAGATGTACTCCTAAAAGAACTCCAGGCTTTTTGGGGGAGTTTAATGAGTGGAGGGAAACTATCTCTTCAGTAAAAGCCAAGGTCACCGTACCACGCTGGAACATTGTGTCATGAAGACCAGACAAACCACAGATGGTATGGACTCTTGCCTGAGCAAGTTAGAATCAGCTGTACTGCAATTCACAAACACACAGGCAGGCATAATTAACCAGTAGGAGGCTGCTCAAAATCAGGCATGCCAAAAGAATATCAGAATCCATGGTATGCTCGGAGACTCTGAGGACCCCTAATATGGATGATACCCTGGGTGCCTTACTACATATGGCCCTTGCATTAAACCTCACGTGTAAACCTGGCATTGAGTGCTCACACAGAGCACTTGGATTGAAACCGCACTCCCCCATTGCCCAGCTGAGATCAATATTGGTCAGATTCAATGCATGTCACACAAATGGCATGATATTAAGAAAAGCATGGCAGCAGCAGTAAGTATTCCACGGCTCAACTAAAACTTATAGGGACAATGACTACACCCCCACTACCATGCAAAGAAGAAGGGGTACATACACATTTTTCAAACCTCAAGGCAAAACAAACTGAAATTCTGAACTCCCTACTCCTCCAGCCCAGTGATCCAGTACCCGGATGGCCAATGTCACCACCATACCACCAGAGAAGCAATTCAAGACCTTATATTCAGGGACATCACACTGCAGACCTGACAAGCTCCATGCACTGGACCAACACTACCATCTCAACCATGGGCAGATTCCTTAGTCCAGAAACATCAACATGCGCAGGACGCCCTCATGAATATTGTCGCCCAACTCTGCTCTATGAGTGAAGACAGAACCTGAACTCTGAGACAGAATCCTTCAAATGCTGTAAAGCTGCGAGTGGGGGCTGGCAGGGGGGACCAGTTTTGGTGATGCAGTAGACAGCAGACTAACACATGCCACTCATGCTGTAGCACATACTCTGCATCCTAGAGAACAGTAATGACCTGCTCCCTGACAGGCACCAGCAGGGGGTCCTGGGCCTTCAGAACAGTCATTACGGTGGCTGGGTCTGCGGCCACAAAGACCCCGCACATAAGGTTTAGCACACAACCTACATAGTCTGTGGACCAGGCTTCACTTGTAGCCTACCTGGAAGACTGGGAAGTGTATGTTTAAAGATGACAAGAGGGCATGGGGTCTTGGCTTAGGGTATGATATTTCGAATAGCAATGCACCTTGCAAATCCTTGTAACAAAGTAAACATGCCTCCTTACAGAAGACAGGGTTCTCCTCCTTTTTTCCCTCTGCACTGCTGCTCTGCTAGGCCTGCCAGTGGTTGGTACCCCCACTCCTCGTGACCTGGAGCACGCCACCCAGCCATGCACCTGGGACATTTCATTACCCAGACCACACCTCTAATGAATTTTACAGCCTGTAGCCCAGGTCGAGACTTCATTAGTTGCTCTCTGTGTCCACATAGGGAGGCACCTGTACCACTTTCTGGCCCTGTGTCTTACCTGATGATGCAAAACATTGTCCTTCCTACTGTACTGGTCCAGTATTGTATGTTTACTTTTGCATAATAGTTACTTGACGTCTACTTCCATATAGTCATAAACTGTCCCTCCCTCCATCTACAGGTGGACATGACAGTGTAGAGGACCTTCTGAGGTAACAAGGATAATCCTGCACTCCGCATGTGGGAGGTTTGGTGTAGTCTGAATGACCTCCCCCATGGTGCCACTGTGGCTATGCCATTCCTCCCACACCTACCATAGTCTTGTCTAATGGTTTGACTCCCCCTTAGACCTCCATGCTAAAACCAGATGCAAGCTCTAACTAGAGATGGAGGAATATTAAACACCACAGCAGGGGGTACAGAGTACCCTCCACACTACTAAGATAATGGGGATACTTCCTCCCCAATACACCATCCTTACCCTTCAAATCAGGCTGAGATACATACATCCTATTTCAATTGTCCTGTGTCTGGTGGCGTGGGGTGGGGGGGGACAATCTGGACCGTATGGGTCATAAGGTCAGGTGAGTCCAGCTTATCACTCCACCTACTCTGGATCGCCCCCTTATTTTTTTTTCCCCTTATATGTTAATTCCCAATCCCCACATTTTGGAGCCATTAACAACAACCAAGGAGCCCCAGGGCATCCAACCTCGGGAGTTCTCCTTCATGTGACCATACAGGATCCACCAGTAGAGAAGTTCATTGCTACTTCCCCCACCTTGGAAGCCCATCTAACCTCTCCCAATAGCTATGAGAGCTCCAAACACCTACAGGCCATTAACCTGAGATACTGACAGCCCCAGTGATCCAGTTACTGGCCGAGTTGGTCACCATTTGAGTCTCTTGATATGTTATCCTGGTTATTCCCTACCCCGTTTTAATGCAGTTGTTAGAAGCCTTGTATCAGGTTCACATGGCAGAGGGAAACACTGTATACCAGGGCATGACAATCTAAAGCTTTGATAGAGACATGATACGTTTAACCACTAGTATAGATTATCAGGTTACATGGATCCACCATAATCAGAAATGGAAATTGGTAACACCACACCACGGAATGTTTTCCTTTTTCATATTCTAAAATACGACTTCAAAGTTTAGAATACTATCTCATAATGTGAATGGCCTGTCCAGTCCGGTGCTCCAAGGTTATTAGGATGTTAAAGAAACAATGCCCCCATTTAATACTCCTCCAGGAGACCCATTTTAGCAGTTTAGAGCATCAACATCTCTCGAGATTTGGTTTTCAAAGTATTGTGGAGTTCGCTCATAAGAATGGCCACCGAAGGGGCACAGTTATACTGATCCCTAGAAATTCCCCATTTACTGTAAATTAAATGCCACTTACCCAAATGAGAAGGGTAGATTGGCTCTGGCAATGAGCACATTATACAACAAACCCCTAACAATAGGGAGCATTTACATATCCCTGGGTAGTGATGCCTCTGCAGTGCAGTATCTTTTTGATGCCATTCTAACTCACCAGATAGACACTTTGTTACTTGGAGAAGACTTTAATTTCCTCATGAGTCCTACAATGGATACTACTAGTGCCTGGACCACTGCATCTACCTCAGGTCAGAAACACGTGAGACCAATGGTGCAGGATCTGAGGTTAAAGGATACATGGCACTTCATTCGCCCTAGAATTTGGAAAGACACCTACTACTCTAATTCCCATCACCTTTAGTTGAGACTGTACTATTTCTACACTCTGCAAGACAGAAGAGAGAGAAAGATATGATAGAGACCTATAAATACCTCACGGAGGTAAACAAGGTACAGGAGGAAAGTATTTTTCAAAAGAAAAGGTGCTCAAGAACAAGGGGACATGCCAGGAAGTTTTATGTATTTATGTCTTTGATTACCGGGTAGGTGCACTAGTCCGAAGGACCATTTTCAGGCATGACCTGGGCCATAAAACATGGCATAGTTAGGCAACAATTTAAATCATGAGATTCGAGGAAGTACTTCACAGGAAAAGTGGTGGATTCCTAAAACAGCCTTTCAAGTGTTAGTGATGGGAGTGAAAACAATGGTAGTTGTGGGGTCTAAAACTGTGGGAGAATTCAAGAATGCATGGGACAGACATAAGGCAATTCTTGTGGGGTGCAGGAAGATATAGGCTGTTGGTTAACTAGGATCTGCGGCCTATCCTGTAGTTAGGGAAATGGGCAGACTAGATGGGCCTAGTGGTCCTTATCTGCCGTCAAAGTCTATGTTTCTATGTAGTACAAGGGATTCATTGTGGAAAGGAAGGCAGGGGAGGGTGAAAGAGCTGTAGATCTGGTATGTTCTATGGGAATAGTACAGATAGGGAGAGATGGGCAGACTGGATGGGCCAAGTGGTCCTTATCTACCATCAAATTCTATGTTTCTTTCTTACCCCTGGGCATATAGAATGGGTTACTGACATTAACACTGTCACTATAGTCCTCTCTGATCACAACCTGATCTTGCTTAACTTAAACATTCCTGAGGAGTGTAAACAAACCCAGTAGTTCTTTAACCCTTCCCTACTCCAAGACCTTGAGTTCAAAACCATACTGAAAGAATCTTCCATTGCTGCCGCCCTGCTCTGATGTCAGTTGCTGGGGATTGTGTGATTTCTGCTTACAGAAAATGTCAGTTTGGAAGTCAGCTTTTTTGAGTTTTTAGAGTCAAATAGTATTACAGTTGATTTTTTAGCGTTTAGTACTAATTTGTGTGAAGAGAAATATGTTTGCAAATGATCACCATTTTGAAGGATGCATTGAATAGCATCAGTTGATTTTGCACTAAAGAGTAAGCTGGTATTGCCTGTTTATTGATAGTGTGAAATACCATTAGGAGACAGTTGAATATCACTGAGATATACGTTGAAGAGTAAGGAACTGAATACTGATCTCTTTAGGACCTCAGTATCCAGACTAAACCAGAGTGAAAGCATAGTGAGGGAGAAGGGTAGCAGTACTCTCAATTGCATTGATCACTGAACTTTTCCTAATTGTGGGTGGCCCCCAGTGAGTGCCTTTCAAACCTTTAATATCTTCTATGGCAGAAATCTTTGCTTACGTCGGCTGCAGGGGCTTCCGGGGCTGCATGTCCATGGAAATGGTGATTGGGAGATTGCAGAACTATCTATATATTTTTATGGCAAAACGAAGAAGCGTCTCATTAAACATTATTGTTTGTGCGAGTTTGTATTTCTTTGAAACATGGCTTCCCAACTAATGCTCTTTGGGGTAACCCTTGCCTCAGTGCTTGTGCACTAAGGTTCTTTGTCTTTTACCTTGTTTTTGGTTTTTATTGGGCTCACCACAACCCAACCCAGATAGACCAACTTAGGGTAGCTGGTTCATTCCACTGGGGTATCATACAGATGAGGCACACTGATGAGTCCTGGTAGGACAAAACACATGTCTGTGTCTTCTGTTGGCACCCTTTGCAGACTGTGTGAGAGGTGTTTTGGCACCATGCATTTCTGCTTAAAGTTGAACCAGCATGATGTTTTGTGTAATTTGCATATACAGCCCATGATGCTTTGCATTATGTGGGTATGTGTGATTTTGTAGTTCTTGCTATTGCTTGGTGCTCAATATGCTAACAGAGACTTTATTTATTCATTTATTGACAAATACTGAGCCATGGCTCATTTCCAGCTGTATATACATGTAGGCAAAGTATACCAAGAATGCATTCTAGAAAAAAGCAAGGTGCAGCAAAAATACAGAATTAGACAAATAATAAAATACAATAAACTATGTACATTCTAGTTTACTAGAACTAAAACACTGGTTCAGGAACTCCAAGGCTAAGTACATGAGAGTAGCATGACAAAATTAACTATGGCCAGGGGGCAGTGAGAGGTTTGAGCTGGTATTTGAGGGAAGGAAGGGGGGGGGGACTCCTGAGCTTTCTTTGGATGTCTTGCTTACTTTCCCTTTAAAAGTCTTGAACAGGAAAATTAAAATTGTCTGATAGTCCCCAAGCTAAGCCTTCCAAACAAGATTGCAATTTGATTCTGTGCTGAGCTCTGTTGAGAAGATATTTATTATCTAAGCCAAACTCCTTAACACACATTTGGGTTGTCCAGTGGCATTCCTAATTAATACTCATGCCCTACTTGTTGTTCACCAGCATGTCTGCTTTCAAATATCCCAGTCTCTTATCTCTATCTCATAGAACTTTGGTGTGTGCTGTAAACTTTCTTCATTTCACTTAGAAATATTACATATCTGAGCACCTGGGCCAAGTAAGAGGTATGACCGTGTCACGGTAAACACCAAGTCCCATCCCTACCATAACATTTGCTTTTTGGTAATTTGCACATATTACCTATGATGCATTGCATGAAAAGGACGTGTAATTTTGCATTTCTTAGATACATTTTTTGTGTAGCTATTATGTTAGTTTGTATCATTATTGTTTAGTGTTTATTTATGCAAAGGTGAAGCTCACACTAGTAAAATTGATTGATTGATTGATTGATTGCTAGGGACCTCTCCTGGGCTCTGTGCTGTTCTTCTTTATCAGTGAGCGGCCTGATCTCTTTGGAGGAGCTAAAGTGATACTATACGTTGATGTTGGAATACTTTACAGGTGTCACCCTGAACTGGACCAAATCAAGTTGAATTTTAAGAATGACTTCTAGTCGCTCAAGTCCTGGCTCATGGCTAATAAATTAATCCTCAACTCCAAAAAGACAAAGTCAATGTTATTTGGAACTATGAAACTGGTTCCTGACAGGAGTGAGCTACTGAAAATAAGTACCACTTCTGGGGTTCCTCTTCAGGTTGTGGACTGTAAAATGCCTGCATGTTCTACTCAAGCAGGAACTCTCACTTAGGTCTCACATAGGTCAAGTGACTAAGCTTATAAACCAGAAGCTGGGCTTGCTCTATCAACTTATGGCCTACATCACCAGTAAGACTCAATTATCTATTGCTAACAGTATCCTGCTCCCTAACTTCCTATTGGCAGTACCAGTCCTCTCCTCTCCTCTCCTCTCTGAGGGAAACAGAGCTGTCTAATGTTAAGACACTGTATCACAGGTATGTTATTTTGCTGCTGGAGTCAGTAGCAGGGAACATTATTATTTAGTAGCCTCTGTGCTAAATTGCCCATCCATAGGAGGAAGGCTTGACTACTCTTTGCTCTGTGTGATCTATACATTATTGTACAGTGGTGTGTAAAAATCCTGTAACCTCATTGGTCAAAACATGTCACATGACCGTGGGCAAATCCTGCATAACCCACGGCTGAGGAATGACAATTATAAAAAAACATAATTAAACACATTTTAAATTTATTTTTCACATGGGTCCATTGTATAATCGCAATAAGGCACTCCAGGGTATGAGTTAATGGGTGATTTATCAACTCTTGTGTGAGTTAAGTCACCGGTTGCACTGTGACACATTCACACAAGCGGTAAACCTCGATAACCCACACCCTGTTATGCCTTATTGCTTAAGTGAAATCTACTTCTCTGAACCTTGAAAACATCCTGGAATAGAAATCTTTGAGAAAGCATCTCTGTGCTTCATCATAACTGCTACTAGCTTCCCACAGTCCTCATCTGTATCTGGTCAAAGATTCTTTACATTTACTGTCCTGCATTTATTGAGTGATCTTCCTGCTAACATACAAGATTGTACTTCTCCAGTGACTTTTAAAAAATCTCTTAGGAGGCATTCTGTTGTGCGTAGTCAATGTGCCTGCTATCGTTAAGTCTACTACCATGGACCTTTTATTTATACGTGACTTAGTCTCACACTTTATTACTTCTGTATAGAATGACCAACTTGTAGCTAATGCCAATTATCGTACTATAATTACTGGTGACCATAAATATCAACCGGATTACTGTTTTGTTAAAAATGCATATCAACTGGATTTTGGGTTATTATGCTCCAAAGGCAATAATAACCTAAAATCCGACTGATATGACATTCCCCGAAGTAAAGATTTTAAAACTGTTGCATTCCATTGTTTCACAAAAAGTATTTCAACTGCAGTATTTTCAGCTGTGTTTTATTCATGTACAGTTCAGTTTCTTCAAAAATAGAAATGCACTCTGGCTAAAAGTCTTTTTCTTTCAAGCTGCTAGAAATACAATCTAAATCTCCACACCAGCAATGATAAAATATAAAGAATAGGTAAGTTTGATGTTATGGATTTTTTCACACACATCCTGGGTGTGTGATAGTCACATAAACCTCTTGAGCTTCACTCTCGAGGTTTGTGGGTCATCCCGCACCTCTGGTGTGTGAATAATATTCTTAACACACACTTACCTATCCATTATTTTCTATTTTATGTGGTTTACCTGCATATTCTTATGTAATTATCTCATACCAATTGTTTATCCTTTCATTTTTGACCTACTCAGTGTAATTAATTCCATGTCGTTCTTCAAAAAGGGATTCCATCTCAGTGAGCCTACCTAGTTACCAAATTAATAAAATAAATATCTAAATGAATAAATATGCTGCACATTATGCTGTGCGTTATGGGTGTATGTTAATTTTGTATTTTGTTCATTAGTAGTTTGATTGAGTCAATAAATTTTGACAGGAAAAGAAATTACATCAATATCTAAGCTTAAGACAAGCAAGTTATGGTATCTCTGCTTATATGGCCCTTTTTTAAATGTTCTTCTATGGTTTAGACAAATACATTTCTGCTGTTCATGAAGTCAGCTCTTAGGGAAGGTTTATTAAAAATGGGAAGGGCGTGCTTTCTTTTAGTGTTGTCAAGGGACAGAAGTTATGACATCTGATTGTGAAAATGGGGGACATTAGCATATGTCATACTATGTCATGTAAACAGGCCCTGGGTGATCAAAAACCCAGTGTGGCAGCGCAGAGAGGCGCAACCAACAATGTTGCTCAACCGAGATTCATAATAAAACATTGGGACACCAAAATGTCATGTCTGCAGTGTCTACAGAACTACTAACAAGATGCAGAGTGCCATCTGGTATAGAAAGTGATGATCGCAGCATACAAGAATATGAGCCAGTCTATTTCCTTGGCTAAAATGGAAAGTTTCCTTTTAGCTGAATAGTTAGAGCTGCTGCCCCTGAAACTAGAAATGCAAGTATTACCCTGGTCCAGTTATTCAGTTTGCAGAAGATGTGCCCCAGAGGAGTGGGCATTATAATGTCCAGAATGGGGCTTTAATCCAAACCCCAGTAAGGGATGGTCTGGCACCCTGGTGCTTCCCCTTCCTCTAAGGATTCGTCAGCGGGTAGGTACCAGTGATTCTGGTCTTGACATGTACATGCCACCTGGGTTAGCCCCAGCCCGTGTATCAGAAGACACAAGCATTTCTTATGGCCTGAGAACCACTGCATAAAACATAGAAACACAGACAATGTGGAACGAATGTCAGCCCGGATTACGAATCACATACCTTCTTTTGAAATTAAGTGGCGTAAATGGGCTTTATATCAGCTGCATGATTACTCAGATTTTGTCTCATAAAAGCTGAGCGTCTCCTCCCATCTGTTCTCTCTACTTCTTCCCCTAGCCCTGTTCTTCCCTCTAGCACTCCCTTACTCTTGCTTTGTGAGATATAATTCTCTCTATTCTGTTTTTCTCTACACTGGCCTAACTTCATACTGTGCTGACCACCCACAATGTGTTGAATGTAATTTTATTACTTGTTTTGATTATGTTATACAAAGATACCGATTTTATGTTGAACAGGTGTAGACAGATATTTTTGGCTATACTTATGGACTTCATATTAACCCTATAATGTATGATAGAATGTTGTTATACAGCGATTTTCATCTTTTTACTAAGTTGTTATGCCATCCATGTGATGTCACTGTGTTGTTAACCAATCAATGGTATGTCACATCAATGGCATAACAACCGTGATCGCTCTTCGCATGTGCCCATCACGATGTGACGGCCTGACTAAATTGTCCACGGTGGTGATGGCATGACCTCGTGTGGAGCGGCAGTGACAAAATTTGGACAGTAAGGATCATCCTGCTTTAATTTTTAACTAGATGTGTATGTCCGTACACCATAAAATACGATGTATGGGCATACATCGGCAACCATTTGGAATAACTGGCTCGAGGTTGCCATGGTGATGTAAACGTTCACTCTCAAGGTTTACACAGTCACCATGGCAACCTCTCACTGGTTAACAAACCAGTTAGCGATGTATGCCCATACATTATCCTCTATTTTATGCTGGCTTGCACTTCACCGCAGCTTGGAGCCCTCAGCGCAGAATTTCTATTTTGGACTTTCACAGGTTCCTTTCGTTAATATCCTTTGCACTGCCTATGCATTTTTGAATAATGTTTTATTGTATATTTTGTTTTGATTGTGGGATCATGTACGTTGTAATGTATTACTGTTTTAAGATATAACTAATAAAAAAATCTTAATATAAAAAAAGAAATGTAGACAATGACAGCAAAAAAAAGACTGTCAGTCTATCCTGTCACTAGCATGGGTATTACATGCTTCCCCACTCTTGTCAAGCATGGTAGCAGAGCATACACATGGCAAATACCAAGGACACTGATGTAGCAGGTTGAGAGAGAACCACAGCTAGACTGAAATACAGTAGTCAAGAAAAACCCAGTCCGTGCATTTAGCAGCGAGAGCCAGCTTTCTGGGTACTTGTTTCACTAGCAGCTGTTGAATCAACATAACATTTCTCAGAGAAATTTGTCCTCTACTGCTTGCATTTGGCTATCTTTATCTACAATTTGCAGTGCTTTGCAAGGCAGAGGGCTTTGACACCTTGTTTGTAGATGTTTCCAAACTGAGCAATGACACCATGCCAAAAATGTGCACAGTCGATGGTTCCCCATCAACAGAGAACGTAATTGTTGATAAACGCTCGCAGAGACTGCCAGAACATCAGCGCTGACATTGCAAACATCACCTTTATTTGAACAAAAAGTCAACATTCTAGGTACCTTATAAGGGCAAACATTTAAAGTTCTATTAACTGTCAGAGGAAACTAGAAGGTATGTTGTCATGTTCCGTTTATTTGAAATTGGACAGTTTTATTTGAAGTCTCTTAGCTCTTCTTCTGTATACCATCTCAAGTACTGTTTTGTCCAAGTATTTGTGCATTTGTGCTATACACAGTTTTTTTTTTTTACAAGAACAGCCCAACTTTTGGGTCCGTGCTGTGTTCTACATCAGCCATCTCATCACTTTGCTCTATGTCTTGTAGCTTTTACCTTGTGATTGATATTTTCACATTCAGATTTGACCTTCTCTTACCTACCATGGTGAATCATTCCCACTGTCGCTCTGAGTAGCCTTCTCTATGTCAGATCTTCTTGTCCATGCAGACTTTCATGAAATGATTAGTCTTTGAGTGCCACAGATTACTTTGTTCCTAGAGGGTCATGCATATCACCCAGTTTGGAGATCTTACTATGAGTTCTCAGTTTTGTTAGGCGTTGATCACCATTTTGTCCCCCCAAAACTGTGAAGACATACAATAGGGGTGTACTCAATGGGTTAACAAAGGAAATACAATTTATAATCCAGAACTCTTTGGTGCCTGTTTTGCTGCCCCCCCCCATTATAGACCTGCATGTATTTGTGACCCAAACCCCTTGTACACCCCACATTGTGTTTCAGGAACTGCATAATAAGATCCCAGAATATGGCTTTACTTAGTTTTATGATTTGATCATTATGTTTCATTCCAACAGAACACAATTATATTATAGCACCAGTAGGGGTGGATATCAGAGAGTAGAAATAACCAGTATCAGTAGGCAGTGTCCAGAATGCTGCCGCCCTCTCTAGTCATGTCCGCTTGTGAGCGACCTGCCTGTCTCCCGTGTATGTCTCTTATGAAACTGAAGCCTGCTTTGTATTGCACAGTGTACCAGCTGCTGCTGAATCAGTGTACTGTATGCACTGCATCCTGTGGAAACTAATACTGTAAATTTGTCTTGTTAGCATTTCATTTTTATCTCATTGCTAGTCCTGTACCTCTTCTCCCTCCTTGCCCCCTTCCTCTAGTTCACATCTATAAATGAGACTGCTGTTCTCTGTATGGTTTACCTGGTAGAATATTTTCTTTTTTTATTTATTTATACTTTATGCCCCCTTCCTCTCCGCTGCCTTGCCCACTTCTTGGGACCCCATGGTACGGCTGGTTGCCGGCAGTCTTTGGCCCCCCTATCCTGCCGTGGAACTTCCCTTCAGGTGGGGAATGGGGAGGAGGACAACTCCCCCAATCACCATATGTGTTGGGCCTGCTTCCACCGGTCCCCGACTGCCACAGGGTCCTGTCATCAGGCTCAGCGGCGGGGCATTTTCCATTTTTATGTTCCCCTTCTGAGAATGTCGGCCACCTAGGGGGTCCATGGAGACGAGCGCATGCAGAAATGTGATGCCGCTCCAGACCCCAGCCGACATCCTCCCCTCCCACTTGGTACTCCCTGCTGCACCTCCACCCGTGTGCACCCAGGTGGCGGTGTTAGATACATAGATACATAGACAGTGTCAGCAGATAAGGGCCTATGGCCCACCCAGTCTGCCCATTTGAGCTTGTAAGTTCAGTTTGTTTTCCTAGAAGTCTGTTGCCCCTTACCCCTGACCTCCAGAATTCCTTTATGTCTATCCCATGCATTCTTAAATCCTGTGATTGTTTCAGCCCCCACCACTTCCTCTGGCAGGGTGTTCCACTTGTCCACCACCCGTTCTGTGAAGAAATTCTTCCTCACGTTTCCTCTGAATCGTCCTCCCTCCAACTTCATCCCATGCCCTCTAGTCCTGGAACATCTTTTGCTAAAAATAGTGTATTCCTGCACCCTGTTCCTCCCTGTAAGATACTTGTATGTCTCTATCATATCCCTCTCTCCCTCCTCTCCTCCAGGGAGTACATGTTCAGTTCCTTCAACCTGTCTTCATAGGACTTGTGATGCAATCCATGCACCATCTTTGTTGCCCTCCTCTGAACCTTCTCTACCCTGTCTATGTCCTTACATAGGTATGGTCTCCAGAACTGTACACTGTACTCCAGGTGGGGCCTCACTAGTGTCTTGTAGCGGGAGCGGCAGCCCTCTCTCCCCAGAGGAGGCAAGCATCCCTTGGATGCGCAATCTTCTTCCCCCCAGCCAACCCTCCAGCAACATGGGCTTGCTACCGAACCCCAGTCGCCAGCACCGCAAGTGGTAATCCTACCGCTGCGCCCATGAGCCGGCCTGAACATTTTCAAATAAATACATCAACTTCTCAGCTGTGCCTTACCCTGGTGTATGTGTTCTTACACCCATGGATGAACTGTAGGATAAGCAGCAGAAATCTGGGTTCTTCTTGTCTGTTCTGTGACTGCTCTCTGTTTTCTCTCTCCTAGGTTCTTCCCTCCTTTTGCTCTGCCTCTTTTTGTCCTCTGTATCCTCCACTGCTGTAACTGCATCACCACTGGACACGATACTGCTTTTAACGTGGGGAGAAGTATGTTGTTTTCTTTTTATCTATCTATCTAGCTATCTATCTGTCCACCTGTCTTTCATCTATCTATACCTATATTTATATCTATCTCTATTAGGGTTACTACCTTTTAAGAAGCCCAAAGTGGGACATTTCTTACTGAAACTGGATTTTTCGCAGGACAATATGCCATCTCGACCAAGGCAACAGACATGTTTTCTCTAAATAATCAAAATTAAGACTAAGTGTTGTAATTTTTTAGCTGTTTCTTGTGTTTTCTAGTATTTTAAGGTATTTTAGTTAAGGTATTGTAGTTTTTTACAACATTTAGAGGAAAAGCTGAAAATATTTTTTCTACTATAATGTCAGGACATTTAGTATTTTTCATGTTTTTCAGCGGGACACAGCTGCCCAAATCAGGACTGTCCTGTGAAAATAGGGACGGGTGGTAACCCTAATCTCTATGAGATGGGCATTGTCCCAATGAAAATAACATTGATTTTTTTTCCTGAGTACAGTTTGACCTCATGTCATCATGAGTGGTGAAGCCATGAGTGATGTCAAAAGGTCAGACCGCATGAGGGAAGGTATCAGTGGTATTTTTGCTAGGGCCATGCCATATTTGCTTTATGCCGTGCCTTTTATTACACAGTGGCAAGAAAAACTCCTGCATCCTGATTGTTCAGTGGCCCCCTTCAACAGTCATGTTAGCCCAGCACAAGCTCACTGTATGAAGGGGATGCTTAGTACAAACCTCAGTCACCTTCGCTGCCAGTGCGGACCTAGTGTGTGGATAAATGGACCTAGAGTGAGAATGAGTGGCAAAAATATCACTGATATTTGATATTTTTTCCTGACTGGTATGGCCTAAAAAGAAAAAATATATATATCTATATATCTATAAATATATGTATTGCATACAGTATTAGATCACTATAGTTAGGGTTGGGTGAACACTTTTATTTTAAGTCACTATTTCACCTGCTTACATCTTGGCCGTTTCTCAACGGATTTCCACTGAACATTTAACTGCAGGATCTGTGGCCTAGAATCTCCTGGCATGGCAAGTTTCCTAAAAATTTCATTCTGTTGTTTTTTTTTCTGGCTAGAGAAGAGCAAAAAAAGTGAAAAAGACCAACTTTTTCAAAATTAGGGGAGTCCATGTGTTACGGTCTCTGACATGCGCAGAGCAGTCAAAGACGCGTGAATCTGGCATCTGGCTTGAAAACCTGAAGCAACCATTACCGAAGAAAACGAAGCGGTTCCCGGGCGCCTAATCCTGCTGCTGATGCTGATTAGCCCCCGCCTGCCCTCGCTCCAAACCCATGTGCCCAAACTGAGCGTCAGAAACAAAATAACACAAAAAAATGGAGTTGCTGGGAGCCCCACACCAGTGCTACTGACCTCTCCATCCCATTCTGACACTGGGTGCCAAGCCCTGGCTTTGGACAGTAAACTGTCTTAAAAAAAAATGAAATGGTCACAAGAGCCTAACCTTTGTGCTGTTGACCGCCCCCCGGTTCCGATGCTGGGTGCCCAACAGCCTAGCGGTCAAACAGCATGAGTAACAGATAATTTTGATATCACATGTAGGGCCATTCATATTTGATGAATACAACTTTATATTGTTTTTTTTTTTCTTTATTGTTTTACTGTTGTTCTGTTGGATGTCCACATTGTACTGCTTTATAGTTCGTATTTAATCTGTTAGTAATGTTATAGATTTGACCCTTCATGTACCATGTGGTGCCTCCCTCTGGAAACTGTGAGTTAAGTTGGGATGCTTGGATCTGATGATTCCATTCCACTGTGCATATGTCAGATAATCAGAACTTCCGGGTCTGACTCCAGTTCTTTTGTGATGCCAGCTAAGGTATTGGAGATGGAATTAGAAATTCTGATTCTGCATTCAACTCCACATCCAAATACGCATAACAATTTCCCCCTACACAGTACAGACACCAAGGAGCCTGTTAGTGGGCCAGGAAAAAACAACTCCCTCCCCCACCTCTGTCTCCATCCATCTTTATGTGTCAGTGCTGTCCTGCATCTGGGGTCCTCCTGTGATGCTGTCTCAGCTATGGGGTTTGACTGGACATAGGAGGCAGGGAAGATCTATCTTAATTGGTTCCAGCCATTTCCCCAATCCACAAAAACAAAACAACCACCCATCTCCAGCAAGCTGACAAGCTTTCTCCCTAGGTAATCCAGTCCCCCAGCACCTACTTCAGAGTCCCGACTCTCCCTGAGTCCAGATCGATACATAGAGGGCAAAGTACCCCCCTCCCATCTCCAAGAAGGACCCCAATCCTCCACACTGCTGTAGCCTTGGCAAAGTTGGGAACAGTGCACACTGTGTGGTCCATCTTCTTCCCCCATCATCTTCATAAACCCAGCAGCCCTTAACCTGAGTAGTCGACTTAGAGTACTGGGTCGTCACCACCAGATGCCTTACGTAATAAAGCTTCTGGCAGAGTTTTCAGTGGCTTGTGTGAACCGCAGATTAGTTTGCTGTCGATTTGCAGAAACATGATCCACGGTCTGTAGAAACCACAATTTACTAATCCAAGGTTTAAATTCCACTTTCAGAATTTTGGAATACTGCTCCTGATAGAATCCAGCAGAATCAGGGAGCATTTTCCTAAATTCCCCAGAATTCCGTTCTGCGGGAAGTTGAACATTCTGCATGGCACGCTCACATGCTATTTTCACAGGAGGCCTGGTGCAATGGGTAACGTAGCCCCCGTAGGAGAGCAGTTGGAACAGTGTCTGATGACATCACAGTGTCCATGCACAGCACTTAAATCAGCTGTGGTACTGAAAACATATACAAAATATTGTATGGGCGACCATACACAACAAGCCTGTGTTTCTTTTGAGGGGCTGGGATAACAGCATATGGACCTTGAGAGGTCCATGCTGGTATCTCAACCCTGAAATAGAAACATAGGGTGAGTTATGTATGGTCGGCCATAGTTTATTTTTTATAGTATATGGTTTTGAATGAGTGAATATTTTGTGTGTGTGCGTGTGTGTGTTTTTAAATACTGTGGGTGCCATGATTATTGCTTTCATTTTTCATGAGTGAGTGAGTGAAGTGCTATAGTGTGTCAGGAGACGGGGATGCAGGGACACCGTTGAAATTGATTTGGAATGTGCACAACTTTTTTAGTACATGCGCAACAACTTAGATTGTGCACAACAGCATTTTTGAAGGGGCTGATTTTCACACATATCATAAGAACATGATGGCAGATTGGGACTGCGTGATCCACCTAGTCTGCCCGTTATTTGACCTACCCCCAAGTAGATTCCCTTATTTTAATATTCTGCTTTGTTTGACCCAAGATATTTTGAACTCCTTAACTGTCTTGTCATCCACAACCTCCTGCGGCAGCCTGTTCCACAGCTTCACCACCCTTTTGGCGAAGAAAAACTTTCTAATGTTGCTCTGAATCTCCCTCCCGTTAGAGGTCTGTTGTGGCCTCTAGTACATGCCTCCTTATTTTCTTGGAAGAGGTTCTGATTCTGTGCTGAGTTGATACCCTTTAGGTATTTAAAGGTTACTATCATGTCTCCTCTGTTTTTCCTCTGTTCCAGGGAGCACATATTTAATTCTTTAAGTTTTGCCTCATAGGGTTCATGGTGGAGGTCCCGAACCACTTTTGTAGCTCTACTTTGAACAGTTTCCAGACGGTCTATATCCCTTTTAAGGTGGGGTCTCCAGAACTGGACACAGTATTCCAGGTGTGGACTCACCTAGCAAGCACTAACTATATACTGTAAGCTGTTTATCTTCCATAGAAAGGACTGACTTAAAGGCAAAGTGTGCTGACTCTGCAAGTCATTTTTCGAGTAGAAGCTGTTTTTTAATACTGGTATTCATTCTGCCATTGTTCTAGCTATACAGGCCGTTTAGTTATTCCAGTGGGTGTTTCTGATGTACTTGCTGCTGGTAAGGGCCATTTTAAAACTCTGTGATGTAGTTTATATCCTTGTTCTGCTCTTCTGTTGTTGGTACAATGCATCTGTTTTCCAGTACAGCACTCACTGGTTGTTAGCTAATTTTCTGAATGATTTTGCACACTTTAGACTGCATATTAGGAAAAATGAAAGCCACCGCTCGACTAATAAGAACTTTATTAGTCAAGCGGTGGCTTTCATTTTTCCTAATAGGCAGTCTAAAGTGTAAAATCGCTCAGAAAATTAGCCCCATATACTGTGGAAGGAGCAAGATGTCCCTGCCGCCTCCCTGGCTAAACGCCACGACAATGGAGGAGCTGGGTGGAACAGGCAGACTAGGAAGTGGAAAGGGATCGGCTGGCTGGCAGCTTAGCCAGAGTTACGATCCCTTCCAAAACCTTAAAGAGCATATTCAAATTTTTACTCTTGGCACAGAAGGGCTATCGCTGCCCCAGGGTACCGGGCTGTAAAGCCCAAAGTCTTAGTAAGGTGAACTTACACCTTTACTTTAAACTCTGCCAAAAATGTAAACATGTGTGACATTGCACGACCCCATTTCACATGCACAGAGTGGCATAAAGGCACATTGTGCATGTAGAATGGCATTGTTCCACACAGGACATGTTTACATTTTGGCAGACTTGAAAAACTTCATTATTACGGCAAGTAGGTTGTAATGGCTGCCCTGATGACCCAGCACTACGCTTCCCTGCAGACAACTGGAGTTTGCAAGCAGACTCTGGTTGCCACATTTGGAGGCGGGCCAGGCTACAGGCAGCTGCTGTACGGCAGCTCCCTTCAGTTGTGAAGGACTGGTGGCAGGTTTTTGAACGCAGCAACCTCTAAGGGTGGGCATGGGAGCTTGCTCCCTCTGCAGCGGTTACTCTGCATCACAGAGGCTGTCGGGCATGGCCCATGCCAGAGGGAGGATGGAGGCTCGATAGAGAAAACCAAAGCAAGAAACCCCCTGCCACCTGTATGATGGCATAAATTGCCTGAAAAGTGTATATCCCTGATAATACAGGGTATATCCTTGGGGCAGTGGCAGGGAGGAGATAAAAAATCTGCATGGAAAAAAAATTAACTTCTCTGCTTAAAAGCCTAATCCGCTGTTTAGACTGGGAGTGTGGGGGTGAGGAGATTTCCCTGCTTTTCCTTCCTAGATGGGGTCTGGTGACCAACCCCCCCCCCAAAAAAAATCACATCTGACAACAAAACTCGTCGTACTGATTGAACTTCGACGTAGATACAGCTTGTGATCAATAGCTTGTATACAGTTAGCATGTAGGCAGTGTTTGTCAACATCAACATTCACACTTTTCTCAAGGGTTACAATGTCTGTGGCAAATTCATAGGAGGGGGTGTGGTGATATGGTGAGCAGAGCTAGAGACTCTGCATTTGCAGCCGTTAAGAAATCAGTGTAGTTGGTTTGCCATTTAATTTTTTTTGTTGTTGAATATATATTTGTTGTTATCTCCCAGGTTCAACCTGACAATAGGCATTGTATTCTCTGGTGCAGCTACCTGGTAAATAAAAACGAACTAAACTTAAATCTGTTTGTAACCCCTAGGTGGTGCTATTCCAAGGGCTACTACCCCTGCCTGCATGGCTAGTTGCAGGTTAAGGGGCCTGGGTATTGAAACGGGTGCCTCCACCCAGAGGATAGGGTTGCTAGTAACAAGGCTAACCTGGGTACAGCCCTCTGGGACACTGTAACCCCCTCTCTTTCCCCTCTAGTTGCCTAGACAATATTCAACAAACACTTTCACAGTAGCCCCTATTCAGCATACAATTCCCCACACTGCTTGCACTTACCACCAGGGCTGGTTCCACCAGTTCGACCCTGAAGACCCCCTGTAAAACAAGGTTAGGCACAACAAATAACAACAGTATAGTGCTTTTGGTATGAACTGGAACCACAGTCAGATTAAATGCAAAAAAGTTAGATCTGATTTGTTCAGGGGAATTGAACAAGGAAGGTGCGTAATCATGTTGATTGATTCGTAAACTGATCTAGTAGGGCAATTATGCATGCATTTTTGGTCCTTACACAGTCACACGCTCTGGGTACCCAGTTGGAAGTGGGCTAGTCTGAAACGTTGCCAGGGGTAGGCCAGCATCACAGCTGGTTGGGGCCCTGTGATGAAAAGACAAGGAATGCACAACCACGCACAATTTTTAATCCAGAGCCTGAAGGCTCAGTTTGTGAAAGGAAAAACAACTATGTAATCAGATGACATCACTTGAGATTTAGCTGTTGTTGCAGGGAGCTACTCTGATTGTTATTCACGCTACCCAATATGAGACACAGGCTAGATGAAATGGAGACCGCAGGTTGATGACTGGTTTGCCAGGAGAAGCAGGGCCCACACGAATCACCGAGGTGTCGTTCCTGTTTGAGATGGTTGTGCAGGGGGCTGATCCCTGGGTGAGTCTCTCATTGATGATGGTTTTTGTGCCTGAAGTAGCTGGCTGGGCCAGGTGGCAAGGCCCAGGCTAGGTGGAACAGTTCAGATTTTGAGTCCAGTAGTGCAGGATGCAGCTTCCAGCAAGCGTGGCACATTTACAAAGTGGGGAACCAAATCACGACCCACTAACAGCACACAGCACATTTATAGTAAAGCAATCACCATCCCACAATGCGGAAGGCAGTCCGGCCGCAATATCAGTGTCTCTGAGCAAAACCGGGAATTCTGTAGTAAATGGATGTCCTGACAGGTCGATTGCGTACAGCAAATCTTCGGTCTTCTCCAGGTTCAAAGCTGGTCACTCTTCAGTGGCTCTGTCACACTCGAATTCTGATACAGTCCGATTGCTAAGCCTTTCAAAGGATTCCCTCTCAAGGGACTACAGGGAGGCAGGCCAAAAAGCAGCTGCTTGAATCACTCAAGCTGTTTACTCTTCAAACTCTAACTCCATATTGACTGACTGCAGCAGGCAGCTTGGGAATTTCCCTTCGGTCCAAAAGGTTCTGGTTGGTTGACCCATCAGTCTGTCAAAGCAAGGGCTCCCCTCCAGGTCTGTTCTGGTGCCAAAATGCAAAAACTACAATTCCTACAAAAGTTTGCTCCCACAAGACCCCTGGGGACAGGCTCCATTTTAGAGTCCCCAAAGGTACCGATTGGTGCTGACTGGCAGTCCAAAACCAAAATGGTGGTGATAAACAGAACTGTATATGCTGCAAAGAAGGCAGGTTAGTCAAACTACAATATCATTACTATGCTAATAGATAATCAGCAAATAAGTACAGCTTCTAACAGAGCTCCCTCTGTGCAAATAGCGATGGCAGAATGGAGCGATTATCTGGCAGCCCGGGCGGGACTTGATCATAGAAACACTCAGCCCTCCCAGATTAAATAAGCACCATGTTATAGGCAGCTCTTGAAGAGACAGAGCACAGAGGCATTAAGGCACTCTCATAAACACTTTTAAAATGCTAAGACACAGGATACCAGCCTGGCAGTGGGCATTTAGACACACCCAAGGAAGACTTTCAGGAACCCCCATTTGTAGGGGGGGTTACTTGTTTATTACCATTGTGCTTGTCTTCAGAGGGTGCCTTGCCTCTAACTCCCGTTCAGGGTCTCCTCCTAGTCGGATCATTGCTCTATCGAGCATGGCGTCTTGCCCCAGGCCATGTTCTGTTTCCAGCCACTTCCCCTGATGGTGGACTCTGGGTGAACAGGAATTGCTGTGATGTGATCCCCAGAGGGCTTTAGTTTCAGAGTACACTGTGAACATAGGGAATGACAGGCCCCTCTCATCATTCTGCCACCAGTGGGGATTTGTCCCAATTTTTCCCCACCCACCTCCCTCAGCATCAGTACACAGACTCGCAATGGTCCTGGGGAGATCCTAGGCATCATGAGGTCACCTACACTTCCAGTGTTGTCTCCACCCAGCCTCCGCCAGGTGTCAGTCAGTGAATGATTTTGCGCTGAGCCCTCCCCCTGGGAGGAGAGAGCCTGAGTAGTTACTCTGTGTCCTCCCTGTCAGCCTCCACACCTGATATCCTGGGCTCAGGACACGAACCCGGGTGACCAGCCCACCAGAGCAACCCCCTCACCACTCAGCACCATGGATCCAGCTTGGTCACTGTTGATGATTACTACCCTTGCCTTGTGGGCTCAAACAAGGTTGAAGGGTCTAGGTTGTTGAACTCCTGATTTGGGCAGTGGCGGAGCCAGGTTTGGGAGCATTTGGGAGCCGGGGGAGTCATTCAGTCAATCATGGGCTCCACAATGGGCACTAAACAGTGAATAAAGATGGTGGCAGGGCACCACTACTCACACTGGGGCAGCCAGGAGGGGCGACCGCTCCCCCAGCCCCCCTCTATCTCCGCCACTGGATTTGGGGGCATCGTATCCAGGTTTTTAGGTAAATTGTGTGGAGCCTCCACCTAGAGAAAGGTTTAAATAGGGCTGGTGCAAGTGTGATAAACCTCCTGGGATGCAGTACTTCCCCACCTCCCAACAGGATTATCCCACTCATGAACCAATACTGTGCGAAAAACAGTCCCCACAAAGCATGTAACTAACTTAACACTCTATTGATGATATGTTTGCAGACAGTTAATATTGGGGGTAGTGGGAACAAGGTTTCCGGCTGGATGGCCGTAGTCCATTAATTGATTTCCCAAAGTTTCAGCAACAGTGTTAGTGGACCTGCAGGGACAAGCTCTGAATTACTCCTGGTGTTCCTGGTCCCATGGGATTTCTCTCGGTGAGCATGGTGTGATAAAACATTTATCCCTTAATCTTAAACCCTTTATGACATTGCAGAGATTTCATTCTCTTCTCAGGCAGTGCTTAGTCTTCCTTGCTTTCACAGGCTTTACCTGCGAAATATGCTGAAATATCATAATGGGTCACAGACTGCTTCAGTCAATCAGCTTTCAGGATTTCTTCTGTCAGTTTTATAATATATGGCCCGGTAGCACTGAGGGTTGAGGCGCTGGACACACCTCACGCCATGCTGGCAACCCGGTTCGGAAGCAGGCCGGGTCATCAGCGAGAGTCGGCAGGGAGGAAGAGATCGAGGCATCTGGAGGATGGCTCTCTCTTCCCAGGAAGGGTTTGGGGGATGCTGTCGTGCACAAGTGCTATCTGGCTGTGGCTGGGGACACTCAACGCAGCGATGCTGCATCAGCATGAGAGCGGAGTTGTGGTCTTACGTTGCCTTGCTGGCCACACTCCGGGGGGGGGGGCAGGAAAAACAAAGCAGAAAATCCCCGCTCCTGGAGATAGGTGAAGGCTCCTCAGCCCCTGACGTCCACACTCCAGACACCGGACCCACTGCTTCTCTCCACGGCCGACTCATGTTCCCGGCACTCTATACTTAGATAGCGCGCCCTAGGTGGATAGGGTGGCCCTTCCTCTGAGGGGTGCAGATCCTGGGGTTGTGTCGGCTGTATGAGGGAGAGGACAGCTAGCGGTCACGGTTGATGGTATAGACCCGGAGACCTGAGGAAGCTGGAGAGAGAGTTCCCCAAGGACCAGTGGAGCAGAAAAAAAGAGTTAAAAAAAAAAAAAAAATTTTTGTAATATACAGTACATAACACCACTACAGGAAGACAAGTGCATAACATTAACAGCAGCATCTTTGTCTAGTTAGGACCATGAGTCGTGTTCGTAAAAAATTTTGAGGGGGGCATGTTGGGTCATATTGGGTCATATTGGGGAGACAGTTCCATAGACGGAGAAGTCTGACCAAGAAACTGGCTTGCACTGTAGTCTTGTTGCATACAGCATGACAAAATTGTGATGATGTTGAAAGCCATATGATCCAAGTTTGGTGGGAGAAGAGCAGGGTAGCTTTTTGAGTTTCACAGTGTAGGTAGAGTGGTACTCGTGATATGTTCCTTGCATTTTAAATGGATTTAGTGACACACATGATGCATTCCAAGGCTGTGGGTGACATTACAATCTGACAGTATTTGCTGGCAGTGCTGGCCTCCTTGGGAACTGTTCAGACAGGAACCACTGTAAATGGTGAACTCCACCGTCTCTAGGTCATACAGTCAGGGAAGGTATCTACCGATCTGCCGCGACATAGTGACTACATAATACCTTACCATTCTTAGTGGTTTATTTTACTCATATATTTGACCAAGACAGGCATGCTGAGCTGAACAGCTTATTTACAAATGTGTACAGGAGAGGATAGGTAGAGGGAAATTGGCAAACTGCCAATATATGTAATTATTGTCTGTAACTAATCCAGGTCGCTCCTGAAAAAGGGACCTCTGGTCTCAGTGAGCTTACCCGGTTATCAAAATCTAAATAAATAAATAAATAATCAGCATTGCTGGAAATGGGAAAGCAGTACAGTACAGGAGTCGGCTCTGTGGCGCTGAGTGGCTTGGGACTACTCTGGCATGCTGGTGGCCTGGGTATGTTCCCTGAGCCTGACAGGAGTGGAGATTGGGAGGAGGGCAGAAAGTGTCCACTTGAACGCGCTCCTCCTGGGTTGTTAAGATGCCAGCATGTCACCCTAGTAGCGACAGGTGTCTGGTGATAAGAGCAAATGAAAAAGGGCGATGTGAAAAACAGTGAAGTCAAAAGGGCGACAGCAGTTTGGGCGGCCTATGACAAAAAAGCCCCGAGTCATATGGGCACCGCTTGTGTGGTGGTGACTGCGGCTTCAAGGATGCTTATCTGTAGTGGGGGGGTGCCGGGGGCTTTCACTGTTTGTGTGTCTCGTGTGGTGTTTCTTTTTTTCCACCACATTTTGCCCTTTTTACTGGTCACCGTAATGGTCCGTCGCCCAACTCACGGTCACCCTTTTTTGCTGTCGCCCATTGCGCATTCACCCTTATGGCATAGTACTACAGTGACACCTGGTGGAGGGATGTGAGGTGACATTGACACAGCAAGTTACCATGCAGCACCTGTAGTGCTCTTCATTCAGGCAGTCATGAGCTGGCTCTGGATATTCAGAGAAGGTGGGCAGGGAATAAATTTAGGGAGAAAAGTTCCTCACTGACTGAATGATGGGCCTGTCTCATAGGGTCACCCATGTCCAGAGGCAGAAAACGTGCCCTCACCTCCCCCACTGCACAGCATTGTGTTGTCACTAAGTGCTGTTCCATCCCTGCTCCTTGACAGCTGCATGGTGTAGATAGAGGGGCTAAGCTGAGGGAAACAAGTGATGCTGGCAAGGCAATCGTCTGGACTTGGAGGGTTCCCAGATGGAGCAAATCAAGAGTACAGAGCCCTGAGGAGCATGCCAGATGAGGAAGGAAAGGAGAATGACATTAAAAAAGGAAAAGAAACTTTTGAAAGTAACATTATGATTTATTCAGACAGGATAGTGCAGATGGGATGCAGCATCTTGTTTTCAGTGGGATCTTGCAACTTGGTGGCATGGGATGTTAAATGACATGTTCAAGGTCTCAGTAAGTATTTGGCTCTAGTGGGGTTTGAACTTGTAATCTGGTTCCTAAGCCAGTGCTCTAACCACTAAGCCACAGTGCCTCCGATATAATGACAGTAACCTGGCAGAGGATACCTAGTATGACAAAAATAACTCCCTAGGAGAACAAAGGGTAAACGTGATAGTTAAGTGAGGCATTCATAGCTCAAAGCATCCAACAGTGTGTGTGTGTGTGTGTGTGTGTGTGTGGGGGGTCAATATTTAGTTGGGGACTTGTATTTGCAAATGAATACTGTCTTCCAGTCATGGCCGACAAGGTCAGACAGGTGCAGCTGGGTTTGGTGAGATTGAGCAGCTGTGTCCTGAGGGTGGTCCCAGAGAAGGAAGAGGAGGAGGATATGTGTTAGGAGATTGTGCTACAGAGCATTGTAGGAATCTTCCAGGTGAAGGCAGCCTGACCACTTGAACAGAGACATCTGGGGGTAAGGAAAAATAATTGATTGGTATTTCCAAGGAAGTAAGAGTAATTTCAAATGCAAGAAATCACTGACAACCATTACAAAGGGAGAAAAATGCAGAGCTGACTTTAGGTCAGTCGTTCTGAGTTCACAGTATGTTGTGTGCAAACGTTTCAGGCAGAGACATACAAACAAGACAAGATTTACTGTTCCAAAGAGTTCAACACCAGGGAACTTGATTGCTTCACTTCTCACTGTTGAGCAGCTAATAGCACACTTCGTCCAGAAACCAAAATGCACCACACTGGAGCTACCCAACAAGCATCTGGAGGCCCTGTATCAGATTCCTAGTAACACCACCAGTTATTAGTGCTTCTTTTTAACTAGGTTCACACAAGCATGCGAGGTGTTTAAAATGCCATCCGTCTCATGTGGTTTAAGAATAGCTAAACCTATAATAATTTGATACTACTATCTTCTGCAGTGCAATTACATTCTTATTTTTACACAGTATTTATTTTTATTGAGGACTGTTTTGCGTAGGATGTGTAGAAGATGTCAGTGTATTCTTGCTGTTGAAGAGTAGGCAGCGTAGCCTAGTGGCCAGCGAGCAGAAATGTGAATCAGGAGATTCTGGTTCATGTCCCACCACAGCCACTTTTCCCTGTGTGACTTGGAGCAGGACACTTAACCTGTCAGTGATTTAATCCACCCAGCTGTAAAATTGTGCAAAAGCAGGATCTCATTGAAAAACAAGCTAGTGCATCCAGGGCTATTAATCCCCCAGAATGTGGCAACAACCTTCAAAAGAAATGGGAGGGGGTACTGGACTCCAAAAGGGTTAAAAACAAATTGGTGACTTAAATTTTGCAAGCAGAGAAGTAAAAAAATAGCCGATTTTTATTTCTGAAAGAAAGAGTATTGTGCCAATAATATAGAAAAAATAGAGCTCCCTTGGAATATTGACTTTCTGTGGGACATGGAAGGCATTTTTTTATTGGGGGTACTGGCCCCAGGAAAAGCTAGCTGCGATAACTTGTTTCCAGGTGCATCCTGGGTGGGGGGTTACATGGATCTGTTTACTGATGTGGGGGAAGGGGAGTACAGGGCCCAGGAAAGGCACACTAAGCTGCGATAGCTTGTTTCAAGGTGCATCCTGGGTGTGGGTTACATTGACCTGTTTACTAATGGGGGGTAGTGGCCCCAGGAATTGCACACTAAGCTGTGACAGCTTGTTTCCAGGCACATACTGGGGAGTGGGTTGCATGGACCTGTTTACTGATTTGGGGGGGGAATGGCCCCCGGAATGGCACACAAAGCTGTGACAGCTTTTTTCCAGGTGCATCCTGGGAGGTGGGTTAAATGGACCTGTTTACTCATGGGGGATACTGGCCCCAAGAATGGCACACTAAGCTATGTAGGCCTTTTTAACTTCCCTAAAAACTGGAATGACTTCCAAATTTGATCCCAAGGAAGTTTCTTTTCTGTTATGTGTTCAGTGTTCTAACCCCAGTAATGCTCAGGATATTCATAACTTTATGCAGTAAGCCTGGAGGGTTGGACTGCCGGAAAGATGGAACACATGCAAATGAGTAGAATTCTTTGCACGTGAGCATCTTTCAAATACCGTCTCTACCAACTGTGGTGTTCTAACCTCTTCAGATTTTTCTCTCTGCCTGAAAGTCTGGTCGCTCGGAGTGGTCGTCTTACTCTTTAGCGTGAAAGAAGATTCAAAACCTTAAACTTAAGTATTTTCTATTTCTTTTATTGCCTCTACTGATTGTTAGTGTAAATCTTGTTTATTGCTTAAATTACATATTTTTTCAGGTTCTTCGTGGTTCAGGATAACTGTGGGAGAACCAGGTTAGTTGTTTCAGTCATCAGGGTTCTCTGATTAAAGAGCCTTGTATTTTGTCTATTATTAGTTTAGTTTTTTAGTGTATTTCATTGTTTTTGTAACTGCTTTATATCGGTTACAGAACCACTGAACCGGTTCATCTATCATCTCCTGGGTTTGGTTCCTATCGGTTCCGGAACTGACAGCAAAAAAAAAAAAAAAGTATAATAATTAAATAACCGCATTTACTCTCTTATTAGTGTTTAGTGTTTTTTTCTCGTTTTTAGAATTTACCATGTTGGAGAAACCCAAAAAGAAAACCAGAGAACTCGGTTTTAAGAATTGTTTAAAATGTGGAGATGTATTTGCTAAGGCAGACAAGCACACCTTATGTGTGGCTTGTCTGGGATTCGAACATCTGGATCAGGACTGTGAAGTATGTAAAACTTTCCCAGAAAAAAACGTGGAAAAATGCCTTGAAAGGTTAAACAAAAGATTTCCTAGGGGTCCCTCCAGCTCTGACCAGCTGACACCCCAATCTGCTGTGGCTGAACCCACAAGTTTGCTTACCCCTGCCCCTGATACGGGCGAAAAAGGGGCAAAAAGAGGTAAAGAACCAACTGACTCGCTGGTTCCCTCAAAGAAATGCAAAAAAACTCAGCATGCAGAATGTTCCCCTGCTAAACCAGGGACTTCTGCACAAGTGCCTATTATGCCCTCAGCTCAAGAGATAGCCCAGGCTTTTAAAATTATCCAGGCACTGCAAAACATTGTTCCCCAGCAGCCTGCCCCTATCCAGGGTCCCCAGGCTAGCAGTGGTGTGTTGTCCTCTTTACCGGAGGAGCAGTATTATGAGGAGGAAGAGGATCCTTTTCAGGATGATGAATCAATTCCCCCAGAGGTGTCTCCTGAGCAGGATTTTGGTTCTCCCCCCCAGGGTGTCAGAGGATTACTCCTCACAGTTCACATTTATTAATAATAATAATAATAAAACTTTATTTATATTGCACCTTTCTTAAAATCAAGACGCCTTACAATAATTATAGATAAAACAAATAAAAACAACAATTCTGAGCTCATAAAATGGCAATAACAATCAATCAGGATAAATCTTAGACCATAAATAGGTCTTTAAGACCTTTTAAATTCCTCCACGGACACACACTGATGAAGCGGATGGGGTAGAGAATTCCAGAGGGTAGGGAGCAATAATAAAAGCACACGCTCGAAGATTTAAAAAAAAAACTCGGAATCTGTAACAACCCTTTGTCCACTGAGCAGAGAGATCGCTTAGGGCAGTAAGGTACCAAAGCTCTTTCAAGTAGTCCGGGCCCAGTCCGTGTAGGGCTTATAAGTCAGAAGACCTACTTTAAAGGTGATCCGCCACTGTATTGGCAGCCAGTGCAGATTGCACAGAACCAGAGAAATATGACAGGTATGAGAAGTACCTGTCAACAACCGGACCGCAGTGTTCTGCACTAGCTGCAAGCGGCGGATATCAACCCCAGGAAGCCCTAGATAAAGGGAGTAGCAATAATCAAGACGTGAGGTCACAAAAGTGTGGACCAGTGTAGGCAGATCGCTGGATGGAACAAGGTGCTTAATCCTGGTGATGTTCCTAAGATGGTAAAAGGATAATTTGACAACTGCCGACACCTGCAAAAGCTCATTGTCAAAAATCACCCCAGGTTCCGTACCCGTTCAGAGGTGGGGAGCTGGACACCCCCCAGAAAAAGACCCGAGGGTAAACCAGCTCCTATCCCCTCTATCCTGCAACCCAGATCCACAACCATTACCTCAGTCTTCTCCAAGTTCAACTTCAACCAGCTTGAATTCATCCAGCACTGGATTTCAGTGAGGTAGCTATTAAATACAGAGAGAGCTCTATCCTGGTCAGGTGCAAAAGATAGGTAGAGCTGGGTATCATCTGCATAGCAATGAAATCTCAGCCCATACCTTCTTACAATGTCTCTGAGGGGCAGCATATACACTGCGAACAACATGGGGGACAATACCGAGCCCTGGGGAACCCCACATGACAGAGAGACTGGGCGGGAAGAATTAATCTCTGACACCACCCTCTGAGTTCTATCTGTGAGGAAAGATGTAAACCAACTGACGACTGTACCTGACAAGCCACAGATGAACTCCAGGTGCTTGAGAAGTACCCCATGGTCCACAGTGTCAAAAGCTGAGGAGAGAGATCAAGAAGAACCAAGATGGAGCAGTTCTTCTGATCTCTTGCCATCAGGAGATCATTGAGCACCCGAACCAGCACTGTCTCGGTATTTTGCCTCTTTTGAAAACCAGACTGGAGCGGTTCATAGATGTCATGGATGGTTAAGTGGTTCTCCAACTGTACGGCCACTACTTTCTCAATAACCTACAAAGGGAAGATTAGAGATTGGTCTGTAGTTAGTATGGCAGTCTGGTTCCAAGGAAGCTTTCTTCAGGAGGGGCGACACCACTGCCTCCTTCAGGGAGCTAGGGATCTCACCCATATCCAGGGAGCACCAGACTATCCGTGCTAGGACTGGGCCGATAATATCATGACAAACCTTTATCAGGGAGGTCGAGCCAGGATCCAAACTACAGCATGTAGAGCGCATACTCTGGACAATCCTCATGACATTGATGAACTCAGGCCGGTCAAAGGAATTCCAGGAGAGACTAGAGGCTGCGGCCAAATGCCGATCTACAGCTTCTCCTATAGAGGGTGCAGGCTGGAGTGCCGCCCTGATGTCGGCCACCTTAGCTGCAAAGAAGCGAGCAAGCTCATCACACTCCACTTGTGAAAAGGCTTTCTGAACCTGAAGACAGGCTGGGTTGCACAGTCTGTCGACAGTTCAAAAAAGCTGAGCTGGTCGGTTCTGAGCAGCTTCAGTCTCCCCGTACAGGAGCTCTTCCTTCTTACGGGAGATTGCGGAATGATAGAGTTGATAATGTTCCATCAATCTAAGATGGTCGGCATCAAGGGCTGATCTCCGCCAACTACGCTCTAATCTTCGTCCTTGTCGCTGCATCTCTCTCAAGGTCCCATCAAACCATGGAGACCGAGGGTGAAGGGGGAGAGGATGAACACAGATGGGAGCAATTAAATCTAGAGCTGAGTAAATTGCCCTATTATAGGCCAACACGAAGGCATCGGGATCATTGCTCACTCCAGAAAGCTCCGATAGGTCAAGCACCACTGTCAGGCCCGCAGAGCTAACACCTCGCAAAGAGCGGTACCTGACCATCTCCACAGGGGTAGGCCTATGGGGGGGGGTGCTAAAACTAAACTCCACAGTGTAATGATCTGACCAACCGACAGGTTCCACCCCCAAGTCGAAGGCTTTGATCCCCAGGAGGAAGACTAAGTTCAAGGAGTGACCACCTTTATGAGTGGCAGAAGCAACCACTTGTGTGAGGTCCAAAGATGTCATTAATTGGAGGAAACGTTGTCCAAACTGTGAGAGTTTGTCATCGACCCAGGTGTTAGTCGCCCAGGAACATCAGCCTGGGTGACTCAAACGCCATGTCAATGACGAAGTCTGCTACTTCCTGCAGAAAACACTTCTCATCACCTGGTGGATGATAGATGAGGGGCAATTCTGCAACCCACACCTGCCACTACAGTACACTCAAAGGACTCAGCCCCCTCAACTGGTATACTTGTGAGGCCCAGTTCGGTCTTGAAACAGACCGCAACCCCCACCCCCGCGGTCCAACCTTGGGCAGTGTAACACAGAGTACCCAGCTGGAACTGTGGCCTCCAAAATAGAACCCACATTCTCATCCAGCCAGGTCTCGGTAATGCATGCCAGATCCACAGACCCAACAAGATCTGCAATAACTGTAGTCTTGTTCCTTATGGATCTGGCATTGCACAACACTGCCCGTGTTGGACGGGCCTCTGGAGCTGCACGGACCACTTGCCCATCATTGTTGGTGGTGCCCTTGGGTATGGAAACCAGACAAGAATAGCCTCATTCCAGAGTCCATTTCACCCCAGGGCGTCTTCTGGTCCTCACTACCCCAATACGGTGTCCCCGCTCATTCGACCTCCACTGTTCACACTCCCCAAAACCCCTCTTCCCCCTTTTGCATGTTACCCAACGCTCTACAGTGTTGGTATGTAGATAACCGTAGTGGTAAGGGGGGAAAAAGGGTGGAGGGCATGAAGAGCGGAGGACGAATAGCGTACGACTGTGGGGGCAGGCCTTCTACACATATTAAAATCAATATCTTTAACACCCCTATAGTTTCTCTTAAAATCCCCACACACACACACCTGGGGGAACTCAGGGAAACCAAAACCACCCCAAAACTAAAATCTATAATATAATAAAGTACAGAAAAAAAAAAAAAATAAGACAAGATTTAACTCCAGAAAAAAGAAAAATAATTAACAAAATAATATCCAAATATATAAAAATCCAGAAATTCAATAAATGTTTTGGGCAGGAGAGGCTCTCACCCTCTCTCAGTCCTAGAAAACAAAATCAAATATTGCAAATCCTAAAATAATTGACACTAAATCAGTGTCCGAATGTATGGAGTATACTAAAAGTTCAGATGAATTGTTTCTTTAAAACAGGAGAGGCTCTCACCCCTCTCCCAATCCAATCCGACTATACAATTCGCTTTGATAAAAGCCAACAAATAGTTCCACCAGATGGCAGAACCAGTTCTGCTTTCCTTCTTCTCTGGTATCCTCCTCCTCCTCAAAAAAAAAAAAAGCCACTCAGAACTCAGGCCAAGACACCAATCCCAGGGCTAAGCTAGTAGGCTGCGACCAGAAAATACAGGCCCCTGAGGAAAAAGCAACAGCTCCCCTACAGATAGCCTAAGAACCCCCAGAGGGACACACCACCATCCACTAAAACCCCTCTGAGTTCCCTCTAAGTCGCAGACCAATCCCAGTAATAGCCCTTTTTTTGGTGCCATGGCCCAAAAGGTGGGTAGCAACCTTCCCCTCACTGGAGGGACAGACCTACGATAGTAAAAAGGCTAGATATGGACCCAATCAGAGGGGGAAACTGGAGACCTCAGCCGTGCACCAGCCGCATGAGTCCCCCTTACCTACAACTACAGAGGGAAAAACCCTTCGGTTCAAACCCCTGCAGTTCCTCCCTGGGCACCTAAATAACCTAAACCCTGCTAGTCGACCGTCCCAGTAGGAAGGAGCACACACCTAAAAATCCAAAGGGAAATCCACAGCCTTCAATTATATTTCGTCCTCTGTACGCTGCAAAAATGTGCTCTCACCATATCAGTGCCGACTCCAAGAGAAATATACCGCTTCCCACTGTTCCTTCATACGCTTCACCTGCAACTTCGGGCACTCTCACCACCCCAGTGTTGGTCCCACAAACAGGCAGCACAGATAGTAAGCTCCACATTCCACAGCCAGCGCTACTAATTAAGTGCGCTCTCACCGCACCAGTGCCAATTCAAGCAGTGCAGGCAGAAAACTTTACACTCCACAACCACACTAAATATATCTCAGTCACTTGAAATATTTACGAAAGTTCCAAAAGCTGAAGATTCTCCCTCAGTTCCTTAGGTTCCCAGGATAACACTCCAAAGGCAGCTCTGCAGTCTCTACAGTCTCGTCAAAGCAGAAACTGATTGAGGCTTTCATTTACCGACCACAGCCGCAGTAGGACATTCCAACAAATACCAAAAACTGTAGCGTTTGTCACAATTCGTAGTATTTATCGTATTTTGAGATCACTAACAGTTTAAATAAAACCTAAAACTGTAGGACTACGCTAACCTATTACCGAAAAAATACGCTTACAGATCTAAATAAATCATTTGCATGTCCTAACTAGCTAGCTAAAAACAAACTTGAACAAATAAACGACAATAAAATAAAAACTAGAAGCTAAAAGCAAAGCTAAAACAAAACACAGAGCTCAGAAATCTAGAGCAGCTCGGGCAGCTCATACACCTCCGCCATCTTGGATATCTGGATCCCTCTCATTTGTGAGGAGACTGGCAGATGCTTTTGATATCTGCTACCACAGAGCAGATTGAGGATGAGGAGGAAATTGAATATTTTAAATATGATTGGTTTAACACCCACAAAAGCCCTCCTCTTGCCAGTATATAAATTTTTCAAAAAAGACACCCTAAAACTTCTACAGACTCCTAATTCTGTTCCTCATATTGATAGGAGAATAGATAAAAAATATCAGTTGGACAGGACGGGAGCTGATTTCCTTTTCTCCCATCCTGACCATCGAGGGGTTATACAGCAGGCAGCCTGCGACAAAGCCAGAGTCCCTCTGTCCTCCCACCCTCCGGACAAGGACTCTAGGAAAATGGATAGCATGGTCAAAAAAAGGCTACTTATCAGCTTCTTTGGCCATGAGACAGGCTACTTTTCAAGCTTATGCTGCCCAGTATCAAAAATCCCTGCGGCAGTCGGTACTGGACATGTCCATGAAAGCCCCCTCACCCTTGTCTGAAGACCTGACTGAAACTGCCAGGTTTGGGCTAGAGGCGGCTAAGTACCAGTTCCAGATGGCTGCTGATACCAGTGACACTGCAGCCAGATGGATTGCTAACACTGTGGCACAGAGAAGGTTTGCTTGGCTCAGGGCCACTAACCTTACTCAGGATACTCAATCCAAGGCCCTGGATTTTCCTTTAGAGGGAAACTCTCTTTTTGGAAATCCACGGTTGCATACATGAAAAAAGTGGATGAGTATAAGGCAACCTACAGAAGCAACTCTGCTAAGGAGCGTGCTTCTCCATCCACTAGGCCATATGGAATGGGGGGCACAGGAAGGTCTTTTATGACCAGACCCTTTTTCCAGACAGTAGCTGTGCCCCAGTACAGCAGTATCCACAGCAGGGATACTCTAGGGGTAGGAGTAGAAGGGGCTCCAGGAAGGGCTGTCAGACCCAACCTCAGCCCCAACCAAAGTAAAACCCCTGAGGCTCAGGCCGCCTTCTCCCTCCCTTCCTGTTGGAGGCAGACTCTCCCACTTCCTTCAGGCTTGGCTAAGCATCACCACAGACAAGAGGGTGCGGGAGGTAGTGGGTCAGGGTCGGTCTCTGGACTTCAAATCTTTTCCTCCACAGAAGACCAGGGTTTACTGCTCATCTTCTCTAGCAGAGAGAACATTACTAGAAGCAGAGGTTCAGAAATTCTTATAACTCAGAGCAGTGGAATTAGTCCCTGCCACCCTGAGAGGAAGGGTTTTACTCCAGATACTTCCTAACAACAAAGAAAAGTGGGAAGTGGTGGACAATATTAGATCTCAGAGCTCTGAAGAAGCATCTGAAAAAAACAAAGTTCAAAATGGTAACTTTGTCTCGAATATTGCCAACAATCCAAAAAGGGGACTGGCTGGCATCACTGGACTTGAAAGACGCCTATTTCCACATCCCCATGAAGGAATCTTACAGAAAATATCTCGGATTCAGACTCCCTTCAGGCCACTATCAGTTTTCAACTCTTCCTTTTTGTCTCTCCTCAGCACCAAGGGTATTCACAAAGTGCCTAGTTGCTGTAGTGGCATATCTACGAAGACAGAGAGTGACTGTCTTCCCTTACCTAGATGTTTGGCTGGTGGTGGGAAACTCACCAGACCAAGAAGGAATTCCTTAAGAATCACCCAAGCCCTCTTAGAGTATCTGGGTTTTATAATAAACCAAAAGAAATCGGTTCTAACTCCTGCTCAAACTTTGTAGTTTATAGGGGCAGAAATCAACACACTTCAGGGCAGAGCCTTTTTACCCTTGGACAGGGTGCAAAGTCTTCAGTCAATAGCATATTCCTTCACCCTGAATAAGTCAAAAACTGCATGACAGTTTCTGCAGTTCCTAGGCCATATGGCTGCATCCACAGGCACAGTGCAAGAATCTAGGTTCCAAATGCGAGACATTCAGTTTCACATCAGGGCTCACTGGAGTCAGAAAAGAGACCCCTTTACAAAGCTTATACCAGTGACAAGGGCACTATTAAAGGCCCTCTTGTAGTGGAAAGAGGAATCCAATTTATGGCAGGGAGTTTGTTTTCAGAGAGAAAACCCCTCTCTAGTACTCACAACAGATACACCTCTATTGGGCTGGGGCGGCCATTTAGGAAAGCACCCGACTCGGAGCATCTGGTCAGCAGCAGAGTCCCTTCAGCACATAAACTTACTGGAGCTCAGAGCAGTGCTCCTATCTCTAAAGGCTTTTTCTTCACTGATGTTGAGCAGGGTGGTACAGATCAGAACAGACAATACCACCACAATGTATTACATAAACAAACAAGGAGGCACCAGGTCAGGCCTCCTATGCACAGAGTCCATGAACATTTGGACACTGGTGTACTCTCTGAAGGTGTCTTTACAGGCAATTCATTTGCCAGGAAAGAACAATACCTTGGCAGATACACTTAGCCGCATCAACCAGGCCCATCATGAATGGACTCTGAACAAGCAGGTGGTACAAGTTATTTTCAGAAGGTGGGGCACTCCAGAGATAGACTTGTTTGCATCCCACCAGAACCACCAGCTACCTTAATATTGCTGCAGACCACCAGCTCAGGGCACAGTTCCTCTGGATGCCCTGGTTCTGGATTGGACAGGCAGGCATCTGTATGCTTTCCCCCCTTTCCCTCTGGTTTTCAGGGTGTTACTGAAGCTAAAATCCCTCTCAGCATCTCTGATCTTGATAGCTCCAGATTGGCCCAGGCAGCCATGGTACTCTCGTCTGCTCTCCATGTCTGTTAGCAAACTGATACAATTGCCCCTCAGAACCAATCTCCTGACTTCCAATCAGGGAACATTTTTGTGCCCGAATCTCAAGTCCCTTCATCTCAAAGCATGGATCTTGAGGAATTAGAGTATAAAGATTTAAATCTTTCAGAAGCTGTCCTAAATATTTTAAAGGGTTATAGAAAAACCTCTACACAGAAAACGTATTCTTCCAAATGGAAGAGATTTTCTCTCTGGTGTTCCAGCATCAACCTTATGCCACAAAAGGCCAGAGTTTCAGTTGTCCTGAACTATCTCACTCATTTGCACTTACAAGGTTTGCAACCCAGTTCCCTTAAGGTTCATTTAGCGGCAGTATCTGCCTACCTTTCCGTGGGCACCAAGGTATCAGTGGCATCTGATAAACTTTTCAAAAGATTTTTTAAAGGACTAATGCATTTACACCCACCTCACAGGGCACCAGTGCCTGCTTGGGATTTGAATGTGTGTATAGCCAAGCTCATGGGCCCTCCTTTTGAGCCCATGGCTACTGCCCACTTGAAATACCTTACTTGGAAAACAGTTCTCCTAGTGGCTGTTACTTCTGCAAGGAGAATTAGCGAGCTCCAGGCTCTCTGCATTGACCAAGACTATATCTCATTTCACAGAGATAAGGTAGTCCTCAGAACTAACAGACACTTTCTTCCTAAAGTGGTTTCAGACTTTCATCTGAACCAATCAATCACTCTACCTGCCTTTTTCACAGATCATACCAGTTCTGGTGAAAGAAGATTACACAGTCTGGATGTGAAAAGGGCTATCAGCTATTACATGACAGCCACTAAAGACCTTAGGAAAAATAGAAAACAACTTTTCCTTACATATGGGGATGTAGGAAAGGGTAAACCAGCCTCAAAAAGATCCATTTCTCGGTGGATAGTCCAGTGTATTCAGTTCTACTATACTAAGGCAGGTAAAAAGCCCCCAACTGGATTGAGGGCGCATTCTACAAGAGGAACTGCTATTACCCTTGCAGTTGCCAGGGAGGTTCCCTTGGTGGACATTTGCAAAGCAGCTACCTGGAAAACAGTACACACCTTTACAAAACACTATAACCTGGATATTTTATCCAGGGGAGATGTTAGGTTTGGCACAGCAGTCCTGCAGAGCCTGTTTCCAAAATAAGTTCTGTTCCCACCTCCGGTGGTACTGCTTGGTGGTCTGCATAAAGTTATGAATATCCAGAGCATTATTGGGATTAGAAGAAAAAACTACTTACCACAGTAATCTTATTTCTTCCCAGTGATGCTCAGGTATTCATAACTTCCCTCCCTTCCTCTCCTTCCAGAACTTTAGCCTCTGCACTCTGCATGCTGGTGCCACCAAGCCATATTGATTTTGTTGCATTTCTCTGTTTTAATCATTTTTAAACTGGAGTTTTTGAATGTTCTCCTTTTGGAGTTTTATTTGATGTGGTTTTGTCAAGAGTTATCCTCCCTTTTGGAGGTTTTTCTAAATTCTATGCTTTAATTAGGGGACACCCCTCTTTTTTATAGAATATTAGTTACATTAGTTCCTAATGCCTGACTTCCAGGCTTCTCACAAATCTGAAGAGGTTAGAACAGTACAGTTGGTAGAGGCAGTATTTGAAAGATGCTCACGTGCAAAGAATTCTACTCATCTGCATGTGTTCCATCTTTCTGGGCAGTCCAACCCTCCAGGCTTACTGCATAAAGTTATGAATACCTGAGCATCACTGGGAAGAAATAAGATTACTATGGTAAGTAATTTTTTCTTTCTGCTCCTCCATCACCCTCCAGACCCTGTCATTGACCTTTTCATGGTCTTACCACTTATCCACCACTTACCCATGACCACACAAGCTGGTGGGTGGCCCGCCATGTAACTCATGGGGTACCAACAGGACTTGCCAGATAGGACAGGGGCATTTTTCACTGTTTATTTTCTCTGGTTACGGGTGTGCAATGATACACACCCATGCACGAGGTGGTATGTGTGTGTGCTGGCATCTGACTTCAGACCTTCCCCTTCTGATGCGCTCTTGTACGCTACCATCTGACCTCCTCACAGTGAGACGCAGAGTCTCCCACCCTGAGGGAGGACAGCTATCGATGGGATGCTCAATCAAAATAATAACCATTGTCCAAACATTTAGATGGATGTTACTTATTATTCTAGGGAACAGTAACAAAAACATGAAGGAATATTTCTTATGTCTTTTTGCTATTTTTATACTCTTTTTTGTTTTCCATGGCTGGTGCTGCCCCCTTCCACTCACTTAGCTCCCAGCTCCTTCTTTACTGTCTCTGACTCTTACGTCTTCACCCAGGGGGTCCACAGCACATAGCTCTTGCCTCTGTGGTGGATTTCATTGGGGGTGGCGGGGCTGTCCCCTCTGGTCCATCAAGTATGGAGTGAGGACTGTCTGGTAGGTCCATCAGGGCTTGTGAAATGGTGACGTAATCATCTTGCTCCCTCTGGGGTCTTTCTTGCTGCTTCTCCTGTCCCCTTTGGATGCCAGAAATATGGGCACCATTGTTTCATGTGCACCCTATTGTGTGACTGTGCACAGAGTCAGCCAACGTCCTCACCCCGCAGGCTGCCTCATCTGCATTGCCACCTGTGGTCCCCTAGGTGGCAGTAGCACAGTGGAGCTGACTGGGTGAGAGGCACGCCAAATGAATCAGTCACCAGCCAGAAGTAATGCAGATAGTGAGGAGTTTATTGTAGCTACAGAAACCCTGGCGCTTCAAACTCTAACCGAGTTCTTCCTCAGGAGCACCCCTTCCTGGCTGGTGATTGCTTCCTTTGGAGTGTATCCCACTCCGTGAGTTCTTCTATATTTACATGTGAGAGTGCAGCTCCTTTGTTTCTGGTGCGCCCAGCTCCTGGGGTTTTGTTGGCAGTATCACAGTGGAGCCTGCTGTCCTCCCTCCCTGGGGCAGGAGAGCATACTTTGGGATGCTTGATCCTCCCCCACCAGCCCGTAATGATCCAGGTTAATTTCCTAACCTGGCTCACGCTGATGGCCTCTCCTCTCATCTCTTTGTAAGTATCTAGATTTGCCCTCTGTACACCTCATCCGCTTGTGAGTTGTCATACAAAACATTCAAGGAGCAGTTATAGTATACCCCCTTGGTACAGGAATGTGTGGAATGCGCACTGCTGCATTTTATTGAGGACGGGAATTTTTGCCATTAGCTGCCATTTCCAGTTTTACATTATTTTTATTTTATTTGTAACTGTTGTGGCTGGGAATGGGGCTGCAGTGGTGGTTTATATGGGCCTGTTTTTATTGACAGGGGAAATATTGTTCAGGAAAGACACTGGGGGAAATCTCCCTTCCCCCACACTAACGATAAGTGCCATGGGGTCCTTAATTTCCATGTGAACAGCCACCAGAGACGAGCAGAAGGGACCATGGTTTAGCATCTCATTCGAAGGATGGCACTGCAACAGTGCAGCACCTCCTATACTGCACCACACTGTCAGTATTGGGTGTTAAGCCAAGTTCTTGGTATGGGACTAGAACCTACAACCTTTTGATCTTCCACCCTCAGGGGCAAGGGTGTAACCTACTTAGCCACTGTGCTGCACAGAGTTAGTACATGTCCAAAATATAAATATAGAGCAGTGCTGATTAAAATGATACAGTACCCTCAATTAAAAAAAAAAAAGCAAAACCTATTGATCGAGTAGAGATCTGTTGTAGAATCTGTGGTATGCCATCAGTTAATACCAGCAAGGTTACTGTCTGACACCATTCTTATATGGCTGTGGTCATACCACTGTTTAAATGTTTGCGATATTTTCAAGATTTCTGGCAAGGAGGTCCTATAGCAGAAGTTCAGTTCTTAGCTGGGAAATGTGCCAAAAGAAATTAAGTCAAAGGGAAACAAATGGTGGCACATTCCCAGAGAGACTGAGAAAAAGGGTTTCTGTTTTAAAACATTTGGCACAATCTGCCATACTATGTCAGTGTCCGTATAAGGCAATCCACAACAGCCTAAGCAATGAAGTGGCTTTTGAGAGTCTGTCACCGTTAAAGGAGATGGGAAATAATTTTTTTACGTAGTTAACTGCCCTTCCATCTTCCTTTCCATGCCAGTTACTAGCTGCTGTTCTTTCTTTTCATATTTACATAGAGGATAATGTCTGGTCATCTGTCGGTAACAGACTTCTGTAGCCATTGAGAGGTTGTCATGGTGACCATTTAAACCTTGAGAGCAAAGCTCGAGTGGAGTGAAGCTGAGTGGAGGCAGACAGGGAGGGTTCAGAGCATCCCTTGGATGATTTCCTGTCAGGGATGGTGGTGGGAAGGGCACTTGTCACGCTGCTCCATTGCGGCACCTAATGGTGGCATGGTGGAGCTGCTTTAAGTAGGTACAGGTAGTGGGGTAACAATTAGGGGGTAGGAAGTAGTAGACGTCGGGAAGGTGGCAACTGCTAGAAGAGTTGAAAAGGGAAAGTAGGAGACACCCTATGTAGGGTAGGATAACAAATACATTTCAAACAGGTGAAGGAAGAAATAGGAAGTCAGAGGACATTGAAAGGAGGCAGAAAGGTACAGAAAAGGCTCAACAGACAAGACAGACAACAGACCAAATGGTTAAGGAGTGAGGAGGAAAGTAAACGGTATTAGCACAAACAAGGAGGGAGGAAAATGCGAACAGCAAAAGGACAGTAGCAGAGGTAGAGCAGGGGTCAAATGGAGGGGGGGTATGCCTTAATGCCAGGAGTCTAGGCAACAAACTCAGTGAGCTCCCAGTGCTGATGGCAGACACTGAAGTGGACTGGTAGCCATCATGGAAACATGGGCCAGAGATAAAAATGACTGGGCGATGACGGTCCCTGGGTATTCACTGTTCAGGAGGGATAGCAGAACTGGTGGTGGTGGGGGGGAGAGTTGCCCTTTTTGTCAAGAAGGCATTGAAGTGGCAGAAGATGGAAGTATTAGGGGTAGCAGTGGGGAGGCTGAGTCTATGTGGGTGCAACTCATGACAGCCTGAGGAAGGAAAGTGCACTTAGGGGGTGATCTATATGACACCAGGGCAGGGGTTTGAAAGGGACAGAGAACTCAAGAAGGAACTTAAAAGAGGGGCAGCAAAAAGGGAAGTAGTGGTGTTGGGTGACCTGAACCTGCCTGACGTTGATTGGGAGGTTCCAAGGGTGGTCAAGAGTTTGACATTACCGGATGCCTTCCAAGACTGTCTACTGGTGCAGTTTGTTCAGGAACCTAATGGGTGGAATGCAATCCTTGATGTTATGCTCATCAACTCAGAGGTGAAGGGGAGCCGCCAAGGAACAGCGGCCACAAGTCCATGTGGTTTGAATTGGCCCTTGAAGCAGGCAGAAACATACAAACATAGAAGCTGACGGCAGATAAGGACCGCAAGGCCCATCCAGTCTGCCCATTTCTTTTTCTACCTTATAAATGTGCCATCGGCCTTTGCTCTGTCAGTGGCCTATCTATCCATAGTCATTTGTATTGCTCCCTTATGCCTATCCCATGCCTGTTTGAAGCCCTGCACTGTATTCATAGCCACCACTTCTTGTGGTAAGCCATTCCATGCATCTACCACCCTTTCTGTGAAAAAGAATTTCCTCACATTCCCCTTAATCGCCTCCCTCTAATCTCATCGCTGTGTCCTCTTGTCCTGCTATTTTTCTTATATTTAAACATGTTAGACTCTTTCACCTTGTTTATGCCCTTAAGGTGTTTGAATGCCTCGATCATATCACCTCTCTCCTCCTTTGCTCAAGGGTATACATATTGAGCTCTGTTAATCTGTCCTCATATGTCTTCTGAATCAGTCCCTGCACCATTTTGGTTGCCCTTCTCTGGACTGCCTCAATTTGGTTAATGTCCTTGTGAAGGTGTGGCCTCCAATACTGCACGCAGTACTCCAGATGGGGCCTAACCAGTGTCTTGTACAGGGGATTATTACCTCCCTCTTATGACTTGTGATACCCCTACTAATACACCCTAACACCCCCCTAGCCTTACCTACTGCTTTAGAGGTCTGCTTGGATGATTTTAGGTCATCAGTGATGATGATGCCCAAGTCTCTTTCTTCCTTTGTGACTGCTAGCAACTCCCTCCCAGCCTATAGGTGGCTTCAGGTTTCTCTTCCCTATGTGCATGATTTTGCACTTCTTTGCATTAAATCCCAGTTGCCACTCTTCTGACCATTCTGCTAGTTTATCCAGATCTCTTCTCATTCTGCCCACCCCATCTGGATCATCTACTCTGTTGCAGATCTTGGTGTCATCTGCAAACAGACAAGCCTTACCCTCTAGTCCATCTGCAAGGTCACTAATGAAGATGTTGAAGAGGACTGGCTCAGGACTGATCCCTGAGGTACCCACTTCTGACTTGCATCTCTTCTGACTGTATACCATTTACCACCACTCTCTGTTTTCTGCCGTCAACCAGTTTGCCACCCAGTTGACCAGCTTCTGACCCACCCGAGCCTACCCAGTTTATTTATCAATCTTCTATGTGGAACAGTGTCAAAAGCTTTGCTGAAGTCAAGGTAGGCGACATCAACTGCTCCTCCTTGGTCCACCACTCTGGTTACCCAGTCAAAGAAATCTATGAGATTAGTTTGACAGGACCTTCCTTTGTAAACCCATGCTGTCTTGGATCCTGTGCCCTATGGATTCCAGGTGTTGCACTATCCTTTCCTTAAGAAGTGCCTCCATAATCTTGCCCACTACTGAGGTAAGACTGACGGTCTGTAGTTCCCCGCCTCCTCCCTGCTACCACTCTTGTGGAGCGGGATCACATAAACCCTTCTCCAGTCTTCTGGTACCTCTCCTGTGCTCAGAGACTCACTAAACAATTCTGCTAATGGCTCTGCTAGTTCCTCCTTTAGCTCCTTAAGTACCCTGGGATGTATGCCATCAGGTCCCATTGCCTTATCCACCCTGAGCTTAGCAAGCTCTTGTAGGACCCTTTCTTTTGTGAAGGAGTAGTGCTCACCTCCTCCCCTGTGTCCATGATGCTGAGCTGTGGGCCCTGCCCTACCTTCTCTTCAGTAAATACTGAGCAAAAGTATCTATTTAGGATAGATGCCTTTACAGGGTCCTCCTCTCCACATGCTCCATTTTCTCCATTAAGCTTAGCAATACCCCTCTGGACTTTCTCCTTTCACTAATGTATCTATAGAAAGTCTTGTCACCTTCTTTTACTGTTAGTGCTAGTGTTTCCTCAGTTTGGGACTTTGCCTGCCTTACTGCCTTACCTGCTTCCCTTAGGGCAGTTTGGTATGCCTCCTATCTTCATCCGCTGTGTTCCCTTATATTTCCTGAAGGCCAGCCTTTTGGCTCTGACCTTTTCCGCTACTGTATTTGAGAACCAAAGTGGTTTCCTTCTTCTTTTGCACTTCCTTTTCTGTCTAACACAATGGGATGTTGCTTCAAGTATTGCATCCTTAATGCTTGCCCACTTTGCCTGTACCCCTCACCTGTGTTTCTTTTTGCCAGGGCTAGCTTAACTCTGTTGGCCATCTTATCAAAATCAGCTCCTCTGAAGTCCCATATTTTTGCCTTGGAATGGGATGATTTAGATGTAGTAGCCAAATTGAACCATACCATGTGATGGTCACTGGCCCCCAGGTGACCTTCTACCTGGAGATCTGTGATCCCTTCTTTGTTAGTCAGTACTAGATCTAGGATAGCCCTGTCTCTTGTGGGTTGCTGTACCAGTTGTCTGAGGCTCTCCCCCTGCAGGGAATCCACTATGAGTCTAGTTCTGGCAGATGTTCCTGCTGGTATTGACCAATCTGTATCCGGCATGTTGAAGTCTCCCATTATCAGAACCTCCCCTTTAGCTGTCATGTTTTGTATATCTTCTAACAGTGATGTGTCTATGTCCTCCCTCTGGTCTGGGGCCTGTAGACACCCCAGTTCTTATGGCTGTCCCATTTCCTGTTTCCAGGGTGACCCACAGTTCTTCTGGCTCCTTATGTGTATTCTGAATTTCTGTAGCTTTGATATTTTCATTAACATACAGGGCCCTCCTCCCCTTTTGCACCTCGGTCTCTTCTGAACAATACATAGCCAGGTACTGATGTCTCCCAAGTGTGGTTACTGGTAAACCCGTCTCACTAATTGCTACTATGTCCAGTTTAACCTCTGACATTATTGCCTGCAGGTCTGGGATCTTATTTCCCAGGCTGTGAGCATTTGTGTACATGATTTTCCATTGGCCAGATTTTGGTGTGTTAGTTGTTGGGTGAAGTTTGGCATTAGCCCTGCGTCGTGTGGGAGACAAACCTTTTTCTTACCTGGTGATGCAAATGAACGGCAAACATGCTGAATTCCTGTTTGACCACTAGCTGAGGTGGGGAGGGGTGTTCTTCCCATTCGACGTATGGGGTGCTGCACCCCTCTCCCCATTTGCTAGTTTAAATATTCTGCAAAGACGTCAAACTTCTGCCCCAATGCACTGACTCCCTCTTTAGTCAGATGTAGTCCATCAAATTTAAAGAACTTTCGCTCCCAGAACTGTTGCCAGTTCCCTACAAATCTGTGTCCTTTTTCCTGGCACCAGCCCTTGAGCCACATGTTTAGCTCCTTCTCTGACCTTCCGTCCATCTGCTCCCTCTCCCAGACTGGCAGGATCTCAGAGAAGGAGATGCGGACAAAATAGATGATAGTTTGTCACCCAGCCTAGTCAGGTGTTCCTTAGTCTCCACAACTGACCGGCTGGCGAGATCGTAGTCCTATGTGTACTAGGACATCAATGTTTTCTCCTGCTTTGTGAACAATTTTAGCAATGCGGTCAGTGTCTCTCCATGCTGATGTACCTGGGAGACATCTGACCATCACCCTAGCTGGAGATGGGTATCAACTCCTCGAATCATGGAGTCTCCTATGATCGAAGTTTTGGATTTCCTTTGTGCTTGTTTTGTTTTGGTTCCTGATTTGGGTGAGTTTTGTTGTGCTAGCTCCTGTGCCGCAGTGTCCTGCTCTGCAGTGTCTTCTGCCTCTTTATTTGATTTCAGAGATAGAGGCAGATACCTGTTTATAGTGTTTATATGGTTTTTGGAGGTAATGTGTTGGAGAGCAGAGAGTGATGGGGCACCTGATTTGCTCCTCCTAACCACCTGCCAACCTCCTGGACCAACTACCCTCTGCGGTCGAGGTTTTTCTGTTGGATGCTGGGGAAATGGCGGGTGGTTCTTATAATGTATTTCATCTTCAATATGAAATTTGAGGCGTGCAATCTCTGCCCATGCTGCCCAGAGCTGAGCCCTAAGATCTCCAAAGGCCCAGCATGTAGGACAGTGTGCAGTCCACAATCAAGAACCAACCAATGCCACCAACAGCTTAATCTAGTTCAAGGTCAGTTGGCAGTCATCTGTATCCCCCTCCCCCGGGTTGTACCTGAAAATAGGCAGAATTTGTCTAGTGCACTTACCCAGGTCAACAAAAACTAAAATAAAAAATTAAATAAAGTCCTTGACTTTAGAAGGGAAGACTTTGATAGGTTGAGGGAACTGGTGAGAGATAAGTTAGTAGGGGTGGAGAACATAAGGGGATGAAGGAGAAGGGGATAAAAGGAGCCATCCTCGAGGTGACGAAGGCAAGCATAAGAACAGTACCTAAAAAAAAAAAAAAAAAAGGTTTAAGAGACCACTGTGGTTCTCAGCTATGGCCAGGGAAGCAGTTAGGGCAAAAGAAGGCCTTCTATAAATACAAGGAAAAGCAGAGGGAAACAGAATGGGAAGATTATCTACAGAAAAATAGGGAGACAAAGAGACGTCAGAGGAGGTGAAGCGGAACATGGGCTGCATATCATGGAGGGTCAAGAATGGAGAAAAAAACGTTTTTTTAGATATACCAGTGAAAAGGGGGAAAAAAGGGGAGGCATCGCATGGCTAGTTGTGGGGGGGGGTGATAGAGGAGGACGAGCAAAAGGCTGCTGTCTTGAATGACTGTTTTTACTCAGTATTCACTATGGAGGACTGTGAGTCCATGCCAGAAAGTAGTATCAAAGTGGGCGCTAAGGAAGCCCCAGAAATGAGACAGCCGTTACTTACTAGTGAGAGGGCCCCAGGACCAGATGGGTTGCATCTGAGGATACTTAGGGAATTAGCAGCAGAACTGGCTGAACCACAGGCTGGGCTGTTCAACAGCTCAGTTAGGTCCGGAGACGTTCCAAGGGATTGGAGAATGGCAGATGTTGTACCACTTCATAAGTTTGGGGATAGGGAGCAACCAGGGAACTACAGGCCTGTCAGTCTGACTTCCATCATGGGAAAGCTGATGGAATCACTAATCAAAGAGGACCTTGTGGACTACCTAGAGAGCATTGGGCTCCAGGATAGTAAGCACCATGGTTTTGTGGCAGGAAGGTCTTGTCAGACTAACCTGATTTTTCTCCTTGACTGGGTGACCAAGGAAATAGACAAGGGCCACGCTGTGGATCTGCTGTACTTTGACTTCAGCAAGGCATTTGATTTGGTACCGCACAAAATGTTGCTCATAGAGATGGAAGACCTGGGTGCAGCTAAAACCATAGTGAACTGGGTAGGTAGTTGGCTAGAAGGGAGGCAGCAAAGGGTGGTGGTCAATGGGGGTTAAATCAAAAGAAAGGGAGGTTATGAGTGGGGTTTCACAGGGATCTGTCCTGGGTCTGGTCCTCTTCAACACGTTCATTAGTGAGATTGATAAGGGAATCCGAATCAGGCTGTGTCTCTTTGCAGATAAATTATGTGGGAGGGTGGCTAATGATGAGGGAATAAGGGATATGCAGCGGGACCCACAAAAACTGGAGGGGTGGCCAAAGGTCTTGCAATTAAAAGTCAATGCCAAAAAGTGCAAAGTAATGCACCTAGGGAAAAGGAACCCCAAGAAAGAGTACTGGATGGGTGGGGTGAGACTTAGCACTACAGAAGAGGAATGGGATCTAGGACTTATCATCATCAGTAACTCCCTTAAATAAACAACCCAGTGCAACAAGGCCTATAGCAAAGCTAACAGGATGCTGGGATGTATCAGGAGGGGTACTGATAGCAGGAAAAAGAGGTAATACTTCCCCTATACAGATCCCTGGTGAGGCCTCACCTGGAGTACTGCATCCAGTTCTGGAGTCCTCACCTCAGAAAGGATAGGAATAAGTTGGAAACAGTGCAGCGCAGAAGAACAAAAATGATTGAGGGCCAGCAGGGCAGATCCTACGAGGAGCACCTCAAGGCACTAAATACGCACTCACTGGAAACTAGAAGTGAGATGGGAGATATGATAGAGACCTTTAAGTTCCTTAAAGGATTAACAAGGTAAACGTTGGGGAATTATTTACCCTCAATACCAACCCCAGATTGCGTGGTCACAAGTGGAAATTAACAGGAGAGAGGTTCAGGAGGGACGTGAGAAAGTACTTCTTTACGGAAAGGGTGGTGGAACCTTGGAACAGTCTGTCGGCCGAAGTGGTGGGTGCAAACACAGTCAAGAGATTTAAGCAGGCATGGGATAAAATGAAGGGAACGGTGGTCATCTGGGGCAACAAGACTAGGGAGGAGAATGGGGATAGGATGGGGAGGGTTAGTATCCTGGAGGAACAATAGGTTCCAAGGAAGGTTCCAGGGATTGTAGGGAATACGGGAAGACTGGGTGGACCTCTGATCTTTTTCTACCATCATGGTCTATGTTTCAGTGCTAAGAAAGGAAAGAGCATTGGAGTGGTGCAGTGCAGTGCAGTGGACATAGAGCTGTTGTCTTTCAGGGCACATTCTGGAGCCTGAGGTGCTGCCCCAGTTGCACTTACCTCTCTGGGTTGAGGGCAGAGGTTGCTGGACTCTGGGCCAAACTGGCAAGAGTGCAGAGAACCTTCTGCGCCACCCAAGGGCCACCAAGTCTCCCACTTCTCCCCCAGAGGAAGCCTAGGCAAGAGGCAGAGTGGTTGGATTATGGTGGGTTCTGGGAGTGTGGGGGTGGAGGGAAGGGAACCCGCTTCTCGGCTTGTACCACTGCACAATTCCTTCACCATATTGACAGAACAGGCCAGCTGAGAGGAGGCACCCACAACAGTGGGAGGGGTAGAAGTGGGGGTCCTCAGAATGGGAGGCCCCAAGGAGGGAGGAAGAGGCCCACAGCTAAGGAGGAAGCAGTTGCTGGTGGGACACTCTGTCATTAGTGGGATTTAATTGGGAGCGGGGAAGGGGAGGAAGGGAAAGGGAGGTGAAATGCCTCCGTGGTGCTTCAGCTTGGAGGGATGGAGTGTGAACCCAGAGTATTACTAGGGTGGCAGGAGATGGGAAAGAGCTAGATGTTATTGTCTACCTGGGGACAAATGACCTAGCAAGGGATAAGGTAGGGGTAGCGCGGAGGAATTTTAAGGAGCTGGGGAGAGGCCTGAAGCAGGTAGCATGCACAGTGGTGTTTGCTGAGGTATTACCTGTGTACAGCTGAGGAGAGGAAAGTGCATTCCATACCCGGGCTTTTAACAATTGGTTAAAGGCATGGTGCATGGAGAAGAGCTTTGGCTACATTGTGGACTGGGGACCAGCCTGGGAGGACATGGACCTCTATAGGGAAAACTGCTTTCATCTTTCCTGGAGTGGGATCACAGTCCTCAGCGGGAGGTTGAGATGCTACTTTGATGAGCATTTAAACTAGCTGTTGGGGGTGAGGGGGGCTGTAATACCACAGGAGCCAAAGACTGCCTCTCTCAGATGAAGCAACAAGGAGGGAGAGCCCAAGTGGAGGAAACTCCCCCAGGGCAGGGGTGTGGGAAGACAGAGGTGGGGACAAAACTGAATTCTTTCATCAGAACTCCTGGGTGTCAGTGAGGATGTCGTGGCAGATCACCAAACAGGGTGGTCCTGGAAGCACAAATTGTAATCTGAGAATCTTGAGGCTTTCATTCTTCCTGTGTCTGGCTGCTTTTGTTGCTCCTGGATCTGCCCACTTTCGTGGTACCTAGAAAAGGAATCCCCTCCCCCCAGTGTAAGTCAGTGTCCTTAGCTAGTGAGCCTGAGCAGCACCTAAGCTGCCTTCTCTTTTTCCTAACAGGGTTAGGCTGATGCATTAAAGAGACAAGGGGTGACCTTGCCTAAATACCACCCTAACGTCTGTTCTCAACAACAGCCGGCCTTGGATTGAGGTGTGTGTGGGATGGAGTAGCAAGGATCAAAGCAGTCTCAATAAAGTCTTTATTCAAAATAAGTGTTATCCCTTTCTTGTACACACTGAAATGTCTTTATGCAGGCACACCTCTTACATTACTGTTGGGTTAACACCATTCATACAGGGGTGAGTACCCCACTTTAGCAGTTAGGTTTGTCACAAATTTAGGCAGTGTAGGTGGAGGCTAGGCCTCCCTGTGAGCACTGTCAGTTTGGTAAATTTTAGCACTCTGCTGATTCACACCTTTCAGATAGGGTAGCAGGGAAGGATAGGCAGTCTATCAAAGGGAGCCACAGTTTTAGGGCAGTTCATCCAGGATAACCAAGGCACACTGATTCAGGTAGTTCATGCAGAGGGCACACAAATTCAGTTTCCCAGATCCTTACACATTCCTTCCACCCGTTTTTTATTGTCCACCCTAGTACATATGTTGAAATCATCTGCAAAAAGGCATATCTTCCCTTCCAGTTCATCTGCAGTGTCACTAACGAAGATGTTGAAGAGGACTGGTCCCAGTACTGAGCCCTGCAGCATCCCGCAGGTCCCTTTCCCATCATTAGAGTGAGTTCTGTTAACCATTACCTTCTGTTGCCAGTCCATTAACCAATTTCTCACCCAATTCACCACTTTGGATCCCACCCCATGGCTGCTAAATTTCTTAATCAGTTTGTGTGGCATAGTGCTGAAGGTTTTGCTAAAGTCCAGATAGGCCACGTCCACTGCCCTCCCCTGATCTAGTTCCCCTGGTCACTCAGTCAAAGAACTCAGTCAGATTAGTTTGGCACCCCCCCCCCATTAAATCCATGCTGCCTTTGGTCTTGCAGCCTATTGGATTTAAAATACTCTACCAGCCTTTCCTTTAACAGTGTTTCCATTAATTTCCCCACCACTGAGGTGAGGCTCACACACCATAGTTACTTGCCTCTTCCCTGCTGCCTCCCCTATGCAGAGGAACCATGTCTGCTCTCCTCCAGTCCTCTAGAACCACACCTGGTTCCAGTCAGCTGTTGAATAAGGCCATCAGCGGGGCAGCCAGCACCTCCCTGAGCTCTTTTAGTACCCTTGGGTGTATTCTGTCCAGTCCCATAGCCTTGTCCACTTTCAGAGCTGCAAGGCCCTTCAGGACTTTCCTTTCCACTTTGTTCCTGCTTCCCTCTAGTGGTCTGTCCCCTCTTCCTCCATTGTGAAGACTGAACAGAAATACCTGTTCAGGATGTCTGCTTTTCCTTGGTCCTCTTCTGCGCAGTCTCCCTCTTACACCCTCCCCATCCTCACTATCCCTCCCCTTGCTTTCCTCTTCTCACTTATGTACCTGAGGAAAGTCCTTTCCCCATTTGCTACCTCTTTGACTATCCCTTACTTTGTCTGGCCTTTGCTCCCCTTACTGCCATGCCTGGTACTCTTCCCTGTCTTCCTCCCTCTGCGTTTCCTTATACCTCCTGAATGCAACCAGTTTTTCCTTTACCACCATGGCCGCTTCCCTAGAGTACCATAACAGTCTCTTTTTCCTTTGCTTTAAATCGCTTCCTTCATGCAGAGTTTTCTCCCACTGTTCATCTACCTACCCTCTCTGGCATTCCTCCCCTACTAGGCAGTTTCTGAGGCAGAGTCTCATTTCCTTAAAATCCACCCTCCTAAAGTCCAGGATCCTCACCATCTTGTGGTTCTCCTCTGTTCCCATCTTAATGTTAAACCACGTTGTATGGTGATTGCTGGTACCCCGGGGACTGCCACTGTAACGTCTGCAGTGGTGTCCCTATTTGTAAGCATCGGGTCCAGCACTGCCACATCCCTAGTGGGTTCATTGGCTAGCTGCCTGCGAAAGACCCCTTGTAGGGAGTTAAGGATGGCCCTGCTGCTTGCCAAAGCTGCAGCTGGAAGGCTCCAGTCCACATCTGGCAGGCTGAAGTCACCAACTAGCAGTACCTCCCCCTTGTTTGCCATCCTACCGATGTCATCCCCAAGTGCCTTATCCAACTCCTCTCCCTGTGCTGGAGGTCTGCATACCACCCCTGTATGGGTAGTGGCCCCAGCACCTGTCTCCAGGATGGCTCAAAGCACCTCCTGTCCTTCCTTTTCCTCCAGATGCCTTTGCACTCCCATAGCCTTGATTCCCTCTCTCACATATAGTACAACCCTTCCTCCCTTCCCTGCCTTTTCTGAACACTTGAGTAGCTGGGTATGGCCACATCCCAGTCATAGCAGTCCGTGCACTATGATTCAGTTATGGCAACAATTCCAGGCTAGCCTTCTCCTTGATGTCCTCCGGGACCAGAATTTTATTTCCCAGACTCCTTGCATTGGCGCAAATGGTTCTCTGTACGTTTTCCTCCTGCCTGCCCCTTGCCTTCTCCACCCCCATCTGTGCTGTTTCCCGAAGCTCCCTCTGACCCCCTCCTTCCCTTGTTACCCTCTCTGTTACCGGTCTCCTTTACTTCTTTCTTCTTACTATCCTGATTTATAGGCCCTCGTTCTATCTTGTTCAGTGGTCTGTGACAACCTCTTATTTATTTAATTTATTTTATTTCTTTGTTAATCGGGTTACCAGTGCAACGTTCTACAAGTGCCTGTAGTTGCCAGTCTGAAACAACCTTTCCCAGGCAGTTAAGTTCTTCAAACTAGGGGATGAGGTGTATACCCTCTGGTGATCCCCACTTTGCTGTGAAAAGTTATTTTGGCCTCTCCTGGAGGCGCGTCTCCTGAGTTCATATTAGTGCACTATCCCATTTGAAAGAATAATCCTGCTGTGAATTCACAACCTGCGGGTTATCATATCTCCAGTCTTCACAAAAAGGATAACCAGACTTCCATTTTCAGTCCCCCCCCCCCAACCGGGGTTATTGGAGTTTGTAGTGGGTTTGTACTTGCCTTAGAGTATAGAGATTTCATAGAGTACCCAACATTGCCTTGCAGTACAGACTTTTTTTATAAACCTCTACAGACGTATCACTCTGCCAGTGGCTTGGTTAGTGTTGTTTGAAGTGACACTTGCATTCTCTGCTCCTCTTAATGAATTACCATTGGTTGCATCTGAAGATGTGCTTGCCTCTCCTTGTATGTTCAGATAAGCTTAAGGTCTGAGGGAACGAAAAGGAACCAGTAGCCCAGTTGGTCATGCATGGCACGAGGGGTGTGCCCACTGCACACAGATTACCTTTTCACATCTAGAGGGTGCTGCCTTACACAGATTACCTTTTCACCTCTAGAGGGCGCTGCCTTACACAGATTACCTTTTCACAGCTAAAGGATGCTGCTTTGCACAGATTTCCTTTTCACATCTAGAGGGCGCTGCTTTGCACAGATTACATTTTCACAGCTAAAGGATGCTGCTTTGCACAGATTACCTTTTCACATCCAGAGGGCAGTGCTTTGCACAGATTACCTTTTCACATATAGAGGGTGCTGCTTTGCACAGATTACCTTTTCACATCTAGAGGGCGCTGTTTTGCACGGATTAGCTTTTCACATTTAGAGGGCGCTGTTTTGGACAGATTAGCTATTCACATCTAGAGGGCACTGTTTTGGACAGATTAGCTATTCACATCTAGAGGGCACTGTTTTGGACAGATTACCTGTTCACATCTAGAGGGCGCTGTTTTGGACAGATTACCTTTTCACATCTAGAGGGCACTGTTTTAGACAGATTACCTTTTCACATCTAGAGGATGCCACTTTGCACAGATTACCTTTTCATGTCTAGAGGGCACTGCTTTGCACGAATTACCTTTTCACATCTCCATTTTGCACAGATTACCTTTTCACATATACAACATCTAGCTGTTGGAGGAGGAGGGACACCCTATGGGTCATTATATACTCCTGCAGGTAGCCAGAAGTGGCATCCCAGGCTCGGGACAGAAGCCCAGACCACTAGAATGGCCAGCGGACCACTCAGCCACTGCATTACTGGGCCAGATTTTGTATTGCGTTGACTTTACAAAAGGTTTTGTAAGTAAACGATATTAAACAGGCAATAATGTCTTTAAAAATATTATTGACACACCCTGTTTGTTGACATGAACTGCAGTAGTTGGGCCCATGATCCTTTTCCTTTCCTAAATTCTGTTGTTCACATATGTTCATTACCTCGGGAATGTAATATGAACACAGGTAGGAATCGCTGTTTTTTCTGAGGGACTATCAAAAATTCTTGCAGTATTATCAGAGTGGCTTATGTTTGGGATGGCCGTGGGACATGAATGAGAAGCAGATGGACAAAAGGATGAAGAAGAGTATCAAATGTGAGCGCGTTGTGCGGCTGCTTAAGCCTGTAGAGCTGCATTCTTGATAAATAATGACAGTTCAGTCTGCATGAGAGTTATCTAGCAGATGATGATGACGATGATGAAAGATCCGAACTGCAGCTATCTATTTTCAGATCAGGCCTGAGGCCAGAGTCCTAGAGCTCTGTCACAGTGAGGCATGTGTACGTGGTGCCAATGTGAAGGGAATGAGTCATGTTCATCCTACTTAGTTTAAATAAGCACAAAAGCACAAATAATTTGGACGTACCGTACCAGGGATCCTTTTTCCTTAAGGCGTCAACGCGATCAAGTTTACAGAAAGCGCTTAGTGTTAATTTCTACTGGCTCCCAAAATAAAAAGCCTGGATCTGATAGATACCCCCCCCCCCCAGCTATTATATCTGTTTCATCCATTTTTGGCCTACCCAGTTGTGTAGCTTTCAACTCTGTGTACTCTGTAATCTGAATTTTATGCCTCAGTGGTTCTGTGCAAATATCTTGCCCTACATTGGAGGCACACTTCCTTGGCTCTCAGCCTGGCCACCTCATAACTGACGTCCGTGTAGACTTCTTGAATTGGTATTGTCTTTCTCTGAAATTCGTTACTTGTACTGTGATTTTGTTGTTCATGTTCATGCACCTATTGTTGTCACTTCGTTACTGTTGTTTCACTCCCTGCTGTCTCCCCTCTCCTGGCTCTTACCTGGAAACTAACTACCTAACTAAAAACATACGTACATACACAGTTGATTTTTTATGCTTCCTTGCATCGAGCAGTGCATGTGATCTGGAGCCCCCTCCACTGTCGTGAAAAGAAAAATAAGTGTCTAGGTAAACCAGTCACCTTTGATGTGAGAAAATATTCGGCAGAAATAGCGAGTCAAAAACACGGCAACATGAGTGGAAGGTAGCGGATGGGAGATTCAGGAGGGCAGTGAGAAAGTTTCATTTTACAGAGAGCGTGGCTGAGCCGTAGAACGGCCTGCCGGCAGAGGCGGTAGACACAAAGCCCATTAATGGTCTTAAGCATGGCTGGGACAGTGTTAAGACCTTAATAGTTGCTCAAGGGGCTAGCAGTAAGGCAGGGTGTAAGGGGGGGAAGAGTGGGCAAAAACACCATCTAGACAACAGTTCTTTGGGTAGGATAGGGTATACGAAGGCAGACTGGATGGGCCAGTGGTCTTTTTCTGCAGACATTGCCAAGTTTCTGTAATGTACGAAATAACATCTCTTATAGCACCGAAAGGGGGTGGAGCTGGGGTTATGCCCACACATTTTGCATGCCCACATGTTGTCTAATGCACTTTAATGTATTTTATAGCAATTGTATTTATAAGTCATTATGTCTTTTTTTATTTTTTTTTTTTTCAGTAATGCATTTCTGGAAAAACATCACCATTATACTTATTTTTGTTTTCTTTCATTCCTGAACTGAGATAGGTGACTTTGAAGCTCTAAGTTCTTGCCACCTTGCAGTGCCCACCATGAAAAAAATTAAATGTCTTGGTGTGATGCTGTGTTATTTACCATCGTAGTACATCCACAGTATAAATCCAGTATTTACAGTCAACAGGTACCTTTACAAAAGAAATTTTTAAATATTGTGAGTGGCGTCCATCTTTAATGAGGCACTACTTATTACATAGTTATAAAAGCTCTTTGTAAAATTTCGGAGGTAATTCAAGAGATACTGATTAAGGCCTGCCCACACCATGCCACCTACCACACTGGTGACCTGGGTTCGGGAAGGGAGGTGGGTTGCACAGGGGCTGGCCAGTGGAGGGAGGATTGAGCATCCCTATAACAGCTCTCCTCTCTCTGGTGAAGGGAAGGGAAACATATCCCGCTAGGTTTCTGCCACCTGGTGGAATCCATGTGGCAGTGTACGAACAGACGAAATTTGCCAGCAGATAAAGGCCTAGAGGTCTATCAAGTCTGCTCGAATGTGCAGCTAGCACCCCTTATTCTGCAGCTGCCCCTCCCTTCCACCCTTTCCCTTCATTAACCCTCCCCCTTGTCCTGTCCCATCCTCGTTTGAAGCAGTCCACTGTTCTACTGCATACCACTTCAGCAGGTAACGCATTCCACCCAGCCACCACCCTCTCTGTAAAAAAGTGTCTCCTCATCTCCCTCCTGAACCTTCCTCACTCCAGTCTCATATCATGGCTCCTGGTGGCCCTCCACTCCCTTACTTTGAACAGCCCCTCTGTACCCGTTTTGTTTATTCCTTTCATGTATTTAAAGGTTTCAATCATGTCACCCCTGTCTCTCCTCTCCTCCAGTGAGTACATGTTCAACTCCTTCAACCTCCTCTCGTATGATAAGTCCCCCAGCCCCTTGATCATCTTTGTCGCTCTGGCGCTGCACCCCCTCCAGTAACTTAATGTCCCTCTTCAGATACGGATGCCAGTACTGCACGCAGTACTCCAGGTGTGGTCTAACTAATGACCTATACAGTGGCAGAATCACCTCCTCCCTCCTCGAGGATATACCCCTTGCAATACAACCCAGCATTTTGTTGGCCTTTGCAGCTGCCTTCCTACATTGTGCCGAGTTGTTTATTGACCTTGTAATGAGCACACCCAGATCCTTCTCCTCCTCTGTCTGGGCTAGCTGCACTCCCCCTAGCTGGCAACTCCTCCTTGGGTTCTTCATCCCAAAATGTGTAGTGGAATGCTAGGTAAGGGATCCCAGCCATCTGATGCCAGGGGGCATCTTCATGGAGGCAGACCTTGCACAGTTCATTATTGCACCTTTCACCTGGTCCTCGCCTGCCATTGGTGGTTCAGGTGGACCTAGCCCAGCAGTACTAAAGTCCTCAGTCCTGTAATTCTGATCTGATCCCCCTAAGCACAGTGCTGACTCTGGACTGGACCTTTTCTACCCAGTTCTCACCTGCCATTTGTGGTTCATTTAAAGGGCCACAGGTGGCAGGCATGCAGCATGGCAGGAATGCTGGTTGGATCATTTGGCACACAGCAGCTGCTGAGGAGTGTGCAGTGGGCTGATCCAATCACTGGCTCAACCAGGACAAGAATCTCAAACCGGGACACAATCCCAATTTTTGGAAGCACTTCAGGACACCAGGGCAGCTATTTTGATACTGGGACTGTCCCAGTCAAACCTGAATGTTTTGTAGCTTTAAAAACGCCTGTGGCTGGATAATGGCCTAGTCCCATGCAGGCAACACTAACAACTGGGCACCTCCAGGTCCTGTGCCAGATGTCAACAGAGCGTGAGGTAAGTCCCGGGGAAGCCAATTGTTGGGGTTGGGGGAGTGGCCCAGAGGAGGATAGGTAGCGAGATAAGAAGATAATGTAAAAGTACTGATTAAAAAAAAAAAAAAAAAAAAATACTGATTAAGAATTTGAAGATGTCAGAAACACATTTGTGGTGAAAAACTGTATGCTGAACATTTTTGCGGACTAACAAATACTGCTGTTGTAAGACTGCACTTTCTATATCACCTGGTAAATGTTCTCTCCTTACTCTTCCTGCTTCCTCTCACAGCAGTGATTTTCTCCCCACTTCTCCCCCCCCCAATCCAGTGTCCGAGTCATACTTTCAGGTTCATTCCAAAAATGGCAGCCTTGCACTGTGTCACCCACGTCTGTTGCTCCACACTTCCTGTGTTGGATAAGGGGATAAAAATAACTGCTGAGGTTTTCTGGAGGTATCTTTGCAGTGATGTGGCTGACTGGCTGAGTCACACCAAGTGAAGGAGACAGGGAGCAAGATGACTTACTAGTGATGAAATCAATACCACGGGGATGGCAGCCTGGCTCTTTCCTCAACATATGTGCAAACATTGCTTTCGGTTACAGGAACATGCTTCAGCATTTACGACTAACAGCACAGGTGTTTTTAACATCTCATATGTATTAGGACTGCAAATCAGGTTGGCTACACATTTCAAGTTCAAGTTTATTGGCAGGAAAATTACATTGAGCACTCTCATTTACAAGGAGGTCCTGTTAAGCCAGTTAGGTGTGGGGGAGGTTGAGAGAAACAGGCCAAGTCTGCTTTTACAAACAAAAAAAAGAAAAGAAATTATGGCCCAAAAATTCTTTATGCAATTTTTAGGGCTGAAACATTAAAAAACCCATCTCAAGGTTAGCTACATGCCAGCCTGGAGGCGCTGAGGGTTGAGGCGCTGGACGCCACACCTCACACTACGCCGGCAACCCAAGTTCGAGAGCAAGCTTGGGCGCCGGGGGTTGGCAGGGGTGGGTGAGGATTGAGCACCCGCTGGGCTGCTCTCCTCCCCGGGGTGGAGGACGGGACATCACTCAGCATGCCAGTGGCTCCCGGTGGAGACCGGGGGGTGCTGCAGCATGCAGGGCAGCATGTACATAGTGTGGCTGATGCTTGGCAGAGTTGCCATGCACCGTAGCATCAGGGACATGCACCACGCATGGGAGGGGGGAGCGCACACCAGAACAGGGAAAACACCGGTCTGCGGGGTAGGCGACGGCACCTGCCCAGATGCCCACTGCCGGGTCTAACCTGCCTGGCCTTCCAGTCTCCTCCACCTGGGCTCTCACCCACAAGCCAGAGACTGACTGTGCAGAGCGCCCAAGAGGAGGGGTGACCCCACCTCAGAGGGGTTAAGCTGGGGGTGCCGGCTCTGTGGGTTGAGAGGGAGGAGAAAGAAGGCTTAGGTAGGAAGACTTCAGGCAGGGCAGGAACACACAGGATGCCTGAGAGAGGCTCTGTAGACCGTGACCAGAGGGAACAAAATAGGTAAAAAAATTAAAAAAGTTAGCTGCATGTGGCAAATTAGGCTGGGCGGGGAGAGGCCATGAGGAGGCAAGTAGAGGAGGGGAGACAGGCATGTGACACTAGCGGAAATGTGCATGTGGGGACATCTAGTGACTCATTCTTTTATGCCTGATTTGAAACTGACCTGTCGAGCCATATTTTTTGGTTTGAACATTTATAGCCTTGGGTTTACCATTCATGTTGACCTCCAGCTTCTACTTTCATTTCTGTGTCATAAATCCAATAACAAGCTCATGGAAGAAGTTGAAAGGGCCTTCATTTCCAGGCATGGATGGCACAGTGGATTGGTAGTGAGTCAAGGAGCCTTTCACTGCTCTGTCACTGGCTGGAGTCTGGCCCAAGTCAGTGGTGGTTGAAAAGCCATCATAATCCAATGGCTTTTCACCGACTTGTGTGAAGTAAGTTGTGGCCGGTGTCGGTACAGTTCCTGTTAGGCAGGTGTCTACATCACAGCCACCAGTATAGTCAGTACTAATTGACACCCTTGTTGGCAGTGAGTCTCAAATGATAGCCCAAGGACTGAATGGGCATGGTGGGAGTATCCGTTCAGTTTAGCACAGCAATAATCGTGCCACAAAAACAGCGTGTTGAAAATAACGTTGGCAAAAACTGTGAATGGGATAAAACGGTGTTGCAATGTTATCACAACCCCCCTCCTGACTGTCACCCTCCCAGGGTTACTAATAGTAAATCACCCCCTGACCCCCCCCTCTCAGAGTTTGTATAGTAAATCCTCCTCCCCCAAACCTCCTCCTCCACCCTCCTCGAGTTGCTAGTTAACTGTGTCTCCCATTTTTATAAAATCTACCAGGATTCCATCAGGACTCTGTGCTTTCCCAGATGAAATTGATTTAATTGAAGACTGAATTTCTGTGGGTGAGATGTCACTTTCTAGAGCTTCTATTAAGTCTGTGGGAATCCGTGAAAGAGTAACCCTGCTCAAAAAGTCATTGACTACATCAAGATCGTTGTTACGTTCCGAAGTGTAAAGTTCCTGCACTATCGTTTCTGTGTTTTTCTTCCTATGTTAACATCTGTTCTGTGCCTCACACTGTGGGGGGTGCGGAGGTATTAGCGCTCTCTGTAGCTGTTGCTGTTTTCCATGTAAGCAATAAGGCACAAAGGGGTGTGTGTAAACCCCATATTTTACAGTACGGCCAGGGGCATAGTAAGGCACGAGGCCAATGGCCGAGTGACTTCAGCTGCTGGCTGTGCTGTAAAATATGGTTTACACATACACCTGAGTGCCTTATTGCACTTATAAAATTGACTCTTTTTTTTACTTTTGAATGTTGGGAAAAGCATGCTTATATGTAGAAAAATAGATTTACTTTGTGCATTTGTGATAAAATAATCCTTCCGCCCACTGCAAGTGATGTCATTGATGATGTCATTGTATTATTGCCTACTTTCTTCTTTCTGTTTTTTTTTCTCTGTTGTTCCCCACATTCAAGATATGGAATGTTTATCATGGAATGTTTACCATGGAATATATGGATTCAAAATTCTGTTCAGTTCCACTGACGGAATGTTTCTCTCCCAACACACTATTCACAGAGACAACATAGAGGATAATGTATGGTCCTCTATTGGTAACCGGTCTGTTAACCATCGAGAGGTTGCCAGGGCGACCGTGTAAACCTCGAGAGCGAAGCTCGAGAGGTTTATCTCACCATGGCAACCTTGAGACGGGTAACAGTAACCGGTTGCCGATAGAAGGACCATACATTGTTTTTTATAGTGTATGGTCCCAAGAAAAAGGGAAAATGGCTCCTTACTTTTCAAAACTGAGTCACCACCGCGGCTGTTCAGTCCTTCCCTTATCACTGCGCATCCATCGGTTCCTGAGTGTAAAAAAAGGCGCGCCTCGTTGTTAACTTATCGATGTGACGTAGCATCGATAGGTTAACAACATTACCACGTCACATCGATGGTATAATAACCTTAGGAAATGATGATTTCCTAAGGTTAACAGCGTTCTACCATGCATTATAAAGGCCTTTGTTACAGCCAGAGGCTCAGTTATCTCATTGTCGGGGCAAGAAGAAGAGAGTTCCCTGATGAGCAGTTAAAGATAGAAGGGGGATTTTTGACTGTCAGCAAAGAAACAGTTGTAGTGAAAACTATGAACAATACTTATTGTTTCTAATTTGTTTATGTATGTAAGGAGAGTGTGATAATCAGGGAAACAACATTTAATTCATTTGTTTTATTTTTTATTTAAGGTAGTTTTATTTTTAGGGCCCAGTTGTAGTTTTTTTTACAGTGTAAAGGTAGTAGCCATGTTTGGGGTGGAAGATCAGCAAATGCCCATTGATCTGCGTTGCAGACTCTTCACTGCTGAGCAGTCCTTTTTTTACCCGTGTGTAAACCGTATTTTGCACGTAAATAAGAGCCAATCAGATTACATGATTTTACCCTGCCATTTTATAAGCTGCTATATTTACTTATGCTGTTTTTTGTGTGCCGTTTTGAACAGCACTGTTTTGCATTAGCTATTTTGACCTGGACCCCATGGTGAGTGAGTGCTGAGGGCTGGGGTGGGAGGTTTAGCCATACTGCAAACGGATGTCTTTGTGATAAAAATACAGTAAATTGCAGCATTTCTGTTATGCACATTGGATTGCTTATTAGCCTTATTTTATATTTCAGTAGCCATTGGATACTGTGACTATCCTTAGCACTCACCTAGCGGTCACCTTGTCATGGAGTCTGAACTACCCTCTTACTGATGTGGTGCGCCCTCCATAACAGGGGTGAGGCACATTGGTGGGACGTTCAGGTTTTATCACGACTAAAGGTATCCGGCTGCTACCGTCACAATGTCCTCATTTGCAACTAGTTGCAGTGCACGTTGGTGAGACACTGTCACACTTCTTAAGTACTATAAATATACATTGTCATCTGCAGGGTTGTTAAAGAGCAACTCTCTATTATAATAAAAAGCTTGAAAACACTAGATTTACACCAATTATGTTTCAACGTTATTGTTTTCTAGTTTTTTTTTTGTACTTTCCCCTGCTGTAGGTCTACTAAATATTGTAGATAATGCAGCAGTTTTTCCACCAAGTCTTTCAAAATGTACCAAACTCCCCCCCTCACTAACCACACAATTGCTGTTTGTGATATCATAGCCTGTTGTTATGGTGAGCACTAAGATGTCATAAACCAAGCCACTGTGAGGTTAACAAGGGAGAGGCAAATGTTTTCAAATGTTTTTATACATGCTTTCCATATGGACTACCAAGATGTGCTGTAAATCTTGGACAGGAGCATAAAGAATGAAGAAAAAGAAATTCTCTAGGAAACTGTAGCAGCCGAAACATCATATTTATGAGAGTGCATGCTGAGATGCAGATCTGCTCTTTGAGCATTAGCGAGCGGTGCGGGACAGAAACAGTGATGCATATGTGTGTGCATGCCTCCGTGAATACTTTAGTCTGAAGCATCTAGTTGTCGGCTGGCAAACTGGGAGATGATAGGTAAGGGGCAAAGTGATGGCCTTGAGTATTCTCGATGGTTTTTCACTGAAGAGACTGACTTACACGAGGGAACTTGACGCTGGGTTGCACTATAGTAAGCCATAAAGGATGCAAGACAGGGAACATAAATGTTGCATCATTTCTGATGGGAGTGGGCAAGTGAGGAAAGTGGGGGCGGGGGGTGGAGGGGGATCTGGTTTGCTGTACGCTGTATTTTTTTACTGCAAAAAAAAAAGTTTGTTATATTTTAACAAAGCTAAAAGTATAAATGCTGTGTTGATAGAACTCCAGCTGGTGCCTGGTCATGTTCTATAGTTTGAAAATAATCCACCGGCCCACAGCCCTAAGATCTCCCGACGTGACTTGCTGATTTTTTGCCGTGGATATGCATGAGATCATATTCATCCTCCTGTGTTTACATTTTTTTAACAATTTTAAAACATAATACTTATGCACTGGATCTGACAGAAAATATTACTAAACTGGATCCAACATAGTAGGGTGTTCTGTCACGAACACAGTAATGAAAAAGACCCCCAAGTGTTGCACTGATGATGTAATGTAAAAGCAGCTTATCTGTTTCAAAGGGTCTCTGACATGCTGGAGAAACTTTTGGAAAAAAAAATATTTATACACAATTTCATATTATATTTGGTATAGTTTCTGTATTTAAATTCCCGCTTTTTTATTCTAACTATTCGCATTAACATGGAGAAAGTCACAGATTCACACTTTTTTATTGTAACTAGTCACATTAAAATGTTTAGTTTATTGTTCGATATTCATGTTACTACAACAAAAAGAAAGTTTCATAAAAAAGTCAAATTTTAAAACAATTACAATCCTAAATAACATTAGCACAATTACAAATTTACCAGAACATCAACTGAGACATAAGCAGACTATTCTTCATAAATAATTGGTTACCTACCTACCTAACCATCTTACAATATGGTATTACTAGAGTGGTTGCTGTCTAGGGTGCCATCTGTTAAGTTTGTTTTCACGTGTTGAGTTATTAACATAAATGATAATGCATTATGGCTATTATATACAATTAAATTGACCATCAAGACCATCATTAATATCCCTTCCAGCCATCAGGGCACCCTTTGGAATGCGCCTGTCATTAGGGCGCCACAAGGGGAAATTCGCCATCTCCTCCCTGAGGCCCATCCCCCCGGAGTTAGAATAATTAGAAAGGGGGGCACAGGGGGCACAGGCCCCCACAGACAGACGGGATGATGAAATCGGGACTTGGCGCCTTAATGACTGGACGTATCCCAACGGGCACGTTCCAGTGGTGGAGTCCATTAGTATTACTCAATTATTCAGAAGTACACCATGCAAGAGTGGCTCTAAGCCTAGTATGTTAAACACTCCCAGGGATCACAGCAAGAGTTTAATGAATGATATGGAGCAGTAGAATGATCTCATGTATGGTTTGTAACATGGAAACAGGATCATAGACTGTTAGACCTTATCTACCCTAGCAGCCCGTTTCTCAAGGCGGCATAAAATACATCTGTATTTCTTCCTTCTCTCTTGTCTCTCCCCTTCTACCTCTTACTCCCTTTGTAACGCTTGCTTTCATTCACCAGCTCTCCCACAAATGAGAGGTGCTGCTGGGCCAGCTGCCTTCTGTTTTTGCTTCCCTAAAATATGGGACTCTCGCTCCCCTTCCATTCACTCTGCTCCTTCCCTTCCAGCTCTGAAATCTCTCCTCCGGAGTTGCTCTATTCACTCCTGCAGTTGCTGCTAGTATTGGGGAGGATTTTGGCCGCTATCTCGCACACTACACTGGCATTAACTTACTCACTCTCCTTGTTCCTTGTCATTGTTTTGTTGCTTGCTGTTTTATTGTTCTTTTGTCTATTTTCAGATTTTACTGTACGGTAATTACCTGTACGTTACTTTATTCTTTAAGCATTTTTATGTACGTGTATATTTTGTTATATTTGTTTCCATATTGCTGTATTATTTTTGTCCATTGTATTTTGGATCTGTCCCCCGACACACCTGGAAACAACCTGATAACGCTCAGTATGACTTTCCTGGTAAAACTTTTGCCATAAGTAAATAAACACACACAGAAATAAACAAATAAATAATAAGTGTTCACACAGGAAAGGAGAAAAGTGGAAATCTGGAACCTCCCCCCAGGCAAAACAACTGTTTTTTTTTTTTAACAGCCTGCATGCTATAATAATTGCATTTTTAAAGCCCACTGAAATGTAAACATGTTCAGGGCTGCGCACCAACATTTTGCTTGCATAGAATGGCTCCTTGTCACTCATTTGTATTGCTTTTGATACATGGGGTGCAAGTGAGATGTATGGAGCTGCTCTATGGGCACGGGGTCATTTCGCTGTGCACAAAAACTGCACACAGTTTACGCCGCCAGCATAGGGGCATGCGCTACAATATTGTCGGGCAAAACTCCGATGAATACAGCACAGCGCATGCCCTTAAATTCTATGGGCTTCCTTATTAAAGCCCCCCACACACCCCAGAATTTAAATAACAAACTTCGGGATTTTGCGGACTTTGGGGATAAGGAGAAACTCCATCGGAGGTGAAAGTTTATTTATTTATTTTTTTAAATACTACAGAAAGTTGCAGCATGGGGAGACCTGAGGGGAACCGAGCCCTGGTCCCAGGTCTCCCATTCCGCCATGTGCTGGTACCCTAGCCACTTTACCACAGGAGTGGATTGACCGGGCATCCAGCACACGGCAACTTGATCAGTCCAAGCGGTATTTCCCTAGTGCTATTCTACCCCTGTCACTGTAAATCCATGCGTGCACATGCTGTCTTTTGTGCTCAATATTGACCCGGTACGGCTCTGTGCATGCAAAATGGTGCTGTGCAGCGCTGGACATATTTACATTTCGGCAGAGTTTAAAAACAACATTATTACAGCAAGCAGGTTATAAAAAATAATCTTCTTTGCTTAAAAAGCCAGTCAGGTGTTTTGCCTTGGGGTTGGGTAGGGATTACTGATTTCCACTATTTTTTTTTTCCCCCTTAAAAGTATAGACCTCATTCTGTGTTGTTCACTGGCAGTACATCGCGCTGTACCCGGATGGTCGGGGGTCTGTTTGCGAGCTCTAGTATCCAATGTTGTGGCTAGCTAGGGGGATGGCAGCATTACGGAGGTGAGGCAGTCAGTTGCTGCTCTGACCACCTGGCAAGTAAATTCCAGACAATGACTCGCAGCACTTTACAGCGAGATTATAATTACCACATTACAACAAGATTACAGTGAGATTACAGGGTTGCTTTATTATGTGTGGGGGTGTGGTGGGACTGTACCCCCCCCAATATTAATGTAATTTTACAGAAAATGGGGAGGTGGGATCGAGGAGCTTTGCCTCTGATAAACACACTGTTGGCACCACCTCGAATCTTGCAAGAGCAGGTGTGATGATCATGGATGAGAATTCAAAGACCAGTTTTAATGCAAAATGTTGTCACCCATTTTCCTGTGAGTCGGTGTCTGGTGTCACTCTCCCATGGCATTCATGCACGCTCCCTACTCGCTGACCAGTGAGCATCATTGGTATCCACTGAGAGGAGTACCACGTGCCTGCTGCCCTGGCTGGAAGAAGGCCTCGGCTGTGGCAGCCTGCCCCTTGTGGTGAGTGACAAAGAGAACAAAGGGGAAAAAAAGGGGGGGGCCAGTAAATAATTGTTTATGCCACTTCATATTACTTCAGCCCCTAGCCCATCCCCCAGTGTCCCCACCAATTACCTATCCTCAGGTTTTAACCCCATGGGCTTGTCCCCCCTCCCATAGTGTGGTCCAGCCAAGCTGGATCCAACCTCCTTCCCTTTCTTGAACATGGAGTTAGGAGTTTCCAGGGCCCTGGACCAGTGGGTAGTGGTCAGGGTCAGGGACTGAGCGAGCCGGGGCTCATCCTGATCGAGGCAGGCTTTCTCCAGTTTCTGTCCCATTGTCCCAGTCTCCCGGCATGTCAGCACACGTGGGAGGTTCAAGCTGTACACACACTGAGTGTACCTCATGCAGTCCCCAGCTGACATCCCATCTCCCACTCGTGCTACCACCGCACTATGACCTATGATCGCTCAGGTGGCAATGTGGTAGTGGCAACATCGGCCCTCCCTCCCTCCCTTCCTGGAGGAAAAGAGTGCCCTCTGGTGCCCAGTCTTTCTCCCTTGGCCAGCTCCCAATGGCTCGATCTCATTCCTGACCTCGTTGTCGCAAGCAGTAGTCCTACCACCGAATAGATGAGCTGACATGAAAGTACACTCTTAATTAAATAAAAAAAATGTCACAGTACAATGCTGTATTATTTTTGTGTTTTGTTTTTTTTCCCTCACTGCTTCCCCTGCCAAGTTTTGAGAGCTACAGCATTCCGAGGACAGTAGCATGATGTCATCTTATGAGTTACAACACAGCTTTACTGCTGCTATAAATAGGCAAACTGGATCCCTTGGTATGGAAACAAACAACACTCTGCCACTCACTTTTGAATGCAGTACGTTTACATTAGGGGCTTTGGGTTTATAGTTAAATTAGTGATTGACTGTGACATTGTCAAATGTTGTTGGCCAAGCAGTTCAGGAGAGAAGCAGTGTCGTGAAAAAAGAACGCTCGACTTGGTGTTCTGCCAGGAAGACAAGGAGCCTGGCGAGAGGCAGGGGAGAGTTACAGGAGAGATGCAGACTGGGCAGGGGGCAGTGCTGCCAGAATTAGTTGGTAAGGATCTAGAGGGGTTTAAATCCAGAGAAACCCCAGGTTAGGAATGATATTTCCCCAGTGGTAATAGTAGATTTAAGAGGGGTTCAGGCTGGACCCTTTACTTATACGTTTCAGGGCCCGTTGCAGACAGGGACAGTGCCAGATGACTGGAAAACGATCCACGTCATGCCCTTTGTTAAAGAAAATGGAGAGGTCAAACTGAGGTTGCTACAGATCTGTGAGCTTTACCTTGATGCTTAGCAAGGTTTTGGGGTCAGTCATAAAGGATGTAGATAATTGTTGCAGTGCGACACGAGTGGTGAACAAGATGGGTCCTAAGTCCCTTCCATTATCACAGTACTATGTTACTCTGTGACTATAGCTCAGCCCATGGAGGCACACAATACGGCTTCACAGAAAGAAGACCCTGTCAAACCAACCTTATTGTTTTCCTTGAGGAGGTAACTAGGGCGGTGGAAAAGGCTGGTGTAGTGGATGTAGTCTGTCTAGACTTCAGTAAGACCTTTAACTCTGCACCATATGGAGAACACATGTAGATTGTAGGGCAATATGGAATCCACAAAGGGTCTGGGTGGTGGATAGCGAATTGGGTGACAAGTAGGATGCAGAGAACGGTGGTGGATGTTTACCACTCGGAGTGGGGGGATTGATTAATGATCTGATAACACTAAATTGGCAAGAAGAGTGGACATGGCGGAGGAGGGACTGCACCACAGGGGGACCTCCTCACATTAGGTGTGCGGGGTGAGAAATGGTGGGGTTAGATATAATGTGAGGAAGTATAAGGTACTACACATATGAGTAATGTGGGTTGCACATGAATCATATGGTGCGACAGTTATCAAATGAGGAGAGGAATCTTTTTTTTTTTTCTCCCTGGCACTGACCGGTCCCTTCCACCAGTACCCCCAGCCCCCTCACCTTGGTATCTTCAGGACTTACTTCACCTGGCTCTTACCCCAGGGCTTGCCCCCAGCAGGGTTGGCAGGGTCCCCCAATCCCCACCGGGATCTGGATTGCACAGATGGTGCCTAATACCCAGGTACAGGGCCTGCAGGAGACCGATGTTGTCCTACCAGTCAGTGCAATTTTCTGTCTTCTTCCCAGAGTGATGTGGCATGTAATAGTACCATAACATGCATCGCACACTTCCATGCACTGCAGGTCAGTGCCTGCCATGCCCCCTCCAGCTTTTCTAGACAGTTCTGGGTGCCTTTCCCCTAGCTTCTGCTAGGGGCTAGACAGACACCAGGCCCTGCAAACCCTCCTCCACCCCTGGAGGAGGAGGACATCAGTCCTCTGTATGTTCAGCCCTTCTCCCCCCGGCCAGTCCTTCGATGCCCCAAAGAGCTGGCATAAGGAGAGGAATCTTAGGGTAACTGTAGACAGTAATAACTGGCGTAAGTCAAGAAGGCAGTAATATGCTGCTGCAGTCAAAACAGCAAATACAGTGTTAGGATGCATTAGGGAGAGATGGAGCATGTAAGTGGAGGTGATCCTCCCCTTGTGCAAGGTCTTGACTAGGCTACACCTTTTTCTACATGTTTCCCCTCCCCTCTATGCCTTATACCCACCACGTGGCATTGTCACAGCCACTGTTGAGTTCAGATACCACAGCAGAGCCTGTGTGGGAAGTTAGCTCCCTGCCCTTCCACAGGGGTCTTTGTGGTGCCAGAAGCTGTGCTGCCCCTTCCCATGATGGTAAACCACTGCCATTAGCAACACTGTTTTCCAGCCCCAACCACCCACACCTGCAGATTCTGCTCCCCTTCCTGGGTCATTGGCATGTCGGGGTGGTGTGCTGCTGCTGGGTCAGTGGGCAATCATCGTTACTTTTTGTTGTCTTCAACTGACACGGTTTGTGATATAATCATTTCCACACAGTAACAGACTGTGATGACACAAGCAGAGGACAGAGATGTCCGGTGCAAGAAAGCAGTCGGAGAACAGGACAAAATCCTACGGCGTGATTTTGATCTTGTTCAATTATGGTTTGATGACAAATTCATAAACTGATCTTACAACACAACAAAAAACAGCTGTTCCATTCAAAGAAATGGCTGGATCAACCTAACTCTGATTTGCATTTAGAGTGTTGGTGCCTAGACTCGGGACTGTGCCAGCACAGAGAGTGTGCGTTGCCCCATCCTTGCACACCTGAAAACAGGAGCCCGATATTCGACATAGCGCAAAAAATTGTGCTGCGCCTTGCGATCGCCTGGGAACCCGAAGATGCTATATTCAGTTGAACAGTGTACTGGCGCTATTCGACTGCATATAGGGCCATGGCAGAACAGCGCTAACCCACTTAGCGCTGCCCCAACATGGCTTCTGAAGTACGCCACCGGAGCGGAACGCGCCAGAGCACTGGCCGCAGTATTCAAAGGGATCCATGCAAATGAGCCCATTGGGCATGCAAGGTGCTAAGGAGCCATTTGTACGCCCATTATGGGCTGATTTGCATGGGTAGCGAGGCAGGTTAGCGCTGAGCCACCCCCCCCTTTGCCCAGCCCCCAGGAGCTGTGTAGATATCCCTGGTGCCTAGTGGTCCCCCCTCCCACCGATTGCTAGCCTGATCTTAAAATAAAGTATCCGTGGTGCTAGTGGTACCCCCCCCACCCAATCGCCAGCCCATACTATTAGAGAAAGCATCCCTGGTGCTAGTGGTCACCCCCCCAATTGCTAGTGCGTACTTAAAATGAAGCACCCCTGGTGCTTGTGGTTGCCCTCTCCCTCTGATTACCAGCTAATAATCTGGAGAAAGTATCCCTGGTGCTATTGGTTCCCCCTCTGACTGCCAACTTGTACTTACAATAAATCATCCCTGGTGTTAGTAGTCCCCCCCACCCTCCAATCAGCAGCCTGTAACATAGAAAGCATCCCTGGTGTTAGTGCCCCCCGATTTCCAACTTGTACTTAAAATAAATCATCCCTGGTGCTAGTAGTCCCCCTCCCTCCAATTGCCAGCCTGTACTATACAGAAAGCATCCCTGGTGCCACTGGTCCCCCCCAACCGTTAGCCTGTGGGAGAGTTGCCAGTGCTCCCTGGTGTCTAGCAGCCCCTGCCTGTGGCACCAGATGCCCACCCCCCATCATCTTACCAGTATCCCCTCTTCCATCGGTGTGCATACAGCGACCAGTGCAGCCCTGCTCACATCTCCTTGACTGGCCGCCATATGTCCAGGTGGGGAGAATGTGGCTTATTTATAGGGCGCAGCCTGTCCTATAAATAAGATGGATGCCCCCTGCCTGGACATACAGCAGCTGGCTGAGGAGTGCGAGGAAGACTGCACCATTGCCTTATGTGCACCCATAGCACCGAGGATAATGGTAAGTGACCGGGAAGTGGGTGTTCGGTGCTGCCGGGGGCGGGGCTGCCAGTTGCCAGGGAGGGTTGCAAAGTTTCCTATGGGCCGGCAATTGGGGGTGGATTACCAGCACTAGGGGGCTGCTTTCTCTATCTTACAGGCTGTCAGTTGGGGAGGGGACCACTAGCACCAGGGATGCTTTCTCTATGTTATGAGCTGGCGATCGGAGGAGGAGGGACCACTAGCACCAGGGGTGCTTTCTCTATGTTAAGGACTGGCAATCAGAGGGTGGGGGGAATACTAGTATCAGGGATGCTCTATTGTAAGTACTGGCTGGCAATTGGGGGACCACTAGCACCAGGGATGCTTTCTCTATACATGAGCTGGCAATCGAGGAGAAGGGACCACCAGCACCGGGTGCTTTCTCTATGTTAAGGGCTGGCAATCAGAGGATGGGGAATATGAGCACCAGGGATTCTCTATTGTAAGTACTGGCTGGCAATTGAGGGGCCACCAGCACCAGGGCTGCTTTATTTTAAGTACTGTCTGGCAATCTGAGGGGGTGGGGTGTCACAGACTACAGGGGGTGGGTGTGCTCCCCCAAGCAGACAACTGGCTGGGTGGCGGCAGTACCTCCAGCAGCCACAAGGGTTGCCTGGAGTAAGTAGAGGTTGCATTCAGTGGTATTTACGCTGCACAAAAGGACCATGCTAAACCCTTTTGTGCCACCAAAAAACACTGAATATGGGGTAGCAGGCTATTCATAGCCACGTTTTCCCCTTGCCTACCTGCACACATTATGTTTTGCGTGGGCGCTGACCCTCTTTGCCCACGCAAATGCCCCTTTTAAATACGATGATGCAGGGCAAACCCCGGTTTACGCAGGCAAAGACCCCACTAGTGCCAAACATTTGAATATCGGGCCCCTGATGTTTAAAAAGTACGTATTACTGAGGCAGTTTAAAGGGACTGGTGTCACATATCAATTTTGCATATTGATTTCTGAGATGCTTTTGTGATGAATGCTTTGTTTGTTTTATTTTTTTTTTTTAATTGCATTTCATTAATTTTTGGCATATAAGAAGCAAAAACATGAAACAGCAACGTGCTGTGAAGCAAAAACATGACAGTATGACTACCATTCCTAATAGATGCTCTGTACATCTGTACGTAGCGTATCATATGTTAGGAAATAACGTTTCATGGTATAAAATCATTTATTTGCATCATAAGGTGCAAGCACCCTCCTTCTTCATAAGATTTCAAATTTAGGCAACCACCACAACTTAGCTGAAAGCTTTTCCATGTTATCATTCATTAGGTTCTGCCATAAAACTATGGTAGGTATTTTATCAGATAACCAGTTCTTCCTAATAGCTTTTGTTTTGCCTCTAACAGAGAGGTGGTTAAAAGCTTTCTCATGTGTCGCTATGTGAATCCCTCTGGGAGTAAAAAAAAAAAAAAAAAAAAAGCAATGCACATGGTGTTAAGGCAAATGTAGGGTCAGATAGTTCTCTGAGCTCAGCTTGAAGCCATTGTCGAAAATCCTGCAATGCAGTACATATTCAAAAAATGTTAGCCTGGGAAGCTTTGGGTTCCCCACACTGATGCCAGCATGTCGCTCCAAACTGTGATGTATATTTCACCTGTTTAGTATTTATTTTAGTTTTGTTAACTGGAAAAACCTAGTGGACTCCGAAGGTCCCTTTTCCAGGGGATTAGTTACATTCAGTAGAAACATAAATACATAGTACAGAAGAGCACCTGTCACTTTTGCTTACAATCAAGACACTGCACATCAAGGAATCTTACATTCAGCAATAGACAGTTCATTTCACAATCATGTTAGGACTCGATTTCTAACCTGGGGGAGAATTAGTACAGGTCAATAGGGGTAAGGGTGAGAACATGACACCACACTTAGGGTTTTCGCTTCAAGTTTTGTAGAGGATTTGGCAGGAATGGTTATGTTTGGGGTAGGCCAGATTTACCTTGGAAGGGATACAAAAGAATCATACTACACACTTCTGGGAAAACTCTTTCAAGAGGTGGTAGGATATTGGCCTGTGAATATATGTAGGCCAGGATATTCAAAGTTGCACCCAGAATGTGCGCAATGGGATGCGCAGTGCAATCCAGGTGCGCCATAGAAAAAGAAGACGTATTCAGCAGATGCGTCACAGACATTTGCAGGTGCAAATCACACTGAACATAGCAGAGATGCACCACTGTGCAACCAGACATGCACTGGAGCAATCAGGACTGTGCAGGAGCAAGACAGCATGCAGCAACCAGCATGCTGAGCACAGCTAACAGACAAAGGTGAACACAGGCATGGCAGCACAAGTGCCAAGGGCCTAGACAGGGGTGGCAGACCTAAACCACAAGGGGACAGTGGCCAGGAGGCACAGGACAGGCACACTGCCAGAAGGCTGTGGACAATGTCTGGTGCACAACCACACCCCGGTCACCAATGTCACCAAGCCACCCACACATGGAATGGATGTCATCAGGCCCATGGCACTGCACTACCACCGCCCTGACAGGCAACACCATACGGGACAATGACGCAGCCACGTGTGAAGGCACCAGGCATGTACAGTGCACTGTGGCCAAACCACCACACATGCACTGGGCAACAAGAAGCACAAGCCATGCCGGCACACAGGGAAATGGGACACAGCACCACACAGCACACCAGCATTGGGAAGGACACCATGGCTATAGGTGAACAGGCCAGCACAGGCAAACAGGGACACATGGCATTGTACTGTGCACGTGGTAGGTGCACAGTCAGTGCCCAGGGGTCTGTGACACAGAGGGATGTGGCACACAGGACACTGTGCACACAACAGAACCAAACTGAGGGGAAAGCACTGGGACGGACATGGACATGCCCAACAGCAGCACAGATCTATGACAGCAAGTGCAGCAGCAATGCATGTGAACAAGATACAGATACAGATGTGCAAAAGGCAGAACACTTTAATAAAACAACAAAATCCAAGCTATTTACAAACAGAGGTGCCAACAGGGCCCAAAACAAAAACAGGGAAGGGGCAACTCAGAAAGGGGCAAATGAGGGCAACAAGGGGAATGGGCTGGGGGGAAAGCAACAAATGTCCATAACAGACGTGGGAAGGGGATGGTCACAGTAGTGGAAAGTGGGAGGACAAGGTCTGTTGCTGCTGATGGCAAAGCACCACGTTCATTCTGCGCACCTCCTCCTCCAGCTGTCTCGTGGCAGCAAGGTGGTCCCTGCCTAACCTGATCTGTACTACTGTCCTAACAATCAGGCAGTGGATCAGGTGCTGCAGCTGTAAAACTCCCCCCTCCATGAGCACCAATCCGCCGTCTTTGGCCCCGAGGCCCAGCCCGACCTAAGAAAGGGAAACACAGAAAGCCAATAAGTGTTGGGCCACAAGGAGCTGATGCCCCCCCATGTGTGTGCACAGGACAGCTGCAGTGCCCACCAGTGGATGGCACTGTCAGTGACACGTGGCACAGTGGACAGCAACAGCAGACCTAGTCATGCCCCACAGCCATACTGCATGGACGCCAGTGAATGACATGCACCCACACCTGTGCAGCATACCCACAGGCAGGACATGAGCTACCCAGCAGCAGTTGTGCACTATGGGACACACACCCCCACCCGTGAAAGGGACAGGATGCCACCACACAGAGGCCACATGGTGCAACATGACACAGGCAGTGAAGCCAGTAACCCATCACATGCAGTAGCCCCACGTGGTTGTAGTGCCCTGGAGCTGTACTGAACCACTCATCCCAGGCCCATCAATGCTGCATAAACCATGCTGGACACACTCACCTGCCAATCCTGGCACTGGTGAAGCAGCAACACCCCCATCATGGTGCCATCTGTCCTGGTCAGCGGCCTCCCAGGCCCTCCTGTGGTCTGCTGGTTCTGTGGATGGAACAGAGAGAGAAAGGGATGTGAGTGGCATTCCATGAACAGACCCCCACAGTCCGGACACAGCACACAGTGCTGCCACAGAATGGGCAGGGACAATGTCCTGCATAGGGAGTATGGTGTCTGGGGCCAATGTCACCGTACACCGCACAGGTACGTGGTGCAGCACCATTGGACACACAACACCCACCAGTGCTGACCTCCCCCAGTACAGTCAAACAGGCAGTGCACAAAACAGCACAGAAACTGGACAATGTAAGCTTGCACAGTGCAAGGGGACACCTACCTGACTGTGGTACAGACCCCAGAGGCGCTAGGTCCTGAAGTCTGTGTTGCTGCACAGAGTCCCGCCTCCTGAGGTCCCCATATCTGTGGAGACACTGCTCACCAGTCTGTGGCACCCCTGTCCTTCTCTCCTGGTCCACTGCAACCCTGTCCCAAACCTGTGACCATAGTTCCTACAGGTCAGCGAAACCAAACAGCTGGGCCGCCAGTGGCTCCACCAGGGCCACCAGGTTGGCCATTTCAACATCTGACCAATTATGGGCCTGTTGCAGGTGACCACCAAATTCGCCATTGCAGCTGCATGAACTACTGGAAGCACAGTGTACTGGGGCGTGCAATGTAGGCACATGGAACTGCGCTGTGCCAGATGTGCAGCTAGGATACACAGACGATGGCTGCGCAGCATGGTGATGTGCGATAGACAAGCACAACAGAGGCCTATCACGCAATACCGCACATGCGCAACACCAGAAGTGCAAGCAGGAGTATGGGGTCATGGCCGTGACCCATGTAGATGCACTGTGTGACCCTGCGCCACAACGTGCACATGCTATTTGCACATCGGCGGGCAGTGCATGGTCAGTGGCATGGCGCAGCTGACACACTTGCGCAATGAGTACATACAGCGCATTAGTGCTGCATGCACGGCAAGTGCACATGGATGCATGCGCAACAAGGCACTGATGCGCAGCACACACAGGTACGCAATACACCACACATGGCGCTGACCTACCTATGACGCGAATGGCAGGTGCGCATATGCACATCGCCCATGCATTGGAAATGCACCGGCACATCTGTATTGCACAAAACGCAAATCTGCAATATTCAGACAGAGCATGCAAATAGCCTCATGAGCAAATGCCAGGTGCAGTCGCGCACATTGGCATGTCATCACCAACTGCACTGTTGCTGATTTGCATGAGTTGAGCCATAGAAGTGCCACAACACAGCACAGGTCACTGACAGATATTGCAGCGAAGAACCAGCACACTGTGTTGTGTAATGATTTTGCTGTGTATGTTGTCAGTGCTGCACTGATCCACGTTGTACTCCCATGCTGCTCATTGGGCCAGTGTCTGACTGTCCACAGGTAGCAACATGTCGGAGACAGAGGGAGCTGAAGAGCAGGGGCCTGCATGGAAGCGCAGGCCCAACTTCACAAAAGATGGGCAGCAGGCCCTGTTCAAGGCCTACCTTAACAGAAAGGGACTGCTGAGTGGGGCCACTGGTACCCCGTAGGACCGTGCCACTGGGTGGGAGGATGTGGCCACGTATGTAAATGTCCACAGCAGACACAACCACAGTGCACAGGAGCGCTAGAAGAAGATGGGCACTGATAGGAGGTGCATTAAGGAGAAGGTGGCCTCCATCAGGGCAGCACGCAGTAGGATGGGCGGAGGGCTGGACACAGCACCCGTACTGTCGTCGGCTGAGGAGCTCGTGGTGGCAACCATCAGCCATGCAGCCATTGAGGGTGTCCCAGATGGTGGATTCCAGACAGGTGGCAGCCCATCTCAGCACTGTGAGTATGTAGGCCATGGGTGGGGGTGTGTGCATGCCACCAGCATGTCAGTGTGACTGCAGCAGTGATACGTACCCATGCATGGTGTGGCATGCAGTGGTGCATGCCACGCATGGGCACACCATGCATGGCATTGGCCACCCATGTGCATTGGGATTGCAGCATGGGCACTGCACTGTGGCTGTGGGTCGGGGTCCAGGGCATGCAGTGCTGCATGGGTGCCCATCAGCACTGCCTGTGCAGTGTGTGCCGGTGGCGCAGCCAGGGTCACTGCAGTCACAGGCATCTGCGCAACACACCATTGGTGGCATGACTCATGGGGTGGGGCCAGGGAGTGGATGCACGCATGCCGGACATGTGGTGGTGCAACCCTGTGTGCTGCAGCTATGCACCATGGCTGGCCTGCCTTGTGCACCACCTGTGGCATGACTGCCCTGACATGTGGTGCTGCACAGGCGTCCCCTGGTGTGGACTGGAACATTGGTGACATGCATGCCTTAATCGTACTGTACACAGCACTGCATGTAGAGTGCCACATTCAACATTGATACCGCTCTTTCTGTCTTCCAGCACTATCACTCGTCAGGGGTGCATTGCAGGACGTGAACGATGATGTGGGACCTAAGAAGGCTGTGCCATCTTCATCATCAGGCATCCAGGACACTGACCATCAGTGACGTGGCAGTGTAAGGCTGCTTGAGTTCCTGGGTCTGGGCAATGATGATCCACTGGCAGATCTCCAGCTACTGGATGCCCTACCAGTGCTTGCACCTGCAACACAGGAGGGGGCATCATCAGACAGTGATGATGACATTATACTGATCCTGGGTGGCACTGGCATTGACACGTCACCCAGGGGACAGAGGTGTACACAGGCAGCGGCTGACAGCACAGGCAGTACAGCACCCGTGTGGTGCCGCTGCTGTCACAGGCCATAGATGGGGCACTGGCGCAGTCGCCAGTGCTGCGGGACTGGCCCAGCAGGCTGATGGTGTACAGTAGTGGGCCACAGTGGCCACCGTGCAGCACACCATGGGGGCCACCATCTGGGCACCTGCACAATCCCCACCACCTGCGAAGTCACCTGTGCAGCGTTCCCAGGCGAGGAATGTTGCACAGCATTCCACCACACCCCCAGCAGGTCAGCATCAGCCCCATGATGTGCCAGGCACCGACAGGCTGGATGAGCACACCAGGCTGCTGTGGGCAGCTGTGGGCAACCAGGCAATGCTCGGGGCTGAGATACATGCACGGCGGGTGGAGGTGCGTAAACTGGCCGAGCGAGGGGACATTGGACATGCCCAGCTGATAGGTGAGCTCTGGCAGCTGCGGGAGACCACAACTGCATCACTGAACTGCATTGCCAGTACCATAGCTGCTGGATTTGCATCGCTGGAATCCACTGGGCATGGCAGGTGCAAAGGACTCCCCATAATCCACTGTCCACACCATGGTCATGGCGACTGGTGACCCCAGCACAGCTGACATTGTGCTCCAACATGCCCATCCCCGACACACCCAGCAGTAGTCTCTTTGCCAGTCTCTACACACCTGTGAGGACCTGGTCGCATTTTCAGGCCTCTACACCCATGAGTGTGTTAGTAACACCTCCTTTGGCTGTTGAGCAGCCAGTACCTGCCACACAGCCCAGTTGTGGCTGCCTACGTGGCTGTGGTGGCCATGGCACCGCATGGTAAGTCTGTTGGGTGTGCTGCCCCTTCGTGCTACCCACTGCTGTTGGCTGGTGTGCACTTGGCTGGGCACACCCCTGTGCATGTGCCATCATGTACATGTGGCATGTGGCACGTCCACCATGTGTGCAGACCTTATGGCGTGGGCGTGATGAGAGCAGCACTGTGCCGGTCTTGCCTGTGTGCTGGTGCATACACTCTGATCCATGCCATGTCCTGCTGTACTGGTGTGTGTGTGTGTGTTGCCACATCGCCATCCACATGCCCCACTGTGCCCTGATGTATGACACGTGATGGTGCTGGTGGTGCATGTGCAGAGTACGACCGTCTCTGTGTCCAGCGCAGGGCCCATGTATGTGTGCGTGCACCTTCGTCTGTCCACTGTGGTGTGGGCATGTAGCTGTGTGTTCCCTGTGCATGCTGTGTGTGTGCCTATCTCCCTGCATGCATCCCTGTGTGGCCATGCTCCTCTATATGTGTGTGTGGTGTTCCATGCATGCACGGCTATCATGTCTGGTACTCGCCTGCAGTTCCCATAGTGCTCCTCTATGATGGTGTCTTGGTGCCTCTTGTCATGGCTGCCAGAATGGGGTCCCTCCTAGCCACGGGTGGCTGCGCACCCCCATCCAGCTTGTCCTCCCCATCCTCATCGCTGCTGTTGCCCTCATCCACCTGGACAGCTATCCCATGATCAATGGCCATGTTGTGCAGCATGCAGCAGGCCAGGAATAGGCCACAGGCTTTCGCAGGGCTGTACTGTAGGGCACCACCTGACCTATCTAGACAACAGAATCGCATCTTGAGCATGACAAAGACTCACTTGATGATGTTGCGTGTTGCGGTGTGTGCCTCATTATAACACTCCTCCGCAGCCTTGGATGGGTGCTGGATAAGGGTGAGCAGCCAGGGACAGAGGGGGTATGCACTGTCACCTGTGGGGGTAACACACATACTGGTTAGCATGTGGCATTGCATGTTCCCATGTCCTCCTCTGATGCTGCATAGGGCCCCCACCCAGCCTCCCTCCATGTCTGCCTTGGGCCTGTCCACACCTACACGGCCACTCTGTCACCCCATCACATGTCATGCTCACCTAGTAAGCGACCCATGGGGATCACCCCACTCTCAAATCGCTGGCACAGGATCGATTGGTGCCATATGAAAACATCATGTGTACTCCCAGGGTGTGTGACGCACACATTGATGATACGCCTAGTGACATTGCACACCGCCTGGCAGTTGACAGAGGGGTAGCCCTTTCCGTTAATATAGATTGCCCCTTCTGGGCCAGGTGATGTGCGTATGGCCACATGGGTGCAGTCAATGGCTCCAATCACGCCGGGCATGCGTGCCACCCTGTGGAATTCCTGCATGTTTGTTGTACGCTCTGCCTGTGTGCTTGGGAATCTCATGTGCTCCGAAGTATGTGGCAGCAGGGTGTTGAGGAACTGTGTGAGGAGGCGGGATGTGGCCGACTGAGATATGCCAGTGGTTGCCCCCACTGGTGTCTGAAAAGTGCAAGTGGCGAGCAGGCACATTGCTGCTGTCACCTTGGTCTCCACCGTCATGGCATGACTCCTTCTGGTGGGTGCCTGTAGCTCGTCGTGGCACAGCTCACAGAGCTGCCTCAGAATTGCCCTGTTCAGACGGTACCAGCCCACAATCTCTGTGTCACCATAGTCCTCAACCATGAGGTGGGCATGGTACTATCTGTGCTGGGCATACCGCCGACGGGCCCTTCCTCGGCCACATTGATGTTCCTTCCTCCTCCTCCTCGCGCCCCTCATTACCTGTTCCATCAGAAATGGTCCTGCATCCATGGCTCTGTACTGCAATGGCTTGTGCATCTGCTACTGTGTGTGTGTTTGAGCCTCCTTTCATATGCTCAAGTCTGCGTGGTGCATTCTCTGACTTGCTCCTCATTTGCGCTGTGTTTTTTGGCTGAATATGCCATTGTGCAGCGTATTCATGGGCATGCCCCCATGTACTTGCGCCACATGCATTACTGATGCGCATCAGTGCAATGGATATTGCGCCGTGCATTCACGCTGGTTGAATATGGCTCCAGGGCGTATTTCTGTGGTTGCACATGCACAAGTCGGTTGTGCATTGTGCAACTCCTCTGAATATCTGCCCCGTAGTGTATATATCCCACTGCTGTACAGTTATGTCCACACCGAGGTCCTCACTCCATTTTGCTCTGAGATAGTCTGAGGAGTATGTGGCAAGTTCGGAAAGTATGCTGTATAACCTAGATATCAAAGATTCTATTGATCCCTTCCCCCATTACATGCAATATAAAAGTGATAAACTGTGGGGTAGGTCTTCCCTTCGGCCAGGTTTTCAAGTGGTCCTGGAGGAATCCTTTTATTTCTAAATAGCAAAAAACATCAACTGGTTGCAGTGGGTATCTTTCTACAAATGCATTAAAACCCAGAGTGTCTTTCCCATGCATACCTTGGGATGGTAGAAAGAGACCCAGTCTCTTCCGTTGTCTTTAATTGTGATCCAGTCTAGCAGGTAGGAAAGATGGGTTGCATGAGAAGGGTAGAAATGGAAACTTACATGGCAGTAGCTGGGTTTGTGTTAATGTGTTGTGCCATATCTGAAGGGTTCCCGTAAATCTGTTGAGGGAGGTAGATGGTGAGGGAAGTTTACGTGGGTTTAGCACCTGCTCAGTTAATGGCATCAGATCTTCCTCTACCAGCTCAGTGGTCTTCCTCAGAGCACTATATCTCTGTGATTCCCAGTACAAGATTGTATAGAGCTGGGCTGCTACACAGTACCTTTCCAAATTCGGGAGCGACTGTTCTCCTTGCCATGTGGGTAGCTGCAAAGCAGCAAATTTAATGTGTGGCCTGGATCCTGCCTGCAGAAATTGAGAAACCAGTCCATCCCATGTTCTAAATTGGGATTTCACAGAGAATACTGGTAATGTTTGTGCTAGATACAGGATTTATGGCAGGAGAGTTCTTCTAATAGGTATGCATCTCCTGCAGCAAAACCCCGACAGTGACATATGTCACTGCCGACAACAGCAACATGTCACTGTAGGAGTTGGGCCCGGGACCGGGCAACACTTTCCTCTGTCCTGCACCCCCCTCCCCGAACAAACTCAGACTCGGAGTTGGTTTCCTTAGTAATGGGGGTGCAGGGGGCAGAGCCCCCCTGAAGAAAAAACAGACCCTGCTGTGCTCGGCTCCCTGCCAACTGCAAATCGCAGTCGACAGGGAGCCTGGCACTGTGATGCCGGTCGTCAAGTTCGTTGTCAACTCGGCATCGTAGAGCCCTTCTAATATAAGTCATCCCTAGTATGGACCCCTAGGTATTTCAGGGTATGTAGATTCCACTTAAAAGTAGAATTTCCTTTTTATCTCTGTATTGGGCTGGTAATGGAACTGCAGAACCTCTGTTTTGGAGATATTCAGTTTATATCCTGCACAGTTACCAAATGTCTGGAGAAGTTCCCATTGGGGAGGTAGTGAAGTATCAGGTGCTGTCAGAAATATTAATAGGTCATCTGTATATAGAGCAAATTTTAGTGACTGCCCCCTTAGCTGTATTCCTTGCATCTCTACAGTTTGACGTATGGCCTATGTCAAGGGTTCCAGACAGAGGGCAAACAGATGGGGAGGGGGGACGGGGCAGCTCTGTCTCATTCCACTCTGGAGAGAAAAGGTCTGGACAATCTGCCCACTAATTTTGACAGAGGCCTGTGGGGTGTCACGCGGGTTCTGTAGGATCTCTATAAATGGCTGGGGAACTACGTCTTCTGAAGGGTGAGAAATAGAAACTGCCACACTGCCCAGTCAAAAGCCTTGTCTGCATCTAAACTAAGCAATAGGAATGGGGTCCTTGACCAGGTGGCATGGTGTATGATATTGTAGTGCATTTTTAATACTGTCCTGTGTCTGCCGCACCCAGACAAATCTGGTCTTGTCTATTTTGATCAGTGTGGATAATGGTTTATCCAGCCAGTTGGCTAACAAGGAAGTGAAGATTTTATTTTATTTATTTTTTATTTATTGAAATTTCGGATAACACTTTTGAGAACAAGCTCATTTCATAGGTTCCACATCGGACAAACAATACATATTGGAAAAGTACGAGACAGAGAACAAACAAAACAAGGAATTATACAAGACATTACAAGAGTGTATTACTAGAGAAGTTCCAATACATGTGGCATTGTACAATGTACGCCATGGTGCATATTTGATTGTAACATGGCACTAAAGATAGTAGTGAAGTGGAGACATCAGAGTGGTCAAAAGGCATCACCTGACCAAAAGTGAGCGGGTATTAATCCAGCAGTAGAGCCCGCTCGCTAGTACATGTTAGAGAAGGAGAGCGCGCCTCGTATTGTGAACGCGGAAGGTAGACAGACGAATCATATGGTTTCAACTGCGTTGGTGTCACTGTCTCCACTTACCTGTAGATGGCGTTGCTGGTGGACGAGCGGCACAATCATCAGAGCCATGTAGCGCAGCAACCGACAGGCTCGAGCAGCCTAACAGCGGGCAGCTGAGGTGGGTAACCAGCAGTAGTTGAAAAGAAATGTTCATAGTGGAGATATCACTCTTTGCGTCAATGTAGACAGAGAAGTAAAGCAAAAGAAATGAGTGTCTCCATATTTCTTAATAATACTCGTTAGTTTCAGAAGTCTTCCACCATGCACCGCTGTAATGCCGGATCGGGACATAAAATAACTGTCACTATGAATGACGAAAGGGCACTGTAATTGACTTTTTCAAACAGGAACATTGCATCCTGAACCTTTTCTGAAAGTCCTCCACACAATATATATAGTAGTGTGTGGTAGAACGCGAACGCACATGTTTCTGGAGGAGAAGAGTGTCTCACTATTTACAAAGTGCAGGACAGTTGTGCAAATATTATTAGAGATCCCCCAAAGCATACTGTACTGTTAAGATACAGAATATTTGCGCAATATCTGTTTTGCACTTGCCATGTTACAAGCGCATTAATCCCTCTAGAGTCAGGCTCTACCGGTGGATTAATGCCCGGTGGCATGAGCATCAGGTCATGAACCTCCCCCACCCGGCATTAATCCACCAGCAGAGCCTTCCTCTGTCGGGGGTTAATGCTTACTTAAAACCTGGAATTCAAAGGGTCATATTAGAGGGGTGGGGTCTTATGAAATGACCCTTGACAGAAAAATGAGAACAGACTCAGCCTGCTATCTAATAATCAACAAGGTAAGGGGTGGCATCAGCCCAGGGGCCTCGTCAGAGGTGAGAAGGTATGGGACAAAGCACTTTAAAGTCAGCAAGGGAGCTCAGGAGATATAATGGGGGAAGGGGGATGGGGAAAGCCATAGAGGGGTGAGGGGAAAGAGTGGAAGGGATCAAGAAGAAATGTGAAGGAGAATGATTAGCAACTTAGAACAGTTATTTACATGCTGAGGACAGTTATGCATAAGGTCAGGATAGCATAAGGTTAGAATAATTTATAATCATAAGGTTAGAATGATTTATAATCAATAGTTAAGAGTTATATAGTGCTGTATGATAAGCAGAGTGTCCTATCATTATTTGGTTTAAGAGTAGCAGAGATTGTGACTTGTTTCCAGGGTGACAGTCGTGGATTTCCCAGGGCCACCTGTTGTACATGCTTATAATAATGCAGCTGTTAATTTATCTTGAAATGTTTCATAAAATTCATTAGTGTAGCCATCAGGACCAGGTCTTTTGTTGTTCTTAAGATTCTTTATAACATCGTCAATGTCTGTGGTTGAAATTGGAGAGTCCATTCGTGTGAGCTGCTCTGGTGTTTAGAAAGGTAGGCTGACAGTATGGAGGAAAATGTTAATTCTTGCAGATTGGTAGGGCATTCTGGTGTGTATAGTTGCTCATAATGGCCCCTATGCATGATTGGTATGCAGTGGCTACATGCACGTATCTGGGGCAAGTAGCCAAACTGCACCCACTGTGCGCCCCCATGTAGCATGCATGAAGGGGGCACACGCAGACCCACTGCATCCAATCCCCCACATCCATGGACAGCTCCATGCTGGGGGCATTCCGGGGGCATGCCAGCACTATGGGGTATTCACTAACCCATGTAGTGCTGGCCGCTTGGGTGCAGAGGGTGGCGCAGGTTATGTCAGAGAGACCCTGCCGTAATCCACTGTGCACCCCCATGAACACAGGCATGCAGTCGCCAGGGGACCAGGACAGGGCACACCATGCTGCCCCTGACTGCTGGGCAGCAGGAGGCAGCAGGGGCAGCTGGATGGGTGAGCACCCGGAAAGTACATATGCGGCGGCACCGGAAGGTGCTGCGCAGGTCCGGGTGCATGCTACCTGCATGCACAGCCCCAGACCTGTACCACCCTACGTGTGGGATCTGCTATGGATCCCAGGGGGGGCATCCCATTGGATGCCCACCCGAGATGATGACTCCTCCCCTGGCCACCCTGCGGAGTTCTGTGCACCGGTGGGGAGGAGCCACAGACAGGTGGCCTGCATTGGTGAATGTCGGTATGGGCGCACCTGTCCATGGGGCACAGGGTTGCGGGCAGGGTATGCACATTTTGCGCGTACCTATGCCCCTTTCATGCATACGGGCCAACATGCTCTAAATGGATCTAAAATCTTATCTTGGAAAGGGGAAATTGTTTAACCAGGAAAGGCGCACTAAGCTGAAGCCTGTTTCCAGGAGCGACCTGGGAGCACAAGGAAGTTAAGTAACTTGCTTAGGGTCACACACTATAGAAGTGGGGGCTGATGAGATTCAAACCCAGGTCTCCAGGTTTGTAGCTCAGTGCCCTTAACCACTATGCTATACTGCCTCCAATCTTGTACTGTATAAAGCTTAGAGGTAGCATTATATTTCATGTGAGTCATACTAGTGGCTTTTGCATGGTGGTGCAAATAGAATGCAAGGATTTTGTGGGCTCCAGCTCCCCCTTCAGAGTATTTCTGGTGGAGATACCTCTGTGTCAGTTTTATTGTAGTATTCAAAATGTTTTGTATTTCCTGCCTCAGTTTAGTGAGAGCAGGAGTTAATATACTGCCTCCTGGCATGTGAAGGTGCTGGGTATCTGCTAATTGTTGTTAGAGATTATGAAGCTTCTCTTCTCTCTGTCATGTTTGTTTTAAAAACTGTACTTATTGTTGTTGCATCTGTTAGCTGCTGTGTGGTTGTAGTCATTCTTGAACAGTGCTCTGAATCGCCACAGGAGGGTGTCTAATAAAACAAAATGAAAACGGAGTATTACTAATACAGAGAGATTTGTTCTTGAAAGTGTAAATCAGTTTAAATATCTCAAATTCAAGCTAGCCCACCAACGCAGCGTTAGCACTGTCACTTGAGAAACCAGCAACCTGAGTTGAGAACAATCTCACGCTATCAGGGGCTGGCCAGAGGAAGGAGGACTGAGCACCCCATAGGCCGCTCTCCTGCTTCAGGGAGGAAGGGATGTGATTCCCACTACAACAGCGCCACCTGGGTGACCGTAGGTGGAAGTGCAGCAAGAAATGCAGGGGAAGGGAGGAAGGGATGTTAGCCAGGCTCTGTGCAGCATGTTTGCATGCTCACGCTTCAGCCCCAAGTGAGTCGACATCCTAAGGGAATGGGTCCAAACATGGAAAAAACCCTGGAGCAATCAAGATAATCCTTAGAGTGCTTGGCCCTGCCTCCTGCTACTGGCTGCCCTCTCTACCCAGGGTTCTTCAGCTTATGTGCCCCCTCCGGGGGTGGGAAGCTTATGTGCCCCCTCCGGGGGTGGGAAGCTTATGTGCCCCCTCCAGAGTGGGAAGTTTGAATATGGCATGCTGAACCCCACAACACAGGGGTTATTCTGTGGGGTTCAGAGGAGGGTGGTAAGTGCTAGAGATTGAGGGGGGGCTGGATCTCAATCTGGGAGATGGGGGCCACACCAATGTGTAGCACAAAAATTAAAAATCTCAAAGTTGTACTCGACCAAAATCCTGATTTTGAGCAGCTTATTTTAATTTTTTTTATTAAACTAGACTAGTTATACCAGTCCAGGGATGTTATTTCTCTTTGAGATCCCAAAGACATGCAGTTAATTTAAAGATATACAGAGCAACACATTAATACAAAAACATTAGCATTGAGTGCACCTACATTCAGATAGATGCATCAAATAAGGTTTAAGACTTCTTTTAAATTGATGTTTGGTAGCAGAACGTCTAATCTCAACTGGCAACAAGTTCCAGGACAAAGGTGTGGTATGGAGAAATGCACTTTGAGCAGACAAAGTCTTAACAAAGGGTACAACCAAGAAGTAATTGCCAACAGATCTAAGTTAATCAACATATTCTATCATTATTCATCTATCATGTTAGGATTTACAAAATTCTCAGTTCTATTTACTTAATAATTTGTATCATACATTTTGCTGATGTATTCTGTCTTGCTGTTTCATTGCCTGTCACTGTAAAATGTAGGTTCCGTAAACTTTAAAATGAGAAAGCACGATCAATAGATCTGTTTCCTAGTCACACTCAACCACAAAAACATTCCTGATTATCTTGCTAAATATGTTCTTCAACCTAATTTAAGTCATTCATGCTATGTTGCTAATAACTAATTTTCTTGTGTCTACCACTAACAACAGTATTCAACAAGAGGGTTTTTCCTTACTGTGTTCCAAAGTGTTGGAATGAAATCTTGTCACATCACAAATCACTACAAAGCTTGCATGCCTTGAAATTTGCTGCTTTCAGCTTGGTTGTTGTAGTGGTCGCTGTGACGTGGACAGCCAGTTCTGAGTGCTGTATCATTTTTTTTAATATAAAATGTATTACTGACTGTTTCTGCTGAAAATCTGATGCTTTAGGAGTGACCTCGCCCCCCGGTTTCAGCTGAAAGATGAAAGCCATGAGAAAATGCTGAAACAGCATGTGAGATCACACACACACACACCGGTTTTAGATACCAGGTGTTACATGGCAGGCCAGAAGCTATTTACAGACATTTCTAAGTTAATTATAGATGTTGTTAAGAGGGAAATCATAAAAAAAAAAAAAGGTTTATGATGTTAGAAGGGGAAACCAGGTTTAGCAAACTGGCATGAAGTTGTAAATGTTCCTCTGATGCCTGTGTGAGAAAGGATACTGATTAAGATCAGAGATGTCATTTGAAGGACATGAGTCATGCTGAGGATTGCAGAATTTAATTCTTCAAAAAGACATCCTGTGTTTTTATTAAATGTATATTTTTTGTATATTCTGACAGAGAAGGAGCTAGGTGACCTCACCCAAAAAGTGGTTGGCAAATACAGTTTGCAGTAAGGAATATTCTGTTTTACTTCAGACACATTTTTATCTAGACTCTGACAAAGAAACATTGGTGAGCACTGTAAACAGGTATTTAGAGAGAGAGTCAAATTTAAGTACTGTATATAGGAATTTGCACTGTTTAAACCTTGTTCTTTTATAAGATTTGTATGGCTTGTGATATAAGAGTTCTGTATTTTGTGTTTTACATATTTTTATCTATTTTAGTAAAATTCTTTTTAGAGCATACTTGGTCTGTCTTTGATTTCTTTTCATTTGTAAGAAAAGTATATATGGTTATAGCAGACACGAGGTATAAGCTTGAATGGTGATACCAAACTGGAAAGAGAAGCATTTTAAATCTGAGGTCTTTATTAAAGTTTTAAGGGTTCATCTCTGTATACCTGGTTAGGTGCCCATAGGCAAAGATATCTGGCCCCCGAAGACAGAAATATCTGAGCCTGTGCATTGGGTACGCTAGCAAGAGGTTCACAGTTTGAATCCCTCCAAGACTTGAGACCAAAGGTTGATCCGAACTCACAAAACAGACAAGAAGGTTACCTTGTTCTGTTAAACTGTTCACAAGACTGCGCTTGGAGGTTGGCACTTTGGGAGTAGAGGGCCTGACCTGCTGAGTGGGTTTGTGACAGTCGCATTATGTCACAATTTTGTGGCCCTGTTTGGGGTCCCAGGATCTTTTGCTTCACCAGTTAATGTTGCTCAGCTTCCATTGCTTGTGACATCACAATTTTTTCCATGGCAGCTAAGTATGATGTCAAAGTCAGAGGATTATCGCTTCAGCTGCGGAAGGAAGAGCAGGTGCAGACAAATTGCCCCATTCTATTGTGAGGATCCTTAATAATAAACAAGCATTTGTCAATGCCGAATACTGTCTTGCTGGCATTGGCATTGGTAGTACAGGAGTTAGAGAGGTGCATAATAGGAATGGCAGTGAAGTATTGAACTAGCACCAACCCCACTCCCACCCTGCAGAGACTGACAGGCGTTGGGGTGTGCCTTTGAGTCGATGGCCATAATGCTCATGCCATTTCACCTCACTCTACCCTGCAGACACTGACAGTGTTGCTGTGTGCCTTGGGGTCTTCGGGCCTTACACCCACCCCATTCTATAAGGAAATACACTGAGATGGATGCGGTATAGGAGAATGGGGTGAACTTTGGGGCCAAAGACTCCAAGGCACACCTCGATGCCTGTCACTGGCTGCAGGGTGGGGGTGGTGGTGGAATGGCATGAGCATTACAGCCAATGATCCCAAGTCACACCCCTGACGCCTGTCAGTCTCTACAGGGTGGGCTGTTATGGTTGGAAAACCTAACACCCTGAGCATTTGTTGGTATTTTCACTCCAAAATTTTCAACATGGGCTTTTTGTGACCCCAACTCATGAACAGTGGTACTATCAGTTCGTTAGCCGAAAGGTGATTTTGCACAGCGACTGCGCCATTTGACATCACAGGTGTGAAAACACATTTCGGGCAGGATGTGAAAAATGACAACTATACTGTTTATGAGGAGGTGTAAAAATGGCAATGTTGAAAAGCTGGAGTGAAAATATGAAAAATTTGTGAAGACACGAGCATGTGTAAAAACTGTTTTATTTATTGAAATGTTTCACCAGGAAAGGCACACTGAGCAACAAGTTGCTCGTCTCATGGAGTGTCCTGGGGGGAGGGTAAGTGGAATAGCATTATACATAGTAACAAAAAATCAAACATATTTTAGACAGTAGGTTATATACAAGGCTGGAAATGGAGTCGATCAACGTGCAAACAAACAAATTACAGTACAAGCACTGCACAGCAATAGGACCAAGGTTCAAATATACAGCCTAATACATGGAGAAAAAGTATAGTACAACATAAAACAAGACTAAATAAGGAAGTGCTGATATCTGAGAACAATGTATGTCTACTAACTAAGAGAAATGCTGCAATAAACAACTGGATCACTAGTTAGAGCAGGGAGACTAAATGCAATGAACCTGTTGAAAACAGAATGGAGTAGGGCTCAGTAGCAAGCACAGTTTACAGCCAGAAAGTTATTTATGGCCATTGTGATGGAGTGAGGGGATGAGGAGTGGTGGATCTTCGGGGGGGGGGTGTATTCCATAACTTTGGGAAGTGATGTGAGAAGGCCATACTGCCCTACTAAAGTAGAACGATGAGGAACTACTAGTAGTCAAGAGTCATAGGACCTAAGGAAATGGTACAGTGGGGGGAGAATAGATAGAGATGAGGTAAGGTAAGGGGAGAGCGAACCAAACCAATATTTGGAGGAGAATTTTGCGCAGTGGAGCTGTCGGCGATTTTCAAGGGAGGGGAACGCTAAGAAGTGGTAAAGAGAGTGGTGGCTGCGAGGAGAGGCATCAAGACTGAAACGACAGAAGTAGTTAAAAAGAGAATCTAATCTGGTGAGGGAGGACCTGGGAGTGGCGCCGTAGACTACATAACAGTAGTCAAAAATAAGTAGTATCATCTTCTGGACTAGTTCACGCCTAGCCAGTAGTGGGAGGCAGCTACGATTCCCGAATAATGCACCTAGCTTGGGGCAAAGTTTCTTCAGGATGGCATCAACATGAACAGAGAAGTTGAGGTGCTGGTCAAGCCAGACCCCCAAATACTGGAAGGAAGAGGTATCCTCGAGGACAGTCCCATCAAGGGTTTGGAAGGAGGGAAGGGAGGGGAGCCGAGAGAGTCTCTGCCTAGTGCCAAAGGTCATTGAGATGGTCTTCTTGGCATTGAGTGAGAGCTGGTGGGAGCTGAACCAGAGCTGGACTTGATCGAAGTCTGGTTTCAACATCTGCAGGGGATTGGCCAGAGGTGAAGAGAACCGTCTCATCGATGTACATGTGGATGGAGGTGGATAAGCAGACTGAGGGAAGGTCATTTAGGAAAATGGAGAATAGAATAGGGCCCAGGACAGAACCCTGAGGTACCCCAGTAGTGATAGGGAGAGGAGGAGATACGGCTCCTGCACAACACAGGCCCATAATGCAATTCTTTTTGGTTTTTTTTTAACTGCATTTTCAACATAGGCATTTTGGGACCTCCCCTCATGAACAGTGGCACTGTGATTTTGTTAATCTGTCCCAAAAGTTGATTTCCCACAGCGACCGCGCCATTGTGTGCCAGAAGACTTGGTTTGCTGGCCAAGGCACCTAGCTTCACCTGAGCTCTTTCCTTCTAAGACTGCTTGAAAGGCAGAGTAGAGAAACTTACCAGAGCAAGGGAGAAGGATTAAGACTTAGTTTGGCTAAGCAGATTTACTGTGTGGTGGTGTTTTTATTTTTTACTCACAGGGATTGCTACTGTTTGTTGCTAACATTTCATTGCTTTATTTTTCTCTGATTCAAATTGTTGTTGCTGGTATACCTTCTTCTGCATTATTACAAGGTGTGCCTACAGGTGTGTGCTAACAGATTACTGCTGTAATCTTCTGATTCAAATTGTCTTTTGCAAGGTATATCTTCTGTTACTGCTTTATTTTTCTCTGGAGCAAAGTGTTTCTTACAGGGTATATCTTCTCTGAAATTACTGTATTACAGGTGGAGCTTACATTTTGTGACTTTTTATCATTGGGCTAAGCAAAATTACTGTTTGACACTGTGTTTTATTTTATTCTTGTTTGTTGAAAAGGTTTGTTGTCTCAGAGGTGTTTCAGTCTCCTTCTCACATTGAAGGAGCTAATTGCTTTCCTCCCACAGCTCTTCCAAAGGATTAGGTGTGTATGTGGGAGTGGAGCTGGCAAACTGTCAGTAATTTCCAACAGAAAGAAGGGTTAAAAGTCAGGTTAGTTGATATCTTGGAGGTAGAAGACTTGGTTTGCTGGCCAAGGCACCTAGCTTCACCTGAGCTCTTTCCTTCTAAGACTGCTTGAAAGGCAGAGTAGAAAACTTACCAGAGCAAGGGAGAAGGATTAAGACTTAGTTTGGCTAAGCAGATTTACTGTGTGGTGGTGTTTTTATTTTTTACTCACAGGGATTGCTACTGTTTGTTGCTAACATTTCATTGCTTTATTTTTTCTCTGATTCAAATTGTTGTTGCTGGTATACCTTCTTCTGCATTATTACAGGTGTGCCTACAGGTGTGTGCTAACAGATTACTGCTGTAATCTTCTGATTCAAATTGTCTTTTGCAAGGTATATCTTCTGTTACTGCTTTATTTTTCTCTGGAGCAAAGTGTTTCTTACAGGGTATATCTTCTCTGAAATTACTGTATTACAGGTGGAGCTTACATTTTTGTGACTTTTTATCATTGGGCTAAGCAAAATTACTGTTTGACACTGTGTTTTATTTTATTCTTGTTTGTTGAAAAGGTTTGTTGTCTCAGAGGTGTTTCAGTCTCCTTCTCACATTGAAGGAGCTAATTGCTTTTCCTCCACAGCTCTTCCAAAGGATTAGGTGTGTATGTGGGGTGGAGCTGGCAAACTGTCAGTAATTTCCAACAGAAAGAAGGGTTAAAAGTCAGGTTAGTTGATATCTTGGAGGTAGAAGACTTGGTTTGCTGGCCAAGGCACCTAGCTTCACCTGAGCTCTTTCCTTCTAAGACTGCTTGAAAGGCAGAGTAGAAACTTACCAGAGCAAGGAGAAGGATTAAGACTTAGTTTGGCTAAGCAGATTTACTGTGTGGTGGTGTTTTTATTTTTACTCACAGGGATTGCTACTGTTTGTTGCTAACATTTCATTGCTTTATTTTTCTCTGATTCAAATTGTTGTTGCTGGTATACCTTCTTCTGCATTATTACAAGGTGTGCCTACAGGTGTGTGCTAACAGATTACTGCTGTAATCTTCTGATTCAAATTGTCTTTTGCAAGGTATATCTTCTGTTACTGCTTTATTTTCTCTGGAGCAAAGTGTTTCTTACAGGGTATATCTTCTCTGAAATTATTACAGGTGGTGCTTTACAGGTTTTACAGTTTTATCTAACATTAGGATAAGCTTTCAGGGTTACTGCATTTGTTGTTGACTGATTGTTTCTGCTCTTACCTCCTTGTTCTTTCGTCCGTGGTTCTTCTTTTTAGGCAGGGAAGGGCCCAGCCACCCACCCCATCCCAACCACCCATGCTACACTCCTTTTATAGGGTACCACAGTTGTGACATTTCCTGTGGCAGAGCAGGAAGGGGCGGATCAGTGGGGCCTCCACAAGTGATCTCATTTACAGGGCACTAGTAATTTAAATTGTTATAACAAGTTAAACAAAGCACAATTAAACCATTACTTGCATTTTTTCCTTCTAATTACTCTGACTAGGGTACAAACCCAGCAACTTATTTGGAATGGATTTCATTAACTGCAGGTACTGTGGAACAATTTTCAGAAGGACAGTCTTACAGGATTTAGGACACTGTCCTACATGCTGAGCCTTTGGAGATCTTAGGTCTCAGCTCCAGGCAGCATGGGCAGAGATTGCGCCTCAAATTTCATATTGAGAGGAAATACATAATGAACCACCCGCCATTTCCCCAGCATCCAACAGAAAAACCTCGACCGCAGAGGGTAGTTGGTCCAGGAGGTTGGCAGGTGGTTAGGAGGAGCAAATCAGGTGCCCCATCCTCTCTCCTCCAACACATTACCTCCAAAAACCATATAAACACTACAAACAGGTATCTGCCTCTATCTCTGAAATCAAATAAAGAGGCAGAAGACACTGCAGAGCAGGACACTGCAGCACAGAAGCTAGCACAACAATACTCACCCAAATCAGGAACCAAAACTAAACAAGCACAAAGAAATCAAAAACTTCTGATCATAGGAGACTCCATGATTCGGGAGTTGATACCCATCTCCAGCCAGGGTGATGGTCAGATGTCTCCCAGGTACATCAGCATGGAGAGACACTGACCGCATACTAAAATTGTTCAAAGCAGGAGAAAACATTGATGTCCTAGTACACATAGGGACTAATGATCTAGCCAGCCGGTCAGTTGTGGAGACCAAGGAACACCTGACTAGGCTGGGTGACAAACTATCATCTATTTAGTCCGGCATCTCCTTCTCTGAGATCCTGCCAGTCTGGGAGAAGGGAGCAGATGGACGGAAGGTCAGAGAAGGAGATAGGGGAGCTAAACACGTGGCTCAAGGACTGGTGCCAGGAAAAGGACACAGATTTGTAGGAGAACTGGCAACAGTTCTGGGAGGCGAAGTTCTTTAAATTTGATGGACTGCATCTGACTAAAGAGAGTCAGTGCATTGGGGCAGAAGTTTGATGTCTTTGCAGAATATTTAAACTAGCAAATGGGAGAGGGTGCAGCACCCCATCGTCGAATGGGAAGAACACCCTCCCCTCAGCTAGTGGTCAAACAGGAATTCAGTGTGTTTGCCGTTCATTTGCATCACCAGGTAAGAAAAAAGGTTTGTCTCCCCATACGATGCACAGGGGTAATGCCAAACTTCACCCAACAACTAACACCAAAATCTGGCCAATGGAAAATCATGTACACAAATGCTCACAGCCTGGGAAATAAGATCCCAGACCTGCAGGCAATAATGTCAGAGGCTAAACTGGACATAGTAGCAATTAGTGAGACGTGGTTTACCAGTAACCACACTTGGGAGACTTCAGTACCTGGCTATGTATTGTTCAGAAGAGACCGAGGTGCAAAAAGGGGAGGGTGGCCTTGTATGTTAATGAAAATATCAAAGCTACAGAAATTCAGAATACATAGGAGCCAGAAGAACTGTGGGTCACCCTGAAACAGGAAATGGGACAGCCATAAGAACTGGGGTTGTCTACAGGCCCCAGACCAGAGGGAGGACATAGACACATTACTGTTAGAAGATATACAAAACATGACAGCTAAAGGGAGGTTCTGATAATGGGAGACTTCAACATGCCAGATACAGATTGGTCAATACCAGCAGGAACATCTGCCAGAACTAGACTCATAGTGGATTCCCTGCAGGGGAGGGCCTCAAACAACTGGTACAGCAACCCACAAGAGACAGGGCTATCCTAGATCTAGTACTGACTAACAAAGAAGGGATCACAGATCTCCAGGTAGAAGGTCACCTGGGGCCAGTGACCATCACATGGTATGGTTCAATTTGGCTACTCATCTAAATCATCCCATTCCAAAGCAAAAATATGGGACTTCAGAGGAGCTGACTTTGATAAGATGGCCAACAGAGTTAAGCTAGCCCTGGCAAAAGAAACACAGGTGAGGAGGTACAGGCAAAGTGGGCAAGCATTAAGGATACAATACTTGAAGCAACATCCCATTGTGTTAGACAGAAAAGGAAGTGCAAAGAAGAAGAAACCACTTTGGTTCTCAAATACAGTAGCAGAAAAGGTCAGAGCCAAAGGCTGGCCTTCAGAAAATATAAGGGAACACAGCGGATGAAGATAGGGAGGCATACCAAACTGCCCTAAGGGAAGCAGGTAAGGCAGTAAGGCAGGCAAAGTCCCAAACTGAGGAAACACTAACTTAACAGTAAAAGAAGGTGACAAGACTTTCTATAGATACATTAGTGAAAGGAGAAAGTCCAGAGGGTATTGCTAAGTTTAATGGAGAAAGGGAGCATGTGAGGAGGAGGACCCTGTAAAGGCATCTATCCTAAATAGATACTTTTGCTCAGTATTTACTGAAGAAGGTAGGCAGGCCCACAGCTCAGCATCATGGACACAGGGGAGGGGTGAGCACTACTCCCTTCACAAAAGAAAGGGTCCTACAAGAGCCATAAGCTCAGGGTGGATAAGGCAATGGGACCTGATGGCATACATCCCAGGGTACTTAAGGAGCTAAAGGAGGAACTAGCAGAGCCATTAGCAGAATTGTTTAGTGAGTCTCTGAGCAGGAGAGGTCCCAGAAGACTGGAGAAGGGCTCATGTGATCCCTCCACAAGAGTGGTAGCAGGAGGAGGCGGGAACTACAGACCGGTCAGTCTTACCTCAGTAGTGGGCAAGATTATGGAGGCACTCCTTAAGGAAAGGATAGTGCAACACCTGGAATCCATAGGGCACAGGATCCAAGACAGCATGGGTTTACAAAGGAAGGTCCTGTCAAACTAATCTCATAGATTTCTTTGACTGGGTAACCAGAGTGGTGGACCAAGGGGAGCAGTTGATGTCACTTCTTGACTTCAGCAAAAGCTTTTGACACTGTTCCACATAGAAGATTGATAAATAAGCTAGGTAGGCTCGGGGTGGGTCAGAAGTTGGTCAACTGGGTGGCAAACTGGTTGACTGGCAGAAAACAGAGGTGGTAAATGGTATACAGTCAGAAGAGATGCAAGTACAAGTGGGTACCTCAGGGATCAGTCCTGGGGCCAGTCCTATTCAACATCTTCATTAGTGACCTCGCAGATGGACTAGAGGTAAGGCTTGTCTGTTTGCAGATGACACCAAGATCTGCAACAGAGTAGATGATCCAGATGGGGTGGGCAGAATGAGAAGAGATCTGGATAAACTAGCAGAATGGTCAGAAGAGTGGCAACTGGGATTTAATGCAAAAAGTGCAAAATCATGCACATAGGGAAGAGAAACCCTGAAGCCACTTATAGGCTGGAGGGAGTTGCTAGCAGTCACAAAGGAAGAAAGAGACTTGGGCATCATCATCACTGATGACCTAAAATCATCCAAGCAGACCTCTAAAGCAGTAGGTAAGGCTAGGGGTGTTAGGGTGTATTAGTAGGGTATCACAGTCGTAAGAGGAGGTAATAACCTCTGTACAAGACACTGGTTAGGCTCCATCTGGAGTACTCATGCAGTATTGAGGCCACACCTTCACAAGGACATTAACCAAATTGAGGCAGTCCAGAAGAGGCAACCAAAATGGTGCAGGGACTGCATCAGAAGACATATGAGGACAGATTAACGGAGCTCAATATGTATACCCTTGAGCAAAGGAGGAGAGAGGTGATATGATCGAGACATTTAAACACCTTAAGGGCATAAACAAGGTGAAAGAGTCTAACATGTTTAAATATAAGAAATAGCAGGACAAGAGGACACAGCATGAGATTAGAGGAGGTCGATTAAGGGGAATGAGGAAATTCTTTTCACAGAAAGGGTGGTAGATGCATGGAATGGCTTACCACAAGAAGTGGTGGCTAGTGAATACAGTGCAGGGCTTCAAACAGGCATGGGATAGGCATAAGGAGCAATACAAATGACTATGAATAGATAGGTCACTGACAGAGGAAAGGCCGATGGCACATTTATAAGGTAGAAAAAGAAATGGGCAGACTGGATGGGCCTTGCGGTCCTTATCTGCCGTCAACTTCTATGTTTCTATGTTTCTATGCCACAGGTGCGAAAACACATTTTGGGCAGGATGTGAAAAATGACAGCTGTACTGTTTCATAAGGAGGTGTGAAAAAATGGCAATGTTGAAAATCTGGAGTGAAAATATAAAAAATTGTCAAAGTTACGAGAATGCGTGGAAACTGCACAATGCACGCTCAAAACACAGTCATTTTTTGGAATTTTTTCACCAAATTTGCAACATGGGCTTTTTGGGACCCCACCTCATGAACAGTGGCACTGTCATTTTGCTAATTGGTCCTGAAAGGTGATTCCACACAGTGACCACAAAATCATCTTTCAGGACGGAGTAATGAGATGACGGTGCATGTGTTCATGAGGTAGGGTCCCAAGAACTCCATGTTGAAAATCTGGTACCAACATTCCCAAAAATGGCTGAGATGTCCACCTAAGTTGAAACCCCATTGCCTGCCATTATAAAGTTTACTGCATTTTGTCCAGTTCCCAATCAGCTTTTGAAGAGTTCAGACATGTTCCCGCTCCACAGAAGATTGCAGTGCCAGCCCTCCGAGAAAAAAAAATGGACTTCAGGGGAAGGTTTTTTTTTTTTTTTTTTTTAAAATGATTTGGGGCACACTGGGGTGAGCTTCCAGTGTGCCACGTGAGGTTTGGGGGAGACATGATACGGATGGGGATTGTGCACTTCGTCGGCAATAATTTGTGTGTGTGTGGGGGGGCATGAGGCCAACAGGGATTGGGCACCCCCATCGGCAAACAAATTTGAACCGGGTGGGGGACATGCCGACATGGGAATTAGGCATCCTCTATGTCGGCTTTGTGGGGGTTGTGAGGTGGGCGGCAGGAGCCACAATATTTATTGGAATGTTTCACCAGGAAAAGCACGTAACAGAGCCTTGTCATCTGACGCTCCAGTGAGGAAACTGCACCTCACTGGAATTGCAGATTTCTTTCAGCTCCATGGCTCTCTTTGAAACTGCTGTCATTGCCGGCATTCTCACTGATTGGCAGCTGAGGGACACACCCACTAAAGCATGCCCTGCATTGGCCACAACACTGACACACCTCTGAAAGTGCTACTACCACAAGATGCTGCTTGCACACGCGCAAGCCAACATAACAAGGAGCAGATCAGTACTGAAAATATATAAAGTTGATGAAATGGGCCATGAAAATCCTGCAGCCTCATTGGTTGAAACACAACACATGACTGTTGATTATTTTCTGACACCCACATGCCTTTCCAAAATGATATATTGTTAAACAAATAAAAGACTTTATAATGTATGGTAGAATGCCATTAACCTTAGGACATCATCATTTCCTAAAGTTGTTAACCTATCGATGTGATATAGAAATGTTGTTAACCTATCGATCCTACGTCACATCGATAGGTTAACAGTGGCGATAGGTCTGCGCATGTGCGTGCCTTTATTTACATGGGGAACTGACGGATGAACGCAGCGGTTAGTGAAGGACTGAACGGCCCTGGCGGTGACTATATTTCAAAAAGTAAGCAGCCGTTTTCCTTTTTATGTGGGACCATACACTATAAAAAATAATGAGGAGTCCTTTCATCGGCAACCGGTCATCTGTTAATCTTCACGAGGCTGCCGTGGCGACAGAACCTCTCGAGCTTCGCTCTCGAGGTTTATATGGTCGCCCTAGCAACCTCTCGACAGTTAACAGACCGGTTACCGATAGAGGACCATACATTATCCTCTATGTAAAAAGCATCTGTCTGCCCACAAAGAACCTCATGATATAACTGTTCATGGACTGTAAAGCACTTTGAGATCTAGTACGTATAAAAGGTACTATATAAACTAGATTCTTTTTACATTTCTTATCAGCTGCTTTAACTGTTCATGTATTGTAAAGTGCTTTGGGATGCAGTGTTTATGAAAAGGGCTATATAAAATTGAATTCCTTTTCATAATGGCTGCTGTAACTGTACATGGACTGTAAACCACTTTGGCATATAGTGTGTATGAAAGGCACTATATAAAACAAAATTTATTTCCTTTCCTTAGTTACAGCTGTAACTATTCATTGCTCTTAAATCACTTTAGGAGACAGTGTGTATGAAAAACACTCTCTCATAGGTTCATAGCAGAGTACAAGTTCAGTAGGTGGGTAAGCCTTTTTTTTTTTAACTCGCCACCTATGATAATCATGGGTGGAGATCATATTTTTTATCTCGCATATACCTAACCTTTGTTTGAAAGTAATCATATTAGTACTCTCAACTATATATTGAGGAAGAGTATTCCACATTGTTATTACTGTTTGGGTATAAAATGTGCTCCTTTTTACAGTTGCGTTCTTTTCACCTATTATTTTATATAAGTGGGATTTGGTAGTTTTATTGACTTTATGCCCTGTAAGTCCTAATGTTTCCATCATGTATTGATTCTTAATAGGTTTAAAGGTTAGACAGAGATCACCTCTAATTCATCTGTATTCTGCCGAATATAACTTATAAGTTTTGAAGTCTTTAGTTGTAACTTAGACTTAGACGCTGTATCGTATTTATGTTTTTGTGATCCTTCTCTGAACGCTCTATCTGCATACACATATAAATTCCTTCCCTTTCATTTCATTCTGAGGAAAAGCTCCTGTATTTTTGGGGTTTGACCAAAATAGGTCACTGTTCCCTGATGGAAAGAATAACAAAGAGAGCGAGAGTCTAACACTGGCAAACTTGGATATTAAAGGGGCACTGTCAGCTTGGCCCCTAGGTTCTCAGTTTGCAACAGTGATTCCACAGGCACATACTTGTACCAATGTTAGTGTAGAATGTCCCTTCATAAATGAAGAACTGAACTGGTTACCTGTTTTTAGTAAACAAAGCATTATTTCGGCTTACTCTGGGACTGAATGAAACCCCTGCCCACCGGAAGGAGATCCTGCGCCAAGAACACACGTCTACTGCGAGTGCAGTGCCGAAGTACGTTTTTTATGGTCCCCTTTGCAACAAACATATAATTCAGTAGAGCTCCCTAATGTAAAGTGCTGCTGGTATTTATAATGTAAGCCTGAGTGCTGGTTCAGCCGCAAAACACTTTCAGAGCATAGTGCCAAAATCCCGCGCATGCACAATAGTGGCACGTTCTCATGCATGAGTGAGATCTTTCCCTCTGGCTGCTATTGCACATAAGCGGGATATTGGCACCACACTTTGAAAGTGTTTTGCGGCTTACCAGTGCTTGGGCTTAAATGTTTTTGTGAAGGGAACCATAAAAAGCACACTTCGGCACCTTGCTCCGACTAGACGCTGGTTCTTGGCGCAGAATCTCCTTCCGGTGGGCTGGGGTTTCATTTGGTCTGAGAGTAACCCGAAATAATGCTTTTTTCACTAAAACAGGTAACCAGTTCAGTTTTTCATTTATGAAGGGGCATTCTACTCTAACACTGGTAGAGGTTTGTGCCTGTGGAATCACTGTTGCAAACTGAGAGAAAACCGAGGGGCAAAGCTGACGGTGCCCCTTTAAGGAGAATTCTACAGAACAAGTCAGGCCAGTTTTGTCATTACAATTTATGTGCTTTGGGAACAAAGTGGGGACACAATGATGGCCCAGTCTTTAAACTGAGCCCCCCTCCCAATTTTATTAGTAAATGGCAGTAGTGCGTGAACTACCTGGGCAGACATAACGTAAGGCTATGGGGAGGGGGCCAAGCCTGTGTACTGTTATGCTACTTATTGCTGCTGCTGATATTGTTTCTGAATGTTGTTTACGTAGTGTTATAACTGTTTCTGAATACTCTAACTTTATTAATTTATTTTACATTTTTGGCCAGAAAAGATACACTGTGCCAAGGCTTGTTTCCAGCTGCATCCTGGGAGCACAAAGAAATTAAGTGACTTGCTCATGGTCACACAGTATGCAAGTGGTGGCTGTGGGATTCAAACCCAGTTCTCCAGGTTTGCAGCTCACTGCTCTTAACCACTATGATGTACTGCCTCCCAACTCTCCCAAATTGTGCCTGAGAATAGGCATTTTATGCCTATTCCATCTTACCTGGTAATTTAAAGCAAATGGCTAAATAAATACCCTTCCCCCACTCTGGAATTCCAACACTGGGATAAAGTACAGGGCACATCTGTGTACACAACTTTATTGTCCATTATATGCAGTGTCCATTATATCCAGAGGAGGTGGAGCCTATGTGTTAGGTGTGGCTACGTATGTGAGCTGGGGTGCAGAGTGAATTAGAGCATACTATAAAACTTCATAGATTACTCAGAATCCTACCTTCGCTCTCGAGGTCAGAGGGAATCAGAACCCCTCTGTGGCAGAACACAGAGGTTCTGCATAAAGTTGCTCATACTGTATTCTTGTATAGTATTATGTGAAATATGTGCATTGTGGCTTTTCCTTTTTCACAGTGAAACTGACTTGTGCAGTCTCTAGAGGTTCTAGAATGTTGTTCTACCACAGAAGGATAGCGTCACATTCCATGACCTTTGAACTATGGCACAACAGCATTTTGAAAGGATGGATTTCTATATGGAACAATGCTCTACTATATTATATGTTTCTGTATTCTGTGTGTTTATTTAAAGTTATATAATAACTGGGCATCAATTTTTTTCTTAGAGTTTTCCCAGTTATTATTTGTCGTAATAACCCACTGGTTATTACGGCATTCACGTGCAGTGCTACTCAAAGCATATTGCCCCCTCACTGGCTTGAATTCTATGTGTGGGTGGGCAGAATAATTCCACAAATATGGCAGGTCCGTTTCTCTATTAGCGAGGAGCTGCCACACACCACAAGACTCGTTCGCCGGTTAAACCGTCGGTCTCGTCTGTTAATTTTTTAAAATTCTGTTAACACTCTGTCTGGTTGATCCTGCCATTACCTTCAAAAAACATGTATCTGTTGATCCCACTCTTTGTCCGCTGCACTGCCTTGGGACAAATGTACAGCCGAGCCGACATGAGCTGCGGCAATTGCAAGCAAACAGTAAGTTAAAAAAACAAACAAACAAACCAAAAAAAAAAGAAAATCCTCATTCACTAAATGCAGGGAGAGTACCAGACACAGACTGTTTCTGTGGGAGAGTCACTCCGTGTGTGTGTTTCTGTGTCAGTGTGGGTGGTGCGGTGGGGAGGTGTTGGGGGTCCGGAGCGCTTCAGTGTCTCCTCAGTGTGCATGTGTGTCTGAGACACTTGTGCAGAGAAATCAAGTTGGAAAAAATTGATTGTCAGTAATTATGAAAAATAAAGCATGGGGCATTGCGGCTCTCGACTTCTATCTGCACCTCAGTGTGTGGGTTGCATTAATATACCCCTCGAGCTTAGCTCTCGGGGGTTTCTGTAGCTTCCCACACTTCGGGTGCACATTAAATTCTCATACAGTACATTACCTCCTGCATTATTCTCTGTCAGGGAATGTGAGTTTTTAAAGAAGTTTATTGCAGACAGTAGAAAAATGATAGTAAATCTAATGGCTGGATGTTGGAGTTCTAGGACAATAAGAACAAAGGCAACTGTACTGTAAGGATTTTATTGAAATATAAAATAATTTCCTTTTATTGTAATTATTTAACTAAAGCTTTTGCAGCTTGTGGAGAATAGTTTAGTAAGAAATGTAATCTCTGTAGTTCCTCCATCTTAATTCTATATTTGCCAATTCTCCGCACCAGCTCTGCATTCCCCCTTTCAAAAAAAGCACTGCGGATACCCATAAAGCTTCATTGTGTCCATTATAACCCAAGAAAAATGCATTGGATTTGATGTATTTGGTTTGGGAAATCAGTTTTTGTCTGCTATAACCGATTGACCATTATAAGTGGAGTGCAGTATAATGCACTGCCCCACCAGTCCAACCATCCCAATCCTAAACTAGAGAGTGCCTCTGTGTGACAGTGGGGGGCAAAATTTAGCCCCTACTTCTTCAACTAAGAGACTTGTTTTCCCTGAAAATTTTCATGCAATAAGGTAACATGCCATTTCCCTTTGAAAATTAGGTGACGCAGCAGGAGCATCGTGGGCAGAGGTCTGGTGGAGAGCAGCACTGCGGGCCAGTATCAGCAGCTGTGGAACAGCGAGACCTAGAATGGTAAGGAAAACCTCTCGGATTAATTATGCGGCCGTTGCAGTTTATTTGTAAGGATCCAGGAGGCTGCTCCATGTCATTTGTTACAGGAAGGGGGGTTGATAGTAACATAAGCAAAGTGATTCTGTCATTGTAATGAAGACTGCACACCTTGGAGTGGGTTATATTGCTCACATAATACAGTAGTACAGTATGTATGCTGGCCCAATCTAAAGCAACACAATCTTCACCAAGCAAAGGATAATGTATGGACAGTCATACACAACAAGCCTGTGTCTGCATTGAGGGTTTCTATGGCAACCATGAACCTCGACAGCAAAGCTCAACAGGTTCTCTGGTTGCCATAGAAAACTTGAGATGAAGACACAGGCTTTCTGTGTATGGATGCCGATACCGTATCTTTTATAGTGTACTGGCAGCCATACCGATTTCAGATACTCCACTCCCTTTCAGGGTACAGGTGTTTGGGATGGCATTTGAGGTTTAGTGGTGGGTTCAAATTATTGATTCCATGTGTGGCTAGTGATTGCAGCTATAGCTGTTTCTGTAAGTTCAAGTTAAAAAAACAAAAAAAACAGCTTCCAGCCTGATTGGCTAGAGGCAGGCAGCTGTGTGGTGTTGACTTCATCCTTTATTTTGTATATTTTGAATGCTACAAATTTCTACTGCTTAGTGCTGATCAAAGTATTGTAAACTCTATGTTCGGGTCTGCAGTTGGCTGGCCTCAATTGTGTATTTTCACTCTGTATTTGTACTTATTTTTTGTTTGATTCAAATAATTACAGACCTGTTAGTTTAACATCAGTGGTAGGGAAAATTACTTCTGAAAGAAAGAATTGTTGAGTACCTAGAGGCTGGTGGGGCACAGGACCCAAAGCAGCATGGATTCACAGAGGGAAGGTCATGTCAGACAAATCTTATAGATTTATTTGACTGGGTGCCAAAAATAGTAGACCAGGGAGGGGCTGTGGCCTACCTAGAGTTTAGCAAGGCATTTGACAGTCCCGCACAAAAGATTAATAAACAAATTAGTCAGCCTGGGAGTGGGTCCCAGGGTGGTAGCCTGGGTAAAAAATTGGCTGGACAATAGGACGCAGAGGGTGATAGACTAGTAAACGGAGTCCACACTGAAGAAAAGGGGGGTTACTAGCAGGGTACCGCAGAGTTCAGTACTGGGACCAGTCCTTTTTAATGTCTTTATAAGTGACATTGCAGAGGGACTGGAAGGAAAAGTATGCCTCTTTGCAGACAACACAGAGATCTGCAACAGGGTTGATACACAAAGGAGGGTGGAAAGGATGAGAAGGGACTTGGCAAGGTTGGAGGAATGGTCAAAAGTATGGCAGCTTAGATTCAATGCAAAAAAGTGCAAAGTAATGCACCTAGGAAACAAAAACCAAGGGGAAGCGTACACAATTGGGGGGAGAGGTACTAACAACAAAAAAAAAATTGGAAAGGGACCTGGGGGTAGTCATATCAGATGACCTAAAGGTAGGCAAGCAATGTGAGAAGGCAGTAAGGAGGGCTGGGGGATACTGGGATGCATAGGGAGAGGCATCACCAGTAGAAAACAGGAAGTTATTATCCCTCTGTACAGACAGTTGGTGAGACCCCATCTGGAGTACTGTGTGCAGTTCTGGAGACCCCCCATCTCCACAAGGACATAGGATGGAGGCAGTCCAGGGGAGTGCAACTAAAATGGTGCAGGGTTTGCACCAGAAGTCATATGAAGAAAGACTAAAGGAGCTTAATATGTATACCCTCAAGGAAAGGAGGGAGAGAGGGGACATGATAGAAACTTTCAAGTACCTCACGGGAATCAACTAAGTCCAAGAGGGTAACATCTTTCCGAAAAACAGATGTGCAAGATCAAGGGGGCACAATTTGAAGATAGAAGGGTGGGGGGGATGGTTCAGGGGCAACATGAGGAAGTATTTTTTCACGGACAGAGTGGTGGATGCATGGAACGGTCTTCCTGAGGAGGTCGTAGGGTCAAAAACAGTGGGGGAATTCAAGAATGCATGGGACAGACAAGGCAGTTCTGGTGGGGGTTAGGAAGAAGTAGCCTGTTGGTTAACTAGGATCTGCAGCTTATCCAATAGGTAGAGAAATGGGCAAACTAGGTGGGCTAAGCGGTCCTCATCTGCCATTAAAGTCTACATTTCTATTGCTTTGTACTGAATGTACTTCTCTCCGTATCCCCTTTCCTCTGGGTTGCACCTGGAAACAACCCTCAGCTCCGTGTGCCTTTCTCGGTTACCAAATTTTAAATAAATAAATAAAAATAAATTCTAAGTTATTATGCTGTAGTCGTGAAATCATATTGATGTCACAGTTGCAGCACAACGGCCTTATTCTATGCATGAATTTCCATGCACAACATTCCTCCATACACTGTACACTTATACTGTAGGTTAAGCCCTGACCTTAAAAGCAAAATGACAAAGCTGTGCTGTATTCATTTTGTATTTAGTTTACTCTTGTTGCCCAGACGTTGTGTGTTTTATAATGATTAACCAGCTGTCCTAAGCTGGTATCTTTATTTGTATTCAAGTTCTCTTGTTGGTCCTGCATAAGAGGTTTAGTGTTACATTTTGGTTGCAGGCCAGTTGAAATTGCAACCTTGATCCCAGCCATGTTTGGTAAAGTTTCACTTGGGCATTGCATTTTGTTTTTTCAATTTCCCTTTTATGTTCGGGTATCCTGACTTTTGATGGCTTTTCTCCAGTGGCATTTGTAAACATCTAGAGCTCTGAATGCAGAATAAAAAATGTGAAAGATAAAAATGTCTGCTTTGGGAAGAATTCCTACCAGAAGTATTGACCAATGTTCAGGGTCAGCATACTTCTGAACAAGTCAACTGTTTATTGCATAGCAGTGTAAGGATTTATTTTTTTCTGCAATCTGTTGTTATCCCCCCAGCCACACACAGTAATAGTTCTGCTTCGTCTGCCTGCCTCGGCCAGTCTGCCTCATTGCGCATCAGCCTTATGACACTTCCTCGTGGCTCAGATGCAGGTCTTCCCAGTGGGCTGCACTCAGTGACAAAATCTCACAAGTGACAGGCCCCGAGGACCACAGCACACAGACACTGAAACCACATGCACTCTGGACTAGGGACAGGTGCAGCAGGAAAAATCAAATACGAGAAGGCACAGGTCAGTGCATTCGAGGCAGGTGCCTGAATATGAGCAAAGCAAGAGAAAGCACACATACTAGATCAAGTGACTACTGAAAATACTGTATATATTTTTTTCCATTGAGGTATTTTTCATCCCTGTGGCAAGACGGACACTGCATCAGCCCCTTTTCCTGTCCATCGCAGCCATCTCCAACCACCTCCATGGTCGGGGGCTGTATCTCCAACGGGTTACCCCCGTGGCGGGGCCAGAAGGGGAGAGCCATCCTCCCCCCATCACTCATCCAGAAGTGCCCCAGACATAGAGTAGGCTGAAAATATAGTTTAACTTTGGCTTACATAGCTGAATACAGAAAGCAAAAACCTTGCTTGCTGTACTCTGCTATGTAAGCCACACTTAAAGATATTTTCAGCAGTCACTTGAGCTCACGCTAGTGCTATAATAATAATAATAATAATAATAGATTTTATTTCTAAAGCGCCTTTCCAATTTCAAGGCACTGTACAAACATTATGAAACACAAATAAAACACAGATAAAAACTTCAATCTCAGAATAATACATCACAATCGATGATCTAAAAAGGCAGACTGATACAAGTGAGTTTTTAAATCCCTCTTAAACTCCTCCATGGAGGTACACAACCGCAACCGATGGGGTAGAGAATTCCAAAGAGTGGGAGCAGCATAAGAGAAAGCTCTACAACCAGATGAATTTAGGCTCACTCTTGGAATCTCTAGCAACCCCTCATCGGCCGAGCGGAGTACTCAGCCCGGGCAGTAAGAAACCAGGAGATCTTTCAGATAAACTGGACCCTGATCATGTAGGGCTTTAAAAGTCAGTAAACAGACTTTAAAGGTGATCCACCACCTAACAGGAAGCCAGTGCAGATCGCGCAGCACCGGGGAGATGTGGCAAGACCTGCTTGTCCCAGTCAAAACCGGGGCTGCTGCATTCTACACTAGCTGAAGGCAGCGGATTTCAACCCCAGAAAGCCCAAAATACAGGACGTTGTAGTAGTCCAAGCGTGAGGACACAAAGGCGTGGACCAACATTGGTAACGAGTCAGAGGGAACAAGGTGTTTCACTCTAGCGATATTCCTAAGGTGGTAGAAGGAAGTCTTGACGACCACTGACACTTGTGACTGTAGTGTCAGCCTGTCATCTAAGATAACCCCTTGGTTACGCACCCGTTCAGAGGTTGGGAGTGATACACCCCCAAGAAAAATTCCTGAGGGTGCACCAACAGGCGACCTCTGTCCGACAACCCGGATCCACAACCAAAACCTCAGTCTTTTCTGAGTTCAACTTCAGCCAACTAGAATCTATCCAATCCTGGATTTCTTTCAGGCAGTTGTTAAACACTGAGAGAGCTCCATCCTGGTCAGGGGCAAAAGACAGGTATAGCTGGGTATCATCAGCATAGCAATGAAACCTCAGCTTATACCATCTTATAATGTCTCCAAGGGGCAGCATATACACCTCAAATAACATGGGAGATAGCACAGAACCCTGAGGCACCCCACACAACAAAGGAATTGGGCCGGAGGAAAAAATCCCTGACACAACTCTTTGTGATCTCCCAGTGAGGAATGAGGTGAACCATCCAAGGACGGTTCCCATTATTCCACAGATCTGCCTCAGGCGTGCTAACAGCACCACGTGATCCACAGTGTCAAAAGCTGAAGAGAGATCAAGAAGAACTAGAATAGAATGTTTCTTCTGGTTTCTCGCCCTCAAGAGATCATTAAGCACCTGAACCAGCGCAGTCTCGGTGCTATGTCTTTTACAAAAACCGGATTGGAAGGGTTCGTATATGTCATGGATGGTTAAATGGTTCTCCAATTGGACCGCCACTACTTTCTCAATCACCTTCCCAATGGAGGGTAGGTTAGAGATGGGTCTGTAGTTTGCAAAACAATCTGGGTCCAAGGTAGCTTTCTTCAAGAGCGGTATCACCACCGCTTCTTTCAGGAAGCTAGGAAACTCACCCGAGTCCAGGGAACACCAGACTATTTGCACAAGGATTGGACCGATGATGTCACAACAACCCAATATTAGGGAAGTCAGTCCAGGATCCAAACTACAGCTCGTAGGGCGCATACCATGGATAATCCTCATGACATCCACGAAATCAGGTCTGCTGAAGGAACACCACGAAAACTGAGGCACTGTGAACTCATGCTGTTCAACTGCATCTCCCTTAGAAGCTGCAGGACGCAGATTTGCCCTGATATCGGCCACCTTATTAGTGAAGAAGCGAGTGAGCTCCTTGCACTATAATTGTGAAAAAGCTCTCCAAACTTGTAGACAAGCTGGGTTGCACAGCCTGTCCACAGTTCGAAACAGCTAAGCCGGTCGGTTCCTAGCAGCAGCAATCTCCCTGGACAGGAATTCTGCCTTCTTATGGGAGATTGCAGATTGATAGACAGAGTAGTGGTCCATCAATTTAAGGCAGTCGGTATCTCTGGTGGATCTGCGCCAACAGCATTCTAATCTTCGCCCCTGTCTCTGCATCTCCCTCAGCGTCCCATCGAACCAGGGCACCTTGGGATGAAGGGAGAGGGGGCATACACGAACAGGAACAATAGTATCCAGAGCCGAAGTAACCGCCCTATTATAGGCCATCACCAAGGTCTCTGGACTACTGCTCACCAACGCGGGGGATGAGAGGTCAAGATCCACCGCAAGGCCTTGGGGAGAAATATCCCGTAAAGGGTGGTATCTAGCCATCTCCACAGGGTAGGCCTTCTCAAGGGGGTAATAAAATTGAACCCCACGGTGCAGTGGTCTGACCATATGACTGGTTCCACCCCCAAATCAGTAATATCAATCCCTAGGAGAAAGACTAAGTCCAGAGAATGTCCAGATTTATGGGTAGCAGTGGAAACCACCTGTGTAAAGCCCAAAGATATCATTAACTGGAGGAAGTGATTACCAAATTGTGAGTTCATCGTCGACCCAGGCGTTAAAGTCGCCCAGAACCATCAATCTGGGCGACTCCAACGATATCTCAACGATGAAGTCTGCCACTTCCTGTAAGAACCGTTTCACATCACCTGGTGGACTGTAGATGAGTGCGATTCGAACACCAACACCCGCTACCACTGTACACTCAAAGGACTCGGTCTCCCCCACAGCTACACTCGTGAGGTCCAATTCAGTCTTAAAACAGACTGCAACCCCCCCACCCCTGCGGTCCAATCTCGGGCGGTGTATCACCACGTACCCGGCCGGAGTCATGGCTTCCAACGTGGGGCCTGGGTTTTCATCCAGCCAGGCCTCGGTGATGCAAGCCAAGTCCACCGAGCCAACAAGATCAGCAATAATGCCGGTCTTGTTTCTGACGGACCTAGCATTGCATAACTCTGCCCGGGTTGAACGAACCTCGGAGGCTGTCAAGCCCATCTGCCTACCAAATTCTGTAGTGCCCTTGGGTATGGACACCAGACAGAGCAAACCATGGTCTGGATTCCATTTGGCCCCAGGACGCCTTCTAGGTCTCGCTACCCGGATACGAAGGCCCCCCTCATCCATCCTCCCTGGTTCACAACCCCCCGCCCTCCCCCCTCTCCTTCGAGCAATTCCCAATGCTCTGCAACACTGGTATGTATAAAAATGGAGGAGGAGGATAAAAAGAAGCGGAGGCGTGAAAGCAAGGAGGATGAATAACCACCACCATGGGGATTGTGGGCGACACATGCATAATAATACAACTAAACCAAAACAATAATATAAAATGAAAACTTAAGCTAAATAAACCCCAAAATAAATCTAATGAAACATAAATCCTAAACACAAACCAAAATTTTAAAAGGAACTCAAATAATTCAAACATGAAAATACAGAACACATCCCCCAGTTCTCTCACAACCAGGGATAGAGGCAAATAATAAAATAAACTAATAAGAGGTTCGTACTTAGCCAATAAAAATCACACAGTATCTAATCTGTACAGTCTCTTAAAAAAGCAGAAAAAAGCTCACGGCTAGGTGGAAAGGATAATAGTCAGGTATTTAAGTTATTCCCAGAAACAGTAAAACAAAATATCCCTGCACAACCTCTCATGAAGGCAGGTTTAAACTAAAATAGTAAAAAGCAGATTCACCAGGCACTCTCACTACCTGGAAAATTTGAAGTAAAAGGCTCGAATCAAACTACCTCTCACATAGAAGATAGAGTCCTAAGTAGTATTAACGAAATAAAATATATTTTCACTGTTTCTAAAAATAAATCACAGTCTGACTGTAACCAGTATCCAAAGTTTTATCCGGGTGAATCTTCTTATGGGTCTTCAAGAGACTCTCAAATATGCAGAGACCAAGTTTGTCAATCACCAAGAATGCTAGCAGGGGTCCAAAAGATCTGACCCAGGAGAACCACCACCAAGAATACTCTCCCGCTGTAGCGTCGGTCCTCACTAAGAAACGGCCCACCAGCCGATTCCTCGAAGCCCCAGGCTAAGCCAAACGGCTCCCCGCCGGTAGAACCCCGACTCCTGCCCAATGAGAGAGCCGGCTGTGGACCAACCCAGGACAGAACAGACCACCCGCTTCCACACCAACAAACAATCAGCAGTTAACTCCAGACGCACAGGATAGATCCAATATCACAGTCTCAGCAGCCCCAGGATGATCAAAAGGGCCTCCAGCTCCTCGCCAACTAGATAACAAACCATTAGCAGCAAGAAGTAAGAGCAGTTCCCAATAGCCAAAGGTTACCAGACGGCTTCTCCAGGGTACTTCCTCTGTGAAGATCACCAACAATCCCAGACTTCGTCTGAAAGAAAAAACTCCTCTTCTGGCGTCCGTCCCAGACAGAGTCCAAAAAGTTAAACAGACAGGAGACATCCCAATACCTTCCCATAAAAGGAACTCCGTTCAAAATCTTTTATTTATTTTATCTTTTGTTCTGCTAATAATCAAGCATCTACCTTGAGTGTACTAGCCTGTGCCCTCTCCCTGAGGACAATGGCCCCTCAGATTTGCTCTAGTTTGTGGGCAGTTGGGGGGGGCAAATGCTGGGGTGTGGGTGTGGGTCTGTGGGATCACGTACCAGTTTGAGCTTCTTCTTCACTTTATCGTGCCCCACTAATTCTTCTTTTTCCATACAAAGTTTTCCCCACCCCTGCTGTCACCAAGGAATAAACCCTGTTCAGGTGAATTCACCATCATTTGGACAGTGGGTGAGGTTTACGCCCATATTTTTTCCCATGGTACTTCCTCCCTCTCTGTGGCATGCTCCATGCCCATCAGCCTTGATGCTACAGCGTGCCCATGTGGAAGAAGCAAGCTCCTTGGCTTACCTCTAGGAGTCACTGCACACCAAAACCCACTGCCATCCCTCCCTGACCAAGGCATACTACTCCCCAGCAGCTGTCTGTAGCCTGGCCTGCCTCCGATCTGATGAACAAAGTCCATTCCTGAACTTTGGTCATCTGCACAGCAGCGTGACGTGTTGGCACTGGGCCATATGGGAGTGCCGCCACTGGACTGTGCACTAGTGTAATGATGTCTATGTGAAATAACTGCAGTAATGAGGCAGGAATCAAACTCATGACTCTTGACTCACCACAAAACATCATAGATCAAGGGAGCACTCTTGGACAATCTGAGCACTCCTTTTCACTATGTGAGGCATTCTTATGCTGTAAAGAGTGTCTGATATGCAGATGCCCTGGAAATGGGTAGGATTGTAGGTAGGATTTTAAAAATGTTTTAATATACTGTATATCTTTGATTAGAAGCCCTGGCTTTTATTAGACAGTTCATTTTGCCATGGCTTCTGAGGGCAGCAAGTAACTGAGAGTCAGCAACAAAGAAAACAGCAATACCAGACAATGTTCAATAGATTGTTCTAGACTTTCTTTCTTTGTAGACATGTCCATCATACACAACCCAAGGGACCTTCACCTGAGCAAGCAGCTCTACACACACAGCACCAAGGGATCTCCATCTGAGCAAACAGCTGTACACACACAGCACCAAGGGAGCTACATCTGAGCAAGCAGCTCTACACACAGCACCAAGGGATCTCCATCTGAGCAAACAGCTCTACACACACAGCACCAAGGGAGTTACATCTGAGGAAGCAGCTCTACACACACAGCACCAAGGGAGCTACATCTGAGCAAACAGCTCTACACACACAGCACCAAGGGAGATACATCTGAGCAAGCAGCTCTACACACACAGCACCAAGGGAGCTACATCTGAGCAAGCAGCTCTACACACAGCACCAAGGGATCTCCATCTGAACAAACAGCTCTACACACACAGCACCAAGGGAGATACATCTGAGCAAGTAGATCTACACACAGCACCAAGGGAGCTACATCTGAGCAAGCAGCTCTACATACACAGCATCAAGGGGGCTACATCTGAGCAAGTAGATCTACACACAGCACCAAGGGAGCTACATCTGAGCAAGCAGCTCTACACACGCAGCACCAAGGGAGCTACATCTGAGCAAGCAGATCTACACACAGCACCAAGGGGGCTACATCTGAGCAAGCAGCTCTACACACACAGCACCAAGGGATCTCCATCTGAGCAAGCAGCTTTACACACACACAGCACCAAGGGAGCTACATCTGAGCAAGCAGCTCTACACACACAGCCCCAAGGGATCTCCATCTGAGCAAACAGCTCTACACACACAGCACCAAGGGAGCTACATCTGAGCAAGTAGATCTATACACAGCACCAAGGGAGCTACATCTGAGCAAGCAGCTCTACACACACAGCACCAAGGGAGCTACATCTGAGCAAGCAGTGCTACACACACAGCACCAAGGGGGCTACATCTGAGCAAGCAGCTCTACACACACAGCACCAAGGGAGCTACATCTGAGCAAGCAGTGCTACACACACAGCACCAAGGGATATACATCCGAGGAAGCGGCTCTACACACACAGCACCTTGGGAGATGCATCTGAGCAAGCAGCGCTACACACACAGCACCAAGGGAGCTACATCTGAGCAAGCGGCTCTACACACACAGCACCAAGGGAGCTACATCTGAGCAAGTAGATCTACACACAGCACCAAGGGGGCTACATCTGAGCAAGCAGATCTACACACACAGCACCAAGGGATCTCCATCTGAGCAAGCAGCTCTACACACACAGCACCAAAGGAGCTGCATCTGAGCAAGCAGCTCTACACACAGCACCAAGGGAGCTACATCTGAGCAAGTAGATCTACACACAGCACCAAGGGAGCTACATCTGAGCAAGCAGCTCTACACACACAGCACCAAGGGAGATACATCTGAGCAAGCAGCTCTGCATACACAGCATCAAGGGAGATACAGTTGAGCAAGCGGCTCTGCAAACACAGCCCCAAGGGAGCTACAGCTGAACAAGTTGGATTGCCTCTTCAGCCAGCGCAGCTCATCACAGTACCATGCTGAACTGAGATGGGACATCAAGGAGGCAAATGCGGTAAGGTGCAAGGGAGTCTTAAGGCAGCCGATGGAACTGTATTATAGTGCTCCATGGCCTTCTAATCCCACTGGGTACTATCAAGCATCATACCCAAGATGTCTAGTACCATCGGAGCTTGCAAGACTCCAAATTATGTTTTGGATGGTACCGGACGATCACCATGGAAGGGGCATTAAAACAGGGGGCCCACAAAGGAATGACACTGTTTGATGATCCAACCAGCTGACTGGAGCCACCTTGACTGTTGAAGTCCCCCAGCACTAACAGTCTGGAGGCATTCAACACCTGTTTGGCCATGAAGTCCACAAACTCCTGCAAGAAATCACTCCCATACCCCCGGAGGATGGTATATGAGAAGGATCTTAACACTAACACCTAGAGGGCATGTAACTGCCACATATTCAGAGGATCTGAACTTTCCCATGGGGAATGCAGTGAGTCCCAAAGTGGATTTAATGCAAATGGCCAGCTTGCCCCCTCTGCAATCCCATCTTGAGCAGTGCACCACTGAGTAACCTGGTGGGACTGATTCATCCAGAATCATCACCCAACCAGGTCTTCATGATGAAAACAAGGTTAGCTGAGGGATCCATGATTAAACCTCCATCACCACTGTTTTATTTCTCAGGACCTTGTATTACAAAGAACAGACCAAAAGGGAGAAGTAGAGCAGGCTGGACTGATTACTTCTTCTTCAGTGACATTTGGCAGGGCACTGGGAAGGGGAACCAGACCGGATGGACTGTGATCCAGATTCCATATCCTCCCTGGGTGTCTCCTGAATGTCACCACCCCAATCTCCCACTCCCATCATCATCATTCCTGGGATGCACACTACAGATGTTGCCTCACCCTCGAAGGATCCCTAGTCCACTGCAGTGGCTGAGAACCTCTGCAGGGAGAACTGTCAGAGGTAGTTACCAGAGTAGTTGAATCTGTCTGCAGCCTTTACACATACTACACCCCCAGCAAGCATAAAGTGCATAAATATCCAACAACTCATCCCCAATGAAATTAACTAAAATAAATAAACCTAAACCACAACAAATAAAATTCCAAAGCCACCCTGCCAAAGAAACATACACACACCAACTCATTCAACAAATTCAAATGTCATGCCCTACCAATCACACCTCTGACTCATACTTAACCCAACCACAAACCCTATAAATTAACAACACTAACAAAATATATACCCCACTCATTAAGCAAACACTCTGGAACACTCACACAAATAAACGAGCTAAATTAATTCACACTCACTCCAACATTCACCCGAACTATACTTGACCAATCACAGTGCCCAAACCCACCCCAAAACCCAACAGATTAGCAATATAAACAAATAGTACAAAAGAACCCAAAATAACACAACAAAGAAAGTAAAAATCCAAATTAAAGGTGCCAACAACACAGATGTGATCACAGTTTCCTTTGACTTTGTTAGTCCATACTGATGGTCTGTACAATTAAAATTTTCTGTGCTCTCCCCAAAGAAGAAAATCAAGTTTACAACAATTGAATGAGGAAGCTTTTTGCTGCTTTCACATAGCAACCCAAGCAACAAAGTAACCAGTGATTCTGGAGAGAAAAGGAGAAAAACAAAAATGAAGCCATGGGTTCTCTCACCATCACAGCCTCCTGCTATGGTCCCAGTGTCCATGTTCCACCACTACCACCGGCAATTCTTCCATCAGGAAATCTCCACCAAAGTCCGGAGATGAGATACAGATGGCAGCCACAGAAGAAAGTCCTAATCCATTGAAAATAAAACATTGGCTTTCAGCTGCCACCTGGCAACCACAGCCAATGAACCAGTGATGAAATAAGAACAGGCAGGGACAGAACCTGAATACATGTCTACCTTCTTCAAATGGTGAGATATACAACATAGAGAGACTGAGAAATGGAGAAGAGAAGAGAAGAGATGTAACAACAGGAGCAACGATGACTGGATGCCTTGCAAGCTATCAAAGTGGGAGGATCTGGTACAGGCCCAGCAGATGAACAAAACACAAACAACTTAAAAGACATTAAACTTACAAGGCTGTGTCCCTTGTATGACACAGAAACATACCTGACAACTTTTGAAAGGGTTGCCAGAACCTGCCAAAACAGCAATGGGCAATCAGGCTGGTGCCTTATCTGACAGCTAAAGCCCAACTTGTCTACAGCAATATGGACACTTCACAGTCAGAAAACAATGACCTTGTGAAAAGAGAAATCCTTAACAGGTATGACATCTCGGGAGAGACCTACAGGCAGAGATTCCAGTTCCTGAAGTACCACTTGGTTGGCAATCCTCAAGAAGCCTTCACCTGACTCAGAAAACTCCTCATTGAATGGCTCCAAGCAGAGGGGAAAACAGTCCCACAGATCATCGACACACTTGAAGTGGAGCAATTCGTCAACATCCTTTGTACATATGTGCAGCTTTGGGTAAAAGAACACCAGCCAGAAAGTGGGAAAAAGGCCATTTCATTGGCTGAGGACTATCAGGTGGTCAAACAGACAATACAGCAGCAAAGTAACAACCAAGGAATGGTAAGACCCTCTTTTTCCTAAGTTAACTCCAGATCAGATAAGAACTCTGATGGGGGTAACAAATCTGCACCCAAAGACTGTATTTACTGTAACTGTAATAAGTCGAGGGTAACACTGGAGCAAATTTAGGCTCAGCAAATTGGAGCAAGTATTTAACAGATGTCCAGGTGAGAGGTAAGACTGTGAAGGGACTTAGAGATTTGGGAAGCAGACAGACACTGGTGCATGTTGAAGTTCTGGGAAAAGATTGTGCAAAAGGACCAAGTACTGGGGTCATCTGAATCCACAAGGACACTCGATACTATCCCACCACCAAAGTGACTCTGAACAGTATTGGGGTGTTGCACCAAATGAAACTGGGAGTTGTTCTAAAGTTACCTGTACCCATGATTATTGGAAAAGGCTTTCCAGGATTTGCTAAGTTAATCACAGAAGGAGTAAACCCTGCTGTTTCAGCAGCTGTGATATGAAAAGCACAAGCAAAGAAAATCTTCGATGTTGGGGGCTCTTTTCCTTTTGGTGACTTTGATTTGGACTTGTTTGAGCTCAGCTCCAAGATCTGGCAGCCCAGGAAAGAAAGAAGACACTTGAGGCTGGATAGTGGGATCTATAATCAGATGACTACCTTGGATACCTCATATTCAAGGTCAGACAGTGGGATCCGAGGTTGGATAGTGGGATCTGAGATCAGATTTCTGCCCCAATCCCTCAGATGCTGAATAGTCGCATCAGATAATTGGTATCCTATTGGATTCTAGGATTCACTAGTCGGATACCAACAGTATCCAATGCCACCAGTTATGTAAGAAAATTGGTAGTATGTGATAGTATCCATTTATATTGGATGCAATCCAAGCAACACTAAATATTATGAATATATTAATAGATTATATTGTGAATAATACATGGGGTGGTGTATGTTATGAGGATTTAATACATACCCATAGTGTGTGATGCTATGTAAACTCCAAGAGCAAAGCTCAAAAGGTTTATTCAGGCATCACCCACCAAGGGTGTGTATTAAATTCAAGTAACCACATCACCCATGCTTTATTTTATATTATTTCTGACCATCAGTTTTTTCTCTCTGAGTTATTTGTTTGTGAGCTCCCCCCCCCCGTCTGTATGTTTCAGTCTTCCCCCAATCTGGTTTACTGAGTTATTTTGCACCACCATGGCAAAAATAGTAAAGTTAAGGAAAGTTGATTTGTTCCTTCTAATCAGGTTGTAGTAGTCTGAAATTGAGGAATCCCGAAAAGAAACTGCTCTGTCGTGCTTTTTTCTTTGGTAATGTGTGAGCCACAGAGATGGCAGTCACTTGGTGGAACCTATTCCAGTTCAGAATTATATTTCAAGTAACATTTCATGTCAGGCACATGCTTAGATTATGCAGAGCATTATAATGAAGAAAAAACTAAGGTCTTTTTTTTTTTTCCCCCACGGCTGTCCACAAATCGAATGTTTGTGAGTGTGTTAAATTGACACTGTCAACCTTTTTTGCATCATATTATTTATGCAATAAGGCATGACAGGGGGTGCGTTATGGTGGGATAATGGCCCACCTTAGGTGGGTTGAAGCACGAGGCAAAGCCAAGTGCTTCTACCACCCAAGAAGGGCCGTTAGCCCACTGTAATACACTCCCTGGAGTGCCTTATTGCGATTATGAAATGAATCTTTCTTAGTGCATTGAATGTATTTTTTAAACATATTTTGTTGATATACTTTCAGCTGGGTCATTGTGCTAGGATAACGGCCCAGCTGAAAGTAGTTAGTTAGCTTATTTAGTTTATTTGCCCCAACGGGTAGCGGTCACGATCCAGCCATAGCACCTCTACGGTGCAAGAAGCCTGATCCACCCCCCCAAAGAGATAGATAAGGTGCCACTTGCCCCCACGGGCAGCGGTCATGATCCAGCCATAGCATCTCTACGGTGCAAGGAGCCTGATCCACCCACCCCCCAAAGAGATAGATATGACGCTTGAAAAATTGCCACAATTTCTCTGGGCTGTGTGAACGCTGAACCGGATCATCACTTGCAATTTGCTGTTTTCAATTTCAGCGCCTTCTCAGGGTAGCGCTATTGGCTCCACACCTGTGTAGAGCTCCCTGATTGGCTGGTCTCACTCACCTGAGACAGGAGCACCTGAGACGTGTGGCTTAATGTAAGCCTGCATCCCTGTACTCGGCTTCTAATTTATATATTTTAATTTAGCCTGTTCTGCTCGGCCTGTGTAAAGTAACTTACCATTGCCCCTCGCTGCAGTTTCTATCCAACTGTATGTGCACTGATTCAGTGCTAGCTCTGCAAACTTCCCTTGATTTTTTTCTCTGAGTTATTTGTTTGTGTCCCCCCCATCTGTATGTTTCAGTCTTCCCCAGTCTGGTTTACGGAGTTATTTTGCACCACCATGGCAAAATATAGTAAAGTTAAGGAAAGTTGATTTGTTCCTTCTAATCAGGTTGTAGTAGTCTGAAATTGAGGAATCCCGAAAAGAAACTGCTTTGTCTTGCTTTTTTCTTTGGTAATGTGTGAGCCACAGAGATGGCAGTCACTTGGTGGAACCTATTCCAGTTCGGAATTATATTTCAAGTAACGCTTCATGTCAGGCACACACTTAAATTATGCAGAGCATTATAATAAAGAAAAAACTAAGTTTTTATTTTTTATTTTTTTCACGGCTGTCCACAAATCGAAGGTTTGGGAGTGTTAAATTGACACGGTTAACCTTTTTTGCATCATATTATTTATGCAATAAGGCATGACAGGGGGTGCATTATGGTGGGATAATGGCCCACCTTAGGTGGGTTGAAGCACGAAGCAAAGCCAAGTGCTTCTACCACCCAAGAAGGGCCATTAGTCCACCATAATACACTCCTTGGAGTGCCTTATTGTGATTATGAAATGAATCTTTCTTAGTACATTGGATGTATTTCTTAAACTTATTTTGTTGATATACTTTCAGCTGGGTCATTGTGCTAGGATAATGGCCCAGCTGAAAGTAGTTAGTTGGTTTAGTTTATTTGTTCGACAGAAAGTCACTACAAAGAATCAACAATACATTTTTACAATCATCCAACAGATCATAAAATACAATGATACAATAAGTCTTCATTTAAAAAATTAATAGTATAAGACTGAAACTGTTCATTTGATCCAGTAATTATTACAGTTAGAAATGGGGTTACATAAAAATTAACAATTAATAAATCTTTCCCCTAGGCCAAGGCCAATTTGAAATCCAATGTGAGACTTATAATTCGTCTTTTGAGTTTACATCCCATCTCATAGAACAACAAACAAAGCAGAAAAAACAGCAGAAAATAGCAATATCCAAATGATACTCCAGTTAAAACATCATTACTGGACAGCAAATAATTTTTTAATTATATTCAGAGGGGCTCCAGACATCCTAACCCATCCGTAGCACCACTCAGGGACTCCATCAATCCAGGCCCTCAGTCTAAAAGGATAGCTAAAAACAACAGAAATATCTCCAATTCCTCACCTGTTAGCAATTTTAGACCTATATAGTAGCTCCCTTTCTGGAGGGAAAGCCTCTCTTTTAGGCTACAAGGCCAATTGGGTCTCATTATGCCAAGAAAGATGATTGGAGACTAAACTCGTCATTCAATTAACATACCAATACTGATAGTCTCATGATCATGTCCCAGGTCATACTAACATGAGCTAATTATGTTGACCTACCCAAATTCTATCATGCTCATTATTGTTTTACCAGATTCATAGATGTTAGAACTAGGCGCCAATGTTCAACTACCATTAACAAACAGTTCATTGCGTTTGTCTATCAGTTCCATCAATTTAGGATTTCAGTTAGAGTAAACAACACTCCCTTTCATACAACAATAGTTCTCTGATAATGTTCCGCTCTCCTATTTGACAATTTTCAAAACTCACTTTGTATAAGTAGCCAATAAACATACTGTAAAAATAATCCTAAACGCTTAATCATTTAAACAATTTCTGAAGATTTCTAAACATTTCAAATGTAGTTAAAAAAAATAGACTTATGTAGAACATTGTACAAACATACAAACATATAAAGTTTGCCAGTAAACTGAGGCCCAAAAATCCACAGAGCCCACGCAAATGCGCAGCCAGCACCCAGATTATTTTCAAAAGGTCCAATTAATCTAGGAGTCACTCAAAAATTAATCAAGAAGTCACTCAATTTTCAAGATGCGGCTCCAAATTAATAAATTCTAAAGTTCATATGGACTATATCATGCCACGTAGTTCTATTTATCATACAACATCAGTGTCTCCTTCTTACACAAGTACATAGTAGTGACAGTAGTTTTAATTTGAAGTCCTGGCTCACCTCTCTTAACAGAATTCAAAGGAGCCTATAGTACCTTAGAAAGAGAAAATCCTCCATTTTACTTCATTTTTATTCCTGCCATTATAAGTTTTAGTGTTCCATACCCTGACCAGCCGATATTTATTCAGAGTGAACTCCTTTGGGGGAGGACAAAATCCTTTCCTTTAACCCCAAAAGTACATACCCACAAAATCTGGCGAGCAAGGTAGACACTAAATACTGCTACCTTTTGGCATTTTTCATGCAGTGCTGTGCGGCCCATAAGTTTCAGGAAGTTTTCACCGTCTCCTGCTCAGGGGTCTAGTATAAATAGTATAGATTTCCAGCCAATAAATGATTTTCAGGCATTACAGTTTTGCTGCTTCCAATGTCCTCTATCTCTCCTTTATGCACCTGTTCCAATTTCACCTGAGACGCTCAACTTTTCCATCATGGTCCATCATACAGTATACCTAAAAAAGAAAAAGAATCACTTTCTGAGCGTAATAAATAGTATCACATAGATTTCAAGCCTCCAGCCCCACTAGGCAACGCTGGCATACCTGTAATGCTTTTAAAAATCAGCTCGTAGCACTCTTGGGTGCAAAAATCCAGTATTCAGCTCTCCTCAGTTCTCCTTGGTCTTTTTTAATAACCAACATTAGTATCATCACTGATAGGAGCTTCTTTGTTTAAAACAACCTTTTCTTGCCAGTTTTGTTAGCAACACTAGTCGATAGTATTAATTCTCTCCCACAAACATCATTTAATACAGCCTCCTATCTCTCCACTACCCTGTTTGTTTTAGCTTACTTGCAGCGTATCAGCACTACTCATCCAGATGCCGAAAACCAACCACCGTCTGATCGCAAACTTCAGCAATAGTTGGATTACTATTAATCGATGCTAGTCTAGCTATCAGGCTGCAAAATTTACTTAGATTTAGAAACCATTTGGATAAATAATACTGGTTTCATTCATAAATCCGAGAGGAGAAAAGTTTCCTATGCAGCATTTGGGGAGCAACAAGCATGCTGCAAGGAGTGGAGCAGCGCTGCGGCCATCTTGCTTCCCCCCCCCTTCCGATCAGCCGGGATGCTCAGCTGAAAGTAACTCTTGGCCAGTCAGAAGCCAGCATTCTTTCTACCCATTTCATAATTCTGTTTAAAAACCCACATTTTATGATTGCTAACCTTTTCTAAAATTCATTGGTTTTGCTGGTCATTTTATCTGCCTCCTTTTCTAGTAGAACTGAATGCATGTCAGTGGTGCAGTTATACCCATAGAAACATAGAATTTGACGGCAGATAAGGACCGCTTGGCCCACCTAGTCTGCCCATTTTCCTACCTAACAGATAAGCTGCAGATCCTAATTAACCAACTGCTTACTTCCTCTTACCCCCAATAGGACTGCCTTATGTCTGTCCCATGCATTCTTGAATTCCCCCACTGTTCTTGACTCCACGACCTCCTCAGGGAGGCTGTTCCATGCATCCACAACCCACTCTGTGAAAAAATATATTTCCTCACATTACCTCTGAGCCGTCCTCCCCCTATCTTCAAATTGTGCCCCCTTGTTCTTGCACCTTTCATTTTCTGAAAGACTCCACCCTCTTGGACTTTGTTGATTCCCTTGAGGTACTTGAATGTTTCTATCATGTCCCCTCTCTCCCTCCTTTCCTCAAGGGTATACATATTAAGCTCCTTTAGTCTCTCTTCATATGTCTTCTGGTGCAGACCCTGCACCATTTTGGTTGCCCCCTCCTCTGGACAGCCTCCACTCTGTCTATGTCTTTATGGAGATGGGGTCTCCAGAACTGCACACAGTACTCCAGATGGGGTCTCACCAACTGTCTGTACAGAGGGATAACAACTTCCTGTTTTCTACTATTGATGCCTCTCCCTATGCATCCCAGTATCCCCCCAGCCTTCCTTACTGCCTTCTCACATTGCTTGCCCACCTTTAGGTCATCTGATATAATTACCCCAGGTCCCTTTCCATTTTTACTGTTGTCAGTATCTCACCCCCCATTGTGTACTCTTCCCCTGGGTTTTTGTTTCCCAGGTGCATTACCTTGCACTTCTTTGCATTGAATCTGAGCTGCCATACATTTGACCATTCCTCCAACCTTGCCAAGTCCCTTCTCATCCTTTCCACTCCATCTGATGTATCAACCCTGTTGCAGATCTGTGTGTCATCTGCAAAGAGACATACTTTTCCTTCCAGTTCCTCTGCAATGTCACTTATAAAGACATTAAAAAGGACCAGTCCCAGTACTGAACCCTGCGGTACCCCGCTAGTAACCCTCCTTTCTTCACTGTGGACTCCATTTACTACTACCCTTTGCGTCCTTTTGTCTAGCCAATTTTTTATCCAGGCTACCACCTTGGGACCCACTCCAAGGCTGGCTAACTTTGTATTAATCTTTGTGTGGGACTGTATCAAATGCCTTGCTAAAATCTAGGTAAGCCATGTCCACAGCCCCTCCCTGGTCTACTACTTTGGTCACCCAGTCAAAGAAAGCTATTAGATTCGTCTGACATGACCTTCCCATCTTGAATCCATGCTGCCTTGGGTCCTGTGCCCCACTGGCCTCTAGGTACTCAACAATTCTTTCCTTCAGAAGTGATTCCATCATTTTACCTACCACTGAAGTCAAACTAACAGGTCTGTAGTTTCCTGCCTCTGTCCTGCTCCCACTTTTGTGAAGAGGAATCACATCTGCCCTCCTCCAGTCCTTAGGTACCACCCATCCTCCCATGATTTGTTAAAGAGAGTAGCTCGATGTGTCATTAGTTCTACCCTTAGTTCTTTTATAATTCTTGGGTGAATCCCATCAGGCCCCATTGCTTTGTCCACTTCAATTTTATTAGTTCTTTCAGAACCTTTCTTCTGTAAATGAACTGGTATCACCCCCATCTTCAGAGTGTTTCTCTTGTTTGGTTTAGGTACTTCCCCCTCCTCTTCCTTTGTGAATACTGAGCAGAAATATTTGTTCAGTATCCCTGCTTTTTCATTGTCACCCTCTACCCACATTCCCTCCCCTTTATTAGGCCTCAGTATCCCTCCTTTGGTCTTTCTTTGCTCCCTAATGTACCTATAAAAGGTCTTATCCCCCCTTCTTAACAGAGTTGGCTATCCTTTTCTCGGTTTGGGCCTTTGCTATTCTGACTGCCTTCCCAACCTCTTTCTGCTTTAACTGATAAAGTTCTCTGTCCTTCTCCTTCTGTGTTTCCTTATATTTCCTGAATGCTATCCTTTTCTCCTTAACCTTCCCTGCCACCTCATTTGAGAACCATAGCGTTTTTTTCCTTTGGTGTGTTTTGTTGATTTGCACTACACAAAGGCTTGTTGCCTCTGTGATGGCTGTTTTGATTACTCCCCATTGTTCCTCCACCCCTCCTTCTTGCCTGTTTGCTAGTGCTTTTCTGAGGCACTCTCTCATTTTCCCAAAGTCAGCCCTCCTAAAGTCCAATACTCTTGTGTAACCCCCCTGCAAATGGGGGTTCCCAAAAGACTTCCAGGAGCTTGCTTGAATGCTCCAAGCCTGAATGGTGTTTGGCATTTAAGCCATTTATCAGTGAGTGTTTTTAGAACCTCTGGTACTGTCTCTTTAAGAGCTGTCTGCTTGCAGACATAATTAGTTTGTATGGGGACTGTGTGTTTCTTTTAATTGAGTACCACTCAAGCTGCTGCTAATTCACTTCATTTTTGCAGTCACTAGAGTGCAAAGGAACCTATCTGAAAGATGTAACTGTTTGCCAGAAATTATTTAGAGTAATAATGAAATTACAGTTTGTCTAACCTGCTTTCTTTGCAGTCAGAACTGTGTCTGCTAGTTCCCCATTCTAGTTTTGAACTGCTGAACTGGACCAATCAGTGTGGGTAAGCTAGCTCTAAAATGGTGCCTTGGACTAATCAGAACTTGGACTCATAATCTGAGCCAGCCACAAGAGGATTGTATGGGCAGTGACTTGGGAGATGTAGTTTAGACTTCAGTGCCTTTTGGACCAACAGCAGCAGTCTATTGTGAGTGACAGCCAATCCAGTCAAGAACTGGGAGGAACTCAAAGGAAGTGCCCGGTTTTGTCAGTTGGAGAGTCAGTTGAGCTTTGGCAGTGAAGAAGGAAGGAGCCCTGTGCTTTTTCAGTGTGCAGTTTTAGTCAAAAAACGTGTGTAAGGCCCAGAGTTCCGGTCTGCAGCTTGTGTAACAGCTTGTTAGGACTGAATCCGTCCTGTGAAAAGAATCAAAGGATCTCTGAAGAGTAGAAACCAGGCTCACCCTGTAGAAGACTGGAGGAATGGCTGAAAATTGCACTCGGTCTGTCAGGAACTGAATCTGCTGTGTGTTCTCCGGGTATTGTGCAGTAATTGCGATCGGATACAGATGCAGCCTGCCTGGTATAGTGCTTTCTTTTATATGGATGTGTGCAGAGGTTTGTGTACCTCAAGTGAGCCCTGCTGACATTGAAGGACCCTATCTTATTTGGAGGTCGAGTACTAATTCAGGGTTGCTCCCTGTTGAATTGCCACATTAAATCCAAATGGAATTACTGTACTGCTGACTGTTTAATTCTCCTTTCTCTGTGTGAAAGGGCCCCTACCAGCTGCCACGGTTTGGACTAGCCACTAGGGCTTGGGTACCCAGGGACAGTAACTGATAGGGATAGGCCTGTGCACAGAGCCATAGGTAGATTATTAGAGTGATAAGCTAATTAACCTGATTTCCCCTGTCCTTGTTATATCCCCTAAATAAATCAGAGCTGCTTGTTTCAGCAAAGTTATACTGCCTGAGGTATTTGTCTATGTTAAAAGTACTGTACTGTGATTGTTGCACTGTATCTCATTTCACAGGAGGTCCCAGTGCGGAACCAGACCTGGGGTAAGTGTATACTGTGAAGGTAATTCTGATATATAGTGTGGGCCACTAGTGGGAAGAAAGGGGGGTTGCAGTGTCCCAGAGGGCTGTGACCAAGTTAGTTTAACTATTGCAAACCCTGACCTCTGGGTGGAGGCACCCGCCATTGGATCCAGGCCCCTCAACCTGTTAGTGGCAAATCAGGCAGGGGTAGTAGCCCCTGGGATAGCGCCATCTAGGGGTTACACTTGCTTTTGTATGGCTTGATTGTATGGCTGTGTTTATCGTGAACCACACTGTTTGGTGGTCACTTGTTCCCAGATGGCTACCCACTTCTAAATCTGAGATTCTTTCTCTGTCCTCATTTGAGAGTACCAGGTCTAAGATTGCTCCTTCCCGAGTGGGTTCCAATACTAGCTGTCTGAGGCATGCCCCCTGTAGGGCATCAAGAATGACCCTGCTCTTGGATGTGCCTGCAGTAAAGGTGCTCCAGTTAACATCTGGCATATTCAGGTCCCCATCAACAATATCTCCCCTTTTTCTGCCATTCTAAGGAAGCCTTCTATCATTTCCTTGTCCATTCCCTCCCCCTGAGATGGGGGTCTGTATACAACCCCCATGCGGATTGTGGTGCCATTTCCTGTCTCCATGGTGACCCAGAGTGTCTCATCTGCTCCCTGTTTACTCTTTAGTTCTGTTGCTTTGATCCCTTCCTTTACATAAAGAGCTACTCCTCCTCCTCTTTTACCCTCCCTGTCCCTCCTGTAGATTGTGTATCCTGGTATATTGACATCCCAGTCAGGGCTGGATTAACAATTTGTGGTGCCCAGGGCAATTTAGAATTGTGGGGCCTCCTGTGACTTAACCAATAGGCCAGAGGTTTGGGGGCCTATGCGCCCTCCGAAAGCTGAATTATTTTTGATACCTTAAAATGTATTTGGAGGGGCTTCCAGCTACTCTGAATGCCATTATTGGGGTGGAAGGTGACTCCCATATGATCCCATAGCAACCCCTTGCAATATGGTTCTTACTATTACTGCTCCTTCATGTGATAGGTTCCATGGTCAGAGTCAGACACACTGTTAAGTCTGTAGTCTCACCCTCAAAAAATTATCTATTTCCATTCATTAGTAAAGAAGGGAATTATATTATTTTAGAGGGTGAGATTAGAGCCTTAACAGTGTGTCTGACCATGGAGCCAGCCAGGCAGGAGCCTATCATATGTTTAGAATTAATTTGGTCCAACTCTCTAGGAATTCATTTGAAACCATCTCAGTCTGCTGCAGTGCAACCTGCTGCGATCCCTAAACAGCACATTACTTAGATGACCGAGAACAAGATTAAAGGTACTATTGGATCTTATTCTGCTTGCATGGACTCTCCTTCCATCTTTCCAAGGAAGGCAGTTACATGCTGCCAGTGTGGCTGATTCAGCTCCTAACCATTCTACCCGACTAACTCTCACCCGGTACACCAGTTTGTTGCTCCAATACATCTGATTCAGCTTCCACCAGCTTTTCACTACTCCTGTCTGTCTATCAACGACTGCATTTTGATGTTGAAATGTTGCTGAATAAGCCCCTACTGCTCTTCCTCTTGTCCACCCTGGGTAGCCTGCCATTTAAATATGTCAGTCATCCTTAGATCAGTTGGCTGGTGTACCTGGTGTTGTGCTGGACAGCAGGTAGTGGTGGGTGCTGCTGTGAGGGACAAGGAAGGTAACCCAGATACAAACCTGCTGCAGTTACTGTGAATGTTTGCTGGGGTCACAGTACTGACCACAGTCAGCAAAAAACCTGAGTAACTGTGGCTGCCTTACAAAATTTCACTGACTGGTGGCATGATGACAAACAAAGCACTGGCGGGAGAAGCGAGAGATGCTGGCTGGTGCAATGAGAGGCCAAATTTCTCCCACTCCCTCTTCCTATAGTATGACCCTCTTCTCACATCATTTTATTTAGAATCTTTTTAAATAACAAACAAACATTCAGTTGCAGTTGTTCATCAGGTGCATTATTAATTATTTTTTTTACCTGACAAAGTCAAGAAGAAGGTAAATAGGGCAGGCACTAGTGGTGGTCTGGGCAGGCTGGATTTGATGTGGGTCTGCTCTGCTGACTGATCGTGCTCCTCACTGGTGGCTCCTACTACTCGATGACCTCTCCATCTCTCTGACACAAGGTGGTGGCAGGCACGTTCTGCACTGCTTTGGCTGATAATTCAGCTTCTGCTGGCAGTAGCACTGCTGCTGACTGTTTGTGTTTATCTTTTTTTTTGTTTAAAGTAAAAATTTTCTGGACCATGAGACCTGACTAGACTGAGTCGATGGCCAGGCCAAACAGTGGGCCTAGTGCTGAGGCACAAGTGATGTGGAGTGTGGATGATTGGTCTTTCTCTCTCTCTCTCGATGGTGATGACAGGAGGCTTTCTGAGAAGAAATGAATTTGGTGTTGCATGGCGCCATGTCCTGTTATCCAGGTGGGACTTATTTCACGTGAGCATGATGTGACCACCATGCACAGTGCGTGATGCATGGATCTGAGGGCTGACGGGACAGAAAAGTTATGGTCTGGGAGGGTGGTCGGGGCAAAAAATCAACAGACCACATTGGAACTATTTCATTGGCTAGCATGTTGTGCTTCACCTGCAGAGAGAATGTCCATAGGGAAATAAAAATGCTGCAAAAGGTGAGCCATTTGGACCATCAAGGCAGCGGAGCAAACAGACGGTGGCAGCCACAGATGATCAACCCAACCCCCCCCACAAGGTTTAGTCACTCAGTGGGAAAGTACAGGGGGCAGGGAAGAAGAAAAAAAAAAGAAATTAATGACCCGTCAAAGTATGGGGCCCAGGGCAATTGCCCCTTCTGCCCTATGGTTAATTCGGCCCTGATCCCAGTCATGGTTCTCTGTGTACCATGTTTCTGTGACTGCCACAATATCCATGTAACCCTCGACCTTGAAGGCCACTAGTTCAGGGAGCTTGTTACACAGACTATGGGCATTGGTACTTCATCACCCTCCACTTTTTGTTGTCCTTACCCCTTTTAGCCCCATTCCTGTCCTTGCTGCCTTTGCCTTTTTTCACATTTACTTCTGTCCTGCTCCCTAATGACTTCTCTACCTTGGTGTTTACCTCACTGATTACTGTTGTTTGTAGGGGGAGGCTGGGATTTCCCTGCCCTTTTTCAGTGCCTCCCCTCTTGGCTAGTTTAAATGTTTGCCAATGAAGCATTTAAACCTCTCACCTAGGATCCTGGTCCCCCCTGGACAGATGCAGGCCATCGCACCAGTATAGGTCTGCATCCCTCCAGGTGGCTCCCCAGTCCCCAATGAAGCCAAAACGCTGAGCTCCACACCAGTTTTTCAACCATTCATTGAATTCCCTGGTGAGGAATACCCTAGCATCACCCTTGCCATAGACAGGCAGCACCTCAGAGAAGGTTACTGTATGCACTACTTGTCTAAGGCCCCCTCCCCAACTGTACAAACTCCACTTGCACTGCTCTGATCCCATTCCTAGCTAGGTCATTTGTCCCTAGGTGGGCAATGACATCCAGCTCCCTCCCTCATGCAGCTGCTCCCACGATCCTTAGGATTCGCTTCCTGTCCCTCCAAGCCATGATGCCAGGCAGGCACCTTACCTCCCTTTCCCCTTCCTCCCCCATTTCTACCCCCCTAACGATTGAGTCCCCCACCAGGAGTTGTTTCCTTCCCCTGTGGGGTCTCATGCCACCCTCCTGTGGGTCTCCTTTGTGAAGGTTCCCAGCATCCTCCTTGGTCTCCACTGCAGGTGCCTCCATAGAGGAACCACTATCCACCAGAAGAGCGAATGAATTGTGGAGGGGTATAGCTGGAGGGATGCAACTCTGTTTCACCACCCTCTCCCTCTCTCCCTGAGCCCACCCTGGTCCAGCCTCTCGTCTTTCTTGGCAACCTCTGAGGTAGTGGCATTGGCCCTGGTGGTCTCTGGGTGGGGGAGGAGGTTTCACGAATCCTAGCCAGGTCAGCCTGGGAGCCGGCAACCCCTCCTCAGACCAGAGAGGTGCTCTACAAATAGAGGCACCCAGCCTCCAGAATGTCTCCCGGAACACCGCCGCCCACAGCCAGCCATGGTAATCAAACCACCCTATCATGTCTATTTTGTGTCCTCTCCTGTTTCTCTGTATGCTTACTCTCTCCTCTCCTTACAACTCTCACCCTTCCTGTTCTGGGACAGTAACTTCCTATATTCTTCAGTAGCCTCCTTCTTCCTTGCTCAGTGTCAGACCACCAGCAGCTGGGGGGAGAGTGAGCTACTTTTTCCCTTTAGGGTTGACAAAACCAATGTTTCTCTATGATCCTTCCCTTCCTACTGCCAAATAGGAAGATCCTATTGACAGTCATATCCAGTGGCTATAAAAGTAGAACTGGCTTAGGGTGGCTGGCTGGGATGGAGGGCAATTAGTAAGAAAAAAGGCTAGCAACAGGAAGTTGTAATTTGAGTCACCTGCTTTTTATAGTGTCTAAGCCACACCAACAATTAAGCTCTCTCTCCTCCTACTGGTTTAGCAAAGTAAACTGTTACAGAACCCTTCCCAGCACAGAACACACACTGACTTTCTTTTCTTTCTTTTTTTTAAACCCTAAATAAGACCCCTTCTACTTCTAATAAAGTATCTGTTTGCTTAATGTCAACAGACACTGACTCCTGCTAAGATACAAGTGTTAAATTAATAAGAAAATGTAGCTTTTTTTAGACTGTTTTTTAGAATCAGCCAATTTCTCACCAGAGATGCCAAGAAACAACTGGTCCAATCCATTTTCCTATCATTGGTTGATTACGCTGACTTCCTCTACAGCCAATGCCCCAACTCTTACATGGCTAAACTGGACACACTCTACCATCGAGCACCGAGGTTTATAACGGGGACTCCCCTTCGACACACATCACTGCACCCTATATGCGGCAGTGGGATGGACATCACTAAAGTTCAGGTGCCACAGAAACGCCGCTCTCTGGACCTATAGAGCCATCTCTAATAAGCTGCCTTACTATATCTCCTGCTGTCTTCCCTGGTATAATTGGGAAATACGTTAAAGTTACTCAGCTATTACACTTAAAGTACCCAAAGCAAAATCCGCTTCGGCAGGGTAGCCATAAGCTTTCGTCTACCTACCTTATGGAACGATCTACAAAACCCTCAAATTAAGCACTCTAATCAGTATAAATGCTTTCAAGATGCTTTATTTCGTATAATCAGAGAAGTATGTAACTGCTTCACCCACTCAGACCCAGTACTGGTATATAGCCACGCTAGACCCAATTTTAAGTACTGACCCCCAGCTTGCTCCTCACCAGCCTAATTGTTTCTCTCTTATCCCCTGTCTTATCAACACTAGGCCCATCCATCCCTTATTCTTCCTTTCCAACCTCGGATAGGAGCTCACTACCCTGGGTTGTGACATCCTACCATGCCCGTGCTATAGCATTCAATCCCGGCTCACACATACTCCTTTTCCATCCACCTTCTCTACATCCAGCTTTACCAACTCCTTTCTGTGCACTGCCCTCCTAGCCTTTCTCCCTACTTCCCTCCCTTTCTTCCCCCTACCTTCACCTCTACCTGGTGTATATTTTTTTTTATTTTTTCTTCCACATTTCCTCCTGCAACCTTAGATAACCTGCTTTATCTTCCCTATAGACACTTCTATGTATGTAAATACCGTGTAATCTGTACAATATCTGTATAATTCTATGTACATATGAACTTTTTTTTCTTCCTCTCTGTAAAGAGTATTATCTGTATTGCCTTGTAAATACCTGTGTTGACCTGTATATACAATTGTTCATGCTCCACCCAGGTCCATCTTGCAAATGAGCTTCTGCTCAACGATGAACGCCTGGTTAAATAAAGACTTGATTGATTGATTGATTGAGCTTCTTTTAGTTAGCTGCGTTCTGTTCTACAAGCAAGACTAGCAATAAGAAGTTGTAATTTGAGTCACCTGCTTTTATAGTGTCTAAGCCACAGCCCCAATTAAACTCTCTCTCTCTCTCTCTCTCTCTCCCTCTCCCTCTCCCTCTCCCTCTACCTCTACCTCTCTCTCTCTCCCTCTCCTCCTGCTAGTTTAGCAAAGCAAACTGATACAGAGCCCTTCCCAGCACAGAACACACAATGACTTTCTTTCTTTTCTTTCCTTTTTTTAAACCCTAAATAAGACCCCCTTCTACTTCTAATAAAGTATCTGTTTGCTTAATCTCAACAGACAATGACTCCTGCTAAGATACAAGTGTTAAATTAATAAGAAAATGTAGCTTCTTTTAGTTAGCTGCTTTCTGCTCTACAAGCAAGGCTAGCAACAGCAACCTTGTTTTGTTTCAAATCCTTGATCTACATACAAGTATTGCATAATTCTTGAACATCAGAAGCACTCCCAAACAGTGCAGCCACTCATGATGCAATAGTCTCTATTCCCAGTGCATAATTAGTGGCTTGACTGTGTTGGGGTTGTTTCTAAGTCCAGGAAAGATACGGTGAGAGTTGATAAAGTAATGTAAGCAAATGTTTTTGTATGGTAACACCAGTATGGTGGGCAGTCTGTTTTTCACTTTTTAAAAGAAAAAAAAAGGAAGGAAGGGAACATTGTTTAACCAGGAGTAGCACACTAAGCCGAAGCTTGTTTCCAGATGTGACCTGGGAGCACAAGGAAGTTAAGTGACTTGCTTAGGATCACACAGTATGCACCTAGGCGGCTGTGGGATTCAAACCCAGGTCTTCAGATCTGCAGCTCAGAGCCTTAACCCACTGCGCTATACTGCGTATCAGAATTAAACTGCCAGCTACACCAGCAGTCTCTACAGAATGTGAACAATCATATGTTTTTTTTAAACTAGCAACATTTTGAGGCCTAAGGGGGTTTAGTTGACAGTGTCCTTTTAACAGCAGCAGCCCATTCAGTGAAAAACCACCATCTCACACAATGCTGCACTCGAGAGTGTCTCAAGACTGCAGCAGCTCAGCACTGTGCACGTTTGCTATAATAACTGGATGGTCATTGAGGTAAATAACTGGCTATCTCAGTAGAAAAAAATTGATGGCTAGTTATTATATATTATAAAAAGTGATAGAAGAGATAAAATAAAAATGTATTTGCATACTGTGCTTTGATAGAGAGACTTGGATGGGGGATAGGCAAGAGAGATTTATTATATATACTTTGATGTTCAAAGAGTGGAGATAGAGTCCATTTGGTGAAGGTGAATCTGCAGACTATTTCATACATGGGAGATACTGTAGATGAATGAATGAGCACCAACAAAGACAAAAGAGAGAGGGACTGAAGTAAGAAGGCAGGCAGAAGAGGAGCAAAGGAATCATGTCAGAATGAATGGAGTGATTATTAGATCACAAGCTGGCCCAGAGGCACAGAGGGCTGAGGCACTATACGCCTTGTCTCTCACTATGCTGGCAACCCAGGTTCTGGAATGAGCTCGGGTCACGAGGTTGGCGAGGGGTGGAATTGAGCATCCGATGGACCCGGGTGGGGAGCGATGCCTGCTATACCCTGGCTGCCACCTTGTGGAGGCCGGGTGGCAGCTTCAGAACTCGAGTGGCGTGGAAGGGAGGGGCCGTGGTTCTGTAGCAAGTGCACACCTCTATGCGCACTCGCCTACATGCCACCATGGCAAGGGGACAGGAGAAAACAGAGGAAAATCGTGGTCACAGGCTATATGAAGCCTTGCTCTGTGTTGTCACTGGCTTGCTGACCCACCAAATCTGGATACAGGGTCTCCTGGTGGGGGGAAGATGACACTCCACTTCCTGGCCTTACCATGGGGGGCAAATGTAGGGGATATGGGGTTTGGTGGGCTTGGGAGGCAGGTGCTGGGCGGAGGAGACAGGGACATGGCTAAGCAGCTGTCTGTGACACACCCGGGGAAAAATGTATATAGGAAATAAACAGTTGTTAGACCACAAAAAGGTGGCCTAACATTGTGACACATGGACCCTCTCCCAGGACCTTCCATCCCCCTGGATCACCCCCCGGGGGAGGGTCTGCCCATCTACCTGGCGGCCTTTCTACAATTAGTGGGTGGGTCCGGAGGAGAGATGGTCCAGCTCTGGGGATGTGGGCAAGGTCCCTGGAACCCTCATCACCTTCTTGGTCCACTGAGGAGTTTTTTGTAGTAGTTGCCCCCTGGAGCATGGACGTGCAATGACGTCCGGGCACTGGCGTGCCGACGTTTGCCGCTGCTCCACCTCCTCATCTCTGCACCACGTGTTCCTGACACTGCCCTTGGTCTCCACCAGGGGACACCAAGGAGTGGTGCTAGCCCCAGATTCCTCCCTAGGAAGGGAGAGCAGTCCTCCGGATGTTCAATCCCTTCCTTCCCCTGCTGACCCCCTAGCGTCCCGGTCCTTCTCAAACTGGGTCACTGGTGTGGCACAAGGTGGCATCCAGTGCCTCAACCCTCAGCGCCAACGGGCCAGCTACATTGTGACTTTTTTGATGTGAACAGATGAAAAAAGTAGTGGGACTGCTGGGAGGCATCCAAGTGGCTGCAGACACAGAGTAACATACATTTGCATCCGAGTCTGCCCCCTTTGAATATCCTGCCCCACATGATACAGTAAAAAAAAAAGTAAGTAAATGCAGAAAAAGAAGTAGAGTAAGTACAGAACCCTGAATAACCCCATAAATTAAGGGATGGAAAGAAGATGAATGCTTATTTTCGTTAACAAAAGAGGAACAATTAGAGACAAGATTGGAACCGAGGAGTAAGGTACCAGAAAGGCCAGCAGAGATTTCAAGATGGTTGCAAAGAACAGAAAGATGAAATCAAAAGTTGCAGGCAGGTCAGAGAGGACTAAAAATGTGATGCCGGTGACCCGGGTTTGGGAACAAGCTTGGGTCAGTGGCGGCTGGCCGAAAGGAGGATTGAGGGTCTCTGAGGATGCTCTCCTCCTCTTCCTCCACCAGGGAAGGAGGGCAGCAAACTCCTTGCTCTGCTACTGCAATCTGTGTGTGAGTGGGGGTGGTGCAGGAGCTGCAGTGCGGGGAGAGGAGGAAACTGTTAAGTGCTTGGCAGAGGTGTGCACTTGCATGCCCTAGGCCTGAACTTATGTCCGTGTGCTGGCATCCTTGGGGGAGGGGAGGGGAAACTTATGGGGTAAATCCCCATCACCACTGCAGCATGATGGTCTCAGTGTCTAGACGGTGGTATATCCACCACGCCAGTGCACAAAGCAAAAAGTGTGTTTGGAAATGAAAGGGAGATGGTGCCTTTTGGCCTAGTGGAAGTTTGTTGCACATCCGTTCTGACTGCTGGGGTTCAGTACGAGACATGGTGCATGGATCAGGTGGCCAAGCTGGGAAATGGTGCCACTACTAGCAGTACGTCCAAGCCTGGGAAGGGGATGGTGCACCAGTTTGTGCCGTATTGACCCTTGAGATATGACGGTGAGCTTTCTCCCCCACAGGGTTAGCTGTTGTGTGTTAGGTTAAATCCAAAGTCTGACAGTGCCATCATGTAGGTGGAAGGGGGTGGAAGGGAACTACAGAAATGGGGAGAAACCCCACTGCTGACATCAAAATGATGGTCTGGGTACACTCAGGCCATGGATCTCACCACCCATACAGCTGGGCTTGCAGCAGACTAGACGTAATTGGGGTCTGGGATGTTGCCGAAGATCCAAAGAAGGTAGCCAGCACCTGGGATGGGGAGAAAATATCTCTGGACAAAAGAGGACCAAGAAAGGGAAGCAAGAACCTTGTTCCGTAGAAAGAGACTGTCTTAACTACTCTACGAAGGGCAGTATCAGTGCTATGAAAAGGCCAAAACCCTTTTGACAGGACCAGGTATTTTATTATACTCCCTGCCCATTCTCACTGAAACGGAGCCACCCACCTGGCATAGCAGTTGCTTAAGATGCCCTGGATATCAGTTTGTGGGACAGGGTTCATTCCACAGTGGGGTGCCACTTGAAATGGTTTATCTATCTTGGGAATGTCCACATTAGTCGGAGAAGGAATCACTCATCCCTCCACCTGCCAAAGCAGCTTTCTGCCACAAGACTGAAAGGAGCAGCTCTGTCTCGTCTTGGAGATACTGTTTTATGACAGGATGAGGTTACATTGCTACACTTCTCACTCACCCCTTCCCCCGTGAAACAAAGTTACCCACCTGATGTGGCATGTCACGAAGAGAGTCCCAGACATCAGTGTGAGATGCACACATTCCGCAGCACAGCACCACTTGTAAAGATTTCTATGTGAAACACAAAGAGAAGTAGGAAGACATTCCCCTGCAGCTGCCAGACCAGCATTCTGCCGCAAGGCTGAAAGGAGCAGCTCCTTCTAATCTTGCAACAGTAGTAGGGGATACTGTTTATAACTGGATGAAGTTACATGGCTACACCCCCACAACAAAGTCAGCCACCTGGCGTAGCGATTGAGTAAGAGAGCTCTAGACATCAACATGAGTGTCAGGGTTCATTGCACCAGTTGGGCACCACTTGTAATGATTTATATGCAAAACATCCACATGAGCAGAAGTCAAAAAAATGTCAAGCACTCTGCCGCTAGCTAAAAGGAGTAGCTCAGCCACAGCCTGGTGGCACTGGCAGAGCATGTCGTGCACCCATGCCAAAAACCAGTTTGTGTTGCAGCCTGACTCCCCTGTCCCAGACACACACACATACACACACAGCCACCCACCCTCAGGACAAGGTAGACAGATACACTGCAAAAGTCCAGCATCTATTTCTGGATGAGCAAATGGTTTCTAAGCAAATTGTGGCTAAAATAAGTACAAAGTATTCTCGTATGAAACCATCCCCAGTGCAGAATGAAAGGGGGTCAACAGGCTTCAGCCAGCACTAGACCTTCCTCAGGGGGCCTTGGTACGAGTCTGCAGGGGTGATAGTATCATATGAGAATACTTTGGAGGCAGTATAGCGCAGTGGTTTAGGGCTCTGAGCTGCAAACCTGGAGACCTGGGTTGGAATCCCACAGCCCCCACTTGCATACTGTGTGATCCTGAGCAAGTCACTTAACTTCCTTGTGCTCCCAGGTCACGCCTGTAAACAAGCTTTCAGCTTAGTGTGCCTTTCCTGGTTAAACAATTTCCACTTTGTAATTCTGTGCTATATTGCAGTTACAGTGTGGCCTTTTTAGCCACTGATAATTTAGCCACTGTATATTTAGCCACTGTTTATTTATTTGAATTGTTTAACCAGGAGTGGCACACTGAGCTGAAAACTTTTTCACAGGTGCAACCTGGGAGCACAGGGAAGTTAAGTGACTTGCTCAGGGTCACACAGTATGCAAGTAGGGGCTGTGGGATTTAAACCCAGGTCTCCAGATTTGCAGCTCAGAGCCATAAACCACTGCGCTATACTGCCTCCTTGTTTATTTAGCCACTGTATATTTAGCCACTATTTGTTTGGTGACTTTATTTATGTACAGTTTTTTGGGTAGGCCCATTGGAACCAAAGAGTTCCATTTTAAGGGGCGACTGGGATGTGATTCAGAAATGAAATCTTGGAATTTTGCAGTATACCTGCCTTGCCCTGAGGTTTGTGAGAGTGTGAGCACTCCCACATCCTGTTTGTGTTTGTTCTGGAGTTATCTGCTTCATGTGGATAGCACCAGCCTCATCACCAGTGCCCAGCTCCTGTTTGGACACTGTAGAACCTAGATCATGCTACAGAGGCATGGTGTTCAAGCTCTGTAGGGGAGGGTTTAGTTTGCTTGCCGCTTGGGTGGCTACTGTGAATAGAAGGGAGCACTGACATTGTGTATGGCCATGTGATGGGGGCTCCTCTCCCCCCATCCCAGAGCTGCTGGTGGCGGACTAACAGGACACTTTGCAGAGATGTTGAGCAGGGAGGACAGAGACCAAATCAGGGGGCAAATTATGCTGGGCTATATTCATGGCTCCCTCTCCCCGAACACGTCACTGGGTCCAACTCTGTCCTTGCTGTCTCCTATGAGTTAAAACAGACATGTGTTTCTTGGTCTGGGGGTGTTGTGCTGGCCTGGGCCCTGCCATGGGAAGGTTCCACACAGGGTGCCTAAATTGGGGAGCATATTCTATCTTGGAATCTGAGTTATAGAACTGGTGTCCCAACGAACAACTGCAGGGGAGTGGGGAGGGGCAGGGGTGGCCACAAGGTGGTGAAAGCTATCCTGGCAGGGGGATACAGACTCACTTTTAAGGGAAAAAAAAATAAGCTTCATCTAACCTTGCTAATAGGGGGGATACTGTTTTATATGAACATACAAAGTAGCCAGCAGAAGGCCATTTGGTCTATCAAGTCTGCTCATATTACAGGGTCCACAGCTTGAGCTAATGTCCCTGCCCTCCCTTCCCACTCCTCCCATGCTCCCTACCCATGATACTTACTTTCCCCCATGCCTATCCCAGCTTCTCTTAAAGCTGCTCACTGTCTTCAATGAGATGACCTCTTCTGGCAGTGCATTCCAAGTGTCCACCACCCCCCTCTCTGTGAACAAGTGCTTCCTGACCTCCCATTCTCCAGCTTAAGACTGTGCCCCCTTGTGTTATGGTTGCCACTCAGCTTAAAGAGACTCTCCTTATCAACCGTATTTGTCCCTTTCAAGGGCATACAGAGATATAGTCGTGGTGTAATTTGCCACAGACACTATGTTGCAGCCAATTCAGCGAAATTACTATTCGTCGCATGCTGAATTGGTCACGGGCAGAAAGGAGCGACCATGGCGATTTAGTGGAGACATTTTTCTTTCCCCATTCTACTTTATACTCTCCTACCCTCTCCCGTACCCAATGGCCGATCTTCATGACTAGGGAGGAGTGAGGGTACCACACCTGTCTGGACCTAGCCTCGCAGCCTGGGGGGAGGAGCGTAGGACCATATTTTCCCCCTCAAAAACTCGAAAAGACTGCCACTCACTGACAAGTCTAAAATTACACCACCACTACTCCACTCCACTTTGGGACAGCAGGGCTTAGCTTGCAGTTTGCAATACAGAATACCATAGAAAAGAAAGACTCACTAAATAAAAACCAAGCAACAGAACTGAACAAAATATTGCAGAGGTACCTTTTAAAACAAATACCATTTAAAGAGAGCAGCCACTATCTGCTTGTTAGTAGAAGTACAAATTGGTCAAATGTAGGAATCGGCTCTATTTTTACCAAAATTTTTTTAAAAAAAAGCATTCTGCTAATCTATTCTTTTAGCACAGGGTGTTAATTCTGTAGAAGGGTGGTCTACCCAACTACAATCACATTGTTCCTTCTGTTCTCCACACCAGCTCAACTTTGTCCTTACAGAAGCTGTGACCATTTGACCGGCGACAATAGCGCTCAACGGCCTTTGCGGTAACTATATTTTGTCCCCACAACCGAATGTCTGTGACATATTGTCCGCGACGTTATGTCCGGGGACAACATGTCTGTACATGCTTTCAAGTACTTGAAGGTCCCAATCATGTCCCCTCTCTCTCTCCCTCTCCTGTTTTCCAGGGAGTACATGTTCAGTGCCCTCAACCTCTCCTCGTACACCTTACCCTGCTGACCTGCTATCATCTTTGTAGCCCTCCTCTGGTCCTTCTCCAGCAGGTTTATGTCCTTTCTGAGGTGTGAGCACTAGTACTGAACTCTATACTCTAGATGCGGCCTTACCAGTGACCTGTACAAGGGCAGTATAACCTCCTCTCTCCTAGTACTGATGCCCCTAGATATACATCCCAGCATCTTGTTTGCTGCCTTTGCTGCTGCTTTCTTGCACTGCATGGAGTGCTTCAGGTCACTAGTGATCATTGCTCCCAGGTCCTTCTCCTCCTCCTCTGATGCAGATACTCGGACTCTACCCAGGTAGTACTCTGTCCTGGTATTATTGGCTCCAATATACATAACTTTGCATTTCTTGGCATTGAAGCCAAGCTGCCAGATCCTGGACCACCTCCCCAGCTTTTCCAGATCTTTCTGTAGGTCCTATATCCCTTCAGCTGTTTCCACTCTCCCGCAGAGCTTGGTGTCATCCTCGAATAGACACATTTTGCCCTTAATGCCATCCCCATTGTCATTGATGAAGATATTGAACAACACCAGCCCCAGTACAGAGCCCTGTGGGACCCAACTGTTACCTCTCTGGTACCAGATAACTCTGCTCCTAAAACCACCCTCTGTGTTCTGTCCCTCAGCCAGTTTTCCACCCACCTGGCCATCTTTTCCCCAATCCCTAGATCCACCAACTTCCTGATTAACCTTTTATGGGGCACAGAGTCAAAAGCCTTGCTGAAATTAAGATGGAGGATGTCTACCGCTTGGCCCCTGTCTACTGTTTTAGTGACACAAAGAAGTCAATCGGATTCGCTTGACATGATCCCCCCATAAACCCATGCTGCTTCGCATCCTGGAGCCCATGCTCCTCTAGATATTCCACCAACATTTTAGTATGGTCTCCATGAGCTTGCCCACAAAGGAGGTCAGACTGACTGGTCTGTAATTCCCTGGGTTATCCTTAGAACCGCTTTTGTGGAGGGGCACTACATGTGCTGTTCTCCAGTCCTGTGGTACCACACCTGACTCTAGTGAACTATTAAATAGGTCTGCCAGTGGCCCTGCCAGCTCCTCAGCCACTTCCTTTAGTACCCTTGGATGTACTGCGTCCAGGCCTGGTCATTTGCCCACCTTCAATGCCAGCAGCCCCTCTCTCACTCTATCCTTCTCTATCACTACATCTGTAGTTTTATGATGGGATGAAGTTACAGTGTTAAAACGCCTAACAAACAGAGTCTGGCACTCACCACCTCTGAAAACAGGACACCAAGCTCTCAAAAATCTTTTATTAAAATCACAATCGTGTGCATGTATGTATATGTGTGTGTATGTATGTATGTATGTATATATTGGGACTTATTCTATTCTATTCTATTACTTGCATGTGAATTTGATTACTGACATTGTAAATTTCCTCTAGCCGCCACCCTTACAGCCCCCTTTCCCATGCCTTCTGTTTCTGTTCTCCTCCAATATTGTCTTACACATCTTATTATGGTTATTCATTGAATTTTAATTGTCAATCATTTTGTCATCATGACTTCATTTGAACAGACAAATTTAATGTTAGTACCTACATGCCTTAGGCTTTGATAAAGGACCAGGCGGTCTGAAATGTGTCAGGCGGGCATTGTGCCATATGGGTGTCTGACAGTTTTAAATATTTTATATGTGATTGTTATTTTAATAAAATACAACAAAGCTGGAACAGATTTTTGAGAGCTTAGCGTCCTGTTTTCAGAGGTGAGTGCCCGACCACAAAGCTAAGCTGAGAGGTTCTGTCAGCCCAAAACAGTGCAAGACAACATTCTTATCCTGTAAGAGACACAGGACAGTATACATATTAATATATTATGAAGCACTGTAACTGCCTCCAGCGAGAAAAACACTCAGACAACTGAATTTTAGCTAAACTGATAATATTTATTTATCTTGGTTTTGTGCTTCCCCACGCTGGTGACTTGGCATATGGTACATTCTAGCAGCTCACCATTTACAGTGTGTTTAATGGCGGCAGGGAATCAAGTGCAGCTAGATCGCGTTATATTCTGAAACTGCAAGGTATATTAAGTAAAATGTAGTGGTTCCATCTGTCCCACTGCTAGATGTTTAATTCAGATGGCTACCATTACGTTTTAGAATGCCTGTAGTTTGAGTATACACAATTTGTGTCTGACAGCTGATGCCGCCACAATGATTCCGAGAGGATGAGTGAGAGAAGGCAGCATCACTGCGGCAGCAATCAGCTGTGCAGAGCAGTGCAAGGCAACAACTGTATGCTCCATAAGAGGTACAGTAGCACTGCGTTCTGACTGGTGGAGGCAGTTACAGTGCTTTATAATTTCAGATACACTGACCACCAATCAAAAATGTAACTGATCAAAACAAAATGACAGGTAGCTGAAATATCTCCTTTTAGAAAAAAATACTGCTTTATTTTATTTTTTTAATATTTGTATTTGGTTCCTTGAGTTTCGCCATTTATTTTCACATGCGTATGTTTGCCAGTTTTTTAATAGGTAAGGTGGCCAAACAAAACCCCCCAACAAAGGAGTTATAATGCAGTTTGCTGGTCTTGATGTTAGTCGGTGCATGTGGTACAAGTTAGTGGGTTAGTGGCTGTCAGCATGGCACATTTGGTAGCACATCCACCTCTGGGCCAGAAGGTTGTGGGTTCTAGTCCCACACCGGGATTGGGCTCATACTATAAATGCTTACACTTGAGTGCAGCACTACGCAGATTCTGTGCTGTTGCTGTGTTGTGTCCTTTGGATGAGATGGTTAAATCGGGGTCCTGACTACCCTTTCTGGTTGTTGTTCAGGTGAACAGATCCCATGGCACTTATCAAAAAAGAGTAGAGGAATTTACCTGGGTTTCTATCCCAATTTCCTCCATTCTCTAAAAATACCACCAACAGCTTAATCTGGTTCCGTTTCAGTTGGTTTCCATCTGTATTCCCTCCCTCCTCTATAACCAGCTATAGTTTGTTTATTGCTGAAGCACTGCTATTTTAGTGAGATGATTTTGTAGCGTTCTATCAATTTGTTGCTATTTGTTTATTGTATATCGCTATTTTATGTTTGTTCTTTGCATCTTTACCTCTGGGAAGCACCCAGAGCCTCGGGACTGGGCGCTCAAGAAATAAATATTTACTTGCTTAACTTCTTTACTCTTTTCCTCACCTTATGGACAAGGCTGAAAATAGGCAGTATTGTAAAGCCCTCCTTACCCAGTCAACAAAAACTAAATAAATAAATGACCTGGTCGCTGTAGTGGGCAAAGAGGCATCCCACTCAAAATTGTTCCCACTCCTTAACCTGACCTGTCATGTATGGTCCCTGATGATCCATTGGCCCCTGTGGCTCAGGGGCTAGTCACCCTGGCAGTCTTGTGGACCTACTCCTCCTGACATTTCAAGTACTGGTGGTTCAGTGGTTCCCTCTGCCTAACCCTAACATCCACATCTACCTAGTGAGCTAATGCCCCCCCTCCAGGATACAGATAGACTGCTGGGCTTGTGCTGTCATTCACAGCTCTGTGTGTGCTAGGCAGTAACCAGGTACGGTTCCATGAGTCTGTAATTGCACCTGTAAGGGGCAGTATGAATCTGTGTATGGTCATATGAGCTATTCAGGGCTTAAAGGGTCTGAGACCAGGCAAGAACATTTTGAGTGACCTGGGAGAGGGGGGTCTCATAATGTCTCAGTACAGGGCCTGCACTCCCTTCGTGTTCACCCTCACCATGGCTTCAAGATGGCGGTACACTGGCCGCCTCATGGCCCAGCTGTAGCTGACATCGCAGTCATGCAGGTGACCTGAGTTCAGTAGTAAACGCAGGACACCACGTCAGGAGGTGGGCCATACTATAGCAGCTGCCGTGTAGCAGTGCACTGCAGTCAGGAAGGGATGGCAATGGACTCTGGTGCTGCAGCCACCCCTTTGGTGGGTGAGAAAAGATAAATAAAATCCAGCACTCCAGAACAAATTCAGGGAGAATATTTTAATAATTTATTAAACAAATAAAAATCAGCATGAGAAAAAAATACTCACATGCAATAAACGTGCAAAAGCTCACAAATAAAAGAATAAATAAATCTAGAGCTCCTAAAACCCTTCCAGCCTCAGTGCTTTGGGGCACTACTACCCCTTCGTCAGGAGGCGTTGGTAGGCCAAGGGAGCTTGTTCCCTCCACAGGACGTTGCTGCATACAGCCGAGGCTGCTTGATGGGTTATACCTGCATGGGGGGGGCAGGGAGAAAGCTAGCAAAAAATCATATGATGGCCTGGACTCCAAGGCCTGGGGTATACCTCGATGTACGTGACAGGGTAGAAAAAGCTCTGTGGGGGGAAAAAAGATGACAGTATGCAAAGGTACAGTATGGGGTACAGACAGTTTCAGTTTTTCACTATTTTGAGTTCCATTCCCGTCTCCACTTGTCCCTTTTTTGCCCCTCAGTTTGCTAACTATGTGCCTGGATTTTGTATTTTTAGTGGAAAGTGGATTAAGAATGTCAAGGCGAATTCTGCACCATGAGCAAAAAAAAAAGGACTTCTGCAGTAGGAGTCCACCCATCTTCTCCTAATTATAATGACCCCTGTAGACCCAGAAGTTTTTTTCCAGTCACTTCTAGCCTAGGGAGCATATGCATGGTGACCCCTGCCCTCTTTTCCAGTAGCTCACAGTGACTTTTTCTAAAGAGGTTCTTCTCCTTGGCCACTCACGTCATTCCAGGGATATAACCTGATTTTAGGGATCTATCCTGTTCTGGCCTGTGTCCTCCAACTACTCCTCCCAACCCTGGTAACCCACCAGTTACCCCCAGGGCTTTCCCTCCAGGTAGGGGCTCTTGGGGGGGTCCCTCATCCCACCCCACCAAGGCAGAGTCCTGTGTGGACTAGATTCAGAACCAGAAGGCATTAGGACCCACGAGAGTCCCAGAGGCCCAGGCTGTTATTTAGATGGGCGTGTTTTACCCCTTTTATGTCCCTCCTTACTCCCCCAATAAGAGCACAGCCTTCCCATGGCATGGCACATACACAGCAGCCCCTGCAGCAGGAGCAGGCTCCCTGGCCCCAGCTTCAGTAGTCGCTGTGTTACCAGAGTTCACCACCGACCCTCCATGGCTGAGGCACACTGCTGCACACTAGCTGCCCCAGCTTGGCCTGCCTCTGATGTGGCAACTCATGATTGCGCCTGAATCTGTGTTGTCTTATTGCAGTGGGATGCCTGCAGTGACATCTGAAGTGCTAACGAAGCAGTGTGATGCCATTGAGCACAGCTTAACGGGATCTCTGCCTTGTTGTTGGTGCTAAGCGGACATATGGACCACCTAGCACTAGTCCTGATGACTAAGGACCCAATCTACGAAGGCACCACAATTGTGCGTATCTTTTTTTTCAACTTTCTTTATCTCCTTTATTGCCTGCGGGGATATACCCCATAGCTGCCCATTGTGCAGCCCCATCCATCCCCTACCTGGCATCCTCTGAATCTTACCTGCAGGAGTATTGGCCCATGGCGTACTCCCACCTCCCCATGGAGGCGCTCCCCCTGGGAGTCCTAGGGGGAGGGACCAAGAGCAGCCTTGGTCTCCAGGGGCTTGATCCTAGTCATTCGGGTATCTCTGAGGAGACTGTCCTAGCGTCATGGAGCACAGCACTGGAGGGATTTTTCTCTTGTTGGGTTACCCCATTACAGCAGGTATCCAGTGATGTCAGTGTATATCAGGTGTACTCCTGCTTCTGATGTGCAGACATCTACCTCTCCACCAGTCCCTCCATCTGTGCTGGTCTAAGACACACCCACCCCTAGCCATCACTGGGGGTCAGAGTATTGCCAAGTTCCAGATCCTTCCCTCCCTCCCTCCCTCCCTCTGAGGAGGAGGAGAGCAGTCCATCGGACATTCATCCTTATCCCACCCGGCCAGTTCTCCGATGACCCAGAATTCGTTCCTGAAGCCAGGTTTTTGACGTCACAAGGGGTAGCACTACCACTTTGCTAGAGAGACGGTTTTGAATTGTGCATATCAGCGGGGTTTTGTTTGACACCATCCAGAGCAGATGCATTTGCCAGTATTGTGGAACCCCAGTCCCTAGGAATCATGCACATAGTGCTGTGCAGAGAGGCCGGGGGGGGGGTTAGTCAGGAGCAGGGACTGTGGCGCACACCGGGCATCCATTTGGATGTCTGTCCCAGCTCACCAGTAGATCCTTGTCTCCTCAGAGAGCATCAGCTGGCAGGATACAGCAGTCCTCCAAGAACTGCTGTAGCCCAAGTAACAGAACAGTCCATTTTGTTTTCCACCATCCTGTGCCACTACAGTACCCAGTCCTTCATAGAGACTGCAGGGGTGGGGACCTGGTGATGTGGCAGGCAGCGAGGCACTGTGGAACATTCTGTGGCCAGGCAGAGGGAAGCTAGTAACTGCTATGGCAACCCGTCTGACTACGTAGCCTCCACCCCCTTTGTCAGCCTTTCAGCAGCACAGAGTTTTGCATCAGAATTAGGCATGTGCTCACCCTTGCACCTGTGCCTGCCTGGATCTGACCACATGCATAAGAGTGCTGGCAACATGGAATTGGGTTCAGAAGGGGTGCGCATATAAGGGAGTGGATGCACATAGGTCACCACATGTGCAGAGCGGGATCTCTGCACTGCACAAGCCTGTGCGAGCACCCCTCTGTGGGTACATCTCAATTTGTGGATCGGGCCCTTGTAATTGAGTTGCTGATGTTTTATAAACAAAAAGCATACAGTTTGTGTTTTAAAGAGTCTTCCTTTTCGAGTTGGAGTCCTTGACGTATTCATACTGGATCTTCCCAGTGGGACTTCCCAGTCCAGCATGGTCCAGTGCCAAAGGGACATTTGGTTTGTGTGCTGATTATTCTGCCCTGAGGAGTTAAAGAAGCAGGATTTGTTAGTTGGCAAAAATGTCATCATATTGTTTTTTAGCAAAAATATATTTCTTACACCCTTAGATTCACTATCAGTATATTTTAATTTTGTCAGAGAGTTTTAAAACGGCTTTTTTTAGTAATGGAATGTTTATTCATTTTGAATATAACATGCAACACAGCAACAACATGCTGCATTATGGTATACCGTTGCTACAGTGACAACTTTACGTCGATGTGGTCGATGTTGACAACATCGAGGCGGACACTGGCACCCTTCCCCAAGGTCTTGCAACCCATCCCCAACTCAACTCTGTCTCAGAGTTGAGAATCCGTGGGGTGCAGGGGGCAGAGCCCTGGTATTAGGATGGGGGCATGGCCCCCAAAAAACAAGAATGCACATGATGGTACCTTTCTGACTGCAATTGTGGTTGATGTAGGCATCAGGGTAACATCACATCGACATTAAATTGTCGATGTGGCGTCATGAATCCTTGCATTATTAGCTGTACAAATTCGAAAGCCACATTTTCGGATAATGTTATACTTGTATTGTTACACATGCTAAGAATTGATCCAGTGTTTAAGGTACAAAATTGTTTCTTTTAGACATTGTATAGAGTGTCCAACGGGGGCATAATATTTCAAATTTGGGCACAGTGTTTTGCAGTTTTGAACAGAGTTTTTTTCATATCATAAATATTCGTCATTAATTTTTGCCATAAATCAAGGGTAGGTGGTTTATTAGATGAGCATCTCTTTTCGATTGCCTTTTTGATTATTAATACACAAATTGACAGATGTTTTCTAACATGTGGTTGTCCATGCCCATCAGGCAGGGCTAAAAATAACACTAATGTTGGTGTTATCCATAAATTGGGCTGGAACATCTCCTGTTGTAAGTCATTCCTAAATTGCTGAATCTTAGGGCACGGCCACAAGATGGGGTCATGTGCTCCCCTAAGTTCCCCACACAGAGTTCAGCGGTGGGGGACTGATCTCGGGGTTGTTTATTGCCTGCTGGATAGGAGTACAAAACACTTCCAAGAATATTCCCTCTACGTGTGGGAGAAGATCACTTTATGTATATATGTCAAGTACCGATTCCATTGTTTCTCGGCTATATCAATCCCCAGATGAGCTTGTCACCAGAGAGGAAGATATTATGTGGTTGGAGCCTCCAGTTCTGTAACGGCTAAGTAAAAGTGAGGGATGAAAGTGTCGAGAGGGGCATTATCTAAAATTCGAATGACTGGTGTAACAAAAGCTGGAATAGGTTGTCCCTGTGGCTATGTCTTTATTGGTGCCGGATAATGCTTTCTACCGGGACTTATCTAATATGATCTGTGGGCTTCAATGCATATTTTGTGATCAGTGTTTGAAAATCTAGAAGATAAACACCCTGCATGTCATGAATTGGAAGAAAAAAGTCCATTCTCTCCATCCGCTTGTAAAAGGAACCCAGACCGGCTTGTAAATTGGGGGTTGTAAGCTAAAGGGAGTTATAAGATACCTAAAAGGAAGAATGAGAGACTGAGAGCTCTGTGTCAAATGTGCAGTTTATCTCGGGGATAACCAGTAAAGTACTGTGTGGAGTTGGGCAGCTTTATAATATTGCTCTGTGTGAGTGCCCCCCCCCCCCGCTTTAGGAAGCTGTAAAGTAGTATACTTCATTCTAGGTCTATATTCTGGCCGTAACAATTGTGAAATCATGTTATTCCAGAGTCTTAAAGGGATACCGCATCATGCCTGAAAATAGTCATGATCATGGCTAGTGCACCTACCCGGTAAACAAAAACTAAATAAATAAATAGGTCATGTCTGTGCTAAATTGGGCACTCTGGGGAGAAAGTTCATATGTATCAAGTCAACTTGCTGAATAAGAGGGAGGTTTGCAGTTCGACATATCTCCCGATCTGCTCTGAAGGCTTGTGTAAGCAGGGAGTAGATGGCAGAATACAGCTGAGTCAGATCAGTGGTAAGATAAATGCCTAAGTATTTCCCATATGAAACAAAGAAATGTATTTCAAACTTATTTATAAATGTGCATTTAAAATACATATGTAATTAAATTTAAAAATATATTTTCATCATATGTCTGAAGTGTGTGCAAACTATATGTGATAAATATAACATGTATTATACATATACTCCCATGACATATTTATTATAGGTGCACAATATATGTTTTATAACTCTGCTGATACATCTTGAATACTTAATGTACTTTTTCTGTAGTTGTTGTGTATATATAAAATATGTTGTAAGTACATACATTGTAAACATATGTAAAAATACCTGACAAAAAGATGAATTAATCAGGATATATTTTATCTGTACATTTGGAATTCATTTTGTTAGCAACTATTGTGTGGTGGCACGGCTGTGCTGGCGACTTTGATGCACACTGTGCCCTATTCAAGACGGTCAGGCCCATTTACGACAGTTTGCCCGATTTACAGCAGCTTGCGCCAAATATTTGGTGCAAGCCCTGTAAAACAGATGCCCAAGAGTGCTGCAAGCTAGACCAGAAAACAGCTGGGGCCCAATATTCCAAAGATTGCACAGGCGCAGATCTGAGTTTGCCTGCGGCAGTGGGTCTTGCATGGAGGTTCAATATTGAAAAGCCCAGTTGTCATGGGCAAACAGAGTTTAGGCCTGGGCAGGAACCAGAGGGGGATGCAATGTAAATTAAGGGGTAGTGACCTGACTATTGGCACACTGTGCGCCGCGCAAGGCCGTTTTGCCTGGTCCCCTTTGTGACAGGGAGATCCTGCCACTCTTTTGGACCGACCTTTTCTTAAATCTGTTGCAACAGTTCTTCTATTTCTTAGCCTAATCTATCCTTTGCAATTTCTAGTCCATAAGGTTGGCAACCTATGGGCACCCCTTCCCCTTTCTTGACTATGCTATAGTGTCCTCTTTAATTTCCTTTTCCCCTCTCAGGTCCTCGTACAGGGAAGTTATTGTTGAGACTTCCGAGCTAATATAAAACAACAGGCTGTGTTCCTTGTTGGATTTAGTATGCAATGGCACTATATCATAAAATACCTTAATGTATATAACTTATGTGTATGAAACCTGTAAATGTTGAAAATACCATGGCACTAGGTGTTTTTGATAAAAGTAAAAAGTACTAGGGGACTTATTATAGAAATTAAGTTACCGGTGTAGAGATATAAGAATTGTTGTGTTGTTAAATGCATATAAATTGCAGATTGTTTGAGAGCCCTCTTGGTAACATGCATTCCTGCTGTAAACTGAGCCAGTTTGAAATTTCATGGTGATTTGCATATGCATCCCATGATGCTTTGCATTATTGAGGTATGTGTGATGTTGTGTTTCTTTGAAACTTGGCTTTATTGCCAGTGCCCTTTGGGGGTAACCCTTGCTTCAGTGCTTGTGCACTGAGGTTCTTTGTCTTTAGCTTGTTTTTTTTCTTTTTTACTTGAGCCCCCACCACCCAAGCAAACAAGGCCCATATAGGGGAAGCTAAAGCTCAACTGAAACATGAGATCAGTAGATGCTGACTAAGTGCAGAGGAAGGACATGCATAGTCTGTTGCGGAAAACTGATGTATTGGAGAAGGGATATACTATTGCTGAAGGTTATCTCCTGTGTTTTGAACAAACATACAGAGATTGTGTGTTGAACCTGAAGTTCTGCGTCTGGTCCGTCTGTTATCCCACAACCCCTCCACAGACTTGGTGTTAGAAGTGGGGTAACTTGCTGGAAATGTCTGGACTGGCCTAAGAGGGATGTTTTCTGGTGGATATCACCCAGATATCCCAGGTGGTTCAATGCAGCAGGAGTTGCCAGAGGTGATCCAGAGAAGAAAGTCAATGGAGTTCTGACCAGAACCATGGCTGACAGATGGAGAGAAGCTGCTGCTTGGACTGGACCTGGGAGCTTTGAGGAAGGCCAAGCCTGAAGATGATGAGATGCAAAGGGATAAGGAACTACTGTGGGGTCAAGACAGACTGACTATACAGAGAGGCGGAACACCAGTGACTGCCCAGTGCTCAAGAGGTCCCTGCCAGACAGTTTGCCTGACTACACAGAGAGGCAGAACACCAGTACCAAGTGCTCGAGAGAGATCCCTGCCAGAGAGTTTGGATAAAGAATTGGAGGAGGATTTTTCATGGACTCAACTGGAGGAGGACTCCCTGACTAAGCAGGATATTCCTTTGTCACCTGTGTTCCCAGGATGTTACCTGTTGGAGGTTGGAGATGTAAGTATGGAACTTGAATGTGAGACCCCAGGTAAGACTGTGCCTAGTGATACCGTGCTGGGGTTGAAGACTCCAAGCAAGCAAGAAGAAGCCTATGAGGCTGAATGGACTTTGTCTTGCATTAATACAGCTAAATCTAGTGACAGTATTGACTGGGGTATACTGCAGGCTAAAGATGCTAATGTTGCCAAAATGTTAAGATCAAAAAGGTGGTACATGTTTTTTATTTTATGGAAAACCTACAAAGGAGGAGGTGGGTGGAAAATGGATTGGAACCTATGCTGGGGTAACACCTAGAGTGTCTACGCTCAGGTGTCTGTGTTGGTAGCAAATGAAATGAATGAATCAAGAGACACAGTGGGTTTACATAGAGGGGTTGAACCTAGGACTGGGCCCCTGCTTAAAACTGACATGTCTAGTGGGGTTGGAGCAGGTAATCAGCCCAGAGAAAGTCTTTCTATGGTACTGTACTTTACAGTCGTCCAGATTTTTGATTAAGAAATATGACAGACTTTCCCTAAGAGGAGATAGTGCAAGGAAAGGTACCATTAGTCTCTGTTGAGAAATGTGTTAATGCCTCAGGGTAAAGAATGATGATATCCACTATGTTTATGATAGAATGTTTATGATAGAAAGTTTATCGCTAATAGGGACCCTGAGACAGAGCTTCTGAAGATGGATGGGTAGAAGCTCCATCCCTTCCTGGGACAGGAAGATGGTAAGCAGTCCAAAATAAATGCTTCCCTCTTAAGGTGGGGGATATGTGACAGGGAGATCCTGCCACTCTTGAGGACCGACCTTTTCCTAAATCTGTTGCAACAGTTCTTCTATTTCTTAGCCTAATCTATCTTTTACAATTTCTAGTCCATAAGGTTGGCCACCTATGGGCATCCCCTCCCCTTTCTTGACTATGCTATAGTCTTTAATTTTCCTTTTAACTCTCAGGTCCTCATACAGGGAAGTTATTGTTGTGACCTCCAAACTGATGTAGAACAACAGGCTGTGCTCCTCCTTGTTGGCTTTAGTATGCAATGGCACTATGTCTTAAAATACTTTGTAAACTGAGCCAGTTTGAAATTTCATGGTGATTTGCATATGCATCCCATTATGCTTTGCATTATTGGGGTATGTGTGATGTGTTTCTTTGAAATTTGGCTTTATTGCCAATGCCTTTTGGAGTAACCCTTGCTTCAGTGCTTCTGCACTGAGGCTCTTTGTCTTTAGCTTTTTTTTTATTTGAGCCCCCCCCACCCAAGCAAACAAGGCCCACATAGGGGAAGCTGAATCTCAACTGAAAAGTGGGATCAGTGGGTCAGTAGGTGCTGACTAAGTGCAGCAGAAGGACATGCATAGTCTGTTGCTGCAAACTGATGTATTGAAGAAGGGATATTCCATTGCTGAAGGTTATCTATTGTGTTTTGAATAAACATCATACAGAGTGGATTGGGGGTGTTAGGGAACTGGAATGGAGTTTGGGAGAATAAGGGACTATATGCCAAGGACAGGTTTCATCTTGCCCCATTAGGGAAGGAAGTCCTTAAACAGGGGATGGCTGACTACATTCAAGAAAGGTGGGGTTTAAACTTGTGAGGGGAAGGGATAAGGGAGGGGCTGACCAGAAGCCCTCTCCTCCAGATGAGGGGAGTAGCCTTCAAGCCCAAGGGGGAGGGGGGAAACAGACTGGGGGTGGAGGTTTCAGGAGGAGCAGAGGGAGGATGGAAGTATAAGGAATCTGGGTGGGGTTCGACAAAGAGGATCAGGGATAAGGGGTGGGGGTTGGTGTTAGTAAATGCCAGGAGCTTGGGAAACAAGTTGCCAGAGTTCCAGGCCATGCTGTTTGGGGTGGTGGATGTGGCGGCGGTCACGGAAACGTAGGCCAACAAAAACCATGACTGGGACCTAAACGTACAGGGGTACACTATGCTTAGGAAGGATAGAAAGGAGGGCAGAGGGGGTGGAGTGGCTATGTTCATTAGAGATGACATAGAAATTGCTAGGGTAGAAGAGGCAGAGGAAAGCGTGGAGGCCTTATGGGTCACCCTTGATCCCAGCAGGAGATAAGGTCAAGCTGGGTGCATATAGGCCCCGGAATGAGTGATGTTCTAGAGGATGGTTTGCTGGACAACATCATTGCCCAGTGTGGACCAAAAGGGGAAGGAGTGGTGTTGATGGGGGACCTTAATATGCCAGGTACAAACTGGGGAACCATGTCCTCTATGGTGGCCAAGGAGCAGAGGCTGCTGGATGGCTTCCAGGATGTGTTCTTAACACAGCATGTGATGGAGCCCACAAGGGAGGGGCATGTTCTGGATGTGGTTCTGGCAGATGGGGATCTGGTAAGGGACATAGTTGTACAAGACCACCTGACTGGCAGCGACCACAATACTGTCTGGTTTCAAATAAGCATGGGGGAGGGGAGATCTAGGACACTGGCAGTGGACTTCAGGGGGGCAGACTTTATGGGCATGGAAATATTCTCAAGGATCACTTGAAGGGATTACCTCAATGACAAGTGTGGAAAGGAGATGGGAGGTCATAAAATGGGGACTTCATGAGGCAGTCAGGATCTGCGCTAAGTTGAAACGTAAGGGAGCAAGGTTACATAAACCATGCTGGTGGTCCAGTGAGGTACAGGTAGCAGTCAGAGAAAAGAAGGCGGCCTACAAAAAATATAAAACAACAAGAGGGGATAGGGATAAGGAAATGTACCAGCTTGCATCTAGAAAAGTCACCCTATGGTGAGGGGAGCAAGTCCAGTAAAGAGCAGCGGCTGGCACAGGGATACATGGAGGAAAGGGTTCTTCCGGTACATTGGGGAGGCGGAGAAAAACTAAAGGGCCATCTCAGCAGATTGAGATCAGAAGGAGGGTGGGGTGGAAGAGGCGAGGGACCAGGCAGAGGTATTTAATGAGTACTTTGCCTCCGTGTTCACTAGGGAGGGGGATGGGATATCTACAAAGCAAGGCACGAAGGGGATAGAAGCATCAGTAAGTGGGATCAGGGGAGCAACAGAAATGGAGCAAGAGGGAGGGAGAGGTACCCCAGGGGAGTCACATCTAGGTAAGGATAAAAAGGCCAGTAAGGTGGAGGGGACGGATGATGCTATCTCCGCCAAAAGGGTGTGGTTAGCCCTCAAGGCCCTAAAGAAAGACAAATCTCCTGGGCCGGATGGCATTCATCCGAGAGTACTATGGGAATTGGCGGACATACTGGCTGCACCCCTGGCGGAGCATTTCAGCAGGTCACTTGAGACAGGGAGGGTACCTAGGGATTGGCGAGAGGCACATGTGGTACCAATCCATAAAGGGGGGGTCGAGGGACGTACCAGGTAACTATAGACCTATCAGTTTGACCTCGGTGGTGGGAAAATTAATGGACAGTATACTAAAGGAATGATTGGGAGTGTACTTGGAGGAGGTGGGATGTCTGGATAGTCGGCAACATGGGTTTTGTGCCAGGTAGATCATGTCAAACCAACCTTGTGGAGTTCTATGAATGGGTAACATCAGAACTGGACAGGGGTAAGCCTGTGGATGTATATTCTTGGACTTCAGCAAAGCGTTTGACTCTGTCCCCACGATGGTCTGGTGGAGAAACTGATGGGGTTAGGAGTAGGCCCTTTGATGGTCAGATGGATTGAAAACTGGCTAGCTGGACGCACCCAGAGAGTAGTGGTCTGTGGGGAGCTCTCGAACCCTAGAGAGGTTGGTAGTGGGGTACCGCAGGGCTCGGTCCTGGGTCCAATCTTGTTTAATGCATACATATCGGACATCAGGGAGGGTATAGGGTGCGAAATGAGTCTCTTCGTGGATGACTCCAAGATGGGAGCAGTAGTTGAGGGAGAAGAGGGGAGGTTGGCCCTGCAAGGGGACCTGGACACCCTGGAAAGCTGGGATCACACATGGAAATTAAATTTCAATATCACCAAGTGCAAGGTGTTGCATCTTGGTCGGGGAAACCCTAAACACAAGTACACTCTGGGAGGGAGGCGCTGGAGGCCTCAATAGGGAAAAGACCTAGGGTCATGGTGGATGCATGTATGAATAACTCTGAGCAGTGCAGGAGAGCGGCTAGCAAGGCAAACAGGATGTTGGGATGCATCGTAAGGGGGATCACCTCTAGGAGCAAGGAAGTGATTCTGCCGCTGTACAATGGACTGGTTAGACCACACCTTGAGTACTGTGTACAGTACTGGAGACCACACTTGAAGAGGGACATACAGCTCCTGGAGAGGGTACAGAGGAGGGCAACTAAAATGATACGAGGGCTAGGGGATTTGACGTATGAGGACAGACTTAAGGAGCTCTGCCTGTTTTCATTGGAGGAGAGGAGAGACAGGGCGGACATGATTGAGGTCTTCAGGTACCTCAAGGGAATAAATAGGGTAAACATGGAGGGGATCTTTAGACTAAAGCAGGGAGGTATCACCAGAGGGCATGGTTTGAAGTTGGAAGGTGGAAGGGTGAGGGGGGAAAGAGGAGGAGATTTTTCACTGAGAGGGTGGTGGACCCTTGGAATGCACTGCCTGGTGAGCTGGTTCAGAGATCCACAGTAGAGGGCTTCAAGAGAGGGTGGGACAGACACAGAAAGTGGATGTATCAGATGATGGCCTGTCCCAGGGGGATGGGGATGGATGATAGGGGTTTCTGGAGCACAAGGGATGGGAGGGTCTCGGCACCCAGCTAAGGATCTAAGGTTCGAGCAGACTCGATAGACCATAAGGCCTAATCTGCTGGCAAATAGTATGTTAGTATGTTAGATTGTGTGTTGAACCTGAAGTTCTGTTTCTGTTCCGTCTGTTATCAGGCAACCCCTCCACACCCTTGCATAGTGTACATATTGCTGATGGAAACCCCAACTTACTCCCACGCAACCCAAGCAGTAGGCACAAGAAGTGCGGTGGCTCTTCTTGACCTCCAGCACAGTAGTCCCTGGTGGCTACTGGTCCCCCCCCACCACTGATCGCCATCCCAATGTACTCTATTAAAGTTCCCTCTTGCCTAGTGGTCCCTCCTCCTGCCAGTCACCATTTCCTTGTACTCTGTTAAATTCTTCTTGTGGCTAGTGGTCCCTCTCCCGTCAGTCGCCATCCTCGTGTACTCTATTAAAGTTCCCTGGTGGCTAGTGGTCCTTTCCCCACTAATTACTGTCCCCATGTACTCTTTCAAAGTTTCTCACTGTGAACCAATGGGCGTGCAGCCCTACCGAGCTGTCAGTGGGCAGGCGGCGGGGCAGCAGACGGGTGGGGTGCTACCTGCTGACGAGGTGGGGAGTGGGGCAGTGGGGCTCAGTGGGCAGGTGGGGAGGGGGGTACACTAGATCACCAGGGTAGTAGGAGTATTTTATGAGTTACAGATGCCCGAGATCGGTCCACTGGACCACCAGGGATATTGGACATGGGGGGGTTATATTACTGATGCCCGTGATTGGGCAGAGTGCGGTCCACTGGACCACCAGGGCTATAGGACGAGGGCTTATTCTTCAAGACAAATGCCCACGATCGGGCACATAGCAGTCCACTGGACCACCAGGGATATGGGAGGGGGATTTCGCTACATGGATGCCTGCGATGGGGCATGGGGGGGGTGCCGCCAGGTGCGGCTGGAACTTGGGTGGCCACCCACAGGTGGCAGCTGCCGGGGTTGTGCCCTGCAATGCGGCAGCTCATCTGTGGGTGGCCATCACTTGTTCTTTTTTGGCTTAACTTTAGTAGGCGCAGGTAGGGTTGTGCATGCATGACTCTGCACATCCCGGCTGAATATCAGGCTGTGCAGGTTATGCATGGGCACCCCCACCTGTGCCTGCATTACATTACTGATGTGCTCTGGACACATTGGGACGGTGCAGCGCACTTTTCCCTTTGAATATCGCTACTGGCTGCATTAGTGGGTTGTGCATGGCGCAACCCTTTTGAATATCTGGGCCTGTAAGTCTAAACTTAGCTTGTTTTGAGGTTTCAGAGTCCAGAAAATATCAAATGTTCTTTTTGAGAGGAAATTCTCTCTGTAGGTAAAGAAAAGTTATTTAGAAAAACACTAGATTTGTGGAAAGAAACTTGAGTCTCCGAGTTTCCTCTTGGTGTAAAACTCAGAGTCATCTTGAAAAAGCAAAAGTTCTGATTCCCAAATTCTGACTTAAAGATCCAAATTTTCTGTTCAGCATGTGAGAAGTCCAATCTCACAAGGCTTGGGTCTGGTTCAGAGATTTTTCCAGGCCTACATATACTTTTTAAAAAGTATATACCAGTTTGATAAGTTCTTAGTTCTGAGATTCTCCAGGATCAAGTTCCTCAGGCTTCAAACTCCAAGCTAAAAGTGCACTGATTTCAAAATTATGTATATAGTTAAAGTCTGTGTGATGTCATTTTGAAGCCACACCCATCCCCTTTGGGATGGGGTGAATACCCCTGAGCTATACAGAGATTGGGGTGCCACTATTTATCCTTTCCTGCAAGTGTCACTATGGTTCCATGTTTAACCCTTGTAACATGTTTTATGCATAACCTTTTTCTGGTTTGAGTTTATGACTTTAAGCTGCCTTTCCTACTGCCTTTTCCTGTTATTGGAAGGCTAGGTGTTCAGCAACTGACCATTCGATCCAAGAGTTATGACCCTTAGGATACATAAACCTGTCTGGTCCCTATCTAGATGAATGCCAGGCTCAAACTTGCTTTTGGTAATTCTTTCTCTTTTTTTGTTTAGCTTTTTGGAGGCCTACTTTTTTTTTTTTTTTCCCCCGTGCTCGCTGGTCCCCCCACTCCTTCGGGCTCCACAGGCTCCCTCCAGCCCCACTGTCCTTACCCAGCCCTCCTCTGGTCCTCATATGACAGCCGATCCCCGGGGCATATCCCTTCACCGGGCGGGTCCCCCTCCTCTGAGGGGGAAGGCCCCCAGGGGGGAGGGGATGGTCCCAGCACACACTACTAGGGCCCGGGGATGCTGCTGAGGAACAGAAGGCCCTGGGAAGGTGCTGGAGGCACTCAGGGAACAGAGAGCCATTATCCGGTGGCCAGCGAGCAATTTTTCCCTTTTTCTATTGGGGGCAGCGTAGTGATGTCATGGCATATGCTGACGTCCGTTCCTCCCCCAGTTAGCATTTGGGCCATGCTTCCTGTGATACTCCCAGCCTCTGCTAGGAGCCAGCAGGCACTGGACCAGTCCCCTACCCTCCCTCTGGAGAAGGAGAGCTGTCCATGGGATGCTCAATCCTTCTCCCCCTGGCTGGCCCTCCAGCGACCCGGGCTTGTTCCCGAACCTGGGTCGCTAGCATCGCAAGCGGAAATCCAACCACTGCACCAGTGGGCCGGCCCAAAGGCCTTCTTAAAAGGACAGTGTCTTAACTCGGGAGTGCCTCACAACCCAGGAAACAGGAACATTAAATAAAGTGGTAATAGGCCTATCTTGCCACAGGATGTTCTCCATTATCCTGGCGAACAATACCCCTGTCAATAGAATATGTCCATATAGGGCCCCCTCCCCTCAGAATGCATCTCTGAATTGAGCTGTCACATCCATGTCAAAAGTAAGAAAAATACATTCTAAAAACCATTTGTTTAAAACTTGCACTAGCTCAAGCTAGAACTCTCTTTGAGTAGAGTGTTCTCACTGGTTGCTTGGATTGAGAGTTTCCTCTGATAGGCTATCTGCACCTATTGGGACAGCAGCCTGCAATTAAAGAGCATTGGACATCACAAGGGAAGCTTAAAAAAACACATTTTCAACACATATTGCAGATTACATTATTTAGTATACTATCTGCATTGAGATTCGTGTTTTTCTGTATAACTGTACACATTAGCATGAACACAGTAAAGAAGGTACAGGTAAAAGTTCCACTTGGCACCCAACCCTGAGGAGTATTTTGTAATTGCACTGTACTCTCCTCTTCCCCCTCCCCTCAGGACGCATCTGGAAAAGAGTTGATACCAGCTCGGTACATGTTTCCTGGTAAAACTATAAAAATAAATAAATACATATGAATAACACACTGAGGGCTGGATATTCAAAAGGGTTGCGCCATGCGCAATAGGGTTGCACCTGCGCAAGTCCGAAATTGCGCCATTCTGTGATAGTCAGCAGGAGGCAGTTGTGCCCCCCAAGTCAAGCTGAGCAGCAGCGCAATGCTAATGAAGGCATGCTCATCCGGAGGGGGAGGAACCATGCATAAACTGCACAGCCCGATATTCAGCCGGGCGTGCAGAGTTGTGCAGGCGCAACCCCCTACCTGTGCCTGCACAACTTTGAGCCAAAAAAAAAAGGATCAAGTCGAGGGCCACCTACTGTTGAGCTGCCGCATTGCAGGGCGCAACACAGCAGCTGCCACCTGTGGGTGGCCCTCCACTTGTTCCCTGTGCCCCCTTGCAACCCGATCGCGGGCATAATAGTAACCCCCCCCGCAGCCCGATCGCGGGCATAATAGTAACCCCAGCAGCCCGATCGTGGGCATAATGTGGATGCTCCCCCACTAGCCCGATCGTGGGCTACGCGTCACCCTCCCCAAAGACCAATATCCCTGGTGGTCAGTGGCCCGTGAAGCCAGATTGTGGGCTTGAAGGAAACTTGCCCCACCCCGACTAGCCCGATCGTGGGCATTAAGAACTCCTCCCCAAGACCAATATCCCTGGTGGTCCAGTGGACGCGAAGCCCGATCAGTGGGCATAAGGTCAAACCCACCCCAATGTCCAATATCCTGGTGATCTGGTGGCCCCACCCACGGGCCCCACCACCGCTCCCCCTCCGTGCAAAGGCAGTCCAGATATGAATGAATTCATATCTGGACTGCATATCTCTGTCTATCGGCTCTGCGCCCATTGGCTCTTCTCAGAACCAATGGGCGTGCAGCTAACTAATCAATTGGCGGGCGGCGGGCGGCAGGCGGGTGGGGTGCTGCGCCACTGGCTGGCGGGGGAGCATGGTGGTGGGGCTCCGTGAGTGGGTGGGGTGGGGCCACTAGATCACCAGGGATATTGGGCATTGAGGCTGGGTTGACCTTATGCCTGCGATCGGTCTTCACGGTCCACTGGACCACCAGGATATTGGTCTTTGGGGGAGTTCCTTAATGCCCTGATCCGGGCTGAGTCGAGGGGGTGGGAGAGGTTTCCTTCAAGCCCCAGTTGGGCTCGCGGTCTACTGGACCACCAGGGATATTGGTCTTTGAGGGGGTTGGCGTTATGCCCGTGATCGGGCTGCTGGGGGACAGTATGTGCCAGCGATCCGGGCTACAGAGGTTACATTACGCCAGTTAAGGCTGCTGGGAGGAAGGAATACTGTTCTGCCTGTGATCGGGGCAGTGGGACGTGCCCCGACAGCTGCTGCCTGGCAGGGCACCAGGTGCAAGTCGTTGGGGATCGGCACACCTGCATGCTAATGGCATGCAAATGGGGCCGTAATTAGATGCAAATGGCCGCCCGTGCACCTTGCATAAATTATTGCCCCATTTGCATGTCACCTTTTGAATATCGGAAATTTGTGCATGGCGCAATGGAACTTGCGCCACCGCATCTGAATGCTCCACTCTGACCACTTGCGGTGGTGCAAGTTCCACGGAGTCATGCACAGTGGCTGTGGCCGGGGAGGCGATATTCAGAGGAGTTGCTCAGTAGTGCAACTCCATTGAATATCGCCCGGCCACACCCCTGTGCAACTTTTTTGAGCAGCGCAAGGGCTTGCGCCACAGAATGGCGCAGTTTGAATATCCAGCCCTGTGTCTTTTGGAGCTAGAAACATAGATGTTGATGGCAGAAATAGGCCCAATGGCGAACAAATAACGGACATTTCTCCCAGCGTGCCGCCAGGCTTCTTCAGTGTAACTCTGAAGGAGCCTGGCAGCATACCGGGAGAAACGTCAATTATTTGTTCACCATTGAGCCACCACTTGGCCGGTTATTCACACTTTATTAAATTTGTGACCTCATTGGAATCTGCTTGGTCAGTGTGTTCTGTTTGGTGTTACGGGTGCTTTGGATTTGTAGCTGCATTTTGTTTGGCTTACCATTAGCACCACAACCAGTATCCTGGTGCTTGGTTCATTTTCTTTGACTCGTCAGAAATAGGCCCAGTAGCTCATCAAGTATGCCCAGCGCCTACCTGCATCTTCACTTACCCTAATACTGGGCTGGATACAGTCTACTGATGGACCAGACTGTATTTTGACACCCCGTACCTAGTCCACACATCACCTTCTCTTGGCTGCCCACCCTCCCTCCTTCCTTTAGTTTGGACCAGGGGCATCACTGGGGGTGGGGGGCATTAGGGTGGAGCTCTGAATCTTTATTCATTAGCCCTGAATAAAAGATTCTCAGTTCCTAAAACTGACCCCTGTACTAGTAGTTTTTTTACTGGGCAGGACAGTTGGAGGCTCAAGTCCCTAATCTTTTCAGATGTTAGAATGCCCCTGGTTTGGACTATTCCCCCATGTATATCCCACACATGTTTAAAGCCGGTGACGGACTCCGTGCCGACCACTTATGACAATGCATTGCACGTCTCCACAACCTTTTCTCTAAAGGAGAACTTCCTTACATCCCCGCTAAAGCTTCGACCCACCAGTTTTCCATCCATGGCCTCTTGTTACAGTACCCCAGCTTCTTGTGAACCGGGCACTGCTGCTGTCCACTTTATTAATAACCCATAGGTCCTTAAAGGCCTCTATCATGACCCCGTCTCCCTCCTGGCCTAGAGTGTGTATGTATGTAAGGCCAGGTACCTCCTTGTGTCTAGGGGTATATGTTGGCATCTCTCATCCAGGAAGGGCCTGCTTACAATTGGAAGACTCAATACCTCTAACTCATCACCCCAAGATGGGCCTTGGCAGATGGGAACCAGGGGCGACTTACACACACACACACCATTAACATGAGACCACACACATTACCATTGTCTGTACTAGGAGCTGAGGTCAAGCAGGTTATGTTTTATTAACTGTCTCTGATGGTACACAGCTTAAAAGGGCATCACCTTTTGCCAGTCACTTCCTTTTAAAATGTCTTCATCCTTGCCGGCATTATTGCTACCATCACTGTTGTCCTCCACATGGAATAGGCACTGCTGCACAGATTTTCAGCTTTCTCAAAACCCTGTCTCCCATACAGAATCCCATGGGCCTGTCATCAAGAAGACCAGTATGTGCTCACACTCTCCTAAGGCAGGGTGGAACACTGCCCTGGAAAGGGACCTGGGGGTAGTCATATCAGATGACCTAAAGGTGGGCAAGCAATGTGAGAGGGCAGCAAGGAGGGCTGGGGGGATACTGGGATGCATAGGGAGAGGCATCACCAGTAGAAAACAGGAAGTTATTATCCCTCTGTACAGACAGCTTGTCAGACCCCATCTGGAGTACTGTGTGCATTTCTGGAGACCCAATCTCCGCAAAGACATAGACAGGATGGAAGCTGTCCAGAGGAGGGCAACTAAAATGGTGCAGGGTCTGCTCGGAAGACATATGAAGAGAGACTAAAGGAGCTTAATATGTATAGCCTCGAGGAAAGGAGGAGAGGGACATGATAGAAACGTTCAAGTACCTCAAGGGAATCAACAAAGTCCAAGAGGGTAGCATCTTTCAAAAAAGAGGTGTGCAAGAACAAGGGGCACAATTTGTAGAGGGCAGCTCAGAGGTAATTTAAGGAAGTATTTTTCACAGAGAGGGTTGTGGATGCATGGAACGGCTTTCCGAGGATGTTGTGGAGTCAAAACAGTGGTGGAATTCAAGCATGCATGGGACAGTCATAAGGCCATTCTAGGGGGTGGGGGTAGGAAGAAGTAGGCTGCTGGTTAACTAGGATCTGCAGCTTATCCATTAGGTAGAGAAATGGGCAGACTGGGTGGGCCAAGCGGTCCTTATCTGCCGTCAAATTCTATGTTTCTATGTTTCTGGAGGGGAAATTATGCCTATGCGTAACCTTGTGCCAGTAAAGTGGGATCTTTGTCACAACAGCAACCAGACTAGGATGTAATCCTAAATTTTACACTAGTCAGTACAGCAGTGTGGGTCTCCCTTCTGACATCACAATGATGGTCCTAGGGACCCAACACAATGGACTCCCTTGTCCGGCCCAACCACCATGGGACTTAATTGACCTTTACTCTTGCCAGGCCCCTTATCCTGACATACCAATACCAACGATCATTACCATTTACCTACTGTAAATGCTTACTCATTAATCTTTTCAGTACCTGTTGTCCTCTGGAGCGCTTCATGAAAGCAAAATTGAACATTGCTCATTCCCTTGCGTACTTTGGTGGGAGTGGTTCCGCAAGGACCCTGGCAACCTCCTTTGACAGAAGGCCCCAAACTACTTCCTGGTACCTATGGGTCAATCGGTGGTTCTTCCAAGGCAAGGCTACTCTGGATTCTCCCTCATCTGCTGGTCTTCGAAGGGCCTTTCCCCACCCCAAGAGGGGGTGAGAAGAGACAGGGCCTCCTCTAAGGTCTTCCCTTGGCTCTCAGATATGCTGTTTTTCTCCCTGAAACCATGGATTTATCACTTCTTCACTAGTATGAGCTCCCAGCTAGACTCCCCTCCTTATAAAGAAAAAATATTTTCTATTATATTTCTTTTTAATACTGCTTTTTTCCCTGTTTGTGGGGTCAGGCAGGCAGGCTGTCAGCCCCCCCCACCCCACAGTCAGCGCCTGCCTCTTCCGGATTCCAAAGGCATATTTCCCCAAGGAATATTTGTGCTTGGACCCCCGCTGCCACTACTAGGAAGCACAGAACATCAATACTCAGACAGTGACTGCCTGGCACCCCCACCCTCCCCACCAGTGCACATCGCCAGAGGGGGACCGCTGTACCCAGAAGACTCCACAATGGATGGGGGGGAGAGAAACCTGTGTGGTTTAAAGGGGAAGAGAAGATAGTGACACAGATGGTCCGGATGGAGCTGGGAGTTGGCTGGCAGAGGAGGGTAGCACCCGAGACCAGGGGGATAAAGAATATAAAAAAACACAAGCCAGCCCAGTTGCACAGAGGGCTGAGGCGCCGACTGTCCTTACCTGCCACCACACTCACAACCCAGGTTCGGGAGTAGATTTGGGTTGTTGGGGGCAGGTGGAGTGGGAGAGGATTCAGCATCCAAGGGACTGCTCTCCTTTGCTGGGGGGGGGGGCTTGTCAGCTCCATCATCAACTGCCACCAGGTGGTGGCCTGGTGGCAGTGCAGGAGCAAGCAGCACAAAATAGGAAGGGCCACTGCTTTGGCATAGTGCATGTATGCCTCCATGTGGCATGCACAACTGCCTGTCCATGGCAGGGAAGAGGGCCTAGAAACATGGAAACAGAACCAGGTAGGCTTCATGAAGCCCTGTGCACTCACTCCAAGACCTGTGGCATCACCAGGTCCCCAAGAGCAATCTGGAGTATGAGTACCAGAGGTGGGGAGGACACCCCTCCTTCTCCTGACCCACCATGGAGGGGGAGCAACCCTTGGGGAATATGCCCTGGAATCCGGAAGAGGCAGACACTGACTGGGGTGGGGGGCTGACAGCCCGCCTGCCTGACCCCACAAATGGGGGAAAAAAGCGGTATTAAAAACTAAAAAAAATATAAATCCCAGTTGCAGAATTTGGCAGGAAGTCTGACTTTGACCATAGTCATTTTTGGAGCTGAGGAAGAAGAGACTGTTTCAGTACCTAGCGTGAAAAGAATTGAATCAAGGTCACGGGTCAAGATATGTAGTAGCCATTTCACTAGAAGGACTGGCAGAGGACAAGACAGAGCAGAGATCAAGCAACAGCACAATTACCTCATCGGCTTGTGGCAGAGTACAAAACTTAGGCGGCTCTTGGGCTGACATTTGATCCATTCAGATAGAGCCTGGAAAAAGTGAATAGACGTGGGAATCAAAGCAAAAGGCATTACTATTTCCACTGCCATTGTAGGCATGTGAAAAGTAAATCATCATTCAGTTATCTTTTCTTTCCACCTATCAGCTTATAAGGTTCAATCTGGCAAAGGTATGACTCATCTTCAGCACAATCAGTCATTCTGTCTCAGCCCTAAAACTCAAGTCTCCATAGTCACTTAATGCAGCTGTTTTTATGTAACTGCTAATCTTCATGTGGTTTGCTCCTACCAGGCTACTGATGCCTCATGGAAAACCTGCATTTAGCCACAATTCAGCTTATGCTTTATATATTTTTTTGTGTTTGCCGTCCTGCTGTTCTGTAGTAATATATGGTTCAGTATTGTGTATGGAAATCCCACACAGTTCTAGAGGCTGTTGTACCACAGTAGTGATGTCAGAATGCTGTTGTACCACACTAATGATGTCAGAGTGCTGTTGTACCACAGTAGTGATGTCAGACTGCTCTTGTACCACAGTAGTGATGTCAGAATGCTCTTGTACCACAGTAGTGATGTCAAAGTGCTGTTGTACCACAGTAGTGATGTCAGAATGCTGTGGTACAACAGTAGTGATGTCAGAATGTTGCGGTACAACAGTAGTGATGTCAGAATGTTGCAGTACAACATTAGTGATGTCAGAGTGCTGTTGTACCACAGTAGTGATGTCAGAATGCTGTGGTACAACAGTAGTGATGTCAGACTGTTCTTGTACCACAGTAGTGACATCAGAATGCTGTGGTACAACAGTAGTGATGTCAGAATGTTGCAGTACAACAGTAGTGATGTCAGAATGCTGCTGTACCACAGTGATGATGTTGAATGCCGTTGTACAACAGTAGTGATGTCAGAATGTTGCTGTACCACAGTTGTGATGTCAGAGTGCCGTTATACCACAGTAGTGATGTCAGAATGCCATTGTGCCACAGTAGTGATGTCAGAATGCTGCTGTTCCACAATAAACATGTTAGAACGCTGTTGTATCACAGTGGTGATGTTGAATGCCGTTGTAAAAAACTAGTGACGTCAGACTGCTGTTGTACTGTAAAAGTAATGTCAGAAAGCTGGTTCGGTGGCACTGAGGATTGAGGCGCTGGATGCCACACCTCACTGCATGCCGACGACCCAAATTCAGGACAGAGCTTGGGCTGCCGGGGTTTGGGCGGGAGGGCTGGGAGATGATTATAGTGGACACTGGGGCTGCTGTCAACTCTCGGATTGGGAGGTGAAGTTTCCATGCTCTCGGCTGACACCCAGTGGAGGCCAGGTGTCAGTGCAGAGGCCTAGGGAGCTGACACAATTTTGGGAGTGTGGAAGGAGTGCGTGGTTTCTGGGAGCATGTGTGCACCTCAATGCATATGCTCGCTGTGCATGCCACTGCCCATGATTGGGAGAAAAACTACAGAAAAAAGCCCATGTCTCTCCATGGCTGTATGTGATGGCCCTCAATGCCCTTGGACCCTGCTCCTTGTGAAGCCTCACCTGCAAGATGGTAGGGGGAGAGGCTAAAGGGGTTGGGGATGGAAGGGAGCTTGATGACCGGAGCAGGCGGCCACAGAGGAGCAAACAGCTTCACAAAAAAAAAAAGTAATGTCAGAATGCTGTTGTACCACAGTAGTGATGTCAGAATGCTGTTTGCTGCAGTAGTGATGTCAGAGTGCTGTTGTACCACAGTAGTGATGTCAGAATGCTGCTGTACCACAGTAGTGATGTCGGAATGCTGTTGTATCACAGTAGTGATGTCAGTCTGCTATTGTACCACAGTAATGATATCAGAATACTGTTGTACCACACTAGTGATGTTGAAATGCTTTTGTATCACACCCCAGTAGTGATGTCAGAATGCTGTTGTATCACAGTAATGATATCAGAATGCTGTTGTATCACAGTAGTGATGTCTGAATGCTTTTGTATCACACCTCAGTAGTGATGTCAGAATGTTGTTGTACCTAAGAAGTAATGTCAAAATGCTGTTGCATCATACTGCAGCAGTGATATCAGAATATTGTTGTAGTACAGTGGTGATGTCGGAATGCTATTGCATTGCAGTAGTGATGTCAGTATGCTGTTGTACCACAGTAGTGATGTCAGAATACTGTTGTACCACAGCAGTGATGTCAGAATGCTGTTGTACCACAGTAGTGATGTCAGAATGCTTTAGTATCACACCACAGCAGTGATGTCAGAATGTTGTTGCACCTAAGAAGTAATGTCAAAATGCTATTGCATCATACTGCAGCAGTGATGTCAGAATGTTGTTGTACTACAGTGGTGATGTCGGAATGCTATTGCATTGCAGTAGTGATGTCAGTATGCTGTTGTACCACAGTAGTGATGTCAGAATGCTTTTGTAGCACAGTAGTGATGTCAGAATGCTGTTGTACCACAGTAGTGATGTCAGAATGCTTTAGTATCACACCACAGCAGTGATGTCAGAATGTTGTTGTACCTAAGAAGTAATGTCAAAATGCTATTGCATCATACTGCAGCAGTGATGTCAGAATGTTGTTGTACTACAGTGGTGATGTCAGAATATTATTGCATCATAGTAGTAATGTCAGTATGCTGTTGTACCACAGTACTGATGTCAGAATGTTGTTGTACCACAGTAGTGATGCTGGAATGCTGTTGCATCACTGTAGTGATATCAGAATGCTGTTGTACTACAGTAGTGATATGAGAATGCTTTTACATCACACCGCATTAGTGATGTCAGAATGCTGTTGTACCACAGTAGTTATGTCAGAATGCTGTTGTCCTACAGTAGTGATGTCAGAATGCTTTCGTATCACACCTCTGTAGTGATGTCAAAATGCTTTTGTACCACTGTAGTGATGTCAGAATGCTGCTGTACTAAAGTAGTGTTGTCAAAGTGCTGTTGTACCACACTAGTGATGTCAGAATGCTGTTGTACCAGTGAAGTGATGTCTAAATTTTGCTGTACCACAACAGTGTGTGTGGGTAGTTATGTGATAAACATACACCCAGGTGCGATGTGGGGCTTAGGTGTTTATGCCGAGTGCCTTCAGCACCTGGAAGTGAGTTTATCACATAACTACCCATACCCTGACATGTCTTATTGCACTGAAGAAACTGAGAAACCTTTACAAAAAAAAAAGCCAACTATTTTTTGATTAAAAACTGGCAGAGCATTTACTTTTGTTAAACAGGACTAGTAAAATGTAGTCCTTCCCACCTATCATTTGTCTTTCCACACAATCAGTACAGTCAACACAGCTTATAATGTCTGCCCCTATAGAGGACAGCTACTTATGACAGATGTTTCTCGTTTGCCCAAACCACGAACTAGTACTTTTTATAATGAAACTGCGGTTTATAATGACCTGTACTCACCGTGCATAGCGGCCCCCAGAATCCACTTGACTTGACAATTTGACAGCTATTGACAACTTTCGGTTACAGGACTTACCTGGCTGTTGGCTTACAGTGGTTAGTGGTTAAGCATTAGCAGTCGATTCACAGGTGATCAGTGGCTACATTAGGTGTTCAGTCCCTGATTGTTCTGAAGCACTGCTCTCCCTGTGCGTCAAGCTTTTTCATTGAATTTGTTTATTCGAGATGGCAACCCTGCAACCCTCAACTTCTGATGGCTCACAGGATGTCAAACAGACTGCAGTCACGCGCACCAGAAAAGTAGAGCTGCTTCAGGAGATAGACGCGGTGCCGAAGCTCAATCTCCGAGAGTATGCTGCACACTTCGGCATTCCAGAATTCACCATGAACGACTTGCTCCATTCTAAGGAGAGAATTTTACAAAAGTGTCACTCTAACCAAAATCCATCCCACAAACATAAGCAGGCAGATAGACAGTGAAGCGGAGGAGGCCTTATTGAGATAGTTTTGCAACGCCCGAGGGAGGGATGCCATGATCAGTGGCCCATTTCTGATGCAGAAACATAGAAACATAGAATTTGATGGCAGATAAGGACCGCTTGGCCCACCTAGTCTGCCCATTTTCCTACCTAACAGATAAGCTGCAGATCCTAGTTAACCAACAGCTTACTTCCTGCTACCCCCACTAGGGCTGCCTTATGTCTGTCCCATGCATTCTTGAATTCCTCCACTGTTCTTGACTCCACGACCTCCTCAGGGAGGCTGTTCTATGCATCCACAACCCTCTCTGTGAAAAAATACATCCTCACATTACCTCTGAGCCATCCCCCCTCTATCTTCAAATTGTGCCCCCTTGTTCTTGCACATCTCTTTTTCTGAAAGATGCTACCCTCTTGGACTTTGTTGATTCCCTTGAGGTACTTAAAAGTTTCTATCATGTTCCCCCCTCTCCCTTCTTTCCTCAAGGGTATACATGTTAAGCTCCTTTATAGAAACATAGAAAGCACAACAACTGGCTACAGCAAAGGGCAGAACTGACTTTAATTCAAGTGAGGGATAGCTACAGCAATGATAAAATTTCCACAATATCTTAAAACGCGCTGACAGAAAGAAGTTCAGTGCCGATATGCTTGGAGCAGAGAACTGGTTGAAAGATGTGCTGCTTGCCTTGCAAAGTGGATACGCTCCACATGATGTCCTTAATGCTGATGAGATCAGGCAATTCTACTGGTGGGTCAGCTATGGCACCCTAGCTTCAAAGGCAGAAGCTATGGTGGGGCAAAAAAATAATGAAGGCGTGTCTCTCAGTTCTCTGTTGCTGCAATATGGCAAAAAGAACTTGCCATCAGGAAATCCGATAACTCACATTGTTTTTTGTGGAGTTAGCAACCTGCCGGTCCACTGTCATGCTAACTGCAGTGCCTGGATGATGGGAGACATGTTCCAATAGTGGGTTCAACTATATACATATGAACATATGAAGAAGCCAGCAGAGGAAGGCCATTTGTTCTATCAAGTCTGCTTGTATTGCAGGGTCCACAGCTTGAGCTAATGTCCCTCCCTCCCTCCCCACTCTTCCCATCCTCCCTACCCATGATGCTTATCCTCCCCCTATGATTGTCCCAACCTCTCTTACAGTTGCCCACTGTCCTCAATGAGATGACCTCTTCTGGCAGCACATTCTAAGTGTCCACCACCCTCTCTGTGAAGAACTGCTTCCTGACCTCCCTCCTAAACCTCCCACCCTCTAGCTTAAGACTGTGCCCCCTTGTGTTATGGTTGCCACTCAGCTTAAAGAGACTCTCCTTATCAACCTTTTTTATCCCTTTCAAATACTTGAAGGTCCGAATCATGTCCCCCCCCCCGCTGACTATGGAATTGCACACTCCGTGGAAGAAAAATCAAAAAAGTATGTAGAAAAACCTCAATGAAAGATCACTGAGTTCATAGAAGTCAAGCTGAAGCCATCGTGAGACACAAGAAGTGTTGTATTTAAGAAGGGGTGAGCAGACGCTTCAGTTAAAGGAGCACTACAGTCAAACTTTGCAAAACATATGTTGTGCAGTATTTTGATTTGTGTATTTAGTCCTGGTGTGTCCTTCCCTTTGCATTCTGTTAGGAGTTTTTTTTTATCAATTTGCCTACTAGTTGTATGGCCTCTCCTAATAGTTTTATGTCCCCTGGGTCTCTCTATATTACCATCATTTATTATTGTTCTTTTTCCTACAATGCCTCCTGTCCCCTGTGACAGTGATTCAGCAAGTACTGGTTTACAGTTAATTTTAAAGCAGTGCAGCTGTGATTTCAAGTCACTTTCCTTATCCAGTAGGCACTGAAGGCTACATTTACAGCTTAGCAGTCACTTGAGGACCATTTGTGTGGGTGCTCTGTAAGAAAACAGCTAGTCTTTACTAATGATAGCACTGATGACCTAGGGTGATTCGTGTGCTTTTTATGGCTGGGTGCAGTTTGATGAAATGAAAAGCTTTAAAAGCAAAATGTTTACTCCTGCTGGCAATACCTAGACAAACATATAGAAAACAAACATATTTAGTTGAGGCCACAATGTCAGGATTCTATCTTCGGATTACTGCTGCAGTACTTTCCCTCATGGAATCAGTGGTCCCAGACGCATCACTGTCACATGAGACAGGAGGCACTGTAGGACAAAGAAGAGCAATAACCATTCTTACATGGTGATCCCCAGAGGCAATAAAACTAGTAGGAAATTTAGAAAAAACTCCTAATAGCAGACATAACAGAAAGGCACACCAGGACTAAACACACGAATCAAAACACTCTGCACAACATACGTTTTTGCAAATCTTGGCTGCAGTACTCATTTAAGTCACACACGCACAGCAATTGGATTTATTTTCTATTTATCTGTCTGCAAAAATTAAATATAGATCTGATGCAGCTTTGAAGCATTTAAGTGCCTTTAACACCAGCACTATAACGTGTATTATAAAATGGGCTTAAGAAATCCAGGTCTCTGATTGGCTGCTACATCATCTGAGCCATGTCCTTATCAGATGATATAGTAGCCAGCCGGGACTACTGCCCACCATGATGCCCCATGATGACAATAAATCAGTGAGCGCTGCTGAGCCTAAACACAAACTCTCACTAGCGGAGCTCACTGAAGTGGCAGCAATCCACCACAATGGCACTCGCACCAGTACAGTATCACAGTACACAGTAACCATATCTCACTCAGATGCCACAAAATCCCCCTTCTGACACAAACTGTAAATGTGTAATTTTCTTTTACTCACAGAGCTTTTGTTTCTCGTATTTCCACCGGCGATCCTCTGTCATCCTCACTCGGATCTCCGTAGTCCGCACTTGCCCCCCCCCCACAACTTTATAACTTCCTATAAATCACACCCTTCACAACACAGAAAGAACATTGGTAGCAGAATACTTCTTGCTAGAAATCCAAATGTTTAATTTTTCTCACTGGCCATCATGGTTTAAAAAAAGCAGGAAGCGGTATCCTACAACACCCGGTAATACACACGCTCGCTCCCAGCGGCCAACAAAGAACATGCTTACTCCTGACACTGCTGGCAATTCGGCGACTTCAGTACCTATATAAAAAAAAAAAATCTGCAAAAACTAAAAAACATGTATTTATTTCTCCCAATGTTTACCACCGCAGTTTCAAAGAAGCAGGAAGTGGTATTGTACGGCACCCAGTAACGGACACATTTGCTCCCAGTGGCCAACTAAGAACACACTCGCTCCATTTATTTCTGCCAATATTGTATCACAGAGATGCAGCAACATAGACAGACACAGTGGCACTTGTCAGTGAAAACACATACTAGCTCTCAAGATATAGTGCTAAAATCAGTGAAACATAACCCAAGAAAGCCATAGAAACCCAGTACTTCAAATGAAGCACTTTTTTAAAGTGACTTCACCGGGGACTATTTTTCCTATTTGAAGTATTAAACCTTCTTTTTTTTATATTTTTTTACTTTATCTGTTTTCTTTTTACTCATTAAATGATCAATAGATAGGCCCATTTTATAAGCACAATAACACACTCCGAAGTGTGGGTTATCGCCTGATAAGAGCACGCCTAGGGGCATAAGGCACTCTGCGAAGCGCCTAGTGTCTTAGTACACCCTTAGGCATGCTCTTATCAGGTGATAACCCACACCTCATTGTGTGTTATTGCTTGCCTATGCATTGTATCACAACACTCTACACATTCGCTATACTGTACTGTACTAGCAGCCTGATGGCTCAGTTACTTCAGATGATTAATTCAGATGCTGCATATAGTGGACAAATCAGACTTTGATGGATATGTCTGCTATAAGTGGTGTCAACTGTATATTAAATGTTTATCACACAATGCAGGAATTCAAACTTCTACTGAAGTCTACTGGTTAAATGTTTACATCCCCCCCACACAAGCTCACACAACAGAAGACTTCAGTAAAGCCAGCAAATGTGTTTATCTCAGCAAGATAAGCAGCAGTGATTTCTCTGGTAGGCAAGTAAGGACATGAAGCGGGTTTTCATGGTCAGGAAAAGAAGTCTAAAGGTTAAAGTAAACATGTGAGTAGTACTGCATTTTCTTTTTAATTAGAAAGACCCCGCCACTGATTTGCCAAGACTCTGGTGTTCCCAACCTTAATGTTTTTTCCTTTCGTTGCTTGGGTGGTGTGGGTGAGTTATGTTGGAAACCTTAATGCCACATTTCCCAACTTCTGTGGCATTAATGTGAGCCTTAACTGGTGCAGTAACAATGTTTTTACCAAGAATTTCCGTTGTTTTTGAGATACTGGAAACGTATCATCCGCGCGTGAACTGATGCAGATGCGCAGGGCCCTCTGGGCCCTGTGCCAAGGGAAGACTTCATCTGTCTGCAGAAGTGTAGAGCCCTGTGGGCCCTGCACTTCCACACAGCAACAGATGTCAAGAATTCATGGGGTCTCTGGTGGACTACAGAAGCACTGGGCCCTCTGGGTCCTGCACTTCCATGTGGCCTCAGACACAGATGCACAAGGCAAACAATCCATCTGTCAACTAAAGCACAGGGCCCTCAGGCACCCAAGTGTGGAGGCACAGGGCACTATACCAAGAGAAGAGTTCTGTTCACTATATGGTACTTGGCTTCATGTGGGCAACCCTGCACGTAATCTTCTCAGACTGGTGGGAGGTATCACATGACAGCATCCCCCCCCAGCCACAGCCCATCCAGCAGGGGGCACTGAGCTCACTTCTGAACTCAGCTCTCCAGCAGAGGATCACAAAGAACTACTGACTGGGGTAAAGGCTGGTACTACACACATCATTTCTTAAAAATATTTTTTCCAGTTTTCTCCCCAAATTTTCAAGATAGTTGTTTTATGTCTCCCTGTTATAAACATGACATGTAACACTTATAGAATACTTGCTGAAACATAATTTTGCACCATGTGTGAAAACATGTCTCATCCAGGATTTGAAAAATGACACCTGTCACATTTATGAGGCGGTGTGAAAAATGGCTATGTTGAAATTTCTGAGTCAAAAATATTGAAAATTAGCAAAGTTATGAGTGAGCGTTGAAATATTTCAGTGTTCAGGCATAACATGATCATGTAACCATAGTTACATTAAATTTTCAGCATAGTCTTCGTATGACCTTACTTCAACAATCTGGTAGGTGAAACTTTTCAAATCTTGCCTGAAACATGATTTCATGGAGCGACTGTGAAATCACCATTTGGGATGGATTTAAAAAGTTTCACCTGCCTTGTTCATGAAGTGGGGTATCAAAATGGCCATGTTGAAAGTTTGATGGAAAAATTTTAAAAATTAGCGAAATTATAAATGAATGTTGAAACTTTTCAAAATTCACTCATAACTTGGTTATTGTAACATATGTTTACACCAGACTTTCAACATAGCCTTCTTATGAACCCATCTCATGAACCTAGTAGATGAAAACTTTCAAATCTCGCCTGAAAGGTGATTTTGTGCAGTGACCGCAAAATTCACCTTTCTGGACGGATTCGAAAAATTCCACCTCCCTTGTTCATGTGTTGCAGTTCCAGAAAGGCCATGTTGAAAATTTGTTGTAAAAATACTGAAAAATTACAAGTTATGAGTAAAAGTTCAAACCCCATTGAAATACATTATACCAGACTTACCTTATTTTCTCATATCACAGTCGTCGGTTTCAGCAGCAAGACATGTCTTTGACTGGAGATTGGGTCTATGTCATTGGACATTTTCAGGTGAGTATGTGTGAGGGTGGGGTGGGGTTGGGGTGAGGTAGGTGAGAGTCTGTGGGGTCAGATCGTTGATGGACCATTTTCTTTTTTACATTTTTTTTTTTGTTCAAGTTCAAGTTTATTACAGGAAAACTCCATTGAGCAAGCTCATTCACAAGGAGGTCCTGGGCACATTTATAAGCAAAATAAGCAATACATATAGGAAATAACATAGCAATGCATTAAGGACATATTTACAAGTGAAATACGTGCTGCATATAGGTAAAGGCATGTCAATGCATGAAAGGCAGACTAGGTCCTGCAAAAATAACTCTGTCCACTATCAGAGTCCGAAAATATCTAGTGCAACTTCCAAAAGTAGGGGAAGTGGGGAAGGACGGGGAAGGGGAGTAAAAGCAGTTACAGGTATCCTTTATTATTGAGGCCACTAATCTTTTGAAGAAATTTACAGAGACTACACTGGATAGTTTGAGTAGATTGCAGCTGGTTCCAAATAGATGGTAGGGCAATTGAGATGGCTCTTCTGCCAAAGAAGGTGCGAGTCCTGGGAACGTCAAGTAGGATAAATCTGCTTTTCTGAGGGAATAAGGACTATGGGAGGTACAGATGAGAGCTGTTAAATAACTTGGAAGTTTGTTCAGGAGAAGTTTTAGGGTCCAAATGCCAGCATGAAGTGTGCGTCTAATGGTAAGCGATATAAAATAAAACTAGATCAACAAGAGATGGTTTTCCTTATTTGCAGGAGGGCTCTAGCCAACATGGGGGACTGGGTACCCAAGTGGTCGGATACTGTTCATCGGCACCGGGGGGTTTACCTTAGTGCTACAATATATTGGGGAAGGTGGGCAGGCAACCTGGAGGGGGAGGGGGTCAACAGAAGTGGTACAAAGGGTTGGTATCCTGGTCCCCTTATTATATATAAGAAGAAGAAGAAGAAAAAATACATATATGTGTGTGTGTGTGTATATATATGTATATGTGTGTGTGTGTGTATATATACATATATATATATATATATATATACACACACACACACACACACACCCCCGACCTACTTTTTCTGTTATAACGTGCATATCGGGGATGAATGAGGGAGGGCTGATTGAGCTGAAAGGGGGAGGGAATGCAAAATAATAAAAATAGATGGCTAGACAGATAGATGACAGACAGACAGACAGACTGACAGGTAGAAAGAAGAGACAGAGAGTGTGAGAGAGAGAGAGAGAGAGAGATCAATCTGGTGATTGCCTGCTCCCTGCTCTCAAGCCGGCAGCACTACTCCAGCTGTAGCAACTCAAATCAAGACAGTCCTGCTGTTCCCATCTAGGGAACGCAGATGAATGGCTCTTCTCGCTAAGTTGGGCACGCTGAATTTTGGGGTGGCCAGAAAAGGTATTTCTGGCCATTATTTAAAAAAGAAACAAACAAACATCAGAATCTAGCTAAACTATCTGTGTGCTGCTCTCTTCGTTACATCTGGTATGTATCACATGAATAGCTTGTAAAAGTTTATGCTCTGTTTTATGTGAAATTTTACTGAAATGTCATTTAAAGATGAGGAACCTTTTAAAACTAGCCACTCTGGTCCAAAGGTGTTATATCTGATAATTACAAATAAATCAATACATTTTTTATTTATTGAAATGTTTCACCAGGAAGGCACGCTGAACAACACGTTGTTTGTCTTCTTGTGTAACCCTATAATTAGGGTTAAAACGTCTATGTTAAAATCAAACTTTTGCACTTTAATAACTTCACAACCATTCAAGTGATTTGCATGAAACTTTGCATGCAACATCAGGGATCAAAGATCTCTTGATGTGGCAAGTTTTGTTCCGGTCAGATTTGTGGGTGCAGAGACACGGAGTGTCAAAAAAATGTGTAACATACCACTTTTTGTCAAATTCTTTGTCATGCCCCTGCCTAGAAACGGTGTGCAGTTCTGGACTGAAATTTACAGGGTATATAGGTCTTGGGTCACAATGGTGCCTTTTGAAGGTTTGGTGAACAAATATTAATCCGTTCAAAAGGATTAAATTTCTAAGTGTCCCATTATTTCCTATGGGAAAAGTTAGATGTTCACCTCGAAAAAGAATCCTATGTCACAAATGGGGACTCCATTGCTACAAATGGGAAATCCTTTATCGTGTTGCTGCCATCTTGTTTTCAATTAGTGGTGGAAACAAAATAAAATAGCACAAAAAATAGAAGGCTTTAGTAAACACCAATGGTTGCGTTTACCAAATCGGGGCCTGTACAGTCTGATCCTGACTTTAGCCTTTTTCGAACTTGGTCGGAAATACATTTTTGTAAGATGGCGAATTGCGAAAAGGGAATCACAGCACAGGATCTTTTTTCACAATTTGCAAAAACAGATTTGTTCCTTTGCAGCAAATTGCAAAAAAACAACTGTTGAAAAGGATTCTGAGCCGCAGACAAGGATTCTTTTTCACAATTTGCGAAAAAGGATTTCTGCATCTCAAGAGTTTTGCATTTCCTTTTCTAAAAAATGTATAATTACCCTGGTAGACTAGTGGTCCCTTTCCCCCTCCCTGGTTCAATGTATTTTCCGACCAAGTTACCTTACTTGTCAGACAGCAGTCGCCGGTTACAGCAGCAAGACTCTTCCTCGATCAGAGAGTGGTTCTTCACTGTAGGGCCAGTTCAGGTGAGTGAGGGTATGTGGGGAGTTCAGTGGGGATGCGAGGAGGTGGGTTCACAGTGGGAGCTTGGGTGGGGGTGCGGGTCCAGTGATGGACTTTTTTTTTTTGTTACAGGTTTAAAAAAAAAAAAGTCTTCGAGGGACCATTTTCTTATTTCCAGACTGACAGTTACATGGAAGGGTGGGGGGTGTCACTGGCCACCAATGGGTCATATAATTACACCTTCTTTGGGGATGGAGGGCAGCGGGTGCCACGAGACACCAGGGATATACATTCGTAGGTACTACTAATTTCCCTGCAATGTTTTTGTTGCAGGTTGACAGTTACATGGAAGGGTGGGGGGTGCCACTGGCCACCAGTGGGGGATATAATTACACGTAATTCAGGGATCAGAGGGTGGGGGTGCCACTATACACCAGGGATATATATTTGGGGGTGCTAGTGATTCCTCTAGAATTAGATGGTGGGGGGGTAGCACTGGTCACCAATAAATGTATATTAAAAATATATTCAAATGGCAGGGTGAGGGGTGTCACCGAACACCAGGGTATACACTTACAATTAGTGGGGAACTGGCTACAATTGGAGGGTGGGGAGGTACCAATGGACATCACTTAGAAAATAGTAAAATATATATGGAAATTGGAGGGTGGGGGTGCCACTAGACACCAGGGATATATATTTGGGGGTGTTAGTGATTCCTCTAGAATTAGAAGGTGAGGGAGTACCACTGGCCACCAATAAATGTATATTAAAAATATATTCAAGTGGCGGGGTGAGGGGTGTCACCGAACACCAGGGTATACACTTACAATTAGTGGGGAACTGGCCACAATTGGAGGGTGGGGGGTTTCACTGGCTGCCAGGGAACAGCCAAATATCATTTTCTAAAACAAATGGCAAAAACTATGTATGTGTAGAAGTGCAGGGTCCACAGCCAAATAAAGATACGATTATACTATCTGAAAAAGTAAGGAAATAAATTGTAAAGAACTTCATTAATGCACCAGTTAAGGTTAAAGTGACAAAGGAATATATGGCATTGGGGTTTCCAGTCCTAACGCCCCACTCCCACCCTGCACACACCAACAAGCATCAGGGGGTGTGCCTTGGTGTTGTCAGCCCTAACGCTCACCCCATTGTCCTGTACTGTACCCATCTCAGTTTATTTACTTATGGAATGGGGTGAGCATTGGGGCTGATGACCCCAAGGCACACCCCCAATGCCTGTTGGTGTGTGCAGGGTGGGGGTGGGGTGTTAGGGTTGGAAACTCTAACGCCACATTTCCCTACTTTGTCATTTTAACCCTAACTGGTGCATTAACAATGTTTTTGGTACTTTAAATATATCCTTACGTAGTAGTTTAATGTCAAAGGGGCTCAGGGACGCTACATTTATTGTGTCCACCCCCCAACCCTGCTTCTGTGGTCTTTGTAATTTGTACTCTCCCAAGTTGTACCTGAAAATAGGCAGGTCTTTGCCTAGTGCACTTACACAGTTACAAAAAGCAAATAAATAAATAAGTTGGGCTAGATAAGTACCCTCTGCAACTGCACTAATTTATAAGGATTTCCCTACCAAATGTACTACCCAGGGCACCCTGTGATTCTCTTGTTAAACAGACATTTGTACAAGTTCACCTTGAATGCCTGTACTGTATTAATATCCACTGTCTCCCCTGGTAGGCTAGCTATAGGTTCACCACCCTCCAGTTGAAGAAGTGTCTCCTAACGTTACCACTGAATTTACCACCTCTGAGCTTCACAGTGTGTCAGTGTATCCTGCATGAGAATACCAGATAGATAGACAGATGCTGTCTGTAGATAAAAAGATGGATAGATAGACAGACAGATAGGCAGACAAACAGATAAATAATGTCTGTAGAGATGGATGCAGACTATAGGAATAAACAGACAGATTAGAGTGTGTCCCTGCATCTTGCTGGAGAATACCTGATCAAACATGTCTGTCAAGCAGCTAGGCAGATAGATAGATAGACAGACAGACAGATACTTTTGATAGCTAGATATTGTCAATAGATAGATACTGTTTATAGCTAGATATTGTCACATATAAACAAATAAATAAATTGTCAAGACACCTAAGTTTCCACAGTATAGCTTCAGTGCTGTTGTTTATACTTATTGGTCATCAATCAGTAAATACAGCAGATGAACACGTACGTAGGAACTGCCATCAAGCCAGGATTAGTATCTCACTGCTTTTAACAGGTTCCACAAAACTGGCCTGTCCCAACAATTTGTTGATCGATGCAGGCCATTTGGTCACTGGCATACCCTTTCCTACCACTCACACAAACAAATTGTGGAAGTCCCCTACTTTTCCTTATCCATTTGCAAGGTGTGACACCAACTTTAGCAGTTACTTGAGAAGACGCGCAGTAGGAGACTCAAGGGCTAGTACGTTAGCAAACTGCATCTTGAAGGATTAGCACCAGCCATTGCTATGCTGCTGCACAGTCGACAATGATGCAGCAAGTTTCTGAATCTGTGCCTAGCAAGTGTAGGGTTGCTCTGGGAAGGAGTTGCCACTGGAGAGAACCTGAGGGCAGGAACTATTTCTCACCCATAGAGTTACAGGGTTTCATTTAACTCTAAAAATTGATTAGCGTTTTTATCACAAAAGTGCTAAATCTTTGTGAAAATGCATAGGTCTTGCCTTACTGTGTTTAACAAACACAGCACTTCTAGAAAATATATATAAATTCATTCTGTACACTTAGTATCATCCCAAGAAAAAAACTGCTAGTCAATTATTTAAAACCCTGAGTTAGACACACACACAGTGTAGCAGGAGTTACTGTCAGGCTGCAGTATGAGATATGATAGTCTGTGAAGGTTTTATCACTTGTTACCATCAGCAACTGTTGCTGTGATACAGAAGACAGAATGTACAGGAACAAAATTAAAGATAAAAATGACTAGATGCGGGCATTATCGTGATTGTCTAATTTATAATACAACATTAAATCCTACTTATTATAAAGCATTTTAGTGGTGGCACATAATGTTAGTGATTCCGGAGTGGTGAGTACCACTGTCGGTGAGGGAAGGATGGTGTCGACGAAATGGTGGCATAAGTTTCCCCCTTCCCCGAGGTGCTACGACCGCAGAGTTGGTTATTTAAGTAAGGGGGTGTTGGGGTCAAAGACCCCTGAGAAAAAAAAAAAAGCAGTCGCCATTTGGGTCGTCGCTGACATTGCTTCGTGATTCTGGACTCGCTGTTCTGGAGTCGCTAACATCATGTAGAACCATTTAAGGATGTTCATTTTACTCTCAACGCTGAAAGTGTGGAATACAGAATCGACCTCATCATTCAATTCAGAAGTTTGTTTTTATTTCACTTTTTCCTCCTCTTGCCTCAGTTCCCAGAACCCTCCTTCAGCCTGCCACCCCAGCACCATCAGCCACCATCTCCCTGTCCTACCTCCTTTCTCCAGTAGCCCTCATGGATTGCCTCCCCCCCCCCCATGGTGCAGTCGTCCCTGTGGCAGCAACCCTTTCAGAATCCTACATTCAATGTGGTGGGGAGAACATAGATTGGTGTTGTGTGACCTGTGAGTGGCAGGCATCATCACGCTTGCGACAGAGGGCTTTTCCTGTTCAAGCCTTTGCCCCAAAGATGTCCGCACTAATGCGTGACAAAGGCATGCAGCAAGCATAGTTGTCATCTTGACCAGATGTTCAGACCCACCCACTGCCATCCTCGGACTGCCTGGGAGTGCCTGCAACACCCAGAGAACACCTAGGCATCACTGCTGCAGTAAGCGATGGTCTCCTTCCCCTTCTGAGGAGAAGGTTTCCTGGGGTGCTTGATCCTCCCCCCCCAACAGCTTGAGCGCATTCCTGATTTCCTAGGATTCCTAGGATTTATATGAGTCCGGTAGTGTTAGCCTTTAGGACTCATCATCTCTCAGTGGAGATAGCCTGCATTCCACTTCTCTGGTAGGTGATCATCCAAAGTAGTTGTTTTTTTAATGTTCATAGTTTTGCTTGTGATCATGCCTTCTGGTAGACTACTCCAGATAGATACTACCCTGTGGTTTAACCATGCTTCTCTTCTGATAGTGCTGTATGTAAGGCCCCCCGTGTCTAAGGGTATGCCAGGTAGTAAGTTGGTGGGGAGGGGGCACTCACAGCAGATACCACAGATTTTCCCATGCTGGGATGGCTGCTATCGACTGGAGATCAACACGGCAGGGTCACAGACATCTTCTGGTGCTGGGCTGCAACAAACTTTGGTTAGTAGCCACACACAGTTTGAAACAAATGATGTCTATGCAGAAGTAAGGTAACAGGGGGTTCAATTTAATTTAGAACAAAGCACCCCATGGAGGTAAAACACTCAAACAGGTGATTTGTTCAGTCCTGACCCATTTTCAGTTCTGATCACAGGGGTCATGAAGGTTGCTAGTGTCCATGGCGGCCGCTGTGTCCCACTAACTTCAGGCGGATTTCACTGGCTGAGGTAGCCACTTTCTGAAGGCAGCTTTAAATCGGGACTGAAATGTTCTTTACAGCTTTAGGCAGCAGGCTGAACTGAATTTCTCTTTCAGCTCCATACTCATCTCTACGCTGATCTCTGGTGCTCGAGCAGCAAGCCCATTGAAACAGGGCAACCCCTCTTTCCCCAAAACTTCAGTTCAGAAAATTAGGTCATAGCAGGCAACTCCCCCATAGAAGCAGGGTGGGTGTCCCCGCTGCAGCTGCCAAAACCGGGTCATCATACTTGAAACTTTGGGGTTGTCCCTCTTTCGCTCTCCAAATTCTTCTTCATGGCAGAAACTTGGACCCGCCAAATGACTTCACCGTGAACTCTCATGGGCAAATGTACCACACAGCTGGGCTGGCATCATGAACTCTGGGCCTAATGCTCTCCCTCTTTCTTTTGCTCTCAAAACGATTCTCCCCTGGACATGCGAGCACAGCTGAAGCCCTCTCTTCCGCAAAGGGGGCTCCCCTCTAGTCTCTCTCTCTCTCTCTTTCTCTCACCCCTTTGTGCTCAGATCTCTGCTCCATGACCTTCTGTTCTCGTCCCACAGCTTTCTCTCTGCTCTGTCGAGGAGGCATTTCAGAAGACCTATGTCACGGACCCCCCCATGGACCCAGCTGATGGCTGCCGCTATGTAACTCGCCATACTCTCAGTTGCCCAAATCCATGAAAACCTCTGGACACCCTGAGAACCCGCAATCAGTCCTGCTCTCTCGATGCTCTCTCCTGGCCCTTTCTCACAGCCTGGGCTGCCTCAAGGAACTGAAATCCCTTTTTTTGGTGCCAAGCCCAATTTATACCCCCATGCACCAATGGTGACCTTTGACCCACAGAAGCTCCCACCTGAGTCATTGAGGGGAACTAACCAATTGATTATTGGACCAAAGGACCAAAGGTGCACAAAACATGTACACATCCTGCGGGAAGGGGAGAGGGGGGCTACATTTATATCTCTCCCTTTAACAGAAAATCCATGTTGCTGGCATCACAAGCATATAATTTAGAAGTTTAACATAACACTGTGAAATTTAATTGGAAATGTAAAAGGTACTTTGTGTTATTTTTGCTGCTCATGTGTATTTATAACAAAATATATTTTAACCCAAAAAGCACTGTCAGTGTGTGCCATGAAACTGCATTGTTGTCATTGGTGTCTGTCCGTCCTGTGCTTTCTGAGCTCCAGTATTCAGTATGAAACAGCACAGTTGCATTTTTGTCTCCATACAGTTTGCTGCTTGCTAAAAACAAGTGTATTTAACCCCTGTCACACTACAGGGGAGAATGTACCCCGGGGGAAAGGTAGTCTGCACGGTCACATGTGTTGGCATGGGATAGTTAAGTACACCCTTTCCTTAGGAGAGATGACTATTGTTATGTACCTGTTCACAGGACCTCCTTGTGAATGAGCTTGCTCAATGGAGTTTTCCTGCAATAAACTTGAAGTTGAACTTGAACATGTACCTGAATGTATAACTATTCCTTCTGTACTGTGACTCCTTACCGCCAAGAAAGAACGAGTTTAAAAAAAAGAATTAATTCCTTCACCGCAGTTCAAATCTATTTTTTTAAAGCAAGTCTGTTTATAATTGGCTGGGGTTGAACTATGTAAGTCTAAATACCAAAATGACATAATCAGGCTAAGTGTGGGCTCGAGAGATCAGGAAAGGAGCCACAGCGGAAAAAAAAAAACACTGGCATAACACCTATGGTTATTCAGAGGACATGATTATTTTTACCAAAACACGGGTTCTATTGCTGATGCAACTACAAGCAAAAATAAAACAACATACATTGTGTTTTCAGGGACCTTTAATACACTGTGGCTTCACCACTTGTGATGTCATGGGATCACAGACCACTCATAAAAGTATCAGACATATCTTTGCTAGGCCTATGCCATATGCAGACAGAAGCTGATTAATAAATACATACCATACCAAAACAGGCAGAAAATGGTTGACTCTTAATAAGAGTCTCATGGACTGGTTTAGCCTCTACCACGTCAAGGTGGCCAGTCCCACAGAGAACCACTCACATGGTGCATGCAGGTGACCCAGCTCACCTTGGTAAAATCCCCTCCTAATAGCATTCATACACAACTCCTTGCTCACCTGCAGCCATTCACCTAAAAATAACGCTTTCGTACTTCAAGATTTTCTCCTAGAATGTAGCAACACACTACAAGGCATGCACTAAACATACAAGGAATGTTAATTGTTTGTAGGCGGGATCAGTCTCACGCAAACACATTAGGCAGAAAGCATCCAATGTGGTGCCTTGCAGTCACAAATATAAAGATAACTGCGAAGGCGGGGGGGGGCAGAATTAATAAAATAATACAATGAGAATGAGACAGAAAAAAGACCCCAGACACAACACAAAAAATTGATGATAATAAATAGACGAGGAAAGCTCAGGTAAGAGGCATGTGTGTCACTCACCTTGTGAATGTTAACCATATCTGTGAGAGGTATACAGTGCCAGCCACATACAGTAGCTAGCACTCAATATTTGTAACTTCTATTTTTGCAAAATTTTATAAACTATGGTGGTTGACGGAATATAATGTTTTTTTTTTTCATTCTGCTTATTTTACTGTTTATCTTTTGGTATTACAAATGAATATATCATTTACATATAGATTTGGAATTTTGGTCATAGCAATCTCGCATTATTTATGCAATAAGAACTGACAGACTGTAGCTGTCTTTTATTAGTAAGACAAGGACCACTTAGAAGATGTAGTGCTTGAAGCACTACATCCACGTTCCTTATTCTATTTATAAAAGACCAATTTGAACACTCTTATTTCTTTTATAAACTGTCTGATTGGGTTGATACGTTTCATAAAATTCCCCCCAAAAAGCTTATTTTTTATTTAAAAAGAGTTTGCAACAGGTCTCACATTCTGTTTACGCTACTGTTCCATCACCAGTGGAGATATGGATAGCTTAGTGGACCAATCAGAACACGAGATTCAACAGTCAGTGTTCCGTGAGGTTTGTTATGCACAATACTGCACCTTAAAAAGTCATGAAATAATTTATAAAAACATCCATCCCATATATTTACTTGATAACTTACACTTGGCATTCTTTCAGTTTCTGTACTGTTGTAATCATCTAACTCAGTAACTGTTAAACTCCATACTCTACCTTCTCACTCCCTTAACTCAATAACCATTAAACTCCATGCTCAATCTCCTTACTCCCTTAACTCAATAACCGTTAAACTCCATACTCAACCTTCACTCCCTTAATTCAATAACCATTAAACTCCATACTCAACCTTCAAACTCCCTTAACTCAATAACCGTTAAACTCCATACTCAACCTTCACTCCCTTAACTCAATAACCGTTAAACTCCATACTCAACCTTCACTCCCTTAACTCAATAACCATTAAACTCCATACTCAACCTTCACTCCCTTAATTCAATAACCATTAAACTCCATACTCAACCTTCAAACTCCCTTAACTCAATAACCGTTAAACTCCATACTCAACCTTCACTCCCTTAACTCAATAACCGTTAAACTCCATACTCAACCTTCACTCCTTTGACTCAATAACCATTAAACTCCATACTCAACCTTCACTCCCTTAATTCAATAACCATTAAACTCCATACTCAACCTTCACTCCCTTAATTCAATAACCATTAAACTCCATACTCTACCTTCTCACTCCCTTAACTCAATAACCATTAAACTCCATGCTCAATCTCCTCACTCCCTTAACTCAATAACCGTTAAACTCCATACTCAACCTTCACTCCCTTAATTCAATAACCATTAAACTCCATACTCAACCTTCAAACTCCCTTAACTCAATAACCATTAAACTCCATACTCAACCTTCAATCCCTTAATTCAATAACCATTAAACTCCATACTCAACCTTCAAACTCCCTTAACTCAATAACCATTAAACTCCATACTCAACCTTCACTCCCTTAATTCAATAACCATTAAACTCCATGCTCAATCTCCTCACTCCCTTAACTCAATAACCGTTAAACTCCATACTCAACCTGCTCACTCCCTTTATGCATTGCTCACCAGTAACTGAGCCTTCTGTCATTTTGCCCTAACTACATTGTCTCTTACCTACCACTGATCACTTTTTGCTAACCTCTCCCCCCTCTCTTGACGCCGTTTGCCTCTTGCACTGCTCATCCTTTCTGGCTTGGTTCTGATTTGCCTTTGTTCCTCTTATCGATCCTCTCTCCTTAACCCCTCCATCCCATTCTCCTGCTCTCCCTACTCATCTGATACCTGCCCTTTCCATTTCCCTTGCTGAAAACCCTTAACTTGTCAGTCTTCCTTTCATATCCATCTTCTTGCCCTATGGAATAACCTCCCTCTCCCTATCCATCTCATATCCTCAGTCCACTCTCTCAAATTGCTCTTGCTGGTGTACTGCTCAAAACATTGCACCTGCAGCTAGCCTGGTCCTGATACAACCAGGTGCTCTGCACTGTTACCAACTGTCCTTATCAACATCCCTGATAACATCAGATAACTTGTAAATTGTGTATTTGACAAATCTGTACATTTGTAAAATGTATGTTTTTGCTGCATCGCTGTTTTTGTACATGGGCCTTGCTTTTGGGCCTTTGTTTGCTGTATTCTGTCCCTCGTAATCTCTCCAGTGCCAGGTCCTTTTAGAAAACTTAGAGTAAGCATACCAGAGAGGAAGTTTGCAGGGGAGAACAGTATGTGGGATCCATAATAGGATGCTGGGATAGAAGAAATATCCAAGTTGTTTGCTTTTTGTGCATCGCTCCAAACTATACACATACTCGCAAGCCTCATTCTCAGAGGGCTTTGCCAGAACCTCCATCGTGTCTGAAATGTGCGTCTGTACTTTGTCATTCTCCACCTATACTGGATCAGATGTACATGCGTGTTTTAAAAGGCGATCTCCTTTTGGCGAAGCCTTGTCACCCGTACTTGCACAAGGATCTTCATACCCATGATGCCTTACTCTGGGAGAGAGGCTTAAGAGTATGAGTATTGTCTGTAATTCCTCCACCATCCCAATCATGCCTGAAAATGAACTCGGGCTCAGGGCGCCACTCCTGGTCAATACATTTTAATTAATAATAAAAATAAATAAATCCTAGCTCCAGTTGAACCCAAATACTCAATGCATAGAGCAGCATCCTACTTGATTGTGTATATATATAAGGGATATGCAATGCAAATAAGTGGAATAAATAATTTATCTGCACAAGAACAGTTTGACCTTGGGTAACCTCACAAGTCATGTAAGCCACAAGTGAGGTGTCCGAGGTCAAACTGCTCGAGTGCAGATAAACAATTTATTCCATGAGTTTTCCACTGCATATTCCATTTATGCAATAGGATAGGAGGGTTTTTGTTTTATATAGATTTTTATGGTGTTTTATAGGTGTTTATCCCTTTCCCCTGCCCGAGGCCCTGGCACACGGCTGCGCATGCATGTAGAGGCATGCACACACACCGTGGAACCAGCTTAGCCCCTTTTGCCCACCAGCAACAGTGCCACTCCCTCCCGTCTACCCTGACATACTGTGTATTTATGTACATCTTTTGTAATTTATGTAGTGGAATTGTTTGCCCTACATGTAAGATTTGTTCCTGTGATATATTATTAAATGAAGTTTCTGTTCTTTGAAATTGTAATCTTAAAACAGGAGAACTTTGATAAACAGGGCCTTTGGTCCTAAAAGTTATTATCCTGTTAAAAAATAAAAGTTTTTATCTATCTTTTATCTGTCTATCTACCCACCGGACAACCACTCTGTGGCAGTGGAACGATGGAGGAGGGGGTGACAATCTACCCCACCACCCCTGGAAGAGGAGAGCAGCCTGCTAGCTTACTCATTCCTGCTCCTCCCCCCCCACGTGCCGGCACCCCAACCAACCCGAGTTTGTTCCCAAACCCAGGTTGCCGGTGAAGCGTGAGCAGGGTTTTAAATAATTGATTATCAGTTTTTTTCTTGGGACAATACTAACAGTACAGAAAGTATTTATATAGGTTTTCTAGAAGTGTTATGTTTGTTAAACACAGTGAGGCAAGTGCTATGCATTTTCACAATGTTTTAGCACTTTAATGAGCAAAACACTAATCAATTTTTAGAGTTAAATAAATCCCTGCGCGAGGTAAGGCACTCAGTGCCTCAGCCCTCTGTGCCATCAGTGCCACTTGGCCAGCTCAGGGTAGCAGTTTTTTTAATCCTTTTTTTATTTTGTGTAGTCTAGTTTATGTTTTATTTTTTATGTTTTCCAGTACAGCTCCACTTAGCATAGTGGTTGCTAAGCAGTAGCTATAGACACACCAACTTTACATTATGGCCAGTACATGATGAAAAAGTTTGATGCACAATTTTTATGTTTGCTTTTGGGAGGGGGGCATTTGTTAGTCAAAAAAGTGAATAGAAATTGAATTTTCTGCCATTGTTTGCTAATTATAAAAAATCTAAAAGGTATCTATAAATGAAACACCTCTCATTTTGTAGATATTTTTGTGCTGAACAACTTTTGTGCTCAAAATACCATGCTGTCATTTTTGTTTTAAAATTATTAGCATTTATTTGACTCAAAAGTGCAAAAAAATTGAATTTTCTGCTGCTTTTTTGCTAATTACATAAAAAGCTGAATAGTATCTATAAATGAAACACCACTCATTTTGTAGATATTTTTGTGCTGAACAACTTTAATGCTTGCAGTACCATGCTATCATTTTTCACTTTAAAGATATTTGCATTTGGGGGGGCGTGGCCTGGCTATACTGAAGATGGCTGCCTAAATCTTTCTCTCCCTAGGGCCTACAGCTATCATCATCCATCCTCCTCTTCCCAGATAATTATCGTGTGCCAAAAAAGGAGACATCATTCATTCAACTCCTCTGAACAGATCTGGTACTGTCTTTTTATTCTATTCTAACTCTAAACAAGAATGTTCTAGATCAAGTTTACCTATCCTGTGTGGGGCCTACAAACATGGCTGACCAGCCTTTACATACCAGCTCATTTAATAGAGTGGAGACAATGTTTCAGCAATTAATGTCTGAGATCAACGAGCTAAAAACAACCTCGCAGCAAAACAATACTAATTTTCAAATTCTCGGCCAGAAAATTAATGTCACTGAGGCAAAATCAACTCAAAATGAATGCTTAATCCATGACTTACAAACTACTGTTAGTCATTAGGAATCTCCAAGATAAAATTGATGACATCGAAAATAGAAACAGAAGGAACAACCTACGATTTCTTGGCTGTCCAGAAGGTACAGAGCTTGGCAATACTAATACATTTCTCTCTCATGTACGTCCCACATTACTTAAACTTCCTCCGGAGCAAGAAATAACCATCGAGATCACATCGTACTTTAAGCCCGAGGCCTGCCTCAGACCAGAAACTGAGGCCTATCATAGCCAGATTCCTTAATTACTCTTACACAGAATTAATATTAAACAGAGCCAGACAACTGGGGTACTCATGTGGGAAGATCACAGAATCTATATTTTTAGAGACTTTTCCAAGGAACTTGTCAATAAATGCAAAGCTTTCAACCCAAGAAAAATGTCTCTACACCAACATGGAATCAAGTTTGCACTGAGATAGCCAGCTACTATGCGTCTTTTCATAGGCAATTCCATGAAGGATTTCAACTCTCCTGAAGCTCTGTCTATGTACCTTAATGAATCGCATATTTCACATTCCATGCCCAGCGTTAATTCTGCGTCCCCATCAGCTAACAAATCAGAATATTCTAAATAATCACAGCTTGCTCCTCTGGCAGAAAGTCAAAGTTCTGCTGCGGATAAGCTTTCCCTGACCTGCATCACACCAAATCTTCCTACCCGACTGTCAGTACGGATCCAAGAAAAGAAAACTACAAGCTCCCACTCCACAAAGCACACCTGCTGTGACAAGGGTAAATCTACTAATTCTCTTTCACAACCTGTGGGTCAATCTCACACTTCTTCCCCTCTTACCTTATTTAATAAATATTCCCCGCTGCAAGAGGATTCGTGTTCTTCTCAGGAAGATCTTCAGAGGGATGAGCAAAACCTTCTTCCCATTGCCTCTGGTGGTGCTGCGCCGGATAATGTCTCCGCTGACTCCTCGTGGGCTGATTTGGCTGCCAGCTCTCCACTTAAATCAGCTGAGCCCCCCAAAAAAGGCACAAAGGAAAATCCAGAAATGGATCAGCTCCTGCTATTACTGGATCATACGAATGAAGTGTAGCGCGGTCATCATATGATATTTCCTCTCCTTGCATGGTAGCTTATAGGGAGACCCTACCCCATTGAATGTGCTTGTGGCTCATTGGTTCTTTTCCCTCTGCAACACGATGCATCTTATATATGCGCTTTGCTTCCGCATACTGCCGGCATGGATTTTGTGGTGTGATACCTCGTGTTGCCAGATCTGGGGTAACTGACACTATTGGTTTGCCTATTAATGCAATCTATGTATCTGCATTTGTTTTGTTCATTGTGTCTCCTATGTACACTCAAGGACCATTTTTTTTTATCCTGTGTGACATCATCATGGAGCCTACATGAATCACGATATACACTTCTCTTAAAGCTATACTAGCATATAATGTATGTGATCAGGTCATTTAACTGTACATTGCGTTTTCTCTTTTTCTATTTTAACTGATAAGCTCCACAGGCCAATTACCATTATTTTTTTGATTTATATATATATATATATATATATATTACCTTGTTGTGTGTGGACACTGCTTAAATACACACTCAGAGCTTCATTCTTTACTGGTATAGGTAGTGAAGGCTATAGTGGTATTTGTCCACTGCTTTTATTATTCTGACCCTATTCTTCATTATGCAATAATATAATTATAACTTTGTAATTTTGCTCCATTAGAGCTTACTTCTTTCTATCCCTTGTTTCAACTATTCCATCCCCCCCTTCCATCACCTACCTAGCTATACAGCGAATACGCATTAAGTCTAATAATGCGTTACTCACCATCTTCATGATTTAACACATTATACTGCAGGCTATTTTTGAGGCTCCTATGCTTTATAAATATTTATGTAGCCACAATGAAAATTTAAAGCACATTATTGCTCGAAGCCCTTTAGCTTAAGAAGGTAGCCAATTTCTTTTTCTTTTTTCTTGGATCATTCATATAGTTGGGGCTGACTGGGCCCTTTGCAGACCTAGTTACCCTACTATAACACAAGATCACATCTGGCTATGTTTGAGTTATGTGCTTATCTCAATCATTCCGGCATTTATATCTCAGGCACCAGACCCTTGAAGCCTGAATCATCTAATTTTTATTATACTATTATAAGGTCATGGTTTCTCATTATATTTACCTATCTCGTTATGTAATTAACATCATATTACTCCCTTTCCACTTTAGGTTTTACAATACCCTGTTGCCTTTCACTGTATATTATTGCAACATTTCTTTTTATTGTTCTCTGTGTGTTTTTGTTCAGTCTCCACACAACATTTGAGTTATTTTAATTTATAATCATGCTGATATTATTTGTTTGCTTGGCCCAATACCGTAGCTCACTATACCTCATTATTTAGACATATTTTATTAGCACACTCATTTCTCGTTACTGAATGTAGACATTCTAGTTCAGTTTATACTATTATACCTGGGTCTAGATATTTTTGTTATACTCCTTTATATATGGGTATGATGACTTCTGTTCCACCCAGGGGATTACCCCAAGTCTCTCAGCACCAGTTATAATAAATATTTCTATAGTATATTGTTACATAGAGTTTGTATCTTAAGACTACATCATGTAGATTTTCTTAAGTTTACTTACTCCTCTACATGCCCGGTGGAACAGTGAGAGAGTCCCTGGTTGTATACCGACTGTTATCTCTCTACTCTTCATAAGTGTAGGTACTTAGTACATTGTAAGATATAAGTTTCTGATTACTACTGTTTATGACTTTTGTATTTTCTACTCTATACTATTTTTCTGCGAGACTTAATAACCACAAACTATTATATTTTCTCAATCCATATAACTTAATAGTCCTGCTTACATTGGTATATTATCAACATTTCCCTTCTGACTATGTGGCATCCTTAGCTTTAAGCACATTAGAGTCCCTTACACCCATTAGTATTAAATACCTTTTCTCTTAACATCATGAGGATTTAATTTTATACTCTTGGAATGTTAAGGGACTCAACTCTCCTTGTAAGCGTAAACAAATTCTCGCATATCTCAAAAAACATAAAACTCACATTGCTTTCTTACAAGAAACCAAACTTTCAGCTAAGGATGTTGATAGACTCAAAAGGGACTGGGTCAGTCAAATATATGCCTCTTCCTCATCTTCAAAAAAAGGGGGGGTAGCTATTTTACTACATAAATGCCTCAAATGGTCTCTAATCAAAACTATCACAGACTCAGATGGTAGATGGATTATAGCCCACCTAAATACCACCTCAGGCCCGCTTGTTCTTGTCAATGTTTATGCCCCTAATACTGATTCCCCTGAATTTTTTCATAATTTAGCCAATCAAATTACAACCAACAACAATAATAATTCTTCTATTTTAATGGGGGGAGACTTTAATCTAGCATTACAAGCACAGTTAGATAGAAGTAACTCCCTTCAAGATACTCACTCTAGAAGTGTCACTGCGCTTTCAATGTTAATGAAAGATTTGGGTCTTTCCGACACTTGGAGGTTATATCATCCTAGACATCATGATTATAGTTTTTACTCTTCACTCCATATGTCCTATAGCAGAATCAATTATTGGTTCTCTTTCTCTCTCATCACTGATAAAACCTTCGAGACTTCCATTCTCCTGATCATTATTTCAGATCATTCTCCTATAAAACTACGCCTGTTATGGGGTCCTCCTTCTTTTAAATCTCCTCCTGGTGCCTGGATCCTCTTTTATTGAGAGGCCCTGAATTCTTACCCTGGATTAAAAACCAGATTCAGGACTTTCTTTCCTTCAACAATACCACTGATGTCTCTCAAGGCACTCTTTGGGAAGCATTGAAAGCCATGATCAGAGGTAAAATTATAAGCTTTGCAGCTCATAGGAAGAAATCAAGAGAACATCAACTGGCCGATCTTGAAAAATCTCTTAAAGACAAAGAGAACCTGTATTATAAAACTAATAAACCTAACCCCCATTCACAACTTCATCTTTAAATCCTGCAGTTAAGAATTAAAATTAACAAATTAATATCTAGGAAAGCTGAACTCTACCTTTTAAGGCTTAAACATAACTATTGGGAGAAAGGGGACAAATGCGGAAAATTGCTTTCATACCAGTTCAAGTCTCAACAGTCAGACAGACATATTGCAGGCTTGCAAGATCTCTCAGGCCAAATCTATTCTGACAACCCCTCAATTAACCACATTATGTGTTCTTTTTATCAACAGTTATACTCACAACAAAACGTCATACAAACTCATCATATACAACACTTCTTGGAGACTTTACAGCTTCCACATCTTTCTCAATGTCACGTAACTAAATTAGATGAACCTTTTACTCTTCAAGAGATCCAAGTAGCGCTATCCTCTTTAAAGTCAGGCAAATCCCCTGGGAGTGATGGTTTCCCTGTAGACTTCTACAAATCTCTCTCAGAAATCATTTGCCCCTTACTTTTTAATGTCTTTCTAGAAGCAACCTCTAAGGGCAAACTCCCTTCCACAATGACAGAAGCTATTATCACTGTCTTACCAAAAAAAGATAAAGACCCTTCTCTTCCCTCTAGTTATAGGCCGATCTCACTTCTAAATACGGATGATAAAATCTTTGCTAAATTATTAACCCTTCATTCTGAATCATTAATTTCAAAGCTAGTACATACCTCCCAAACAGGCTTCATTAAGAACAGAACTGGTTCGGACCACCTTCGATCTTTATTTAATTTAATTTATAAGGCAAAATCACTTAAATCACCTATAGCCGCTATTGCTATTGATTTCGAAAAAGCTTTCGATTCTTTAAAATGGAATTATTTATATCTTGTATTATCTCATTTTGGCTTCTCTAATAAATTCTGTTCATGGATTAAACTACTGTATACTTCACCTTCGACGCAAGTTCTTACTAATTCTATCTTATCTCCCTCCTTTCAACTGGCCAGAAGAACTAGGCAAGGTTGCCCCTTATCACCTTCCTTATTTATTCTTGCCATGGAACCCCTATCAGCTTCCATTAGGCAAGCTAGTACTATCCATGGCATCCCCATTGGCAACTCTTGCTATACCTTGCTCTCTTATGCTGACGATCTCTTAATTTTACTAGAAAATCTAGAAGAATCAGGACAAGCATTAATAAAATTACTTAACGAATTTACCTCCCTTTCCGGACTAGCGCTAAACTTTAACAAATCCAAAATTATACCATTGAATAACTCATGCAAACCCTGTATGAACAGCTCTTTGGGCTTCCGTTGGGCACCACATGGTATCTCATATCTTGGTATTCATATCACTCCAAATTTAGACAAAATATGGGATATAAATCTTTCACCTTTATTATCGAACATTAAATCTACACTTGATAGAGGGAAACTTCTCAATCTCTCCCTTAATGGTAAAATATCTGCTATCAAAATGCCAATAGCACCAATGATTTTATACTTATTTGTTAATATTTCCCTTATTCTCCCTTCTAGTTTTCTCTTCAGAATTGACAAAATAATTGGTAATTTTATTTGGGAGGGCAAAATACCCAGATTTAGTTGCAACAAACTTCATTCCCATTGGTCTAGAGGTGGTTTTGGGCTTCCCTGATTTCAAGCCTACTTCTGGGCCTTCCGTACAGCTCAAACTATCAAATGGTTTTGTAAGCCCAACAATAAATCTCCGCTATGGGTTAACATGGAAGCCTTCTTATGTCCTGGTAATGTTTCTACCTCCTTCATCTATAACCCTCTCCCCCCTAAATTAAAATCTCATCCCACTATAGCATCATCATTACTTTATTGGAAAATGATACATAAACATCTTAAATCAAATTCAACTCCACTCGCATATGTCCCTGTTTGGGGTGACCAACTTATCTCTCTTGACAATTGCCCAATTTTTTGCCGAACCTGGAAGAACTTTGGTATCTTCTTCATGAATGACATACTTGAGACTCACAAATTCAAACTCAAATCCTTTTCAGAACTCCGTATCTTCTGGAACATCCCCCATCATGAATTCTGGAAATATCAACAGCTCTGCACTGTATGTAACTCTTATTTTTTGCATTTGCCCACTCAGCCCTTACATAACCATTTTATTTCTAAATGGATTAAATCACCCACAAATCTGAACAGTATTATCTACAAAGAAATTTGTGAGTCTCTCCCAGATCAACCTATCAATGCAAAAAAATAAATGGGGTAAACCATTAAACTTTAATATATCTAATGCTCAATGGCACAGTTGTTAGCTCTCTTGTCACAAAACTTTCAAAGACAAGAGTAGTTTTCTAATACAGACATAAATTCTCCATTTATGGTATAGAACTCCGGCTGTGCTATATAGTATGGGCTTAATGAACAATAACAACTGCTGGCGCTATAACTCTCCCAGTGGAGATTTATTACATATCTTATGGCATTGTCCCCCCATTTATAACCTTTGGTGTAACATCCATCATTTTGCATGTCTAGTGATTGGTCAATCTTTTCAATTAGACACTAAACATTGTATAATTGGCATCTTTAATTTTCGCTCATATAAATGATCCCAATTTCAGAATAGATAGTTGACCATATTATTTCTCCAAGTTAAGCACCTTATTCTTATGCATTGGAAGTCTAGTACCATCCCCAATCTCTCAGATACCCTCAATCAACTATCTCAATATGCTTCTTTAGACCGTATGTCACATATCTCTCCTGATCGACTCAATATATACAATAAATGTTGGCAGGACTATTATACTTACCTGGATACACCTAAGCCTCCTGTTAGCCAATGTATGGTCTGACACAATTTTCATTTCTTGCAGCATTAATCTTCTTAATTTTTTGATTATTGTAGTCTCACTTTTCTTTTTTTTCTCTCTTTTCTCTCCCCCTTTCTTCTCTTTCTTGTTTCTATTCTCCTTCTTCACTTTTCTCTTCTAATAGTTTTAATCTTGTATCACTCCTGTATTTCTAAGTCTTCCCAGCTTACATATGATCCACTGTATTGTAATATACTTATATTATGGTAACTTACTAACATGACCATATTCGTCTTTATTTTTAATTTATATTATATACTACCCTTCTATATGAACAATTTGAGTTTCTCCTTTAATTCAGGGGTTTGTAACATTTCATTCAGTATTTACAGTTCAAGATTCTATGTCAATTATCCTACAATGTTTGTGATGATAAGCTGTTATTCCTTTTCTTTTGTATGCTCATATGTGTTTATGTATCTGGAAGAGTTATGTTATATTGTTGAATACTTCATAATTCTCAATAAAAAGATTAACTACAAAACCAAAAATATTCGCATTTGAATGTGGTTAGTACTGCTACTGAGGTGAAACATTCTAGATCTGGATGGCCTACTTACTGTGTGTATAAATCGTGATGACATTGTTACTATATGTATAAATTTCATTTATACATATAGTTGTTCGGATAACAAGATTTATCACAATAAATTTATCACCATTCCTATTGCATAAATCAATATTCAGTCATTACTCACACTCCCCTTCGTACAGTATTGTCAGTATTATGTTTTACAGCTACTTCTCAGAGTGCCTGTGCCTGATATCATCGATTGTGGGAGTGTCATGTGATGCTTCCTACCAATCTGCCACTTTCTCCATTCCATATCCCCACTCCTTTGCTGGGCAGTCAGTCTTCTCCTATCATCTTCCCTCAATACAGAACCAGCTCCCATCCTCCCTTCACCTCTCCACCTTCCCAGGCTCTCTCAGGAAACAGCTGAAACTCCTACCTATCCCCATCTGTTCCTGTCACCCCTCTCCCTGACCCACCCTGCTTGGAGCCCCTATGGGATCTACCTCAGCCCATACTCAGGCTCCCCACCTCTCTTCTACAGCACTTCCATCTTTCCCTTGCACAGATCTCTCTTTTGGTACATTATTACTGTTCATTGTGCCGTGCTGCTTTTATTTACACTTGTAACGTGTCGTATTGTACTTTGGCTGCACTTTATTTGTGCTGATTAACGTTAACGCATTTTGTATCCCCTGTTTCCCATCCCTCCAGGTCACACATGGAAATGAGCCACAGCTAAGTATGCCTCTCCCGGTTACCAATAAATATTCACAGCACTTCTGTCAGTTGGGTGTGAGATACTCCTATTTCCATACTAGTGTCTTACATTCTGTTCCTTAGTAACAAGTTCCTTGCTGCTGCTGCTTGTGTTGCAAAGAATGGAACAATTAAGCAAATAAGGCAATTTTCAAAAAACTAAATGTCACATGTTCTATAATACAGTGCTCCCTCACTATAGCGAACCCCGCTATAGTAAAAATTCAGATATTACAAACACGGACTGTGGCTGATGATATCATTTCAGCTGCTTCCCTGTCCAGCAATATTCATCTGATACTGTATTTCAAACCCACCCACTCTGTCAGTCTTTCAGCTAAAAGAAATATAATATACAGATAAAGTTACGCTGCTGTACAGTTGAGCATGGGTGTGTGGGTGATCAGATGTCAGAAAAGTACGGTGGTGAAATGAGCCAAGAGCAGCCATTCTTCCTCAGAAGCAGTAACTATGTGCCAGGAGCATTGCTTTTTTTATTTCAAAACAAGTACAGGTAGCTGGCCCGGTGGCACTGAGGGTTGAGGCGCTGGATGCCACGCCGGCGACCTGGGTTCAGAAGCGGGCTCTGGTTGTCGGGGGTCGGTGGGGTTGGGGATGGATTGAGCGCCCTAGGGCTGCTCTCCTTCCCTGGGGAGGGGAGTTCACTCAGCCGCAGCTCTAGCAATACCTGGTGGAGGCTGGGGGCACTGCAGAACCTGGCCACAACATTGCAGGGGATTGGAGCTTCAGCGGATGTTCTCCTGGTCCTTGTGGGAGCACGCGCGCGCAGGGCTGGATGTCATTGCATGTCCAAGCTCCGGGGCGAAAACCAAGAAAATTCCCCCTGCCATCAGGTGAGGTGATGGTGAACATCTGCAAGTCTGACCACACGCCCAATGCTGGCTGAGTCTCCAGTTCTCCCTGGGGTCTGAGGCCTTTCTGTGGGGCCAGGAGAGCCCAGACCTCCCTTACCAGATGCAGTACTTGGGGATTGGTTCAGGCGGGCGGTTGAGTCAACGAACCTCAGACAGGATCCTGAGAGATGCCCCGAAGGTAGGGAGTATAAACAGAGTCTAAAAAAAAATAGCAAAAAAAACAAGTACAGGTGATAAAATGTCAAATAAAGTAAAACTACCACACCATACTGTGCCTACGAGTTGGGGGAAGAGGGAGGACAGATGTTGCAGGGAGAGTGAGAGCTCGGTGGTATAAAGTTCCAAGTACTGTATCAGAGAATACAGAAAAAAAATCAGTTTCACTTTAAATAAACAATGTCATAAAAGGAAATGAACAAGAAAGCAGAAACGTAAGTTAAGGAGTGGGTATGACATGGATTGTACGTCGTGTAAGGAGAAGCACTGGCAGTTTGAGTTGTTTTTATTGACTGTTATATGTTTACTGTAGACTGCGGTTACTGCAAACATGCTCTCTCGATTTAACAAACACACCAGTATAGCGAACACAGTATACGGCCCCATTTTGTTTGTTATAGCATGGGAGCACTGTAACTTTATTTGGACACTAGGGGGCCTCTTATGGATAGAGGAGTGTCAGCTCTTTCGTTCTTAGTATCAGCGTGGCTCAGTTGGTAGCACATCCGCCTCTGGACCAGAAGGTCATGGGTTCTCGTCCCACACCGGGTTTGGAACTGCACCTAAAAATCGCTGGCATCCGAGTGCAGTATTGGGGGGTGCTGTACTGCTGGAGTGTGCCGTCCGTCGGATGAGACGTTAAACCGAGGTCCCTTCTGCCCATCCTGGTGTTGTCCTGGTGGGTGTCTAGGTTGAAGTAAAAGAACCCAGGGCACTCTTCGCAAAAGAGTAGGGGACATTCCCGGTGTCCTGGCCAACATTCCCCTTCCCATAAACCGGTTCATGCAATTATCCAGGCTGTGTGTGGGTGATGATGTGCGATATGTCCGCCACCACACATTCAGTCACTTCACTACCAGTCTAGTATTGCTTGTAAAGCGCTTTGGGATACTGTGTATGAAAAGTGCTATATAAATGCTGATTCTTATTTATTTATTTATTAAATTTTGGTGACCAGGTAGGCCCACTGAGCCCCGAAGGTCCCTTTTTCAGGGGCGACCCTCTTCTTCTTCTTCTTCTTAGTACACCAGAACTGCTAATCTCTCATTTGCAGTTCTTTTGTCCTAGGAATGCACAAGGCAACACTTTTATATAAATAAGAGGGAACAATTAAAATTCCTTTATTAGCAATCTGATTCTAGAGTGTCTCCAACTATGTTAATAACTAGCATTAACTTGTTTATTTAATGGTGGAAAAGATGACAACTGTGTATATAGTTAAAAAAAGCAGGCAGTATTATAAAAGGGGAATGAATCCCATTTCCACCATGGTTTAAGTATAATACAGGATACTGAACTCTACCTGGGTGAAATGAGTATAACGGACAGGAGAGCATTAACTGCACTGAGAATGGGGACTTGGCAAAAATCTGTAATGTACCTCGAACTGGAATGCACCCAGAACCAGAATGCACTGGGAACTGGGGCAGGCTTCTGGAAATGGACAAAATGCAGCAGGCTGGTTGCTGTGGTCCAGGTGCATTTTTGTTTTGCAACCCTGGGTTCCAGATGCATTTTGGGTCTGGAATGGGCTTGCTGCATTCCAGCTGGTTCCAGTTTTGTGGTTCCAAGTCCATTCCAGTTCTGGAACCATTCCAGATTTTACCAAGTCCCAGAAAGCTGGAACCAATCTCTTCTGGTTCTTTTTTTTCTATATACATTTTATTCTCCTGCATCCCAGGGGCAGCTGCCCAGGCCAGTCCTCAGCTCAGTGAACTAGCTTCCCTATCTCCTTCGGTATTCACATACCTGGTTTTGGGTCTCCCCACGAATCCCCCCCCTCCAATGGCAAGGCCAGAGGAGGGAAGCAGTCGTTCCTCCCTGCAGTGCATAATCTGAAGCATGCCTCGTCATGAGTCAGGTGGCAGTGTGGACTCAGGGACAGCTGGGCTAGGCTTCATGAAGCACCCGACACGCCAGTGTCCTGTTTTCTTATCATTCTACTGCAGATCATCAGACTTTTGCATGGAGGTGCACCTGTCCGACGTTCTCCACAGTCCCCTCCCTTACAGTGCTGCCTGTGTGCTGCTCTGCCACCAAGCCTTCACCTGGAGGTAGCCTAGGCTGAGCAGCATGCCACTCCGCCCCAGGAGAAGAGAGCCGTCCTTTGGATGGTCGACCCGCTCTCACCCTGGCTGACCTGCAGTGACTCAAGTCTGTTCCCAAACCTGGGTTGCAGGTGTGGCAGAGGTAAGGTGTAATGATCTTAGCCCTCTGTGCCACTGGGCTGGCACATGCCTTCTGGTTCTTGATAGATTCTATTTTTCACTTATACCCCATGATGCCTTATGTAATGTACAAGGGCAGTTATCAAATGGGCAAAGATAGGCCTGAATTACTGGAGGTGCAAAGGATCGGGACCTCAGATTATATGTGCAGCAGTGGCTGAGCGAGAAGTTACAGCTACACTCCATAGCAGTAAAGAAATCTTACCGACTTACCCCTTGCTGTGCCATGGGTAAAGATCCAACCGGCTCAAACAGTCATGGTGGTCACGGATGATTCTTCAGAAAGAGTCTTGGTATTGCAAGCAGTGAGGAGAGCATCAGAGATGGACTGGACCAGAACTCGATCCGGATATTGCCTGATCTGAGTTATGCAGCTCGTGTAAGGCATCTGACAGAGTGCGACTGCAGTTCAGGAGTCTGGGAGTGCAACACATGTTGATGCTACCTGCCCGTACTACAGTTACCAACGGAGGCAAGACTTTCATTCATACAGGCCCTGCAGCAGCAGGGAAACTGGCAGCGAAGATCGCCAGGGAATGTGCCTCCCATACCGTTGGAAGTGACACTGATTCTGAAAGTTAAACAGATGTGACTTTAACCGTATGCTTGGCTGAACTAGAGGGTAGGGACAGCTAAATGAGTGGGGTATTCACTCAAAGTTGCCCTTGTGATGGAGAAAATGTACAGCACTGCTTCATTCTGCTTTTTGCCAAACTTGGGACGGTTTTACTATGTTATGCTGATGCTACGTTAACTGTTAAAATCAAAAAAGGGCGCTCCATCATGAGATAGCTGTTACCCATGAAGAACCCTCTCTTCAGTAAGGCAGCTTTCTCAGTGAGGGCGTCTTCTTAGTCGGCTTGTTTCTACCGGCCATGTGTTAATGACTTCTGCTGGAAAGTTCATTCTGTACTTCAAAAATTGTTACCTGCAGCCTGTTCATGGCACAATTATACTGTTCACAATTGTTTAATATGTTTTTGATATAAACACCATTTGCTGTTTGGGGAAAAGTTTTGAATACTTAAACAGATTTATCCTCATGTGATCCTAATGTTTTTGCAGTCTGGGTAAGGCTGTCCCAAGGAGTTAAATGTCTGTTTTTTCTAGTGACTCTGCTAGAGATCTTAAAATCCATGCACGATGGATGCGGACATTATCTCTCAAGTCATCTTTACTTTGGGGCTTGGTCTCGTTCTTTGCAGCATTTGCTGTTTATACTTGAATATATTAGAGACGTATTGGTTAATTCCCCCAATATAAAGTAACAAGCATTCTGAAATGCATATGCTCCTACTGTAGGACTTTTGAAAGATTTCTCAACGTATACCCATTTTATAAGCACAGCAACACAATTTGCGGTGTTGGTTAGTCAGTGTTAAATGCACTTCAAGGGGCAGTAAGGCACTCAACCTTTGCCCTCGTGCCTCACTATGCCCCTAGGTGTGTGTTTATCACAGACTATGTATTTATTTGAAAGTTGGCAATCCAGAGAGGCACACTGAGCCAAGGCTTGTTTCCAGGTGCAACCCAGGGGAGAGTGGAAGAATAGAAGCACAATACATAGTAGCAAAACAGTTAAACAACATTTGGTAAAAAGTTTGTACAAAATCATTTTCATTTCAGAATGTGAATGCTTGTATTGAATTGCATAAACTCAATAAAATATAAGTTAAAAAAAAGACAGTCCCGGAATTTGATTGGCTGGCATTCCAGGTGTGTCTTTTTTTTTTTAAATAATGCACAGGTTAAAAAAAAGTCCCTGTCCCTGTGTCCCCATTACTAACAAAATCAATATGCCAATGATCACATTTTTTGAAAAAGATTTGGCAGTCATTTTTTTTTCTCTGCTACTGCTGTCCAGCCCCTTCTGCTCCACAACACTTGCTAAATCCGCTCACATCATCAAACTCGATCGCTCTGTATAGCAGCATTGTACAGCACAGAGCAATCAGAAGTTAAATAGATCTAATTTTATCAAAAACTGGAATTTACTCTCACTGAGCATGACTGCACCCTATTGCTCTCCCTCGTCCCTCACTAGCGGCCGATGTCACACAACTGAACCACACTAACTTTCTTGTCCTGCAGGACAGAGACAACAAAATAAAGTCAGCAAAAAAAAAAAAAAAACACACTGCAGTTTTGGACTGTGTCTCTCCAACCCTCCCAGCGTATTCCCAGCCATTGCAGTCCCACTCATTCTCCCTCCCACAACAGCACTCTCAGTCACTGTAGCAGCAGCACAGAGCACCAGCGTTTTGCACAGTACTGAGCACAGTGTCCACACAGCACCTCTAGTGACAATTATCTTGTAGAAGGACTAAACTGTTTACAGTTTTTTAAACTGTTGAAAGATTTGTCAACACATACCCATTTTATAAGCACAAAAACAGTCTGCGGTGTTGGTTAGTCTGTGACAAATGCTCTTCTAGGGGCAGTAATGTGCTCGGCCTTTGGCCTCATGCCTCTCTATTCCTCTAGGCATGCATTTATCATACTCCATGTATTTATTTACTTATTTTATTTATTTGAAAATTGGTAACTTGGAGAGGCACACCGAGCCAGGCTCATGTCCAGGTGCGACCCGGGGAGAGGGGAACAGTGAAAGAACAGCAGCACAATACATGATAGCAAAACAGTCAAGCAACATTTGGTAAAAAGTCTGTACAAAATCTGAATAAATACAAAAAAAAAATTATATGTGCAGAGAATAAACTGATGTCCCACGCCATCACCAACTCTCCTTTGAATGATGTGTTCATGACCTCCTCCCCCAATTCCCTGACCCCTTCCTCCTCTTTGTTCAGCATTCGGTACCCCTCTACAACCCTGATCTTTTGACCCCCTTGTGTTGTCAGTTACACACAAGCTGCTTCTTTTCCATGCCCTCCCCCAGAGTAGCATATTCTTTGATCTCCAGACCTTTGCTAATGTATAATGCCAACCCCCCCCCCCACTGTGCCTACCCCTCCTGTGGCGTGAGTAGCCTGGTATTGCAAGGTTGCAGTTGTGGTTCCCCTTACCCCAAGGTACAAGTGCCTTTTCCCACTCTGCTCCTAAATATTGGAAATCCTTGGCCGCCTGAGATACGTGAGGTGTCAAGCCATCGCATCTTCACAAAAAGGCATTGAGATCTGCTTGTTCACCTTGCTGGCTGTACCGGTTTTAACCCACCCGAGACCATTTTCACTTGGAACCTTTATAGACCCCTGCCCTCCTACTTTACTAGCATACTTGTGTATCTAGTATCTCTACCTTGCTGCATATCCCATCCCGCTGCTCCCCTCCACCTTTCTCTCATCTCTTCTACCCTCACCCTACCCTCTTCTCCCACCTCTCTGGTGCCCTTGGTTCTCCAACCCACTCCATTGTAGGCTTGACACAGCCTTTCCGTACTCCTAAATGTCCCAGATCTCTCCCCAAACTCACCTCCCCCTCCTCATCTTTTACTTTTGCCCCCTCCCTCTCCTTTTGAGCCCCTAACTCACCTCCCTATATCCTGTACTCTATCCTTGATCCCTGCACTCAGTTAGCCCTCCCAGCCTTAGCTCCCCCACCTCCTTCTCCCGAACCCTCTGTACTTTAGCTAATTTGCTCTATTCTTTATACCAGCCTTCTATGCTCTTCAAGATTACATTTCATGCAGTCATCTCTGCCCTTTATTTCTCAAAGTTGTTAAAATCCCTCCTATCCAATTGTCTTGTGTTGGGCGATTTAATTTTGCACTGCCACTTGCTTGCTTTGTTCTGTTGCATTCCTGCATTGTTCTGCCTTGTTTGCTTTAACTCCTTTGATGTGAATTTGTTTATTGTCTTAGCTGCTCTAATGTATTTATCACCTGGTTCTTGGATCCTGATGTAATCTGATGTCTTATTTTACCTGTAATGTCCTTCCTGTAACTTCTCAGGTCGTGCCTGAAAATAGTCATTTTCATGACTAGTGCCCCTTACCCGGTCAACAAAAACTAAATAAAATAAATAAATTATGTCTAACAGTTTCATGTTGGCCTCTGCCACCACTGCCTGGAGCTCACTTATTCCCAAGGCTTCTGCCATTTAAGCAGACCACCCTGCAGGACCCCTGTCTCCTACCCTCACCCCTTCCGCTGACCAGTCCTACTGTACTCATTCTCTGCACTATTTGTGTATGCCCACTTCACCATCCCTGTGTATGATACCCTCCCCAGATTGCCCTCTGGAGAGTGCTAGCTAGATCTCCTCACTTGAGTTCACCTTCGGATCTCCCTAACCTCATCCTCCCCCGCATCACTCCTTCAACCAACTGTTAAATCTGAAGATCTTGACCTTCATTGCCTCCGTCGACTGTGCACTGTGAGGACACCTGAGAAGGTCACAATACGAGCCAACTCCTTTTATAGTTTATTTTAGAAGAGAGATGCTCTTTAAAAATTATTTTGTTAAAATCATGCAAAGGAGTTACTGTACCCTGTGATTTTTTTTTTTAATGCCATTGTTGCATCATGATTTTGAAAATACATTCCTTGGCACTGTATCGACTGTGTGTTTAACAAATGAAGTATTTGTATTGTTAATGGTGGCACTGTATCGACTGAGTATTTAACAAATGAAGTATTTGTATTGTTAATGGTGGAAAAGCTAAACACTGTTCCATGCTGGGGCTGACTGCTTACTATAAAACTGCTACGGGTAAAGTTTTAGCTGTATAGCACAACCCTTCAAAATGGTTTAAAGTGTATATTAAAGGAACATTCTCAAGCAGAAGCTGTTCATAGCGTTATACCGCCCCACATGGCTGTTTAATGTAAAGCTTTCCTGTAAATGATGCATTATACATAATGTACCATGCAATGCAAGCAAATGCTTTTAAAACCTTTAGATGTAATTAAAGTGCTTACAGGATTTAATACTTAGCAAGTGTTCACCATAACTTGCACAGCAAACAAATCTTGCTTTGAAATCCTGATGGGAATCTAAAGAATGCCAGTGTTTGTGGAATTGTGATCCATTTTGGAAGAGTGAATACCAGCAGCTGTTGACAGACTTCCTTGTTGTAACAGTATATACCATAGTGCATAATATCGCCTTGTGTGACTTTTTTTTCTTCAGTTCCCTGTTTACGTGCTGGAGCCATATGGTTGGGGGGGTGCATTCCTTTGGTTGTCTACAGGCCTTGCTCCTTTCTAGAGGTACAGCCTCTTGATCTGGCAATACAGGGCACTCAATCTGCTGACAAATCATTCCCGAACAAACCCCATCTAGTGGGGCATCTCCCACGGTGCCAGTGAAGAGTAGCAGGGAATCGAGCTTGTGACTGAAGGAAGATATGTGGGAGCCCCTTGATCTCTGGATTGGCCCAAATGGGCAAGTGGGCTATACAGGTGTCACCCACTAAGCACCCACCATGTTTTCCTGATTTTCTCCAATCTTGTCTAACTCTCCCAGGAAGCAGAGCTGGAAGGGATGACACCAACAACTCTGCTTACCGTTAAACCAGACTTCTCCTGACAGGGACAGCAGAGCAGTGGTCAGTGCCCCACCCCCTCACTCATCAGGGAGGAGAGCTTCCACTAGGGTAGTCAATCCTATCCATTCCGGTTTGCTATGACTTCAGGGGCTCAGGGTGCAAACCCAAGTCACATCAACAAAAGAGAGTGCACACTTAATCCTCTGTAGGAGGAAGATGCACAGATAGCAATTAAGAGTGACAAAAAAGCTTTATTCAGATACAAAGAAAAGAAAGTGTATTTGACAAGCAACCCTGGAACGCTGTAACACTCTTAACAGTCTAATGTGAACTTTACAAATGTGCACTTCTTCTGGGACATAGGGCTTGATTTTCAAAACGAAATCTGCGACGCAGGGTGCCTGCACCAAATGGCTATGACAAAAGTGCCACCTTGCGTCATAGTTTGCAGCAATCCTGATTTTCGAATGCAGGCTGCATCAAAATCAGGATGCCGTGCACCAAAGCCACCCTTGCAGCAGAAGCACCCATGCGCCAGGTTGCATGGGGGCAAGTGCCATGGCAGGGGTGCACCATCCCCTTTTTTGGCAGTTTAGAAGCCCTGCCTTGGTCACAACAGGGGGTCAGTTTAGACCAGCCAAGAGGTGGTTCAAGGGCCATGCACCACTGCTGGACAGGGTGACGAGTTGGGGAGGCTGCAAGGAGGGGACCGGGAACAGAAGGAACACAGGGGAGGGGGATGGCTGGGGCACAGCAGCACTGTTAGAGTGCTGAGGTGGCACCTTACAGAGGTGTCAAACGCAAGTGCAGAGAGCCAGTCAACCCGGGTACAAGGGGGGCTTAGCAGGGATGGACCAGGACCTGGCCTCGGGTGGACACAGACCTGGCACCTGCCCCATAGGTGCCACTGACCCCAACACTGTAGGCAGGCAGCAGTGGCTGCAGGTTGTAGGGTGCAAATGGTTTTGGGAAACATTTCCAAGGGCACTGCAACAGTCTCCTGGTACTCAGCCCCCTGCATGGAGGCAGGCTGTTGCCAGCCTATGGTGTTGGGGTCAATGGCACCTATGGGGCAGGTGCCAGGGCTGTATCCACCTGATGCCGGGTCCCAGTCTATCCCTGCCAACCCCCCCCATACCCAGACCAATCGGTTCTCTGCACATGTGCATAGCACACCTGCAGGGTGTCATCTCAGCACCCTAACAGTGCCACTGTGTGCCCATCACTCCCTAGGTGACCCCCTGTGCTCCTTCTGCCCCCAGACCCCTTCTTGTCAGCATATTCCCCACCACCACCACCATTGTGGCCCCTCTAGGGTTGTGCCAGCAGGGGGTGAAGGATCCCTCTGTCAAACTAACCATGTGGCTCTGGCAGCTCTCAGGTCTTTGATGCAGGGGCCCCATTTTTATACAAAGGGGTGCAGGGTCCCTGATGCACCCAGAGTTTACCGCAGCCATAGATCACCACAAATTGTGGAGATCTAAGGGTGCTCTGAAAATCAAGCCCATAGTCTCCGAGGAAGCGCGTGTTGTTGATGCACAGAACGTTAGAATGTTAGAACGCTGTGGTGTTCAGGGGTTGCTTGCCAGACATGCTTGCCATTTTACATGTGAACTGAGCTTTTTGTCACTTTCAGTTTTGATAAGTACATTTTTCCTCCTACATGTGCACTCTTGTATGCTGATGTGTCATTGTTTTGAGAGATGCAGCTTGTTGCACTTTAGAAATGGTCCTTTTATGCTGGCCTAGTGGTGCTAAGGGCTGAGGCCTCAGCCTTACCTCGTGCCACGTCAGTGACCCAGGTTTGGGAGCGAGCTCGGGGAGCTGGGGTCGGACGGGGAGGAGAAGATTGAATGTCTGATGGACTGCTCTCCTTTCCTGACCGGGAGAGGGGGACCTGGTTCCGTGACACTACTGGCACCTAGTGGAGACTGGGAGCACTGCAGTCAGGAACTTGAGACGGGGAAGACATCGGTGATTGTCCTGTGGGCGTGAGCAGGAGCACGCACATCACATGCTGGATGGCACTGCACATCTGCTTCTCGGGGGGGAGAGAAACAAGGAAAAGCCCTGGCACCCGGGAAGGTGATGGTGGGTCCAGTGGATGGCCCTCATGCTCAGCACCGGGTCTGCCCCTGCCAGCCTCTGGATCTCCTTCCATGCTCTGGCCGCTCTACTAGATTTTAGATAGAGTGCCAGAGGAGTAAGGTGGTCCCACCTCTGGGGGGGGGCGCTCAGAGCCAGGGGTGTTGGGGGGGGTCAGAAGTGTGTGAGGAGAGATCCTGGGACAGAGGCTAGGCCTAGGGAGACCTCAGGCAGAGCAGGAGAAAGCCGGTCCATGCGACCTCACCGGAGAGAGTCCTAAGGGGCCAGTGAGAGGAGCAGAAAGAAAGCTGAAAAAAACTGAAGTAGTCCTTTTTATACGTGAGCCATTGGCATGGCAACTGGCAAGCAACCTCCCCCACCTTGCCACCACTGTGCAAATGGGCTGGCAAATTTCATCGCATTTTTAAGGTCCACATTCTCATAGATTTCTCCTAGTGATACTCAGATAGTGCTTTTGACTATCCTCGTGGGATCAAATGATAGTCCATATCCAACTTCGGATCTGATATCCTGTCCAACCCCATTCAGATCCAAGGTCAGATAGTGGGATCTGCGGTTGGATAGTAGAATCCGAGGTAGAACATTGGCCTTAGATCCCTCAGAGATCACATTGATAGTTGATACCCTATTGCATCTTAGGTGACAGGATCTTCTAGTCAGATACCAGTGGTATCCAGTGCTGTTCGGTATCCTAGAAAATTGGTGGCATCATCCGACAGTATCCAGTTCTGTCAGGTGCTTAAGCAATAACAACCAAACTGGTGATCGTTTCCTGGGGATTAATGACTATGTGGGGGGGGGGTTGGATGACCCATGGCACAGCCAAAGGTCACAAGCCACCGCTCGGTCATCAAGCCACAGGAAACGACCATCAGAAAGGTCGTTATTGCTATTATAAGGCTAATTAAGCCTTATTGGATGCAGCAATAATTAGTGCATGGTTTAAAAACTTAAGTTTGGAGGTTTTTCTTGTTTAGATCGGAGCAGGTGTGCAACATTGTGTGTGTGTGTGTGTGTGTGTGTGTGTGTGTGTGTGTGTGTGTTATGTGTATGCGATGTGGCCACTGCGTGCCTGTGTGCTTCCTCACATCGAGCGGAAGACAAAGTGCAGCAGCGTGGTTTCGGCGCTGATAATCATGCTGGGTTCACAATAAAAGCTTATTTTACTGTTTGCTTCTTCTTTGCTCTTTTTGGAATTGCCACTATCGCTAATGCGCACTTTCCCTGTTAGCATCATCAGGCTTGCATCATGGCAGTCAGCTAGTTGTGCATGTGGTCCTAGCGTGGTCAAATAATGCAATCAATGTGAGATGGCCACTTGTGTCTGTTTGGCAACTGAATTGGTCATTTACTGGCCATTAAGAACTGATCCAGCAGTCAGACACACCGGCTTCCTCATGAATAATTAGTTAGCCTTATAATATTTGAATAACGCTGTCTTCTGCTGAATTGCGGTAATTTGATTTGTTCGAGAATATTAAACACAGCAACATTAACATTACCTGGATTTTTTGCGGTTTAATGCCATCTGTGAAATGCCGGCAGCCTCACCACCATGGAGCCCGATACACATCAGATCTCAGAAGCTAAGCAGGGTCAGATGTGATATGCGGTCAGATGGGAGCTCAGCAGCTCTGCAGGGGGCCCTCCTCCTTTGTTAAATGTAAAAAGTTAGAAATGCGGTACTACAATATTATGTTGAGGGATGCTGTGCTGTTCCGATGTGCTTTTTTTTAAATTATGTTTATTGATTTCTTGTGAACTCAGAAGTAATATCCATTTCCACACGCGTGGCAATAAAGACAGTGTCAATCAACACAATATTGCAGTACAGATAAGGCTGATATACGATCGCATGTACCTATGTAATCTGTTACAAAAGAAGTAAGGATATATCAATATATTACTCTAACATTGAAAACAACATTCTAATAACCTGCCAACCTCTTCAATGGCTTTAGGTTTATCCCTAGAGAGAACTTAGAGGGATAGAGAAAAACACAGTCCTTGTAGGTTACTATTTAACCCTTTCCATACTAGGTAGAGCTGAATAGAAAGAGACCTTCACTAGACCTCGTCTGTCCTCACGATCTGTGTTCTGAAACATGATGCACACAAGTGAAACGTACTGGAAATCGAACATATGAAGATGCAAACAGTGACCATTTGTTTACATTTTGGAGGGAAACGGGCCCTCCACTGATTCAAAGGGGGTTACCTTGGTTCTCCAGTGAGCTACAATTTTCGGGGACATGAGAGGAGATAAGTTGAATGGCCATGTGAACTCAAAAACTGAAAGGAGTCATCACATTATAAGAATTAACCCGGCCTCCTGTATACAATTCCACTCAGCGCATTTAACACTCCCCCTATAAAATACATGGAGGAACCAAGTAGGCAGCCATAGACAAGAGTCCATCAGATATACATATTAATAATAAAGTTCTCACAGTTATTTTCAGGCCTCCTCTGAACTAGATTGCCAATCTACCTGAGTCTCCGAGCGAGCAACAAACTTGGCTTCGGTTTTCTCCATCCACTGAACTGCGTCCTGGGGGCCGGTCAATTGCCAAGCTTTTCTTCCGTAGACAGTATGGAGCCTGGCTGGCAGTAAAAAGGAATGAACTATCCCGAGAGCCCTGAGCTTTTTATGGACGGAATCAAATTTTTGGGGGTGAGTGTGGGTCTGAAATGAAAGATTGGGATGTATTTCAACATCGACTCCATTAATATCCACTGGATAGTTCGCTCATGCTGCTGTCAGTGCCAAATCCCTTCTCTATGATCCTGCAGTTTTCAGAAAAATGATGGGTGATTGGTTTCCCATAGCTGGTCCGACCCTTGGGTTGGCCCGGTAAGCTTTCTGCAACAACGTCCGATCAAAGACCTCTGCAAGAGACTATGTAGTCTGTAGCCAGTTTTTTTTAAGAAAGTCCAACAGAGTTGCCCTCTCAGAGCTCTGTTGGACTCTGACAATAAGTAAATTTCCCGCTTGTGTCTCACTTTCTAAGGCCTCCATATGGCCACAAAGCTAGCCATTCCTTTGGCATGATTTGCTACTGCTGTGGGGCAGCGTTGTGGTCCACGTGTCTGAATCTGCTGCATTCCCCATTTTATGGCAGAGTCATGCAATTCCAGTTTTTGTAACGTTTTCTCGTTTTCGAGTCCTTGGCTCACATGGACTTGAGCATCATCTGACAAGAGGGCTCCGCTGATGGGATTGGGCTGCTAGCACCAGAGCAGCCCATGGCATCTGCAGCCTTACTTGTGCTTGGCCGCTGATCTGTCATTGATCCTGGCCATTGGTTCTTTGGCCAGACCATGCTAAATCAAGTATCATTCAATTCAGGATAAAATAACTCAGCATACTATTCAGTTTCTAAAGTCCGAGTTTCAGTTTTAAATGTTTAAATCTTTTGAATGCAGTGCTGTAGAAGAAAGCGCAGCAAAAATGCTTCCTGCCTAGTAGATGGCTCTTTATTGCCCCCGATGTGCTACTTCTTAGATGAGACATTAAGCCTGCCCGGTGGCGCTGAGGGTTGAGGCACTGGACAACACACCTCGCGCCATGCCGGCGACCCGGGTTCGGGAACGAGCCTGGATCGCCGGGGGTCGGCAGGGATGGAGAAGGATTGAGCATCTGGAGGACAGCTCTCCTTCCTCGGGGGGGATCCAGGGACTATGCCCGGCACAGCGCCGACCTCTGGTGGAGACCGGAGGTACCTCAACACTAGAGGGCCAGGGTAGAGGGTTGCGGAGCCATGGCAAGACGTTCCCTGGCATCATTGCATGTTGGGACTCCACTAGGAGAGGGCGTAACCAACAAGGAAAAATCCTCTGCTCCCAGAAATAGGTGAAGGCACCACCCTACAGCCACACTCCACCGGCAGAACTCATCCAGCCCCTGGGCCAAGCCCAGCCCGGCCCAAATTTACAGATAGAGTGCCCTGGGAGGATAGGGCAGCCCCATCTTGGGAGGGCTCAGAACCGAGGGGATATCTGGGCTGGTGCCAGGTCGCTGGTGAGTTTCAGGCCAGGAGGTAGAGCTGGAGGTGAGTGGATGCCCGAGAGGGTTTTCCGGGGCTCAAGCGATGCCAGAAAAAGAGTTAGGAAAAAAAAAAATAGATGAGACATTAAACAAAGGTCCTGTGTGCTTGTTCTGGTGGTACTGCGGTGGATGCTAAAGATATCATGACACTTATCAAACGAGTAGGGGAGTTTTGCCAGTGGACTGACCAAATGTCCTCCTTAACTAAGAACCACCAACAGCTTAACCTGTTTCAGAATCAATCAGTATTTCCTTACCCCCCCAAAAAAAAGCAGGAAACTATTTCCTAGCCTTCCTTTCTCAGTCAATAAAAATAAAGAACTAAAAAATAAACTGCAAGCCAAATCACTAGCATGGAGTGCTGAGGCGCTGTCAGCACACCTGCCGCCACAACGGCGACCCGGGTTTGTGGGTCAGCCGGGGTGGGGAGAGGATCGAGCATCCTAGGGATTGTACTCCTCTCCCGGGGAGGGGTGCAAGCCATCTTGACCTATGACTTCACCTGGGTGGTGGCCCACTGGTAGTGCAGGCATGAGTGGCTTGTTGGGAGGGGTAACAATTCTGTAGTGTTTGCATGCCTCCACTTATACCACTGTGGCAGGGAGGGACTATGGAGGAAATAGAACTGGAGACCTAGGGGCTACATAGTACCCTGTGTCACAACCCCACTCAGCAGGCCAGGCCCTCTGCTTCCACAGTGTCAACCTCCAAGCATAATATTGTGAACAGTTAACAGAACAGGGTAACCCTCCTGTCTGTTTTGTGGGTTCGAATCAACCTTTGGTCTCAAGTTCTGAAGGGATTCAAACTGTGAACCTCTTGCTAGCATAACCAACGTACAGGCCCAGATAATTCTGCTCTTTGGGGGATGCCAGATATCTTTCTTTTGCCTACAGGCACCTAACCAGGTGTACAAAATGAACCCTTAAAAACTCTATGAAAGACTGTAGGAAAAATTCTTACCTTTTCCCCAAGTTGGTAAAACCAGTAAGCTTTGTACAGTGTCAGCTTTAACCATATATGCTTCCCTTGTCAAAGAAGAAGAATTTCAAAGCCACACCAAGTAGGCTCTAAAGTAGAAGTTTACTTAAAAATAGATAAAAAAATGTAAAATGTAAATACAGAACCATATATCACAAAAACATACAATCACTTAAAATAATATTTTAAGTACAACAAAATCTTCTACCACAGTACCCTTAGACTTGCCTAATCTAATGTATTCTTCTAACAGTGCCTGATGTTGCTTTATCGAAGTCCAAACATGTGTGTCACTTAGTGGAAAACAGAATACTGTTTAAAAACTGGCTTTGCCAACTTCTTTGCATGAGGTCACCTAGCTCCTCCCTGTCAGAATATAAAAATTATACTACCAGGATGTCATCACTCAGAAGGTAAATTAAATAAGGTTAATTTCTAAGTCCTTCTTTCATCCATGAGCAACATCCTGCTTTTACAGACATCAGAGGAACATTTATGACTTCGCACCAGTGTGACATAACCTGGTTTTCCTCCTCTAAACATCATAAAATGGATATTTTCTATCCTGTCAGCTGGCAAGCTACAATTAAGCTAGATAAACAGGAGATGCTTAATTTAGGTATCTTCTAGCCTGTAATTATCTCTTGGTCTTCCAGGTGACACCTTGAAGATAAAACCTGGGGGTGTCATTCCACAGGCTGTTTCACCATGTCTCATGAGAGACACTCAATAACCCATTTTTATATTACAAAAAAATCGTACAGTGATCAGAACCAGCTGTCCAAGCGTCACACCCTGCACACCTCTCCCAACCCACACCATCACCACCCAGACCTCTGGTGACTTAGAATATGCACTCGGGGGTGGTGGTAACGGCCCTTTCTCCTTTGGCTATGCCATGGGGGGGCAGGCCATGGAGCGACCACCTGCAGGTAAGATCCTGGCTGGGGAGAGGTGTGGATAGGACCGATGAGTGAGCGGCCCAAGGGGTACAAATCTATATGACAAGAAAAGATTAACTACAATTAATCAAACCAATGAATGAATGAATCAACCAATCAGTCAGTCAAAATCCTCACTTGTGGGCAGCAGAAACAGACTGTATTTTGACTCCAGCTTTGTGATATGACCTCATGTTGTTGTGTTGGCAAGAAGTTCCTTTTACTAAACGTATGCCATATCCCACGAAATTTGACTTTTAAAAACTCAATCAAAGAAAATGATATGTTTGTGAAAGATAATCCCTACATACTAAAAGCATTTTATGCAGCCTTTTTATATCTGTTTTGTTTCTGAACATTCCACCATTTTAATTGCCATCTGGGGTTGAATACAGTAGCAACATGTGGGTATTCAGAACTGTGTTTCATTCCCAGGGGGGCATCTGAAGCCATGTTTATATGGCAGCAGTTGAGCTCACTGGGCTCTCTCTCTTCACTGCTGTCTACACCTTCTGCAGCGCTGTGTGTTTCCATTCACGTGGCCCCTTTCAGCGGCAATGAAAGATGTGCTGGTGAGAAGCTGTGACTCGGGAGGGGGGGACTCTTCTGCTGCTGTTGTGAGAGGAGGGTCCACAGGTGTTGTAGTGGGTGGCATGGGGGGTTACAGTGTAGTATTACAGTGGAGACTGGAGTGGAGGGGGTACCACTAAACTGCCAGTGTAAATGCCAAAATTACAATGGAGATGAAATTGGGAGAGAGGTACTACTACACAACCAGGTTAAATGTCAGAATTACAATGGGGACCAGGGCAGAGGGGAGTACCGCTGGACTGCCAAGGTGAATATCAGAATTGCAATGAGGATCATAGTGGGAGAGAGGAGTTTTTTTTTTCTTTTCTTTTTTTATTTAAAAACCCTTCTGCATGAGCCAATGAGCTGACTCTCTGTGTCACCTCACTTACTGGTTACTGCAAGGGAATTATGGAAGGCAGAGGAGGATGCTGGGAGACAGCCAGCAATCATGGGTAAGATGATGGGTTACCTCGGAGTAAGCTGTGCAGCCAGTCCACATGGCTGTTTAAGCCGCTCGCTCCTCGCTTGCTCTGCATGGCGGGAATCTGGGAGCATTGTAACAATCAACTTCCATGACTGGGTAAGTGTCTACACAGAAGCCTTTGCACCAGAGCAACACAAGCACTCAGGTTGCTCCAATGCAAGTGTGACCATGTTAACAAGTCCTTAGTCTGGAAGAACTTTCAAACTAGATTGTTTATTTCTCCCTGAGGGGCATGTCTCCTTGCCAACAAATAATGTCCTCTCCCAGCTCTGAGTAGCTTGATTCTGAAGTGAAGCTGAATTGGGTATTGTTGATTCATCCCGCAGCTCTGCATTTCATTGCTGTGTGTGATTGGAGTGGGGGTGGGGGTGATTATTGCAGGGACATTCTGTATCTAGAAATAACTTGAACTCAGCAATATGAAATTACTTGTGCAGTCATTCGACTGCCTTTTTTATCCTGGATGAGACATATCACTTCCAGTAAGGAATTCATAAGACCTGTTCATTACTCAGACCAGAAGCTTTTCCTAATCTTAGACAGCCTCATTTTTATCATACCCACGCTTCCTTATGGAATAGGTGAATTATAGTGCACTCTAAAAGGGAAAGCCAGTTTCATGTGAATAAACAATATGTGATGGTCATCCTCACTCGAAAGTCTTTTCACAAAATTGTTACGCTGCCAACATGGGACATTTACCAGGGAAACAGCTTAACAGGATGTATCTGTCCTGTTAATATGGCCATGGGGTAAAAGGCCTTTGGTTTCAGGGTCTCAGAAATATAGAACTCCTTCCTGCCTCACATTTAGATGACTAACTCCAATGTTACCTTTAACTCAAGGCTTAAGGAGCATCTCTCTCTGAACACTGCCTGTAACTGTCTCTGATACTCTGTATTCCTCAACTGCCATGTACTTTGTTATTTCATCCTACATTCCCTAATGTTGTTACCTCGTGGTTTTAAAGGTAACATGGGATTTTGTTGGGTCCTGAACCAAAATCTAGAAATAATAAGAATAACGACAAACTGCAAGAACGGCAGAACATCTCAATTTTCATTCAAACCCTGCAGAGGCAGGGATCCCAAAGATTAAATGAGACGGCTTTCTCAAAGTGAAAGGGTTTTAACCCTCTCTCTGCCTCAGTGATTGGGTGGGATGAAGTCCAACCCTATAAAATGCAAATTGTTTGGGTCAGCATTATGGAAAGTGCACCAGTGAGTGCCAAAAGGAAAGTCATGTCTTCCACTGGGAATGGATAGGTTCCCGGGTCCTTATATTCATAGGCTGTATAGTAAATGCAATGTAAAGGGAGGGGCAGTTATACCATAAGTCATAAATCAAGAAAGAAGTTCGACAAGTGATAAAATACCAAACCTCAAAGGACTCTGGGTTTGTTGAACCCATGAATATTTTGCTACCTGCAAACATTACAAGCCCACATCTGTGGAAGACACTGGATGGTGGGAGAAGTGTCCATGTGGTCTGAGTAGACTCCACCCTGGGAGAATGGGATTTTGGTTTGAAATGGCTGTGGACCAAATAGTCCTCCATGCTTTTCCCCTTCAGATAGACTATTTTTGGGTGGTCACCCACTATTTCTAAGAGATCTGAATGACTCGAGAGAATGTGTCAAAACCTCTTGCTTAATGAGTATGGCTCCAAGTTTAAGGGAAACAGAACTGAATTCCACAACAAAATTTAGTGGACTTGAATCCCTGCTTCCTTTCTTTTTGGGTCTTCTTAACTGCATATTAGGGCTGTGCGAATACCTTTTTTCGAATATTCGGCCGAATATTCATAATCTGGCACAGCCCTGAATAAAAAAAAAAATATCATCCTTCAGCACCCTTAAAAACAATACTGTCTCCCCACCCACCCTCTAGCAGCCAGCATATCCACCCCTCTTTTACCCACGCACTTCATAAGTTATTTATTTCTCCAGAAAAGTGTTTTTAAGGGGACGGCACTTCCCAGCGCCTCCATGGCATTCCCCATCTTATATTTTAAAGTCAAGTAGAATTCCATCCTCCTACCCCACCAGCAGTGCCAGGACCTGACATATTGTTTTCTGCAGCAAAATGTTTTAAAGAGGATCACAACCGCCTTCCTCCTCAGCTGGCCTCCATCTTATAGGCGTGACAGCATCGTGAAACAAAAACAAGAGACTCTCTATCAGAATGTCATGCCATTAGAGTTAGTGTTTCATGAGTATTCTGTCTCTCAGCATTTCTTCTCCTTATTAGAGATAGCAAATGCTCAGGGAGTAGCCTGTTATACCTCCTCCACTGCCAATCTCGAGTGCTTATGAATGCAATTGCGCTGCTTGCTGCAATAGTAAAGCCAAGCCAGCAAATCACATGATCTGCTAGCTCAGCTTTATTATAGCAACAAGCCCGCAATTTCATTCATAAAAGCCAGGTGCTCTGAGTCGGTAGTGGAGGAGGGAGGGTTGTGCTGGACAAGTGACAATGGCTATCTCCTCCTAATAAGGAGAACTGTTTGCTGGGAGGGGGACAGAGTACTAGTAGGGGCACAGTCTGGTGGCACGACTTCTTGTTCCTGATTGGGGGGGGATGGTGTCATTTCTGCATAAGATGGGGGCCAGCTGTGGAGACAGGAGGGTTGTGACGGTCCTCTTTAAAACATTTTTTCTGCAGAACAATAAAAATTGCAGGTCCTGGCTCTGCTGGTGGGGTAGGAAGGTGAGATTTCACTTTACTTTAGAATATAAGATGGGGGCTGGCTGTGGAGGCAGGGGGGTTGTGCCGTTCCCCTTAAAAACATTTTTTCCTGGAGAAAATTAAATAAATTGTGGGAGCTGGGTGAGTAGGAGGATGGGATATGCTGGCTGCTGGAGGGTGGAGGAGACAGTACTGTTTTTAAGGGTCTGGGGAGGAGATTTGAGTTTTTTTAAGGGCTGTGCAGCTGGGTGAATGCCGAATACGAATACCTCCCAAATAGTCCTCTATTCGGGAAGGGTTTCCGAATATTCGGAAGCCCTAGTATTCATGGTATTCAGAAATTAATATTTGGCCCCTGCGTAGCCCTACTGCATATAGTCTCTGTCCTTGGCTCGGTTAAAGTTCATGTCATGGGCATGAAGTCATCTCTGAATGGGAATACATTATGGCTAATATGTCCACTCAGGTGCTCCAAACAGACCCCATTGCCTATACCCCGACACAGACACACGTTTTCAGGGCTGATAACAGGTCAGGAATCAAATATTGCATAAATTGGCATATTTGTGTTTGCATACAAAAAGGGACAAATTTGCTCAAAATAAAAGTTCAGATAATGTACACTTTGGTGAAACTGCAGATTTTTACAAGATGTATGCAAAAATATGAGCACTTTAGAAACTACAATGTAAAAGTACAAGTATCACACATCTTGGACAATTCTAGTGTATCATTCAATAAACTGCAGAATTTTAACGAGAAGTAATTTATAAAAATGTACTTTTTGAATACACTACACAAGAGAGTCAAGTTGAAACCGAAAATGTTTGGTGTTAATTTTGTAAAATTGTGCAAACCAGAAAATTTTGTGCAATTTCCTGCCATAAGTAAAATTTTGGTATGGCATTGTACACAGACCCTGGGATATTGACATATTTCTGACATGTTATTGTCCCCAAAGATGGCAGAAATCAACATTCCATGGCAGAATGTTTGCAGCGTGTCACATTTTAAAGCAGCAGTGCAATGAATTTGGGAAAAAAATTTGACCCAACCTTTTTTTCACTATAAAAGATTCCAGGCATCTTCCAGTTTTATTTGGTGGTACAGTTTCCTAATTTGACCACAATTTGAGTATTTTATAAATTTTTTTCATTTAATTTTTTTCTCAAGAAAAAAAGATGGGCACCACGTTTTCCATAGAAATAGCATTGTAGACTTGGAAAGGGTTAGGTTTGAAAATATAAAAAAAGACTCGTGCTGTACAGTATAGGAGGTACCGAGACAAGTACTTTTAACAGGTATGCTAATATGTTTCTTAATCATAGCTGAAACTAGCTTTTTTGGAAAAACATTTTTCGTTGCTCTGCTGCTTTAAGTTTATTCTACATTGGAGAAGCTCTTCCTAGCTTTATCAAAGATTTAGTTGGACTCCATGGTTAAAACTTGCACGCATTGCCACACCTTGAGAAAGCGCACAGTGAGGCTACATAAAATGTTGGGAGACACCGGTGGGGAGAGTTGTGCTGTAGTTAGCTTTAATAAACAATTTTTGATCATTCCTACAACCAAGTTGTCTGGTCTGCGGTTTCTCTGGTGTCAGGTGATCCACGCTTTTTTCTTGTTCTTTGCTTCCACATATGCAGAGACCCCTGACGTGGATCCCCTTAGCTGTCTTACAAACAGACTGATGGTCAAAACTTGCCCTCTTTTCTCCTATTATTTTTGGTTTCCATTATTCCTTACTGTATATCTGGTGATTGAAGGAGTTCTCACAAGAGGATGTTATTCTTTTTCATTCATTCAGAGTAACTGCTATTCAGAGCATACATTTTAAATCAAGCTAAGTACATTTCTCTCTGCACTAGCTTCTAATATAGAGAGCTCAGAGCTCTGCTCCTCCAAAAGCAGATATCATGTAGATCACTATCACGCCCCCTAAGAAACTGAGTTTTTTTAACCCCACCCCAACTACCAACACAAATTTAATTAGGATAAAAATGAGCAGCTCATCAGGAGAGCGAAGGCACACACAGAGCTAAGGATAGAGCAAGGGGTTAAAGGAGTATTACAGTCAAAATTTGCAAAACTATATGTTGTACAGAGCATTTTGATTTATGTGTTTAGTCCTGGTGTGTTCTCTTTGTTTGCTATTAGGAGAGTTTTCTCAATTCACCTACTAGTTTTATTGCCTCTTCTACGAGTTTTATGGCCCCTGGGGATCTCCCTATCACCATGGTTTATTGCTCTTCTTTTTCCTACAGTGCCTCCTGTCCCATATGGCAGTGATGCGTCTGGGACCTTAGATTTTGCAAGTACTGGTTTACAGTCAATTTTAAATTAGTACAGCTGTAACTTTAAGTAATTTTCTTTATTCATGGAACCTATGCCCTAAGAAGCTGTTCATTGATTTCTCTGAAAGTGCCCAAAGCCCTAACGCGTTTTGGGAGAGCTGCCAATAGGATTTGTTCTACCGTCACTCTGGAATGTGCTACAGAAATCACTGAAACTGAGGACTCCTGTTAGTATTACTGTGTTTAAGTCCTTATACTCAAAATACATTACAGAAGCCTGGAACTGCTTCCAATGATCCTAGCTCCGGAGTGTGCTACAGAAATCATTGAAACTGAGGGCTCCTGTTAGTCTCACTGTGTTTAAGATCTTATACTCAAAATACACTACAGAAGCCTGCAACTGCTTCCAATGATCCTAGCTTACTTACACCCCCTTCCACATCCTCCCTGCTTTTCCCATCCTCCTTCCTTCTTGTATCAATGCATAACTTGTCCCTGAGACACCTACATATCTACCGCCCTAAATCTCACCCTCCCTCACCCACCTATTTCTTGTATACCCACAGCATCTCATTCCTTTGCTCCTAGTATTATCCCAGTTCCAGACCCCCCCCCAATGGCTGCCCACTTCTCCCGACACATGTCTCCCCCTTGATGCGCCTGGGTCTTTTTAAACTGACTGTGTATGTCTCTTTGCTTGTGGCATCCACTTCAACTAATCTCTTTCCTGGACTATAATGCCTTTACCTTACAGGAATATTAAACCATGTATATTGTTGTATCTAGTATAAATTTTTACTGACTTGCTATCCTATTGTTATGTATACCCTTACCGACTGTCTTTTACCTGAACCCAAATGTATTTTTACTTATCCTGCCTATTGCAGGCCTACCTGAACTGTTGTACTCTTGCATCTACTGTCTATTTGTCTGTATATAAATGCATTGTTACTTGACTTGTGTAATGCAGGTCCACCTTGTAAATGAGCTTGCTCAACGGTGTTCGCCTGGATAAATAAAGAATTTGATTGATTGATTGATTGATTCAATAGGCACTGAAGGCTTCATTTACAGCTTAGCAATAGCCTGAGGTCTAATTGAGTGAGTATTCTGTAAGAGAACTGTTAGAGTCTTTACTAATTATAGCACTAATGACCTAGGGTGACTTGTGTGCTTTTTATGGCAAGGTATAGTTGAAATTAAAAGCTTCAGAAGCAAAACATTTACTTCTGCTGGCTAGACCTAGACAAACCTATATAAACAAAAATATTAAATTAGTTATTTAGCTGAGGCCACAACATCAGGCATCTAGCTTCCCTAACTGAATCAGTGGTCCCAGACGCATCACTGTTACATGAGACAGGAAGCACTGTAGGACAAAGAATAGCAATAATCATTCTAACATGGAGATCCCCAGAGGCCATAAAACTAGTAGTCAAATTTAGAAAAAACTCCTAACAGCAGACAAAGGGAAGGACACACCAGCACTAAACACACAAATCAAAACACTCTGCACAGCATACGTTTTTGCAGATTTTGACTGAAGTACTCCTTTAAGGAAAATCACAAGACTTAATCCAGGTACATTAGAGAGAAGAGGTGAAGAAAAGATAGTATAGAAGGGATGAAGAAAAATGGAGTGAGTATAGAAAAGGACATGGGAAACGCGAGCATATTATATATGTAGTTTAATTCAGGTGGCAGTATAGCGCAGTGGTTTAAGGCTCTGAGCTACAAACCTGGAGACCTGGGTTTGAATCCCACAGCCCCCACTTGCATACTGTGTGACCCTGAGCAAGGCACTTAACTTCCTTGTGCTCCCAGGTTGCACCTGTAAACAAGCTTTCAGCTTAATGCATCTCTCCTGGTAAAACTAAGGTTAAAAAAAAAAAATTCTGTGTTTATGGTGGAAGCTACAGGACCAGTGCAGGAAGTAAGATAACATTTGACGGTACTGACAGTAGCTGATTAGTGATGTGAAGTAGAACTAGAAGGAGTGTACTGACGGGTCTACAGGCCCTAAAGGCAAGCAAGTTGTCAGGGCCAGACAGGATGCAATCAAGAATGCTGAGGGAGACAAGGTAGTCCCTAGCAGCTCTCGTGGCAGGCTTATTTAATGTGTTGCTAGCAAAGTGTGTGGAATGCTGATGAAATGGAGGGTGGCAAATGCTGTCCCCCCCCACACAAGACTGGGAATATGGAGAAACCTGTAATTACAGGCCAGTGAACCTGACGACCGTGGCAGACAAGCTACTGCAGACAATTGCTAGAGTACAGATAGTGGAATTCCTTGAAGAAAACCGGTTCATGGGTAGGAATCAGTTTGGCTTCGATATCCACTGCCCTGGGTGAACAACTGGAGTACGTAAATCAATTCAAATACTTGGGTGTATGGCTTGACAATAGACTCTCCTTCGTAGTACACACAGAAGAATTGACAAAGAAGCTTCTTCAAAGGCTTGGACTTTTCTTTAGGACAAAAAAATCTCCTCCCCTCAGATGCTAAGACAAGACTAGTCCAAACTGCCTTCCTCCTCCTGCTAGACTATGCTGATTTCCATTATAGTCAAAGACCAGCCAGTGCACTCTCAAAACTCGATACGCTCTATCACAGAGTCCTGAGGTTTATAACGGATCTTTCCTCCTCCAAATACCACTGTTTGTTGTACTTCGCAGTAGGTTTGTCCTCTCTTACCCTCAGATGACAAAGAAATGCTGCCTTCTGGACATACAAAGCTATTACCAACAAACTGCCTGACTACATCTCTGCCTGCTTACCGCTTTGTACTCTAAGCAGGTATGCTTTGAGAAGTGCCTCCTATATTACTTTGAAGGTAGCTAAGGCCAGATCTCGCTTTGGCTGGGCTTCTATTAGTCATGCACTTCCCCATCTATGGAATAATCTGCAAAAAACTCTTAAAGCATAAAGTCAGCGTTACAGCCTTCAAAACACTTTATTTGCAGCATAATAAAGAATCCTGTGCTTGCTACTCCTGATCAAATGACCCCCCCCCCAGGGAGCCCCCTAACCACTCTCGTCTTGGCCTCTTATCTGGATACTGATCCCAGCTTCTGCCTGGCCCTCTCTCTCCCCCTCCCTCCTTTCTTTGCTTCCCTCTATCTTTTCACCCCCTGAGCTGTTGACACTGAACCCAGCCTCTGCCCAGCCCTCTCCCTTCACCTCCCTCCTTTCTTCGCTTCTCTTTATCTTTTCACCCCCTGATCTGTTCCTGGTATTGTACCTGCTCTCCCCCTCACCCTGTCCTCACCGTCTAGTTCCCCTCGATAGGTACCTCACCTTACTTTTGCACTCCAGGTTCTCATTCCCTCTCCTCTGTCATTTCCGGCCTCCGTCCTATTCGCCCTCCATCTTCTCCCTTCTCCTCTGCCCCTATTCCATCCCCCTACCTGTGCTTCAGGGTCCCAGTCGCTTCGCCAGGGTACTTGTCACCTCATCATACCACAGTTGATGACCTTATCTACATTACTGTTGTTAGCACCTTTTCTCATCTGTAAACTATTGTGGTATTTATTCTGTATTTCCTTACAGTGCATTGTCCATGCTTGTTTTTGATCACGCCTGTGTATTGTTACTTTTGTGTATTACCCTGTTATCTTGTACTTGTTTTCACCCAGGTCCACCTTGAAAATGAGCTGTGCTCAATGCTGTTCACCTGGTAAAATAAAGATTTTGATTGATTGATTGGTTTCATGAAAAGTAGATTGTGTCAAAGCGAACTTGATTGATTTTTTTTCAGTTCGGTGACACAAACAATTAGAAACAGACATACAGAAAAACGTGGCTGAAGAAGTCGACAGGTCTGTCCCATCTGCCCTTTGTCCTTCCTAACTAGTGAGTCTGAGCCCCGTAATGGTCATGTATGCAACAGACTGGAGTAACAGGCCCACTCACCAATGACGTTTTCAAACAGATGTCAGTTTATTTGAAGGTGACTTTCAGACTTTTAAATTAAATTTCCAACAGTTCAGAGGCTTCCCCACCCCTTCTTCAGGGAGTCTGGGTACCAATTTCTCCACAGAGTTAAGCATACATTTCTCTGTTGTTCTCTTGTTCATAAATAAATATCTTATTTCAGTGTTGCTAAATGCAAAGTTTTCAGAATCAAAATCACAATCCTTCTGCATTTATATAATATTGTTCAGGAGCCATAATTGTTCCCTAGGACTGATACCTTGCCAGATTCCCATGCCAGGGTCGACATGACACAATTATCTGAGTACTCAGCTTCTGTATATATAACAAAATAGATCCAGGGCGTGTTTGTAAAACTCAGGTGGTTAATTGTAAAATTATTTCTATAATTAGAGTACTTACATACCCACTAAACTACATAAATATAAGATACATGAAAGACTGTGTTCGCAATTCTCGTGCCAGGAAAATTCAGTCGATATGTCACGACAAATTCATTTCTCCCTTATTCAGCACAAGCAAAGAGCAGATAACTACCAGTATTTTGTACGCCTAGAAATTCTCTCCTAATACAAGTTCCTAGTTCTGCTTGTTAGAGTAACTAAATTAAAGTATAGCACAGTGGTCTAAGGCTCTGAGCTGCAAATCTGGTGATATCCAGCACACCAGACCTGGGTTTGAATCCCACAGCTTCCACTTGCATACTGTGTGACCCTGAGCAAGTCACTTAACTTCTTTGTGCTCCCAGATCGCTCCTGCAAAAAAGCTTTCAGTTTAGTGTGCTATTCCTGGTTAAACAACTAAAAACAAAAAAGTTATATAGCAATGTTAGTGTTACTATCAAAAATAACTATTCAAACCTATATCCTAACTAACTTATTGTCTAACTTATGTACTGCTGGTCTATACCTGGTCTCGGTATAGCACCGAGACATGTAGGTTCAAACCGGAAGTATTAGAAGCGCCGGCTATACCAAAATCTTATGGATGGACCTGTAGCTGCTCCCCGTAAGACACATCATTCTCAGGACAGTCGTGGGTGGTTGTGGGTGCACCGCTCAGGGCACTTGATTTTAAAATCAGGGAGGCAGTATAGCGCAGTGATTTAAGGCTCTGAGCTGCAAATCTGGAGACCTGGGTTTGAATCCCACAGCCCCCACTTGCATATACTGTGTGACCCTGAGCAAGTCACTTAACTTCCCTGTGCTCCCAGGTCGCACCTGTAAACAAGTTTTCAGTCCTGGTTAAACAATTGGGGGGAAAAAAATGCCAGCAGAGGGACACAGAATCGACCAGATAAATTATAAATAAATAGAGGCACCAACGGTAAAACAATTCCACTTTTTCCGAAAGTGCTAATCGGGCCCTCCCTCACACTGAGGTGGGGCTCATTTTTATGTGGACATTTCCCTTTAAATAAATTGATATCTCTTTGAAATCTTTATTGGTGACTGGGCTTCTTACTCCAATCTGTTGGACCCTGCACCATTTTAGTTGCCCTCCTCTGGACTGCCTCCACTCTGTCATCATCCTTCCAGAGATGTGGTCTCCAGAACTGAGCATAGTATTCTAGGTGGTGTCTTACCAGCAATCTATACAGAGGTAACACCACCTCCCTCTTTCTGTTGGTGATACCCCACCCCACGCACCCCAACATCCCACTAACCCTCCCTACTGCCTTGTTGCACTGCCTGACCACTTTTAGGTCATGAGATATTTTAACCCCCAGGTTTCTTCCCTGCTTGGTGGTTGTCAGTACCACTCCACCCCTTTTGTACTCTGCCTCAGGGTTTCTGTTTCTAAACATTATTTTGCACTGAAACCCAGCTGCCATACTCTTGACCACTTCTCTAGTTTTCTCAGGTCTCTGCTCATCCTTTCCACGCTACTGGCTCAGTTTGCCATATAGAGAATGGCGCATGCTAAAACCGTGCATCAGAGACAGCGCATGTAGGAATAGCGACAGGGTGCATACTGCTAAAGGATCTATGTGCGGTTGTGCACCCCGTCTCTTTCCCTTGCAGAGGATAAGTCCTCTGGTTGGAGGAGGGTCTGCCAAGCAGCTGCCATGGCTAGATGGGATGAGCCACGAGCAACAATGGAGGCAGTGCATTTGTGGACCGGGTATCAAATCCCGGCCCCAGACGCATGTAATTTTTCTTTTATTCGCACTTTGTGCAAATTAAGTGTCCAACCCCCCGGAGTTGATTATTTTAGTTGGGGGCTGGCCCCCACTTTTAGGGGTGTGGGTGGCAGAGTCCCCACAAAAACACAGACTTATGCCTCTTGTTGTTCGGCATAATGTCTTGCAACATTATGACCCCATACCCCTTTCCACTCCCGGAGTGGCCACCCTACTGCAGATTTTGATGTCATCTGCAAAAAGGTAGACATTCCCTTTCAGTACCTCTGCAAGGCAGATCTTCCCTTTCAGTTCCTCTGCAATGTCACTTGTAAAGACATTAAACAGGGCTAGTCCCAGCACTGATCCCTACAGCACCCCGCTGTCACCCTCCCTTCTTCAGAGTGGACTCCGTTTACCACCACCTTCTGTTATCTATCTCCTAACCAATTTCTTATTCAGTTTACCACCTTTGGACCCACTCGGGTACCCAGCTTGTTTACTAGTCTTCTATGTGGAATGGTGTTGAACACCTTACTGAAATCTAGGTAGGCAGCATCCACCACTCCACCCTGATCTAAATCCTTTGTCACCCAGTCAAAGAAATTTGTTAGATTTGTTTGACATGACCTCCCCACTGTGATCCAGGTAGTTTGTTTCCATAAATTATTCATCATTGAAAAATGCTAGAGTTTCATTCCCCCATCATACACGTTCAGGATTTCCTCATTTATCTTTTCCAATAAAATTGGTAGCTTTTTTTTTTTTGTAAAACTAACTGGCATATTGTTTGCTGGATACACCATTTCAGAATCGTTATTAAAATTCTTAAGGTACCAGGGTGGAATTTACCCCATTCTTCCTGATATTCTCCACATACCAAAACTGCATGAGTCATTTTTTTTTCCATATACACTTTCTGCTCCTCCTTAGAGCGGGCAGGCGGCTCCGGCCCCTCCATCGGAGGGGACTCATCTCTCTCGCCTGGCTTTCCCCGAACCCATCCCACCTAGCCATTCCCCATGGGTTACTCCCCATGACAGGGCTGGTGGCAATGGGAACCAGCCTTCCACACATCCCCGGAAGCCAACATCCAGATTGCTGGGGGGGGGGCTGCACAGGTGCAGTCAGCCATCATGGAGCCAGCCAGCTCTGTCTTTTCCCTCCAGTTTATGCCCCAGGGCCCACAAATGTGTAGTGGGTGGGGTGACTGTCTTTACCTCCTCGGAGGCAATCTAACACCCTGGATGTGGGCCCTCCCCATTCTGTGCAGCGCACCTGTGCCGAGGGTGACAGTTCACAGCGCGCTGCACTGTCCCCTTCCCCCAAGGAAGGAGAGCTGTCAGCGGACGCTTGATCCTTCCTTGACCCTGTTAATCCCCGAGCCACCTGAGTCCATTCCCAAACCTGAGTTGCCAGCGTGTCACTAGGTGTGACGTCCAGTGCCTCAACCCTCAGCGCCACCAGGCTGGCCACATAAATCATTTTTACAAGATCCAGCCCTGCCACTCATGAGCCATCATATACCAGAAACCCCTAATACATGCACATTCAAAAAACGGACATCCCATGGTTTCCAAGACCATGGGATGGTCTGGTCATAAAAAGAATCTTTCCACAATGCTTTTGTTGGGTAAGGGAATTATATTTAAAATTAAACTCAAGGGAAAAATAAAATGAATCAAAGTAAGAAATAAAGCCATAAATACATACAAACCATCTGATGTACTGTTCATGTAAACTGGATTATATCAATATACCAACACGAAAGGAAAACACAAAATGTATTTATTTATTTTAAAGTTTTACCAGGAAGGCATGCTGAGCAGACTACCGCTCGATTCCAGATGCGTCCTGGGGGTGTAGGGGATGAGAAGATGAATACAAATTCAAAGTACAGACATTTCCCAAAATATGTACAATACAAAATTAGCTATATAAATTATATGTACAGTATAAATACAGAATGCAACACAGGAAGCAACCAGAAAATCTGGGTATTCACGGCAGCTAAATTGATATGCGGTGCGAATGACAACATTCACAAGGGTCGGAGATAGTTATTAGGAGTACCCACATTGAGAGCCAGTTGGAGGGCTAGGACCTGGACTAGTGTGAGTTTAGTCTGCATAAGCAGTTGGCAGAGAAGTGTCCTTTGAGGAGTGAGTTGATTTGCCGAGAGGAGGGAGCATGTTGAATGTCCACAGGCAGAGAATTCCATAGGTTGGGCATGTGAGCTCTGAAGGCCAGCTGGCCGGCAGAGGTCAACATGTTAGTGACATGCAGGAGCCAGGAGTCGAAATTCCTGAGTGAGTATGCCGGGGGTGTTTGGGCAGTTAGGGTATCAACGAGGCAGGAGGGTAGTGACTGGCTCCAGAATCTGGCCGTGAGGCTATTGCACTGGGACTGTCGCCTTACTTTGAGTGAGGGGAGGTTAAGGGACCGGTAGAGGTCACAGTGGTGGGTGGAGGGTGTACAGTCCAGGGTGAAGCGACAGGAGGAATGGAAGAGGGGATCTAGTCTAGCCAGGGTGGACTTAGGTGTGACACTGTAGACTATGTCCCCATAATCAAAAATAGGGAGGATCATTTTCTGCACAATTGCCCTGCGGGCTGGCAGAGGAATACTGCCATGGTTTTGGAATAAGGCGACCAGTCTAGGGTGCAGTTTTTTATGGGTAGCGGTGATGTGTGCCGAAAAATCGAGGTGCTGATCCAGCCAGACCCCAAGATATCTGAAGGAGGTGCAATTTTCTATGGGGGTCCCTTCTAGGGTTTTAAAAGTAGGACTGGCAGGGAGACGGGAGAGTCTCTGCCTTGTGCCAAAAGTTAGAGACCATTTTTTTTGCATTTATGATAAGTTGATTTGAGTAAAACCAGTGTTGAATAGCATTGAAGTCTTGCTGGAGTCTGGGTGCCACTTCCAGTGGGGAGGAACCTGAAGTATACAGAACTGTATCATCTGCGTACATTTGAATGGATGTGCGTGGGCAGGCTGATGGCAGGTCGTTTAGGAAGATGGAAAACAAGATTGGGCCAAGGACAGAGCCTTGGGGGACACCAGTGGTGGCGGGGAGGGAGTCGGAAGTGGAGGTCCCAATTCTGACTGATTGGGACCTGTCAGCCAGGTAAGATTTGAACCAGCTGATGGCTGCAGTGGAGAGCCCTGCGCGGGAGAGCTTCGCCAAGAGAAGGGCATGTGAGACAGTGTTGAAAGCCTTAGCTAAGTCAACAAAGATGGCGGATGTGATGTGGCCTTTATCCATGCCTGTAAAGATGGAGTCAGTGAGTCTGAGGACGGAAGTGACAGTGGAGTGGGATTTCCTAAAGCCTGATTGGTAAGGAGTAAAAGAGGAGGAGGAATCAAGGAAGGAGGAGAGTTGTGAGAGGACTAGATGTTCCTGGATTTTAGCAACAATGGGGAGGAGGGAGATCGGGCGGTAGTTGCCAGGGGAGGATGGGTCGCCGCCTTTAGGGTGGGGGATGACTGTGGCATGCTTCCAATCAGATGGGATAGCAGAGGTAGTGAAGGAGAGGTTGTAGAGGGAGGCTAGGGGGCTGGCAATGGCTGGGGCCGACAGGTAGAGCATTTTGGCATCCAACCCGAGAGGCATTTACCATTAGAGGGATTGAGGGCACGCAGGGTGTTGAGTACTTCGGTCGGAGTAACCTGGGAGAATGAGAATGCCGGGTAGGGGTTTGGGTTGGAGGGGATGCGATGTAGGAGGGTGTGGTGCAGGCGGTGGATTTCAGTGGAGAGTTTGGGTTGGAGGGTATGCGGATGTAGGAGGGTGTGAACCAGATGGTGGATTTGAGTGGAGAGAGGTCGCGCTACTGGTGAAAAAGAAGTTGAACACAGTGGCCACTGCATGTGATTCTGATATTGTGGAGCCGCCTACAACTAGGACAGGGGTGGAGGGCTGGGTTTGGGGGGGAGTGATTTAATTGACTTCCAAAACTTAGCCGGGTGATTTAGATTGTTTTGGAAGGATGATGAGAAATAGAAGGCTTTGGTCTGCCAGATAAGCCTGGTGCAGGTATTTCTAAGCATACAGTAGTGTTGGTGGTCAGCAAGGGTACCTGATGATTTGAAGGCTTTCCATGCCCAGTCACTAGCTCGGAGGTGGCCCATAAGGTCAGCTGTGATCCAGGGCAGATGGGTACCCCTTACTCTGGCCTTTTTAAGTGGGGCATAGTGGTCCCAGATGGCAAGAAACCTGGACTTAAAGAAGTTTAGGCCGGAGTCAATAGAGTTGGCCTTGGGGATGAAGGACCAGTCCGAGTTTGCTAAGTTGTTTAGGAGCCCTTCAAGGTCAAGGGATTTGTAAGACCTGGTGATGAGAGTTCTTGGGGGAGGTGCCTTGGCTTTAAATATTTTTCTTACTACATAAATCATCTATATCTGCTATAATCAAAACTAGGAAATACCACCTGAAAACAAAATAAATTGAAAAAAAAAAAAAAGACTGCCAAAACGAATAGCCTAGAAAACACTCGACACCTAGGGAGAATCCAAGCCATATTTTTCCATAGTGTACCCATAGTTAAGGCTGGCAACTGACTTCCTTCTGAAGCATATATATTCTGTATGGATCCTAAAGTCATATTTAATAGACTTTTAGCAACCTGCTTTGTGGGGTAGGAGAGTTTCCCCCAGTGTCCTGGCCAAATTTCCCATAATTACTGCAATGCTAACAACAGCTTACTCTAGTTCAGTCTCAGCTGATTTGCATCAGTAACCCCCCCAAGATGAGGGTGAAAATAGGCAGTACTGTCTAGCCCTCCTTTCCTGGTCAACAAAAACAAAATAAACAAATAACCAGTAACAGTGTAAAAACCTCTTCCCAATGCGGTGAAGCACAACAGGATGTTGAGGTTCATCAGGCGAGCGTTTCCCAAGTTGCAGGAAGGAAATAATAGCGCCTCTGTACAGATCACTGGTTAGGCCTCAGCTCTGGTATTGTGCACAGACTAGTTCTGGAGCCCACAGCTGGCGAAGGACAGGAACAGGTTGGAAACCGTACAGCATAGAACAACAGAAATGATCAAAGGGTGGCAGGAAAGGTCCTGTGAGGAGAGACTGGAGACTGGAAAGTCCTAATATGTATTCTCTGCAGGACGGGGGGGGGGAGAGAAATAACGATGCAAACATACACATATCTATAGGGTAAAATAAGGTGAGCTCTGACCACAGTGCTGTCCAAGTTGAGGAACAGTTCAGCCACCGGGGTGGGGGGGCACACTCTCAAGTTAAAAGTGGCGATTCAAAAAAGATGTCAGGGAGGTGTTTCTCCATGGAAACTGAATGCTGGACATGTGGAATGAGTAGCCCAGTAATGGGGTCAATGCTGGGACAATGTCAGGGCTCAAAACACAATGGGACATCTGTGAGGAGGTTATCGGAAGCAAGAGGGAGGAAAAAGGCAGGGAGAACTCTGAGGGGAGGCTAAGTCAGAGTAATACAGTGTAGGGCAACAAGGCAGATTAAATTAACTTTTAGTCATTTTCCGTCCTTGTTTTCCTATAAACTGAACAACTGCCAAAACAAAATTGATGTGGAGTGAGAAGTGCAATCACAGCTGACCAAGGGCACCAGGAAGTGAAGATTTGTGAAATTAACACCCTTACTAGTGGGGATAAATATGATATTCCACAGGAGCCTGTCATCTGTCCAGTATTACTGCAAGTGGACAAATGATCGCGAGGCATGTTTGTAGCTTGACGGAAATCCTTTAATCATATCCCGCTGGCGTCAGTGCAGACCTCCCACACCCAGAAATCTGGACTGAATTAACATTTCTTATATAGAAGTCTTTTTAATATATCAGTTTCATTCATAACCTCATTGTATGTAGTTCTCCGGCACATTGTTTTACCGGATCTACAATTAACCCTTGCATGGGCGTGGACTGATATATCAGTTCAAATTCCCTATACGTTCTAATTCTGTAGGCAGCCTAAGTATTAATAGACTATTTGCTAGTAAGTGTAAGCTTCTGTGCATGATGGAAAAAAAAATCAGACCGAAATAGCATTAAATCTCTTTTATTGTTGTGATTAGGAAACTGGATAGCTCAGTAGATTGGTAGCAGTTTAAGAAATCTTTCACCTCTAGGTCCCTGGCTCAGTTCTTACCTAGGTCAGCAGTGTACAAAAGCCATTATCAACTGAAGGCTGTTCAGTGACCTTTAAGAAAAGTTGCATGACATAATCGACAAAGAAGAGGGCTTTGGGGTTCTGAGAAGTGACCTGGCAGAACTGGAGAAGTGATCCGGGATCCGATAGCTCAAATTCAATTTAAAGAAATGCATGGTGATGCATATTGGAAACATGAACCCCAGAATGGTGTATTGTATTGGGGGTGTCGGAGTAAACTGGACTACTGGAGAGAGAGGGACCTTTTAGTCATCAACGACAATCTTCTGCAGGCAGACCAGTGAAACAGGGCGCATGTAAAGGCCAACCGTGTGCTGTGTTGCATAGTGAGGGGCATTACCAGTAGAAGGCAGGAGGTGATCTTGCCACTGTACAGGTCTCTGGTGAGACCACACCTGCAGTTCTGCACACTGATCTTTGGCCCTCACCTTAGAAAGGACTGAGACTGCTTAGAGAGGGTCCAGGAGGGCCACCAAATCAATCGGAGGTATGTAGGGGTAGCCAGAGGTTGCGGTTGACATCCCTGTGATTTCTTTGCAGCCCCTATGATGTTCCCTGCAGCCCCCAGAAACTCCTAAACCATGGCTTCCCTAGCATTTATTTATGTGAAATGTGGTGGGTAGAGAAGCTTTGCAACCCCTATGATTCTGGTGAAAAGACGCTCATGAAGGTTTGCAGGGGAAGCTGTAAGAAGACCGTCCCTTCTGTATATCCTCAACATGTACACACTAGAGTCTAGATGGGAGACAGGTGACATGATCAAGACCTTTAAACACATCTGTGGGGTCAGCCGAGGTGACTGGTCCAACCTGTTCAGGCGTAGCAAGGGGTCAGACACCAGGGGCATGAGTATAAAATAGTAGGGGGGTACATTTCAAAGGGACGTACAGAAGTATTACTTCATGGAGAGGGTGAAGGACAAGAGGAACACACTGCCATGTCTGTTGCTAAGAGCAAAATCTGTCTGAGGGTTTAAGATGGGTTGGGACAGGCATAGGGACACAGTGATTGTGGCCCAGGGAGTGGGGAGACGGCAATACAAAACAACATTACCAGGGGTGGGGGACAGAGTTCGGATCTGGACGCTCAGTCAAGCAGCACTCAGCGATAACTGCAGTGTGCTGAGGCAGTAAAGACTCGATGGGACTGCAAGTCTTTTACTGCCTGCAAAATATCTATGTTTCTACATGAAATGAGTTGTGGTGGGTCTCTGCCCAGTTTTTTTTTTTTTTTTTTAAAATGGGTAGGTTAAATCCTGGACGCTGATTGGCTAGGGCAGGCTGTCACCCATGCCCTAATCTCCACATGAAATAAAGTATGCTGCCAGCCTGCTTCGTGAATAAAATAGATCCTATTGTTTCTAGAATCCTCGCGAGCTCAGGCGAAGAAAGCAAAAGAAGTGTTATCTGTTGTTTATCTGCTTTGTTTGCTGTGTCCTGGCTGCTCTCTGTATGTAACTTCTCTGTAAAGAAAAGTAAAACTGTGAAAAAACTGAATAAAACCAACAACGTTGCGCTAATAAGAAGGCACACCACAACACAGAAACAGGACATTTTCCTATAGTGTCTTCTAGCGACAGTTTTCCAGTGGAAAAAATGTTTGCCTAATAAAGCACATTTATGAGCATTTCTAAAACCATTTCTAAAAATGTTTCTTTTAATTTTTTAGTAACGTGAAGCAAAACATTTTTTTTTTCATTATATCCTTATGCTTCTAATGCGTTGGCTTGCCCCTGTCTGGTGGACCCTTGTAGCCCCATTGCCCACCATCCCCAGGTTCATGCTCCAGCCTCCATCCCTTATGGCTTGTTCCCATGATGTGGCCTGTCGGGTTTTTGCCCCTCTGGATGTCTAGAGCCTGTGGAGGAGGGTGCCTGAGAGGGGCTGGCTGTCAACCCTGCACCGCCAGTATCAATTTTCTCCTGTTTTACTCCCACAACCTTTAGCAGCATGCAGGTGTAACTCCTCCCCCGGGGTTGGGGCATCAGCTAGTGTACTAGGACGTACACCATAGGGATTTATTTTAGGTTATTTCAACCCAAGCCAAGAAAGGGTTAATATTTTTGTCACCCCGTGTGACTGCTGTGAGCATGGGAGTACCTTGGGGTGGGCCTTGCTCGTGGCTGGCATGAGCGTGTGGGTAGAAAGGTGAGAGGTTGGTGAGGCAGGAGCAGGGTGATTGCCCGCTCGTGGCACTGAATTTGATTCTGGAGGAGAGAAAGGAGAGAAGAAAGTCTGGCTCTTGATGTGGCGGTGACCGTTCCAAGCAGTCCCCCCTGTGGGAGATAGAGGCTAGTGTTTAGCTGGAATGAGTGAGTGGCCACCGTGAGCGTAAGGAGTTTTGATGCTAAGGCCAAAGGCAGAGCCAAGGGAGAGTGATCGATATGGACTTGACGTCCGAGAGGGAGCACCTGAGCTGAGACCTCCACGGGGACATGTTGCCTGTAGTTCTTGGGGACAGTCACCCAGAAGGGATCTGTAGGACACGGAACTTTAGTGAAGAGGGTCTTATGGTGGGCTAGAAGAGGATATAGCCCTGTGGGATCGCTGTCAAAACTGCCTGTGGTTAAATGTGCTGCCTAATTTTTAGGGGTCATCCGGATTATGCCCCTCGATATGGACATTGTGTAAATGCGTTAAAGGTGTACGGATATTTCTGGGCTCTTGAACTAATGTGGCCATCCTAGTCTGTATATAACATGTTCCCCATTTGAGCTGTTTATTAAGTCATCGGCTCCGTGGAGTTGTACAGTTGTATTTCATTAAATGGGATTCCACCATGTTATTTGAACTGAAGTGTTGTCTCAGTTCCTTGATTGCCTGTTACTGTCACTGACCACCAGTTCTCTTCCCAGCCCAGCACCCTGGTGAGAGATGGCACCCTGGAAACAGAAGAACCGACAAGTGTAAGCCATCTTGTGCAGTTTCTGCTGTGGTTCCCCCCCCCCTTCCCATGGAAAGTGACCATCAGCATACCGCGAGACATCAGGGAGGGGGGGCTATGCAGGTGCATGGGGGTGGATGGTTGTGCCTGGAGTGCTTGCAGCATGTGGGACAGCAAGTTCCCTGGACCACCAGCAGGTGGTGCTGCAACTCCGGAGCATGCCGCCTTCCTCACCTTGGTATAAAGCACACCCTGACATGACTTATTACTTACTTTATTTTGTTTAACTAGGAAATTAGCTGTATCTTAAGGCCCATTTTTGCATTGCCTGGGTACACTAAACACGTTCAGAACTAGGGATGAGAGAACCACAGAAGACTCTGAGGTTTTAAAAGTTCTGACGAGCCATAAAAAGTTCTGATAGTCATTCGAGCCTTGTCAAAACTTTCAGAACTTTTTAGTTTAAAGTACAAACCCTGTTTAAACCATCAATGTCCACCCTAAAGCTATTGTCTTTGATGGGGAAGGAATCTAAAAATAATGTGGAGTAGTACTACACTACCTCCAGACCCCATTTGGGTCCTTCTATCACCATCACCACCAGCTTTCTTACTAGATAAGGACCTGATGGGGGAATATATTAAGCTCCAAAATGTTTTAAAAATTAACAGAATAAAATTATCAGAACCTCAGAAAAGGTTCTAATGAAGCTGTTTTGCAGAAAATGGCATAGGTTCTGGGTGGTTCTGAACTTATTCGAACCATTTCTTCCGTCCGTATTTACAAACTGTTACATCCAAACTGATGATGAATTACGGAACATTAAAACATTAACATTATTCGTAGTGGAGAGGTGTCTATATCACAAGAGACACCAGCTTAATGCTTCCTAATTGGCACCCTTGTTGGCAGTTTCACATGAGAGGCCAAGGTTTTCTTTACTTGAATGTGTTTGATTGACAGCTGTGCTATAATAACTGCCCATTTATTATGGGCCAAGCCAATTATTAGGGCATTTGAAAGTGCTGCCAACCCAGTTATTAAATAATGTAACCAGTAATTATTAAAAAATAAGGTATGGATTGTGGTGTAATTTTCTTTACACACACCCACAGTGTGTGATGACTTGATAAACTCCTCAAGCTTCGCTCTTGGAGTTTATGAGGCACCGCATACCACAGCTGTGTAAAACAGCATTACACCCCCCCACCCATATGTTACTCTCTGCATACCCATTTCTCTTTACATGGTGTTTGCCTCCCTGACTGAGACATGTTTTTTTTTTAAGTTTTCACATGTCCCTGCTCTCTGGCCTTTCCCACTATGAGTAAATTAAACATTTGGGCATGCTGCTGTGCTGCGGATCATCAGAAACGTGTGCTGGTACCCTCCTAATACAGCCACAGTCTGACTACAGTATGTAAAGTCAAAAGCCACCTCAAGGGAAGGGATTTTAAAAAATTGCTACTGGGGACCATCTTTAAAGGCTTAAGTCATTAATTATAAAATTAGTAAGACAAGCTTTCTAGAAAAAACAGTGAGAGAAATGAAAGTACACTGATAATCGACTCTGTCAGAAATATATTAATATGCAGGATCGCACCCTGAATGATCCCTTGGACTCTGGCCCAACCACAGGAGGTGCAGGATACTATATGCAGTACAGGACTTAGAACGGACCGTTATTCTGGCACTTACTGTTGCACACTCTCTGTAGAAATGTGTTGAATGTATAACGCTTACTGTGCATCTATATAAATGACCCATGGGTAGGTTTGACCCACAGAGGTCTGTAACCTGTATTAACCATGCTACTTTAATGTACTGTGACCCGTGCAAAATGTTCTGTCGCTGAGTGCACTGTTCTTCTTGTAATTTGTAACTGAAATACTATTTTAATAAAAAGAATGAACTGTGAAAAGAAATATATGAATGTAAAAAAATATATGAATTAATGTTTTATCAACTAACAAATACCGCTGCTTTAACTGCTCTATACGCTCAGGCAGATACCTTAGATTTCTGGTAGTTAACACTATCCAGGGTACATCCGCTCTGGGGCATGTTTTCGGGATCATAGCTAAATGGGTCACAAATTCATGGGAGTGGGGGCAGGATAGCAAATGTTGAGCGTGCTCACTTTGTGCCAGGCTTGGCGACTGTGAATAGAGGCCTGGATTTCTCCTTGAGGTCTCAGAGAAACTTTTGAAGGAACAGCTTGGCCTGTGCTTAATTTCCATTCTTACATTACTGATGTAGTTTTCTCCGACAGCCTGCTTGTGTAAACTGTGCAGACGCCGAAAGCAGTAGTTGACCCTGACCTACCTAGCACCTTGTATAATCCATAGAACATTGTAATGCATTGAACGGGTGTAAGGGGAGCCGACTTGTAATTTATGTCATTTGTAAACCACATGTGTTGTATCAGTTTTAATCTCCGTCTGGCAGATGGCCAATACAACCCTGCGCTCAGATATTCTGTAACAAAGTAAACCTGGTTGCTGGGGATACTACACCACGAAAGAGACACACGCATTCTGCTCATAGCGAAAATATTAGCAATCACTAGCTCTCCCTTTTAACTGATGTGCTAATAAAAAGATTAAGATTAACTATGCTCGGCACTGTTACTGTGTACTTCTATGCCACATGAAGTAAACTTTTGATTTCTGTACCCTGATGTTGTTACCTGCTTTCTGTAGTTAATGCTTAAGCAATCTTCTTGATTTGTTAACTCTGAAGACATGTTGTACCCATTTGTTGTTTTTGACGAGGGACCTTTGTAAATGAGCATTTTGCTCAAAGGTGTGCATTCAAGTATTAGATAAATAAAAATTAAAAAAGATCAAAATGAAAGAATAGGTACCTATGAAAGTAAAATGTTTTTGACCATAATTTTTGTAGCAATTCTGTGTACACTTAAATAGCGCCAGCTTTTACGGTCTCTTGTTTTTCTAGTGTAAAAAAAAATGACATTTTATGATTGCTCAGCTGATACAGAATTTGTTGATGTGCTATAGGTGGTTTGCATCTGTTACCATTTGTAAGTAAAAGTGGAAACAACAGTTATTGGGCACTCATATAAAAACATGTTTTGTTTCAACTGTCACTGCATGGTTCCTGAACTCCAGGACATGTCCACAGACAGTCCAGCCTTCTCATGCTGCAGTAGTCTCCTCCTGCTGCTTCATCAGTGGCTAAATTGTGTGGGGGTGAGCCGGCCCGCTGGTGCAGGCAGGCTGAGGCACCCCACGCCACACCGGTGACACGGGTTCAGGAATTGACCAGGGTTGCAAGGAGGTTGGCTGGGAGAAGAAGGATTGATCGTCCATCATGGGGTGGGGGGCAGTGCATGCTACTGCTCAGCTGCCACCTAGTGGAGACTATGTAACACTGCAGTTGCCTCTCTGAGGGGTGCGCACAGACACTGAGAGGGTGCGTGGTGTCTTCATGTTGCACATCCACGTCACAGCACGGGTGCTGACCTCCGGGAATGGGATGTTACAGGAAGAAAATACCTGTACGTGTAAGATGAGAATGACGACTCCACAGGTGCAGCATCACCACTCGTGGCACCTACCGACTCATGGTGGTCATGTAAGAACTGAACTTCTCTGGTCATATCGGCGCCATTCAGAAAAATTTGCATCCCAGGCTTGGTGCCTTATTCAGGAACCATGCCACATCCCAACCACGGCAAGGCGTGAGATTGTCCAGAAGATGATCCTACCTATCTTCCACTACTGTGACGTAGTCTATGGTGCTGCCCCTAAGTCCTCCCTTGCCAGACTAGATACCCTCTTCAACTCCTTTTGCCCTTGATGCCCCCCTCCGCACTCATCATTATGATCTCTACCATGCCCTGTCCTTCCCTTCCCTGACAAACTGACATCTCTCTCACTGTGCAAAATTCACCTCCAAGCACTGGTTGGGTGAACTTCCCTCCTATCTCTCCCCCCTGCCTTTACAACCTCTTCCCCCTTCTTCCCAATCTCTGAGATTTACCAGCTTACAAACCCTGGGGGTCCCATGCCACTCCACCCTTATTAGCCAATTGGGTTATTCTAATCGCCTCCCAAAAATCTGGAATTCACTTCCCCCTCAAATTCACCACTCATCCTCTTGCTACTCCATTAACTCTGCCCTCAAGAACTTCCTTGCCCCTTCCTGTGCCTGCCAGGACCCTCCCTAATCCCACCGCCATCTCTTCTAAGCCTGTATTACCATGTGCCTACTCCCCACCACTCCTATTTCCCTCTGATCGTGCTCCCCCTTGTCCCCTACTCTCTCCCCTCCTAAAGTGTTCCTCCCCTTCTTTCTCTACCCTTAATTTATCTCCCTCCTGTGAGCTCGATCACTGCCTAGTGCAGGCAGGATCCACAGCACACGGTGGGCAACAGCTTTGCCCCCTTTCCCCTATTTCTCCTTTTACTGCACCCCCTCAGTCACTGCTAGATCACCCAGCACACTGGTGGGGTACTACCCCCCCACTATAGTTGACCTCTGCTCAGGTTCATATACCTACTCCCCACCACTCCTATTTCCCTCTAATCGTGCTCCTCCTTGTCCCCTACTCTCCCTCCTCCTAAAGTGTTCCTCCCCCTTCTTTCTCTACCCTTAATCTACCTCCCTCCTGTGAGCTCGATCACTGCCTTGTGCAGGCAGGATTCATAGTGCATGGTGGGCAACAACTTTACCTCCTTTCCCCATTTCTCCTTTTACTGCACCCCCTCAGTCACTGCTAGATCACTGCCTTGTGCAGGTAGGGTCACCCAGCACACTGGTGGGGTACTACCCCCCCCACTATAGTTGACCTCTGCTACCCCTCCCACAACTTCCCTCCACCAACACCCCCTCTCTCACATCACTATATATAAATAACTCTCACCGCCTATAACCGGTGTCCTACCAGTAGGGCTGTCCACCACCCAGATAGGGATAACAGGACACTGTTGAATTTCAACTACCCTCTTCCCCCCCTTGGTTACTCCCCCACCTACAATACCTCTCTTTCATCACCCTGCCACACTCTACCTCGCCTCTCTTCCTACCCCCCTTTCCGGTTAACATAGCCTAACACTGGCCATACCCCTACACTCAATTAAGCACTTACAACCTACCCCATACCTCTTTTATATGCACTTTAGTCCACCCTGTCGTCTCTGTTTGCCTCAAAAATTGTGTTCTGTCTGTGTCGCTCTGTAAATTTCTTTTCCCTTCTTTCATTGTACCCTCCTCAATTTTTCGTTCCCTCCTTTCATTCTTCCTGTCTGTACTCCAATCACTATAAATCTTGAATATCTATGTTACACTAATGGTTACCAGTCACTATTGGGTCACCTTACCATCTAGTGCTGCATACTGTTGCCAAGTTATTATATGTGTTCCAGTGTTACCAACTGTCACCAACTGTTGCCAATTTGCTTTATGTGTCTTCATATCTACTATAGTTAACTGTTGCATTGTTAGCCAATGTTATCCACCTGTAATCCCTCCTGCTCTCATTGTAGGCAAGTAACCAAATTGTATTCCAACATTGTAACATTTCTCTGTATTCTATCCCATTGTTCCATACCCCCAGGTTGCACCAGGAGACGAGTAACTTGTTGCTCAGCGTGCCTTCCTGGTGAAACATTTCAATAAATAAATAAAAAAAAGTAAGAGGATGGGGTAAATCCTGGAATGGGGGTGACAGGCTGGTGATTACCCTTGGAAGGGGGCAGGTCAGGAGGTACAGGAAGGGGTGGGTCAGGAAGGACAGGAGGAATAAACACAAGCTGAAAAACATAAAATGTGTGGGGGTGTGCCCGAGTTTCAGGAAATTAGCTGTGTTTTAGTGTGGTAACACTAATATATGGTGGAAAACCATTTTTTGTATTTTTTTAAGTGTTTTACCTGTTTACTTGCAAACAATTCCAGCTGACATCAGCTGGACTTGGGCCTTAATGTTCCCCCAAAAAATCTGGCTTTCAGGATATTCCATGCTTTTTTAATAAAAACATTTGCATGGAAACAAGCTCATTGCCCCTTGGAAAAGAAACCGATCCTATTTATTTATTTATTTTTATTTATTTGTATTTCGGATGACACCTTTGAGCTGAGGGTTCTTTTACAGAGGTTCCATGTCAAGGCAATAAGGACAATAAGGTACAAAACATAACACAATCTTTACAATGGAACTTACAAAAAAAAAAAAAGAAAGGTAAGGTTACAATAATAGCAGCCAAAGGCATTGTCAAGGAATTGTGTTGCAAGTTAATTATACAGTACAAGTCATAGGCGGCTCAGTGAAGCTTTGTTAGGAGTGGGTTAGTGGGAAAAGAGAAAGAAGAGTGGTGGTGAAGGGGTGGTATGGGAGAGAGAGAGAGGGAGGGAGGAGGGGAGAAATGGGGAGGGCATTGCATCGGGTATGTGGTAGATGGGAAACAGCAAGGGAGGAGGAAAGTGGGGGGATGAAAAAGAAAAGCAGACAGATTCATCCTATACCCAGTAATGGGGGGTAGGAGAGGAGGAGGAGCTAAGGCAGTGAGGAGGGATGCTTGAGGGTAGTATACCTGGATGGTATTATAAGAAGCAATCACAGAAGGCTCCTGTTTGTTTTTTAACTGTTTTTTCTCTTCTGTCTGACCGGCAGGTGTGCTGCCTTCTGGCCACATAGGCCATAGTGCTGCTGCACATGAAGGGGATTTACCCCTCAGTTTCCCCCTTTTTCCTCCCTGTGAGGACATCGGCACAAGGGAGGCTATTCAGGCTGTGACATGCGTAGGCATATGCTCCACAACATCCCGCCTTCCCCTACACCCTGGCTACTACACTGCCGCCTGTACTCCTACTGCCAACGGTGATATCCTGAGGTTTTGCTGCCCTCCCTCCCGAGAAGAGGAGAGCATCCACTGGGATTCTCAGTCCCCTTCCCCCAGCTGTTTCCAAACCCTGGTTACTGACATCATGAACAGCATCACTAAAGCTGCTTTGACAGGCCAGCCCTACAGATCCTGTTTTAATGAAAATACTGTGAGTAATAAAAACTGGTAAGTCCTGACATTCTCATTTTTTTTTTTTATGCAGCTACTCTTATTTTTCCCATTACTGTCAGCTCACCTCTCCGATCCTCCCGCCCCATCCCCTGCTCACAGCTTACCTCTCAGTGTATCCCTCTGGCTATGCCCCCCGTGGCAGGGCAGTGGAACCCCGTCCACCATCTCTCACAAATTCGGAACCAAGGGTTACTGCCCATCACAAAGGCAGCACCTGCAGGGATCAGATCATTCTGCCCACCAGTGCCTGCAGTTTTCCCTCCATTTTACCCCCAAGATGCAGCATGCAATAACGCTAAGGAGTGAGCGTGCACGCTACTGCATGCGCTCCTCCAAGCGTCTGCTGCATCTACTGCTCTTCCTGAGCCTCGGTGCGCTCAGTCTCCAGCCTCCTGCTAGGGGCCAGTCACACACCGAGCTGGTGTCCTCGAGAGAAGAAGAGCAGTCCATGGGCGCTCAAATCCTTCTCCTCCCTATGCGACCCTGATGGCCCGTGCCGTTCCTGAACACGGTTAAGCGTTATGGTGCGGTGAAAGGCGTCCAGCGCCTCAGCCCTCAGCACCACCAGGCCGGCTTGACATTCTAATTTTTTAAGGAATTTTGTGTAACAGTGTTGTCCTGCTGGCAACTGTTAATTCTTTTTTCAGAATATTCGAACATTTCTTTAACAAAAAGAAGACAGACACCACGGTTCCATCAGCAAACTCTAGGAAGCTGAGTAATCATAAATTCTGTATTTTAAAGCTGCTGACAATTTGAGATGGGGGAATTAACAGTGTCTCTTTATTTTTTTTCTGGGGTTTTGGTTTTGTCCATGTTATAACTTATAAAGGAGACCAGCCTGTTAACAATCCCGCTTTTATTGGCAGCTGCATCAGGCTTTGGTACGCAGCACATAACCACTGGGGTGGAATCCCAGGTGCCCTAGGATATTTCACCCATCAACACTCAGACAGAAAATGAACCCTCTAGAATGCTTTACATCAAGACAAAAATTGGCATTACACTGACAAAACAGCTGATTTTACATTTGCACAGTTTTCATAAAATTCTGAAAAAAAATACACACATTTGTATATTGTGCACTTTGTCCAGACTGCACATTTTGTAAAAACATGCTTGTAAAAAAAAAATGCCCAGTTTGGAAATTGTATGTGCAAATTGTGCAAAAGTGCAAATTATTATCCATATTTTACAGTTTTTGAAAACATTTTTTTTTCAAGAGCAGTTTGAAATATTAAAGTGCAAGATACTTGAAAGTACTCTTTTTGTCCAAATCACATTTTTTAACCCAGTTTTTACAACATGCACAGTTTGTAATTTTTATGCACTGAATACGTGAAAGTACTCATGTTTCACATACAAATACACTGTTTGTAAAATTGTGCATTTTAAGAACACAAAATTATGCACTTTAACAAGAAGAGTTAGTATGTATATAATACTTTTTATACACATTGTATTCCCAGAGCGCTTAACAAGCAATGAGAGACTTGTGAAGTGACTATAAAAGTTTAGTGGTAGCCGTTTTGCACAGTTGATACACCTTTATCCTTTACACAATTAAAACAATGGGGACCATTTCAGGTTCCTCTGGCCCGCCGTCGTATAAACACAGTTTGGGGCCCAGCCAAGAGAACAAATCTTCCACACCCTTTGTTAAGCCTTCTTCAACAAATCATGCTGACTGGACTGCTTCCCCACTTGTTATCTGTCAGCTAGGGTATAAAGTTTTACGACCCTGGCAAAAGTCACTTACAAATCTGAACAGTGGTCTGTTGAACTAGATGCTGCTATCCCAGATAAATGTTTATAGTGAACAGCATAAAATATCCTTGTCCCTGCAATGGAAGGAATTTGCTTGGAAGACCACAATTTGTTACTTTTGGACCCCATATATTGGGGTGAAGTTTTTCTTTTGGGGGTGTAACAGCAGTCTGCCGGAGAGCCTGCAGGGAAGCCTCAGCAACACACTTGCATATTTTTTGGCTCTGCGCAGTCGAGCGTGATTATTAGGAAGACTTGGAAAGGGAGTTGAAAAATACTTTTACGTAGTTTCTGGCCTTAACTCAAAATTAGTCTTTTTTTTATTAAGCATTCTGAACCCCTTCGCCACCTCCCACCTGCTTGGCAACAGGGGTACATGGTGGAGCTGGTAGGTGGCTCTGGCCCCTCACTCAGAGGGTCTCTGTCTCAGGACCTCCACTTCCGTGGCACTCAACCTCCCCGGTAATCCTCCATGGGCTGTGCCCCCCCCCCGTGGCAGGGCCGAGGGTGAAGGCGTGAACTTTCCTCCCCGCGGAGACCAACATCTAGACTCGGGGGGGGAGCAGTAAATGCTGCTGATGGCAGTCATGGGGCTTGCCAACTCCATTTTACAGTTTTCTCCCTGCCCCTTACTGCAGTTGCTTGCACGTATGTGAAGGCACGCACACACAACAACCCACGGCACCCTCCCTACGCTACTCACTCCGAACTGCACTACCCTCAAGCTTCCACCCGAGGGCAGCCCCACAGCAGGCATAGCTGAATCCCCACCCAGGAGGGGAGAGCTGCTTTACAGCTGCTCAATTCTTCTCCTGGCCTCCCCCCTGCCAATGACCAGGGCTCGTTACCGAACCAGGGTCGCCGGCATGGTGCAAAGTGTGGAGTCCAGCACTTCAACCCTCCATGCTACCAGGCCAGCAGATCAAAATGAGCCTTTTTTATATCTTACCACAAAGGTTTTTAATGAGTACCAAAAGCATTTTCTACACATAGCTTTGAAACTGGCCAGAAAAGTCACTGTGAAACAATGGTTGCAACCTTCATCTCCCACAGTTGACCAGTGGAAAACACTTAAGAAGCACATTTACATAATGGTAAAAATGACACATGGACTACATCAACAAACGCATATGCTGGATGCCACAGAGAACTTTGTGCCATAATATAGAAGAGTGAACTTGATTCATTAAAACTTCCGGTGTAGCCTTGAAAAATAAGAACTATTGTCCTATAAGACAAAGAAATGATAATAGCCAGAATTACTGTTTTGTCAACACACTAGCCATATAGGAACTAGCAGTTTTTTTTTTTATTAAGAAGGGCTTCTTTTGTAGATACAACAGTGATTCACTATATTAGCCCAATGTGGGGGAAGGGGGTATGGTACTAGAAATCAATGAATGTTGGTCTATGAATACCTGTACCTATTTGTACCTATAATTACTGGTATATTCAGAAAACGCTGTACTGTGTACCCTTGTCCCTGTAACTCTTATTTTGAAAATAAAAGTCAAATTAAAAAAAACACACCCACACACAGCCATGGATAATTGCATGAACTGGTTTTATGGGAGGAGAAATGTTGGCCAAGACACTGGGGGAAAATCCCCTTCTCTTGTGAGAAGTGCCTTGGGTTCTTTTACTCCCATCTGGACACTTACATAGCACCAGAGAAGGGCAGAAAGGATCTTGGTTTATCATCTCTTTTGAATGACGGCACACAGCGCCATATCCCCGGTACTGTACTTGGATGCCAGCGTTTACAGTATAAGCCCAATCCTAGCGTGGGGCTGGAATCCATGACCTTCTGGCTCAGAGGCAAATGTGCTATCATCTGAGCCCTGCTGACACCCAGAAGTAATGTCATGATGGAAAGGCACAATGTCGCATCAGAACTGCCCCCCTATCGCCTTAGCACTTTTTTAATCCCATACTCACCTTCCTAAATCAGGCTTCACAAGGTCCAAGTGAGATTTAAGATGCAATCTATTGAAAGTTCAGCAGGAGTGATCCTTGTGGTGTATATGGTAAAGGAGTGCATCAGGAAATGCTGACAGAGCATGGAGGAAAAAATACTCTTTTACAGTCTATATCTACTCTAAACGTTCTTGCATGACATGTATCAAAATTATAGAACCCCTTTCTAAGCAGTCAGAAGTAATACCGTGCAGCTTCAGGTTAACCTGCTTGACTGGGCTTGGTCTTTCTTCCTCTCAGTTTCTTAGGCAGTCTTCACCATTTTCTTAGAGTTCAGAGTGTCTGGAGAGCCTCCCCTGCAGCCTTCTGTGGTTCTTATATTGATTTTCTGATCTGTTCTCAGAACACCACACTCAATTAACTGTCTTTACTGAATGTCCTGAAATAAACCAACAAGTAAGGAAAACAAGTGCAGCTAAGGCTGGAAAACATTAACTCCTTCAGCTAAGGCTGGAAAACATGAACCCCTTCCAACCTTCTCTGTTGATTTATTCTTTAACAAACTCCTAGTTTTTTAGGAATTCTATTTTTCCCCATAAAAATTGGAAATGGACAGATTCTGACTCTCACACAGTGTAGTAATTGTAAATAAATGTATTCTTAAAACCCAGAAAGGGAGACTCCCAGTTGAGACAAAGCTCATTTTCAATGGGGTCCCAACCATTCACGCTCGTGGACACGTTGTATGAAGTTACAATGCAAGACAAGGGGAGGCAACCTTTACTTTTTTGGGGCGCATTCCAGATGGCTCAGAGCACCTTACAGGGAGATTAGAACAATAAAAATCACAGCATAATAAATAAATACAGCCATAAATAAACAAGACTAAGAACAGTAGGCAACGTCAAAATAATGTGTTAGTAGGGCTCCCTTGAAGGTATCCCCAGAGTAGGCCGACCAAACAGTGGGTGGAAGAGAGTTCCACAGAGCAGCAACCCCAAAAGTTCTATCATCCAAACGTTTTAATTGGAAACGAGGAACGGTTAGAAGACCTACATTAGAGTAGTGGAGAGGGTGCACAGGGGCGTGAGGAAGCAGAAGCTGTTTCAGGTAGTCAGGACCCAGATTGTGCAGGGTTTTGTATGAAATTAAGCATATCTTGAAGCTGATTCGTTACCGAATTGGCAGCCAGAGCGGACTGCGCAGAACTGGCATTCAGTGCTCATTGTGAGGTGTTCTGGTCACAAGCCAGGCAGCAGTATTCTGGACCAAGTGCAGGGGGTGAATCAAGCCTCCAGGTAGCCCTAAGTACAGAACCTTGTAGTAATCTAATCCTGAGGTGGCAAATGCATGTCCTGTTGTCATCAAGTCCCCGGGCACAAGATGTGGTTTGCTCAGGGCGTTGTTGTGAAAATAGAAAAAGACAATCCGAACTACAGCTAACACTTGAGATTCTAGAGTCAGTTTGCAATCCAGAGTAATGCCCAGATTCTTTAACATATCCTCATTTTAAAGTGTATTGCCATTTAAAGCTATCACTCAAGAAGAGCATAATAAATTATATAACCCAGTAACGGGTAAGAAAATGTTATACTGTATATATCAAATGAGATACAATTTTATAATTACTGGTGACCCTATTTAAAAACCAGATTATGAGTACTGTCAAATGCCGTAATAACCCAAAATCGGGTTATTACGGCATTCTGATAATTTAATACACCCGCTAAGATGTGCAAAGCCGTAAGCTAATGCAAAGCTGTGCAAACTGTGCAAAAACAGCAATTATAAAATAAGATAGGCAAGTGTGTTTTTATGAATTTTACTTACACACCCTCAGTGTGTGATGACTGTATCAACCTCTCGAGCTTCACTCTCAAGGTTTATGGGTCATCACACACCTCAGGTGTATAAAACATATTCATAACACACACTTGCCTATCCATTATTCTCTATATACACTATGACAGTATATAATATACAGATGTAATGTGAATGAAATTCATGTGTTTATGTATTTAAAAAAGACATAAGCAAGCTTACCACAGGCACCTTTTTCCACCGCTCTGTCAATGTCTGGACAGCGCTGTCAGTCCGCCTGTTTGAAGTTGGGTGGAAGGGAACAGTTCTGATGAGAGTTGCTCCATTCAGGCTGATAAAATCTCCAAACTCCCTACTGGGAAAATTGTCTCATGATCTGTGACCACCACTTCCAGCAGTCCATGGTGTTATATTATAATTCCTGTACCCCTGCCTCAGTCCATTGTGTTATTGTATAATTCCTGTACCCCTGCCTCAGTCCATTGTGTTATTGTATAATTCCTGCACCCCTGCCTCAGTCCATGGTGTTATTTTATAATTCCTGTACCAGTGCTTTAATCCATGGTGTTATTGTATCATTCATGTACCCCTGCCTCAGTCCATGGTGTTATTATATAATTCCTGTACCCCTGCCTCAATCCATGGTGTTATTGTATAATTCCTGTACCCCTGCCTCAATCCATGGTGTTATTGTATAATTCCTGTACCACTGCCCTAATCCATTGTGTTATTTTGTAATTCCTGTACCCTTGCCTTAGTCCATGGTGTTATTTTATAATTCCTGTACCCCTGCCTCAATCCATTGTGTTATTTTATAATTCCTGTAGCCCCTGCCTCAATCCATAGTGTTATTTCATAATTCTTGTACCCCTGCCTCAATCCATGGTGTTATTTTATCATTCCTGTACCCCTGCCTTAATCCATGGTGTTATTGTATAATTCCTGTACCCCTGACTCAATCCATGGTGTTATTTTATAATTCCTGTACCCCTGCCTCAATCCATGGTGTTATTGTATCATTCATGTACCCCTGCCTCACTCCATTGTGTTATTTTATAATCTCTGTACTCCTGACTCAATCCATGGTGTTGTTTTATAATTCCTGTATCACTGCCTCAATCCATGGTGTTATTTTATAATTCAAACAACATGAAGTCTTGCTATATTATGACATATGCAGTTTGTCCCAGCCTTAGAACTGCTCCGGAGGTGAAAGAGTTAAAGTCCATGCCAGGCATGGAACTTAGAGCTCGAGCTCAGTTGAAAATTCTATCTGTTGCTCTTCAAACTTAAACTATCAGATTCTTTACTCCGCCTCACTGAACAGTTGCTCCGGAGATTCCTCCTTCTGCACGGTTCATTTTGTCGGTTAAAGTATAAAAGTTTTCGTTTTTTTAACCGAAATTAAACCGCAACTGGTCGGTTCAAGCTCTATCTGTGGTATTGTAAGTACTACATAGGTTTTACATTTATTTTCTGTGTGGAACTTGTAAACATTTTTATCGGTTCGGTTTGAACCGATCAAGTTACTTCTATTACATTACAGTCTTTTAGAAGTGTGGTTCCCGGTTCTTATTGGTTCTAAAAAAAACGGATTTAATTACGTTTTTCCACGACCCGTGACACAGTTGGGAACCGATAGGAGTCTTTGTCGGCAGATTGCCGCAAAGGGCAAGTTTTGTTAGGCTGGCACCATGTCTGAGAAACCCAAAAGAAAACCGGCCCACTGGGTTTCAGCACTGTGTTGTATGTGGGAGGCCTTTGCCAAGGCTGACCCCACACCACATGTGTTTATTGTCTGGGGTTGACCACCTCAATTCAGACTGCCAGATTTGCATGGGTTTTCCTGCAGCTACCCTGGATAAGAGAGTTGGTAGACTCAGGGAACGGGAGGCCATAAAGTCCGCTGACCCAGATGGCCAGCCCAGTTCGGTTTCAACCGAACCAGAGGGAGTGCCCTCTGACCAGGGCGATACTTCCTCGGGCAAAAGGAGAGCCGACTCTGAGGAGTCGGTTCCAACAAAGAAATCTAGAAAATCTGCTGGTGTGGAGTCAAAACTTCCCTCTCCAACCACTGAAGAAATAGCTAAAGCAATAAAAATTGTTCAGTCTCCCCGGTTCCGACCGAACCGGCATCATCAGGTAAGCGCTCGGTTCGGTCGGTTCCTCCGGTTCAGGAGTATTATTTAAGGGAATTTTATGAACCAGAGGAGGGGGAAGAGGAATATGAGGGAGTGAATGTGGTTTGAAGTCTGGATGTGCCCATTGAACTGGACATCTCTCCAGACAGACCTTCAGGAGTGTCTCCCCCTAAGCTTTCTGAGTCCCCTTCTCACTTCATGTTTTAAAAAAAAAAAAAAAAAAAGTGGCTGAATCCCTCCAGTTCCCTGTGGAGGAAGCTGTGGATGATCAGAAGGAGCCTGATTTTGTAGAAATGCTGGATATTCCAGAGTCTAGGAGACTGTCTGTTCCTCTGCATAAATCTTTTTGGCCTCACACCATACCTCCTGTTGATAAAAGAATGGACAAAAGGTATGCATTATCAGGCTCTGATACGGAGTTCCTTACACAACAATGCAGCCACGTGGGGGTGGTGCAGGCTGCAGCCTGTGACAAGGCAAATGTTCCCTTAGCCTCTCACCCCCCTGACAAGGACTCCAGAAAGATAGATGCCATGGCAAAGAAACAGTACATGGCAGCTTCCTTAGGACTCAGACAGGCTAATTACATGGCTTATGTTGCTAGACATCAAAAATCCAGATGGGATACTGTTTTAGCTCTAGCAAAGCAGGTTCCTGGCCAGCTGGCCCCTGATGGTATTGAGGCATCCAAGGTGCAATTCCGTGCTGCAGTGGACTCTAATGATGTGTCATCCAGAGTCATGGCTACATCTGTGGCTCTCCGTAGAATGGCTTGGCTCAGATGTACTAGCCTGTCACAGGATACCCAGACTAAGGCCATGGATTTCCCTGTTGTGGGCAACTCTCTGTTTGGGGAGCAAACAGAGAATTACATGAAGAAAATGGATGAATATAGGACCACCTATAGGAGTGCACAGGCCAAGGAAAGGCAAGTCACTCTCCAAAGGCAGCCTCCCAGGGGCAGGAGTAGGCCTTTTCATAGGCCTTTTTACCAAGCCCAGGATTCCTCTTCAACTTTTGCACAGAAGGGGTTCTTTAGAGGGAGAGGCAGACGGGGTGCAGGCAGGCCTGCTTCCACCCCTCAGCCTAAAGCCCCTGCCAAACAGGCACCCTGATGGGGCACCCAGGGCCGATTCTCCACTACCTGTAGGGGGCAGGCTGGCTTACTTTGTCCAGGACTGGGAGTTTCTAACGTCAGACAAGTGGGTCCTGGAAGTAGTAAGCCAGGGACTGGTTCTCAGCTTCAAAAAATTTCCAAAGATGAGAATCATATCCTCTCCACCTGCAAATCCTTCAGAGGCTCTTGCCCTGGAGGCAGAAGTCTCTACCCTCCTGGCTTTCAGAGCTGTGGAAAGGGTTCCACCCCTACACCAAGGCAAAGGGTTGTACTCCAGGTACTTCCTTACCCCAAAAAAGACAGGAGAATGGCGGCCCATCCTGGATCTCAGGTATCTAAACAAACACCTTTTAAAACCAAAATTCAAAATGGTGACTCTGGGAATTATTTTACCCTCTTTAAGGCCAGGGGACTGGCTAGTGTCCCTGGACCTCAAGGATGCCTATTTTCATGTTCTCATCAGAAGCTCCCATGGAAAGTACCTCAGATTCGAACTGCCCTCAGGTCATTACCAGGTCAGAGCAATGCCCTTCGGCCTTACATCTGCCCTAAGGGTATTCACAAAATGCCTGGCAGTAGCAGTTGCCCACTTAAGAAGGCAAAAAATTGCCATCTTTCCTTACTTGGACGACTGGCTCATAGTAGGTCAGTCCACAGACCAAGTCAGGTTACACCTTCAAGTAACTCAGCAACTGCTAACTTCTCTAGGTTTCCTTCTCAGTCTTCCAAAGTCAGTCCTAGAGCCTGTCCAGCTTCTCACCTTCATAGGAGCAGAACTGAGCACAAAAGAAGCCAGAGCCTTCCTTCCTCTGGAAAGGGCAAGTACCCTGATTCTCTGGCTTCCTTCTTCACCCTGCAGGTCTCTCGACCAGCAAGACACTTTCTACAGCTCCTGGGACACGTGGCTGCTTCGACAGCAGTAGTGCAGGGAGCCAGATTTCAGATGAGGGACATCCAGTTCCATTTGAGAGCCTTTTGGTCTCAGAGAAAGGACCCTCTAACCAAATTAATTCCAGTGACTCGAACCCTGATCCAGGCCCTTCAGTGGGGGCAGGACCAGGGCAATTTGAGACAGGGGGTCCCCCTTACCCCTCAGTCTCACTCCTTAATCCTTACTACAGATGCATCCCTATTGGGGTGGGGAGCTCACATGGGCGACCTCACCACCCAGGGATTGGGATCCCCTCAGGAATCTCTGCTCCACATCAATCTATTGGAACTCAGAGCAGTTTTTCTAGCACTTCAAGTGTTTTCCAAATCTGTACAGAACAAGGTTATTCAAGTCAGAACAGACAATACCACCACAATGTGGTACATCAACAAGCAAGGGGGCACTTGGTCTACGGCCTTGTGCACCGAAGCAACGAAGTTGTGGTCTCTGGCTTACTCCCTGAACACCTCCCTTGTAGTAGTTCACCTCCCAGGCAAGGGCAATGTCCTGGCAGATGCTCTCAGCAGGATTTCCTAAGGCCATCACGAATGGGCTCTGGATCCCTTAGTTCTGGAGGTGGTATTGCCAGATGGGGCACACCCCAGATAGATCTTTTTTTTTTTTGCAGCCCCAGATGATCACCAACTTCCTTTTTTTGTTGCAGGCCCCCAGTGTTGGGCTCAGTCCCCCTGGGTGCCTTCCTTCTCAGTTGGGAAGGGAAGTTTCTCTATGCCTTTCCACCCTTCTCTCTCCTGTTCAAAGTGCTAGTTAAAAGCAGGTCTCAATCCTGCAAGATGTTTCTGATTGCTCCAGACTGGGTCAGACAGCCCTGGTACCCACTCCTTATGTCCTTAGCAGTCGACTATCCCCTGTGTCTCCCAGGAGTCACAATCTGTTATCCTGTGCTCAGGAGAGGGTTTGAGTACCGGAACCTCAAATCTCTCAATCTCAAGGCCTGGCTCTTGAAGAGTTAGAGTTTGCTGACCTACACCTTTCCCAAGGTGTATTGGATATTCTGAAGGCTTCTAGGAAGCCTTCCACCAGGGCTACTTATAATTCCAAATGGCAGAGATTTTTCCATATGGTGCTCTGGGAAGCATATTTCCCCAGAATCTGCTGACTTACCCGCAGTCCTGGTTTATATGGTTCATTTAAATACTTTAGGGCTGAGACCAGCTACCCTAAAAGTGCACTTGGCAGCCGTGTCAGCTTTCTTGTCAGCAGGTAAGCCCTCTTCTCTTTCAGCTCATCCTGTATTCTCCAAGTTTTTCAAAGGGTTGCTTCACACCAACCCCACATTTAAGGATCCTTCCCCTGCCTGGGATCTTAATATTTGCATTGCCCAACTTATGCAACACCCTTTTGAGCCCTTGTCTTCAGCAGAGCTCAAGTACTTGACTTGGAAAAGTGTGTTTTTGGTAGCCATCACTTCTGCCAGGCGCATAAGTGAGTTACAAGCATTGTCAGTGGAGCCTGATTTTATCTCCTTTCACAGAGATAAGGTAGGCCTCAGGACTAACCGAAAGTTCTTGCCTAAGGTGGTCTCAGATTTCCACCTTAATCAATCTATATCTCTCCCTGTGTACTTCACTGGTCATTCCTCTTCTGATGAGACGAGGTTGCACAGTTTAGATGTCAAAAGATCACTTAGCTACTACATAGATCGTACCAAAGGTCACAGGTTTAACTCCCTCCAACTGTTCCTCACTTATGGTGAGGTTGGCTAAGGGAAACCTGCCACTAAAAGATCCATTGCCAGGTGGATCGTCTCTTGTGTCCAATTCTGCTATGAAAAACTGGGTAAAGTTCCTCCCTCAGGCCTGAGGGCTCACTCCACCAGAGGTACAGCTCCATCTCTGGCTGCTGCCAGGGACATCTCTATCCTAGAGATATGTCAAGCAGCTACCTGGAAAACGTGCATACTTTTAATAAGCATTACTCCCTGGACATCCAGGCTAGTAGTGATGCTCATTTTGGCACAGCTGTGCTTCAGAGCCTATTTCCTAAGTAGGTTCTGTCCCTCCTCCATGGAGGTACTGCTGTGTAGTCTGCATATGTCATAATATAGCAAGACTTCATATTGTTTGAAGAAAAAATTACTCACCTTAGTAATGTTGTTTCTTCTAATGGAGTCTTGCTATATTATGACCTCCCCTGCCTGCCCCTCTCAGAACCTTACCTTAGGGATGTGGGTGGGCAGGGCAGCGCTACACTTTAGATGCCACCTTTTTTTTTCACCCTCCTTTTGGGGTGATCTTTGTTGTGTTGTCATTTTTGGGTCTCCTGACTTGAGTCTTCTTTGTGGCACCAAAAATGTGTTTATTTAATTAAGTGGCGGTTGGCTGGTGTAGGTTTACAGCTTCCACACAGAGGTCTTAGTGAGTTTTTGCTCGTAAAGATCTGACAGTTTAGTTTGAAGAGCAACAGATAGAATTTTCAACCCGAGTCGAGGCTCTAAGTTCCATGCCTGGCATGGACTTTAACTCTTTCACCTCCGGAGCAGTTCTAAGGCTGGGACAAACTGCATATGTCATAATATAGCAAGACTCCATTAGAAGAAACAACATTACTAACGTGAGTAATTTTTTTCTTCCTGTACCCCTGACTCAATCCATGGTGTTATTTTATAATTCATGTACCACTGCCTCAATCCATGATGTTATTGTATCATTCTTGTACCCCTGCCTCAATCAATTGTGTTATTTTATAATTCCTGTACCACTGCCTTAATCCATGGTGTTATTGTATCATTTATGTACCGCTGCCTCAATCCATTGTGTAATTTTATCATTCCTGTACCCCTGACTCAATCCATGGTGTTATTTTATAATTCCTGTACCCTTGCCTTAATCCATGGTGTTATTTTATAATTCCTGTACCCCTGACTCAATCCATGGTGTTATTTTATAATTCATGTACCACTGCCTCAATCCATGGTGTTATTGTATCATTCATGTACCCCTGCCTCAATCCATTGTGTTATTTTATCATTCCTGTTTTCCTTCCTCAATCCACGGTGTTATGTTATCATTCCTGCACCCCTGATTCAATCCATGGTGTTATTTTATAATTACTGTACCCCTGACTCAATCCATAGTGTTATTTTATAATTCCTGTATCACTGCCTCAATCCATGGTGTTATTTTATCATTCCTGTAACTCTGACTCAATCCATGGTGTTATTTTATAATTTCTGTACCCCTGACTCAATCCATGGTGTTATTTTATAATTCATGTACCCCGCCTCAATCCATGGTGTTATTTTATAATTCCTGTACCCCTGCCTCAGTCCATGGTGTTATTTTATAATTCCTGTGCCCCTGCCTCAATCCATGGTGTTATTGTATAATTCCTGTACCCCTGCCTCAATCCATGGTGTTATTGTATAATTCCTGTACCACTGCCCTAATCCATGGTGTTATTTTGTAATTCCTGTACCCTTGCCTCAGTCCATGGTGTTATTTTATAATTCCTGTACCCCTGCCTCAATCCATGGTGTTATTTTATAATTCATGTACCACTGCCTCAATCCATGGTGTTATTGTATCATTCATGTACCCCTGCCTTAATCCATGGTGTTATTGTATCATTCATGTACCCCTGCCTCAATCCATTGTGTTATTTTATAATTCCTGTACCCCTGACTCAATCCATGGTGTTATTTTATAATTCCTGTATCACTGCCTCAATCCATGGTGTTATTTTCTAATTCCTGTATCACCGCCTCAGTCCATGGTGTTATTTTATAATTCCTGTACCCTGACTCAATCCATGGTGTTATTTTATAATTCATGTACCGCTGCCTCAATCCATGGTGTTATTGTATCATTCATGTACCCTGCCTCAATCCATTGTGTTATTTTATAATTCCTGTACCACTGCCTTAATCCATGGTGTTATTGTATCATTCATGTACCCCTGCCTCAATCCATGGTGTTATTTTATCATTCCTGTACCACTGCCTTAATCCATGGTGTTATTGAATCATTCATGTACCACTGCATTAATCCATGGTGTTATTTTATAATTCCTGTACCACTGCCTCAATCCGTGGTGTTATTTTATAATTCCTGTACCCCTGCCTCAATCCATGGTGTTATTTTATAATTCCTGTACCCCTGACTCAATCCATGGTGTTATTTCATAATTCCTGTATCACTGCCTCAATCCATGGTGTTATTTTATCATTCCTGTAACCCTGACTCAATCCATGGTGTTATTTTATAATTCATGTACCCCTGCCTCAATCCATGGTGTTATTTTATAATTCCTGTACCCCTGACTCAATCCATGGTGTTATTTTATAATTCATGTACCACTGCCTCAATCCATGGTGTTATTGTATCATTCATGTACCCCTGACTCAATCCATGGTGTTATTTTATAATTCATGTACCCCGCCTCAATCCATGGTGTTATTTTATAATTCCTGTACCCCTGCCTCAGTCCATGGTGTTATTTTATAATTCCTGTGCCCCTGCCTCAATCCATGGTGTTATTGTATAATTCCTGTACCCCTGCCTCAATCCATGGTGTTATTGTATAATTCCTGTACCACTGCCCTAATCCATGGTGTTATTTTGTAATTCCTGTACCCTTGCCTCAGTCCATGGTGTTATTTTATAATTCATGTACCACTGCCTCAATCCATGGTGTTATTGTATCATTCATGTACCCCTGCCTTAATCCATGGTGTTATTGTATCATTCATGTACCCCTGCCTCAATCCATTGTGTTATTTTATAATTCCTGTACCCCTGACTCAATCCATGGTGTTATTTTATAATTCCTGTATCACTGCCTCAATCCATGGTGTTATTTTCTAATTCCTGTATCACTGCCTCAGTCCATGGTGTTATTTTATAATTCCTGTACCCCTGACTCAATCCATGGTGTTATTTTATAATTCATGTACCGCTGCCTCAATCCATGGTGTTATTGTATCATTCATGTACCCCTGCCTCAATCCATTGTGTTATTTTATAATTCCTGTACCACTGCCTTAATCCATGGTGTTATTGTATCATTCATGTACCCCTGCCTCAATCCATTGTGTTATTTTATCATTCCTGTACCACTGCCTTAATCCATGGTGTTATTGAATCATTCATGTACCACTGCATTAATCCATGGTGTTATTTTATAATTCCTGTACCACTGCCTCAATCCGTGGTGTTATTTTATAATTACTGTACCCCTGCCTCAATCCATGGTGTTATTTTATAATTCCTGTACCCCTGACTCAATCCATGGTGTTATTTCATAATTCCTGTATCACTGCCTCAATCCATGGTGTTATTTTATCATTCCTGTAACCCTGACTCAATCCATGGTGTTATTTTATAATTCATGTAACCCTGCCTCAATCCATGGTGTTATTTTATAATTCCTGTACCCCTGCCTCAGTCCATGGTGTTATTTTATAATTCCTGTGCCCCTGCCTCAATCCATGGTGTTATTGTATAATTCCTGTACCCCTGCCTCAATCCATGGTGTTATTGTATAATTCCTGTACCACTGCCCTAATCCATGGTGTTATTTTGTAATTCCTGTACCTGTGCCTCAGTCCATGGTGTTATTTTATAATTCCTGTACCCCTGCCTCAATCCATGGTGTTATTTTATAATTCATGAACCCCTGCCTCAATCCATGGTGTTATTTTATAATTCATGTACCCCTGACTCAATCCAAAGTGTTATTGTATAATTCCTGTACCCCGCCTCAATCCATGGTGTTATTTTATAATTCCTGTACCCCTGACTCAATCCAAAGTGTTATTGTATAATTCCTGTACCCCGCCTCAATCCATGGTGTTATTTTATAATTCCTGTACCCCTGACTCAATCCATGGTGTTATTGTATAATTCATGTACCATTGCCCTAATCCATGGTGTTATTTTATAATTCCTGTACCTGTGCCTCAGTTCATGGTGTTATTTTATAATTCATGTACCACTGCCTCAATCCATGGTGTTATTGTATCATTCATGTACCCCTGCCTTAATCCATGGTGTTATTTTATAATTCCTGTACCCCTGCCTCAATCCATGGTGTTATTTTATAATTCCTGTACCCCTGCCTCAATCCATGGTGTTATTTTATAATTCCGGTACCCCTGCCTTAATCCATGGTGTTATTGTATCATTCATGTACCCCTGCCTTAATCCATGGTGTTATTTTATAATTCCTGTACCACTTCCTTATTCCATGGTGTTATTGTATCATTCCTGTACCCCTGCCTCAATCCATTGTGTTATTTTATCATTCCTGTTTGCCTTCCTCAACCCATGGTGTTATGTTATCATTCCTGCACCCCTGACTCAATCCACAGTGTTATTTTATAATTCCTGTATCACTGCCTCAATCCATGGTGTTATTTTATAATTCCTGTACCCCTGCCTCAATCCATGGTGTTATTTTATCATTCCTGTACCCCTGACTCAATCCATGGTGTTATTTTATAATTCCTGTACCCCTGACTCAATCCATTGTGTGATTTTATAATTCCTGTACCCCTGCCTCAATCCATGGTGTTATTTTATAATTCCTGTACACTGCCTCAATCCATGGTGTTATTTTATAATTCCTGTACCACTGCCTCAATCCATGGTGTTATTTTAAAATTCCTGTACCCCTGCCTCAATCCATGGTGTTATTTTATAATTCCTGTACCACTGCCTCAATCCATGGTGTTATTTGATAATTCTTGTACCCTTGCCTCAATTCATGGTGTTATTTTATAATTCTTGTACCCCTGACTCAATCCATGGTGTTATTTTATAATTCCTGTACCTGTGCCTCAATCCATGGTGTTATTTTATAATTCTTGTACCCCTGACTCAATCCATGGTGTTATTTTATAATTCCTGTACCCCTACCTTAATTCATGGTGTTATTTTATAATTCCTGTACCACTGCCTCAGTCCATGGTGTTATTTTATAATTCTTGTACCCTTGCCTCAATCCATGGTGTTATTTTATAATTCTTGTACCCCTGACTCAATCCATGGTGTTATTTTATAATTCCTGTACCTGTGCCTCAGTTCATGGTGTTATTTTTTAATTCCTGTACCCCTGACTCAATCCATGGTGTTATTTTATAATTATTATACCCCTGACTCAATCCATGGTGTTATTTTATAATTCCTGTACCCCTACCTTAATTCATGGTGTTATTTTATAATTCCTGTACCACTGCCTCAGTCCATGGTGTTATTTTATAATTCTTGTACCCTTGCCTCAATCCATGGTGTTATTTTATAATTCTTGTACCCCTGACTCAATCCATGGTGTTATTTTATAATTCCTGTACCTGTGCCTCAGTTCATAGTGTTATTTTATAATTTCTGTACCTGTGCCTCAGTTCATGGTGTTATTTTATAATTCCTGTACCTCTGACTCAATCCATGGTGTTATTTTATAATTCCTGTACCTGTGCCTCAGTTCATGGTGTTATTTTATAATTCCTGTACCCCTGACTCAATCCATGGTGTTATTTTATAAATCCTGTACCCCTGCCTCAATCCATGGTGTTATTTTATAATTTTTGTACCCCTGCCTAAATCCATAGTGTTATTTTATAATTCCTGTACCTGTGCCTCAGTTCATGGTGTTATTTTATAATTCTTGTACCTGTGCCTCAATCCATGGTGTTATTTTATAAATCTTGTACCTGTGCCTTTAATCTGTGCTGTACTTGATGAACTCCTCAGTCCTGCATTTGTTCATTATTTGCACTCTCCCTGGTCATGACCGAAAATAGTATTTCTAGTGTACACGTATCAAATCATTGGCAAGAACTTCATAACTAATGCGTGGTTTTGCCACTTGTGAGTTATAAACATTACCAGTCACTAGTGGAGACAAATGTGCTGTTTCACTTTAAGGTTGCTCAGAATCCACCAAATGGAGTCAGAGTCATCAGATTCCGATCTGATTTTCAGAATTGCAATCCGAAAAACTTATTCCGAAACCAAACCCTAAAATCTATTTTTACTTAGGAATTTAAGATTTAGAACTTCAAATATGATTCTGAGTTTGAGATTCTTATAGGATTTGAATTGGGGTCTGATTAGGATTCCTAAATTCCTAAATTTCAAAATCAGAAAATCGAGAAATGGAAAAATTCTGAGCATCCCTAATTCCACTGCAACCTGTTATATATCCCCTATTTATCTGGGCAAATTGTGGTGTATAAATACTTTTCTAGTGTTGCCCATACAGTATCTACGTCATACTATGATGCTTTGCATTGTGGGGGCATGTGTGATTTTGTATTTCTTTGGAACTTAGCTTCCCAGCCAAATGCCCTTTGGGGTAACCATTGCCTCAGTGCTTGCGCACAGAGGTTCTTTGTCTTTTAAATATTTTTTTTTTTAATTGGGTTCACCACAACATAACCCAGATAGACTATCTTAGGGTAGCTGGTTCATTCCACTGGGGCCTCAGACAAACGAGGCATACTGATGAGTCCTGGTAGGACGAAACACATGTCTATGGCTTCTGTTGGCTCCCTTTGCAAACTGTGTGAGAGGCCTTTCAGCACCATGCAATTCTGCTTAAAGTTGAACCAGCATAATATTCTGTGGTGATTTGCATATGCAGCCCATGATGCTTTGCATTGTGAGGTTATGTATGATTTTGTAATGCTATATAATTTCCCACTAGCCCATATATTTTAACTATCCCAAAAATCAGTCAATGTTTGGATATTTAAAATACTGTACATGTAAAATACAGTATATGCTTTTCCTTATTTAGAAAGTATATGGTTGCTTGTTAAGGGTGGTGGGATTTTAACCTGCATCCACTAGCTTTCAAGCTTGTGCTCTTACCGCTAGACCACACTGCCTCCTACATTCTGTACTACTGTCTCTCTTCTTTTAGTCTGTCTGTCCATCCATCCATCCTTCCTGACTTTTAAACCAGCATTATTTGCAGTGGAGCCGCTGGTATGCAAGGAAGTTCCTAGGGAAAGCAGGCAAGTGAAACTGACGTCCGTTTCCCTGACATGCTGCTGAAAGTACTGCTCCTGATTCTGGCTTGATTGTGATAAACAGTATGTTAGAAATGCAAGTGTAGAGTACACGCTGTCACCAATGGGCCACGTAGTGTGCTATTTTCAAGCACTCCCGAAGCAAATACTCAGTCTAATAATGGGACCCCTGGCCTTTCCAGTGTCGGTGTCACTGGATAGGCACAGGTTGCATTTATAAAGCAAACAGAAACAACACAGAAATAAAAGTGTGTTCCTGTTTCTAAAAGTGCCTGTGAGAAACTGACACCACACTCAGTTTACAGTGCAGCAATTTTAAATGTCGGGGTGCTTGGTGTTCTGCCATCTGTTACCAGTGACAGCCTTACCCTTTCTGGGGTCTTGGGACACCGCAGCAAATAAACTGTAGAGAAGCAAGCTCCATGGCCCACTCTTGGTGTCGCTGCAGTGCTGGTCTGTCTCTCTCTCTCTCTCGCCCTCTCTCTCTCTCCTCTCCTCTCTCTCTCTCTCCTCTCTCTCTCTCCCTCCTCTCTCCTCCCTCTCTCTCCTCTCCCCTCCTCTCTCTCTCCTCTCTCTCTCCTCTCTCTCTCCCTCTCTCTCTGCCTCTCTCCTCCCTCTCTCTCTCCTCTCTCTCCTTCTCTCTCCCTCTCTCTCTCCTCCTCTCTCCCTCTCCCTCTTTCCTCTCTCTCCCTCCCTCTCTCTCCCTCTCCCTCCCTCCCTCTCCCTCTCTCTTGCTCCCCTATCTCTCCTCTGTCCCTCCCTCTCCTCTCTCTCCTCTTGCTCTCTCTCCCCGAGAAGTACTTCTGTGGGCAGCACTGTTTCCCAGTCATGATTCCCTCCCACCCAAGTACCTAAATTTGTGCCTGAACCTAGGTCACCAGCAGTGGGTTGCCCCACAAATAGGTATCTTAACAGTTTTATTCTTTGGGACAGTTTTTAGAAGGTTAATGGTCGAACCCTGATGATTGCTGCAACTGCACCCAATTTTGTAATCTAGGACACACTTGCTACAATCGACCTAATTGACAGCTGCCTGCACCAAACCTCAGATGCAAGCTACATGTAAAGGCTCCCCAGTTCGGATGCAAGCTAGACCACAAAACATGGTTTAGCAAGCATCACTTTGATAGAAGGGATGGAAAATTCCTTTATATTGCTGCTAGCCAGGTGCCCCATATCTTTGGTGCACACTGGCTTGCAGAAGTTCTGATCATTGTAAAATCTGACCCTAGCTAAACGGAGTGCATCAGACTGTCCTGTGGAACCCATATGATCAGGTAGGTGCCAAAAAAGGAGTTGGGATGGGGTTGGGGGGCTTCAGACTGAGGTGGACAGCTTTAGTGACCAGTTGGATAAAAAAAAGACTTAACTTTGGTCAGCAACAAAAGATCATAAAGCAATCATTCATGGTTACTTGAATATGCTTGAATAATAGAAATGGAATTTGTGAGGGGCGCTATGGAGCAGCAAACTGGCAAGACGCACTTTAGTGTAGCTCTGTGAAGCACTAAGCTTAATTTCTTAAAAACCAAAATTTGTTGAAGACTAACAATAAATCTAAGTGCAGCAGTGGATAGCTTGAGTAAATCAGAGTCTTGGGACACCAAACACTACTATGGGACGTAACCAGAAAGCTACAGGAGGTAGATCTAGAAACGCCGTAGTGATCAAGCAGGCAGCAAGCTCTTTGACACCCACCGCTAATGGAGAACCCCCCCGTGGAGAGCACTACAGGCCTCTATGCAAGCGATCAACTCTAAGATAGAGTCGATCATCCAGAGATTTGCCGAGCAAGAATCGAAATTAGAGGCAGTTAATAAAACAGCTGAAGCCGCGGAAAAAATGGTGGCCCAGGCCCTAACAACAACCTCTAAGCTCATGCAGGAAAACGCCCAACTCCGTTACAGGCTGGAGGCGCTGGAGAACTCTAATAGGGCACTGCATGTTCGAATAATCGGGATTCCAGAGGGCAGCAAGGAGGAAGATCTTATTTCGTTTCTACAAGGTTGGTTACCTGCAGTCCTTCACATTCCTCAAGAAACTTTGGAGGGACAATTCCTTAAGGCTTTCCGGATTACACCTCGGGCTGCGGGGCCACGTGGCGAGGCACCAAGAGTGGTTATGTTGGTCAGAGCGAGTTCCTTAATCAGGGATAGTCTTCTGCAAGCGGTGAGATCATTGGGCGGGCTCAATTACAATGGAGCCACGATTCATCTTTTCCCAGATCTCTCCTTCACTACACGCACGCGAAGGAAGAAATTTGATGCAGTGCGAGCTCGACTCCGAGCCCTTGGAGTTTCTCACTCCCTTTTGATGCCGGCCTGGCTACATATTTATTATGGTGGAAAGACTTATCAATATACAGACCCTCTGGAAGCAGGTAAAAAAGTCGAATTAATGTCACGGGAGTTTAAATCATCCGAAGACTGAAATAACAGTGACTCAGATTCAGATGCAGAGAGTGATTGAACAATATAAACTTGAGGGTTTCTTCTCGTCCCACTATATCAGAGCTGTAGTTTTTGCTATGGTGTTTTCTAAGATGGAAATATGATTTAAATGGTTTAAAACGTTTGGTAAAATAATGCTGCAGATAGTACCAAAAGTGCTCACTATTTTAGAAGCATTAAGTTTACAGAGTGGGGGACATATCAACACTGAATGTTGAGTTTACTTTTTGGGGAATTTAAACATTAAGAACTTGCCCCCAAAAGCCTTAGTTTGCTGTAGCTTATTTTAGTTGTCATGGTTGTTTTACTACCTTATATAGTTTTACCCCCTCATCCTGAATCCAAACTGTCTAGGCTCTAAATATCCTTATTGTACATTGGATGTATTTGGTAACTTCAGATTGATACCTGACAGATGACTGTACCAAATGATACTCCACTCCCTCTAGAGTATCTACCCTATTGTAGACTTTAGTGTCCTCTGCAAAGAGGCATATACCATTCCTTCCAGTTATTTGGCAGCTTCGCCTATAAAGACATCAAAGAAGACTGGTCCCAATACTGAGACCTGAGGTACTCTGCTGGTCACTCTCCCCTCATTAGAGTGAGTGCCATTTACCACCACCATCTGTCGCTTATCCATCAACCATCCATCAACAGTTTCAAACTATATTATACTTGGAAAGGACTGGAACATTGGCATAATTTCCCACTATCCAAAAAAGGTGAGGGGTGTGACCCATATTGTTATAGACCTATTACTCTGTTGCCAGTTGGTTTGAAGATCTAGTCTAAACTGATTTTGGACAGATTAGAATGGTGGGTCACAGAAAATAACGGTATCTCAAATTCTCAATGTGTTTTTTGTAAAAAAAAACCACTCAACTATGAATTTGATATTCACTTTTAACTACATTTGGGATTCTTTATGTTGTGCAGAAATCAAAAGTCAGCATTTGATTCCATAAATAGAACTATTTTATGGATAAGGTTGTTTGACCTGAACATTCATGGAAGGTTGTTGGCAATTTTGATGTTACTACATACCAATACTAAGGCCAGAATTATATACTACAGATGGTGCTTAAACAGATCCTGCTGTTATTGAACAAGGAGTCAAGCAGGGTTGTCTGCTGACTCCACTTTGGTTTAATTTGTACTTAAATAAATAGAATGTTTAATACCAGTAGACACACTTCCTCCTAACAGTAATGGTTGCGGTATTAAGATTGTAAAATATGCAGATGATGTGGTCTTACCTTCACAAACTCCAGGATGTTTGAAAAGAGGATTAGGATAAGCAGTCATTATGAATCATTTAACCGCAATAGGACTGGAGATTAATACTAAAAAACAATGATAATCTCATTTGGAGAAAAACGAAGAAAAAAAACATTTGATCAGTTAAAGGAAGTATATCTGAGGAGGTAACAGAATTCAGTTATTTAGGGATAACATTTGACAAGCACGTTGGGTCCAATTCACAAACATGTCAGTAATGGCACAAGCCCCGGGTGTGCTGAACACATGGTGCACTGGGCTTGCGGCCTTCCACGGTTGGCAGTTGGGATTCTTGATCCCTTGTGCCAGTTGCCGCCAGTCAGACCTGCTTTTTTCTGGTCTAACTTGTGGTAATCTTGGGACCCTTTTTTTATGGCGGCTCACGCCAGATACGTGGCGCAAGGTGCTGTGAAGTGGGAAAAGTGCTGTAAATGTGCCTGACCTTCCTGAATCAGGTGCAGGTTGCGTCAATGTGTTTGCCACAGCAGCAACAAAAAATGAGTTTGACGTAGGGCTTGATGCAAGTCCTGCGTCAGCCGTCATGGAACGGGCCCATTACCTGAAAAACGCAGATGAAAAAAACTAAAGAAAATGCAAACAAATCCATGCGAACATGAAACAGGTTTGCGGTAAATTTTGCAGACAGTTCTTTTTTTGCATTAGAAAGTGCATTTGAATCAAAAGTAATTACTCAACTACTGTATGGCAGTGAGGTGTGGGGATTGCTGTAGTTAAGAAACCTTTTCCCTGGAAACTATCCAACATTCTTTTATTAGAGTGGCCCTAGGACTTCTACGGATACCTCCACAGTGTTTTGTTTTTGTGTATAGAAGCAGGTAAGCACTCATTAAAGAGCAAAGTAATAACAGGGGTGTTGAGGCTGTGGTATTGCATATTTAATATGGAAGTAAATAGGTTACCAAAAATATGCTGGATGGATGCAACAAAAACAATGAAATAATTGGTTTAATCGATTAAACAGAACTCTGGTATTGAATGGGCTACACAGTATTTGGTCAGGACTCACTCTTAATTCTGCACTAAAATACTCCAGGGATACTGAACAAAGAATAAAAGATACTTTAATCCGAAACTGGATGGTAATTGTAAGATCACACGTGGGTCTGCTGATTTGCAACAAATTCAAAGAAACTCAATATATCAATCAATCAATCAATCAAAATCTTTATTTATTCAGTCGAACATCATTGAGCAAAGCTCATTTACAAGATGGACCTGAGTGGTCATACAAATGAGGATACAAGTATTATTACATAGACAAGAATAGAATAAATAGCAATACAATGGCATGAAATGATTATATACAACAATTTACATATATACAAGTAACAATAGAACCATTTAGCCTGTAGGAAAAAAAGAGGACAAAGGGTATAGCAGTCCTAAAATATAAGTTATATGGTCTAAACTAGTTTTTAAGTGAATATAATAGGTGATTCGGAAGAAAGAAATTGAGTTAATATAATGGATAGAAAAGGGAGGTTTAGTTGGGTCAGATAGGTGGGGGATTATGCTTTATAAAAGCAATTGCAGAGCTCTGGAAAAGACGGAGAACAATCTTTTGAAGGATGCCAGAGGTAGTAGGCTATCTAGCTTCATGGATTTTTGAGAGAGTTCCATGCAGCTGCTAAGGAATAGCTGAAGCAGCCCTCCCATACCGGGTGCAGGCATTGGGGACCTTTAATGTGATGAGTTTACTGATCCTTAAGGTGTATGGCCTGGTTGTAATTTGGGTAAAGCAATCAGTGATATAGGTCGGTAGTTTGCCTGTTAACGCTTTGAGTATCCAGATAACAGCATTCCTATTTCTTCTGTGTTGCAATGATGTCCAGTTGACTGCCATATAAAGGGAGCAATGATGGGTGTTGGAGGAAGGTCAGTAATAAATCTTATGGACCTGTGATACAGGGTGTCCAGCTTATGTAAGAGATGACTTGAACAATGGCAGTAGAGAAAATCAGCATAATCAATGAGGGATAGAATGAGGCCTGAATTAACCTTTTTGGAATCACTGTTTAGGTAATGTTTTATTCTAAAAATAGTCCGAGCCTCTGTCTTAGCTTTTAAGTAACTCTTCAATATGGACAGAATAGTCAAGCCTGTTATCTATCCAGACTCAAGGTATTTGAAGTTATCAACAAATTCAAGTTTCTCTCCAAGTAAGGTGGATATATGTAGGGTGTTGGATGCTGGGGTAGTGGTAGTACAACTCTTTGTGGTAAAGAACAAAGCTTTGTTTTTTGCATTTAGAAGTAGTTTTTGTCAAGTAGATTGTGCTGCAGAATGGAGAATTAGGATTGTAGAAGTTCACAGGCTTTGGAAGGTGAGGATTGCTGACATACAATACAGTATCATCAACAAACAGATGAATGTTAGATTGAGTGAGGTTGGCATCAATATTGTTTATATAAATAGCAAAGAGGATAGGGCCAAGAATAGAGCATTGCGGTACACCCCTTAGCAGAGGTTTTGAGGTGGATAGGTAATTTCCATTTCTAACCAGTTCGACCTATCTGAAGGTAATCCTTAAACCAGTTGGTGATAGGGAATCCAGGCCTAATGAGTTAGGTGAGTAATAAGTCATGATCCACTGTGTCAAAGGCTTTACTCAAATCCAGAAACACAGCACAGGTAAAATTTTTGTCCAAATTAGTCTGCCAATCGTTGGTTACCTTGGCTAAGGCAGTAATGGTGCTATGCTTTGATCTAAATCAGATTGTGCAGAATTTAGAAGGTTATTGTTATCCAGATAGTCCCTTAACTGAGAGTTTACTAGTTTTTCGAGCATCTTAGATAGTACTGGTAGGATGGAGATAGGTCTGTAATTGTTGAGATCCCTAGTATCACCAGATTTGAGTAATGGAACTACTTGAGCTGTTTTCCAAGTAGATGGAATGGATCCAGTAGTTAGGGAAAGATTGAAGAGATGAGTAAGGGGGGCAGATAAGACATGTGAAGCAATTTTCAGGAAATAGGGATCCAGGGAGTCTGCACCTGCACTTTTAGTTGTGTCTAAATTAGAGAGGAGATCTTCCACTTCTTTCACGGATATTGGGATGAAGGAAAAAGTTGAAGTGGCCATTTGTCCCACAGTAGTTTGCAGGTTCAAGGAAGATCTCAGGATATTTGCAGGTGATGAGTCAAATGCTAGGCCAGCAGTGGTGAAGTGAACATTGAAGGTATTTAAGATTTCTTGTTTACCTGTAATTTCTGTGTCATTTAGTAGCAATTTGGTGGTTAAGGCAGGAGTAGAATTCTGGCCCAGAAGTCCTTTTATTGTACCCCAGAGTCTGGATGGGTTATTGTAGGAGGCATCCAATTCAGCTGTATAGTAGGCAGTTTTGGCAGTTCTTATTTTTTTTGTACATGAATTCCTTGCTTTTCTGAAATTTAGCCAATCACTGGTGTCCTTTGTTTTTCTTGCCTTTTTCCACAGCTTGTCTCTGGTTCTCAAGGCTGCTTTAAGCTTTAAGCATATATCGTTTGTTCTACCCCCCTCCCAAAGTGTTGTACATAGGTTCCACCCAGAAATATCCGCGCAGATGTGCAACAGAAATAGGCACATACTTTCACTGTTTCTGGAGCTGTGAGGTGATTAAACAGTACTGGGAGGAAGTGGCATCTGAGTTGAAAAATACATGGGGTAAGGAAACAGAAGTTGCCCCAGTATTGTTACTGATGGGGGTAGAATGCAGTGAGGACGGGGAATGGAATTAATATCCAAGGTGGATAAGGGTAATGCTAGTCACGGCAACACAGATTATCCTGCACACCTAGGTATCATGTGTTAAGCCTACTGTAACAATGTGGAGGAACGTCATGGTCTCCAATATGGATGCGGAGAGATTATCTTACACACTAAGGGGTGGGGAGGAGAGGTTTATAAGAGAATGGGATCATTTACTGGCCTCGTTGTCTGACCTGGAGGCAGAGACACTCAGGATGGGAATATAGCCTTTGCAAAAGGAAGAGGTGCAATGAATGCTCAGTACTGAAATAGACTAAGGGACTCAGAACTCTTATGAGCCAAAGAAGAGTAGAGTAAATTAAAGACTAAATAACATATACGTTATTAATGGCATGCATACTAGACAAGATTCACAGAATACAGTATAAATTATCTTTTTTATTCCTCTTTTATCTCCTTTGGTGTGTCATTAAGTTGCCTGCTGAAGCAATTTTACCAATATTATTAGTAATAATGAAATGATGTTGCATAGGTGCATGAGGGGGAGGGACGGTATTAACTTTTATGAAATGCAGATTATAATATAACTGGAATGTATGTACATCCTCACCTGGAAATCTGTGCAGTGTGTAAGAAAGTGTAACTGATAATGCTGACACAATCTATATTGTTCTTGTTACCATAATGATAAAACTTCAATAAAAATATAATAAAAAAAATACTTTAATCCAAACAGACAAAATTCATGAAATATAAACATTACACATAGATATAGACATATTGGCCCGGATATTCAAACTGCGCCATTCTGAGGCTCAAGGCCTTGCGCTGCTCAAAATAGTTGCGCAGGGGTGTGGCCGGGGCGATATTCAAAGGAGTTGCGCTATTGAGCAACTCCTTTGAATATCACCCCCCAGCCACAGCCACTGTGCATGGCGCAGTGGAACTTGCGCCACCGCAAGTTGTCAGAGTTGAGCATTAAACTTGTGGTGGCGCCAAATACCATGCCAAATTTCCGATATTCAAAGGTGACATGCAAATGGGGCCATAATTCATGCAAAAGGCCAGAGGGGCCATTTGCATCTGATTATAGCCCCATTGCATGCCATTAGCATGTAGGTGCGCCGATTCGAGGACTGACGCCTAGCGCCCTGCCAGGCAACAGCGTTGAGAACCGACGCACCCTGCAACCAATCCCGGGCAAAGCGATGGCTAACCCCACCCAAACATCTCCCAATGCCCGATCGCGGGCAGTATGTATAATGACAATGCCGATGCGGGCGGTATGTATAATGACTAACCCCAACATCTCCCAATGCCCGATCGCGGGCGGTATAATATAATAACAACCCCAAACATCTCCTGGTGTCTAGTGTCCTCACCCACCCACCCACGAAGCCACCACCCCTCTCCCCCGGCAGCCGGCGGGCGCATCCCACCGCCTGCTGCCCCCCGCCGACTGACTGTCCGGGTGGGGCTGCCGCCGACCGGTGCAGAGCTGAGCCAGTGGGCATGCACCGATACATGACAGTCCAGATATTGTGAATGACATCTACAATCAGGACTGCCATGATAGTACAACCCTACAACTCTGCACCAATGGGCGTGCAGCCTACCGGACATCGGTCGGACGGCGAGTGAGACGCCCCGCCGCTCCGGGATGGCCGGCAGAAACGAAGATGAAAACCAGAAACGATCAACAAACCTCTGCCTGCGAGCGGGCATATCACTGAACCACCAGGGAGATATTCGGGTTGGGGGGTCTTTTATTCTGCCCGTGATCGCACTGGAGTTGTTTCACGTTCTACCCTGAGATCAAGGGCAATGTTGAGGGGTTGTCATTATACATACTGTCCGCGATCAGGCATTGGAGATGTTGGGGGTTGTCATTATACATACTGCCGCGCGATCAGGCGATTGGGAGATGTTGGGGGGTTGTCATTATACATACTGCCCACGATTGGGCATTGGGAGATGTTGGGGGTTGTCATGATACCTACTGCCCGCGATCAGGCATTGGGAGATGTTTGGGCAGGGGGTTGTCAGTATACATTCTGCCAGCGATCGGGCATTAGGGAGATGTTTGGGGGTTCTTTTCACGTTCTTCCCGCAATCGGGCTGGTGGGGGGGCACAGGGACTGAGTTGGGGGCCAGCCACGGGTGGCAGCTGCTGTGTTGCACCCTGCAATACAGCAGCTCACCTGTGGGTGGCCCTCAACATGATCCTTTTTTTTTTGGCTCAAAGTTGTGCAGGCGCAGGTTGGGGGTTGCGCCTGCACAACTCTGCACAACCCGACTGAATATCGGGTTGTGCAGTTTATGCATGGTTCTTCCCCCTCCTGTTGAGCATGCATTCATTTGCATTGCGCTGTTGCTCAACCTGTTTTCAGTGGCGCAACTGCCTCCTGCTGAATATCGCAGAATGGCGCAATGTAGGACTTGCCCATGCGCAACCCTGTTGCGCATGGCGCAACCCTTTTGAATATCTGGGCCATTATAGATAACCCTGTATTAAATAACTATATGTTGGTTTGTGAAAGGGGACTGCATAGAAAGACATTGCTGAATTTTAGGTATGGTGTCATTCTAGGATATTTGCCCAGTATAAATGGAAATTTGGGGAAAGGTTTTGTTGCAGAATGCATATGTAAAAATGAAGCTCTGGTTACAACTGAGCATTTGATCATGCACTGTAATGTACTCGATCTAGAAAGAAAAAAGATGGATGGCTTCATTATAGTCCAAAAAAACCTTCCGACAGATAACAAAACAATCGAATATTTGTTATTTTTGCGTAGAGACTCATGATCTGTGCTATGGCACACTTTGGCAGTAGATTTATGAATAGACTATTGAAAAGATTATAACCAGTTACATCTATCTGTATGTATTGTACAGGTGTTTTCATTTTTGTTTCCAGTGTAATCCTCCAATTTTATTGGTTGTTTTCAAATGTCCTGTATATACGAGCATACTTACAAACATTTGAAGAAGCCAGCAGAAGAAAGCCATTTGGTCTATCTGGTCTACTTGTATTGCAGGGTCCACAGCTTGAGCTAATGTCCCTGCCCTCCTTCCCCACTCCTCCCATCCTCCCTACCCATGATTCTTACCTTCCCCATGCCTATCCCAGCCTCTCTTGAAGCTGCCAACTGTCTTCAATGAAGCCACATCTTCTGGCAGTGCATTCCAAGGGTCCACTACCCTCACTGTGAAGAAGTGTTTCCTGACCTCCCTCCTAAACGGCCCCCTCTCCAGTTCAAGACTGTCTCTTCATGTTATGGTTGCTACTCAGCTTAAAGAGACCCTTATTTATCCCTTTCAAGTACTTGAAGGTCCCAGTCATGTCCCCTCTTTCTTCTTTCTTCCAGGGAGTACATGTTCAGTGCCTCCAACCTCTCCTCATATGCCTTATCCTACTGACCCACTATCATCTTTGTAGCCCTCCTCTGGACCTTCGCCAGTAAGTTAGTGCCCTTTTTGGGGTGTGGGCATCAGTACTGAACTTAGAAACAAAAAACAACGATACACATAGACTGTGGCTGTAAAAAAAAAAAAAAAAAAAAATTTTTAATATTTATTTATTTATTTTTTTAGTTTTTGTTGACCGGGTAAGTGCACTAGACAAATCCTGCCTATTTTCAGGCATGACCCGGGGGAAGGGGATACAGATGAATGCCAACTGACCTTGAACCAGATTAAGCTGTTAATAAACTTTATACATGAACAAATGAACGGTTACCCAGTACTGAACTCCATACTCTTGATGTGGCCTCACCAGTGACCTGTACAAGGGTAGTATAACCTCCTCTCTCCTACTACTGATCCCCCTAGCTGTGCATCCCAGCATCTTGTTTGCCCTTGTTGCTGCTTTCTTGCACTGTGTCGAGTGCTCCAGGTCACTAGTGATAATCACTCCCAGGTCCTTCTCCTCCTCTGATGCAGATACCTGGACTCCATCCAGGTAGTACTCTGTCCTGGGATTCTTGGCTCCAATGTGCATAACTTTGCATTTCTTGCCATTGAAGCCAAGCTGCCAGATCCTGGACCACATTCCAGCTTTTTCAGATCATCCTGTAGGTCCTGTATCACTCCAGCTGTATCCACTCTCCTGCAGAGCTTGGTGTCATCCACGAATAGGCACATTTTGCCCTTAATGTCATTGATGAAGACATTGAACAGCATCGAGCACTGCAGGACCCCACTGGTGACCTCTCTGGTGCCAGATAACTCTCCCCCTACAACCACCCTCTAGGTTTTGTCCCTCAGCTAGTTTTCCATCCATCTGGACATCTTATCCCTAACTCCAAGATGCATTAACTTCCTGATCAACCTTTTGTGGGGCACAGAGTCAAAGAACTTGCTGAAGTCCAGACAGAGGATATTTACCACTTGGCCCCTGTCTACTGTCTTAGTGACCCAGTCAAAGAGTCAGTCAGATTCATTTGACATGATCCCCCCATGAACCCATGCTGCCTCGCATCCTGGAGACCATGCTCCTCTAGATATTCTACCAACCTTTCCTTAATAATATTCTCTGAGCTTGTACACGATTGAGGTCAGACTGACTGGTCTGTAATTCCCTGGGTCATCCTTGGGACTGCTTTTGTGGAGGGGTACCACACGAGATGTTATATGTATTACTACTTATGAATGTTATAAATCTTTTTGTTTAATGCATTTCAGTAAAATAACCTTGAATCTTGACTCTGTTGCCTAGCCAGCAACCAGTTTACCACCTTGATCCCACCCCTAAACTGCCCAGTTTCCTTATAAGTCTTCTATGCGGAACAGTGTCAAAGGCATTGCTGAATTCTAAGTAGGCTACGTCCACTGTCCCTCCCTGATCTATTTCTCTGGTCAACCAGTTGAAGAAATTCATCAGGTTTGTCTGACATGACCCCCACTCCCCACCCCCGTGAATCCGTGCTGCTTTAGATCTCGACACCTGCTGGATTCAAGATGCTCCACTAGCCTTTTTTTTTTTTTTAAAGTGCTTCCGTTAACTTCCCAACCGCTGACTTTAGACTGACCAGCCTATAGTTACCAGCCTCCTCCCTGCTGCTGCTTTTATGAAACGGGACTAAAGCTGCCCTCCTCCAGTCCCTCTAGAACCACTCCTGTCTCCAGCGAGCTGTTAAGGTGTAGCCAGTACCTCCCTGAGCTCCCTCATCAACCTTGGGTGTACCTTTAAATTCTTTTTGACAGGTTCTTCCTCTTCTAGCCTAACTCCTTCCCTGACAGTGGACAGACCTTTGTGTCATATATGTATTTTAACAGTTTTGTCATTCTTGTGTCTCTTTATTGTTCTTGTTTCTGTTTTTTGGGCTTAAAGCAGCAGTATTTGTTAGTTGCCCCCCCATCATAATTTTTTTAGTAATAATATATTTGTGACATAACAAGACTCATCAGTATATTTCTATTTCTCTCTGATGTTTGTAATACAGATTTTATGATTAATGATGCACCTCATTACACAAGGCCGCCAATAAGTTTTAAAAACCCTAGTTAATACTGCACTAATCGTCAGCCAGCATTGAATATCCAGTCAACAGACTGTCAAACCAGAAATTCATAATAATCAATGATGCTAAATCAAAATGAACTGTTCACAAAAAAAGGCATAAATTCCAGACTGTTCTGAGCTTGTATCCTTGTGTTTGATGATGCATCCCATGTTATGAGGGATTGTGTCCCACATTTTGAGTGTAGTGTCCTACATTGCACAGTGCTCCCGGGTAACCCCTGGAACTGCGCTTCAGCTTAGTGGGATTTTCCCTGCTCCAAATTCTAGCATTTCTGCTTTTCTCCCCAGCCCATCCCTCATGCTTGCACACACATGTGGTTGGCCTGCGAGGGTACCGATGGAGCATATAGGAGGGGATGGGAACAAAAGGCAGTAATGCCATGCCAGTACACTGGGTGATATCCTCTGTGTCTCCTCCCCACCAACAGACCAGTGACTCACCACCTAAGACCCACTAGTTGATGTCTCAGGTTTATGAAGTGCTCCTCCTCTGAGGCCAGGGGAGGCCTCCAGCAGAGACCGTCAAGCCCCAGGGGACATCAGGGGTACTGATAGTCAGGGTGTAGATCTGGTAGACAGCGATGCTGTGAGGCCTGAAGGAGTGGGGTTCAGAGGAAGAAGGATTAGGGTCACCACCTTTTAGGAAACACAAAGTGGGACATTTCTTACTAAAACATGATTTTTCGCAGGACAATGTGTAACTTTGACCAATGCATTAGACTTGTTTTCTCTAAATAATCAGAATTAAGACTAAATGTTGTGGTTTTTTAGTTGTTTCTAGTGTTTCTTATCATTTTAAGGTATTTTAGTTAAGGCATTATAGTTTTTAGCAACATTTAGAAGAAAGTCAGAAAATATTTTTTCTACTATAATGTCAGGACATATAGAATTTTTAATGTTTTTTTACAGGACACAACTGCCCAAATCAGGACAGTCCTGTGAAAATTCGGACAGGTGGTAACCCTAAGAAGGATGAATAGGAAAGGCACAAATCAGCAAAAGAACTGTTGCCAAGTCAGTCACTAGTGCTGATGAATTCACATCAGTTTGTTTACCTAGCCCCCCTCCCCATTTCTTATTTAAATTCTCTTTCATTTTCAATGCTGTTCCATGCAATAGGTGGAAACCTCTACCCTGCTGTGTTTATTGCATGTTTTTTCCACAACACACTGTAGCATCTCAGTGGATGAGTCTGCATCCTCTCTGTGTTTTGGGGTAGAGTCCCATCACTTAGCAACTCTGGCAACTACAGGAATCACAAGGCGTGTTTTCCAATTGAGGCCCTTTCAGCAAGATGCCAGGCCATCACTACTGTTACCATTTAGAGTGGCTGCTATCTTTATATCTGGTGAATGCTGAAAATGCAAACGACGGGCAAGGTGTCAGAGGCTTATTTACAAAACATGCCCCCCCCCCCTTGGCATAAGGAGTCCTAGTAGATGTAAATAGGTGTTCAGTAGAGAGAGAAAGATTGTGTAGAAATACAGCCTCCATATACTGTCTCTTATAAGGCTAAACTTTATCATTCCTAATATTCTGTTGTCCCCTTATATTCAGGGGAAATTTTTCTCCATATGCTGTCTCCTTAATCTTAACCCTTATTTATATTTATGCCGCTATGTAACTTTAACATGTAACCTTTTTAAGTGTAACACTATAGATTTTAGTTATTATGACATTATAAACATTGAACTCTTAAACACTTTTAAACTTGGAATTTTCCTTGCCAGTTACTTGCATGTCTTGTCTGGGGATCAACCATGCCCGAGAACAAATCAAAGTCACAATGATGATATGAAAACGGTTACCTGTTTATACCAAATAACCTGAGAGAGAGGAAGGAAGGAAGAGGAAAAGTAGATAGGTGACGCCTGATTCTGCACCTCTGGACCTCCAAGGCATCGGTCAAGGATGGTATCCACTCTGACTTCGAGCTCCTGTTCCTACAACAGAATAGAACAGGTAGTACTTGAGTATTAGCCTGATTTGGAAAAGTTTGAGGACTCTGGGGGATTCTTGGGAATTAGGGGACCATTCTGACCCTCATATCACACATTCCCAACCCCTCCATCACTCGTTTCTTCTCTGACAGGCGTAACTTGGCTGTTATATTCCATTTCTGTATTTTTGCTATTCTACCCAGCCATTCCTCCGTGGCTGGTGGGCTTACATTGAGCCAGTGTGAGGCGAAACATTTTAATGCTGTCACAATGCATTCCAAGACCACCTGTCTGGTATCTGGTGGCAGTTTGACCATGGCAGGCAGCCCTAAGATCCACTGTGTAAATTCCAGTGGCATACATATGCACGTGATCTCTTGTGTTACTTTTTGTACCATTTCCCAAAAGGGGGCTATGATGGGGCACTGCCAAAATATGTGCCAGTGGGTTCTTTTACCACCACACTGCCTAAAGCATCTATCCAAATTGGTGGCTTGATAATGCCTGGTGAGTGTTGGTGTTCTGAAAAAGTGGGTCAAAATCTTCCAGTAAAATTCCCGCCACAGGCGAGCCAATGTGACCCTCCTGTTCTTCCGCAGTCTAAGAACCCAATCATGGCTATGCCTGCTCCTTTTTCCCATGCTTCCTTAATTCTAATAAGTGTGGTGCCTTGATTTTTTTGCAGTAATCTATAAATGCCCGCTATATATCTCTGGGGGTCCCTTAATTTCACCACCCAGTAGATGTATTCCTCCCAATCCATTGGGGATCTGTTTAGTTTTTCTAAGTTTCCTGGGGTATTTATGAGGTGTCTAGTTTGTAAGTATCTCATAAATTCTGAATTATCCCGCCCCAAAAAACTTTTCTTTCACCCTGATAAATGTGATGCCCTTGTTCCAGGAATTGTGTGAATCTAGTTATCCCTGTGTTCTCCCACTTTGTTTAGTTTTGGTGGGATCAAGTCGAGGTCAGATCTGATGAGAGATAGGGCCTAGCTCATTTGGGTTGTTGGTGATGCAATGTATCTTTTGCAGCATTCTCCAACTGCACCTCACTCATTGATTTCTGACTGTGCCTATCATTGCTGGGGTGGTTGTTGTAAGTGCTGGAGTGAACAGTGGTTGCCCTCCCACTGCTGCATTTTCTATTTCATACCACCCTGAATCTGTTCTTTGTTTTGCCCATGTGCACACCGCAGTCTGCTGTGCTGCCAAGTAGTATTTTTGAAAGTCTGGTAGGGCAGGTCCTCCTTGCTCCCTAGGAAGGTGTAATATTTGTCTTGCTATCCTTGGATGCTTCCCATTCCATACAAATTTCTGGATCTGTGTGGTCACCTTATTCCAGAATGTCTGTGAAACTGCTATGAGGATGAGGAGGGTTTGAAAAAGAAAAAGAGATCTTGGCAGCACATTCATTTTCAGTGTGTCTAGGGCCGGCAGTATAGCCTAGAGGCTAGAGTAATGAGCTGTGAACGAGCTTGGTACATCCAGCAGACCAGACCTGGGTTTGATTCTCACAACCTCCACTTGCATACTGTGTGACTCTGAGCAAGTCATTTAACTGCTCAGTGCTCCCAGGTTGCCCCTGAAAACAGGCACGTGTGCCTAGTGGGCCTAACCCAGTTACCAAAGACTAAAATAAATAAAAAAAAAAAAAAAATCCTGCCTACCATGGATAAGGGCAGTAAATGCCATCTTGCCTGGTCAGCTGCAACTGTTTCCCAGAGCCTCTTACAGCTTAATAGAAATAACTTCTTTAAACTGGTGAAGATGTGTATACCTAGGTACTGGATCTCTCCTCTGGCTGCCCAGCTGAAGGTGAAGTTGTCTGCAAAGCCTCTTGGTTGTCGCCCACTGACTATGGGCACTTCTGAGTTTGTGTAATTTATTTTATATCCTGATATTTGGCCAAACTGTTGTGAATGTGTTACCAGGCGTGAGACTGTTCATTCTGGGTGGCTTAGGAAAAATATAGAATCACCTGCACACAGCAAAATGTTTTGTTCTGACCCCCCTCACCGTGATACCTGTCATGTTGGTGCCTTGTCTTATTTTGATGGCTAGCGGTTTTAGGCAGATGGCAAATAAGAGCAGTGACTAGGGGCACTCTTGCCTTGTGTCTCTGGATAGGCTGAAAGATGGGGAATTAATGCCATTGACTCTGACTTGGGCCTGTGGATTATTGCATAGGGGATCAGAAATTGTATTTTTTATTGTCTTTTTTAATATTGCCCCTAAATGTTTAGGGGGAAATATGTGTTATTGTTGTAGTACTCATTAAGGTGTTTGTTTTGATATATAGATTGTCTCTTAAGTCTAAATATTGAGGGACTTAAGGCTTGTTGAAAATTCCAGTGTTTTCTATGGGAATTTGTATTTTTTATGTTTGTTGCCCCTAAATGTTTGGGGGCATGTCTGTTATTCTTGTAGTACTCCTTAAGACCTTTGGTTTGATATATACATTATCCTACAGTATGGGAATTTCCATTTTTAATTTTTTATACTGCCTGTAAATGTTCAGAGGGGGAATGTGTGTTATTCTTGTAGTACTCGAACAGGGATGTAAGTTTGTCATGGCAGTCATACACGTCGTTGATTCCATGACGTTTGATCTTTATTCAGGACTTCCATGGCTTTCACTAGTGTCATCAGAATGTAGCAATGATGACAGTGCCACAACATTTACTACTGTTTACTAATGATTTCATGAACAAACAATGAGTCTTTAAAACCTCATCCATGACAAACTTACATCCCTGCTCATTAAGACCATTGTTTTGATATATACAGATTGTCTCAAGTCCGAATATTGAGGGAGGTATGGCTTATTAAAGTTCAACTGTTATCCAAAAGAATATTCATTTTTTATTTTTTATGTTTTTTTACGTGGGCCCTAATTTTTTAGGGGATTACACATTTTTCTTGTAGTACCCATTAAGACTTGTGATTTGATATATAGATTGTCCCTTAAAAGACACCTAAATAACCTATTTTTAGAAAGAAACAATTTACACATCTGGCTTCGTACAGAGGTAAAGGAAAGGCTGCTGTTTACATTCATGCTAACATTGCATTTATGTGAATAACATAAATGCAGTTTTGTAGCATTGGAAAAAGTAAGCATCAGCCTTCCAATTCAAAAAACCTGCTCTGCCTGTTCCCTAAAATGGTTACCAAATGTGTGAAGTGATGACATCATTGGAGCTAGAGGCAGAGAGCTACATGGCTCTCTATAGTGCTAACTAGTTCTGTTTTCTCGCTTTGTTTAGAATTGTTTCACAAAAGTTATCAGAACCATGATTTAACATGTGGATTATTTTGATCAATACACATGTTAGGCTATGATTTTGATCATTTTGTTTACTTTAACATGTTGAAATTGTGTTGTAATCCAACCAATTTTCTCTTTGGCTAACCACAGTACAGTACACCTCTTCAAATACCTGGTGGTCTAGTGGTTATGTGTTGTCCTGGTGTAGCAAAGTTCTGGTCCAGTGCCAAAGTCCATGCTTTCTTGGTAATCCAAAAAAGTATGCTTCTCTTGTCGTCCTCTTTTTCCTTATGACCCCCCCCCCAATAGCCCATCAGACATCAAACAGTCCACTTTTTACACTGTGTCCCTATTACTGCCTGGGGTTGCAAATGAGCTTCCCAGTCTCACAAACAGAATTATCACACTTCAGATCATAATCTTGTACCTCATAGAGTAGTGCACATTTATACCGATACACTTCATTGACTGGTACTGTTAAATGATGCCTCCCAAATCACTGTCCAGTCTTCATTCATTTGTGTTACACTTCTGCTCCCACAGTAAACATCGGGCAGATTACGAGCGTTATGCATAATGAAGACAGTATGTACAGTCCCCCTGTTTTGATTTTTTCCCACCTCATTAACCAACACCCAGTTCTCCCTGGGGAGCCAAGAAAGAAGCACTGGGACACACTGGGAAAACTGCTGTTCATATCCTCATAAGGGCTGGACTTGCTGTGGATAATAACATTATTAGGCTGGGGAGGCATACTAATGCCTTGAGCGAATCCACCCGACCTCCAGCGTCAATCTACTGCTGTACCTGTGATCTGCAGAACCCTACGGGACAGTCCTCTGCAATTTTTCTCCAGTCCTTTTCTGTGCTCTTCTTCACAGTGCGAGTTGGATGGCTCACCACTCTTCTGAATCTTGAATGCTGTATACACAGTCCCCTCGATACTGTCACAACAAACCTCAACAGACCCCTCAGGGGTAATCTCCCTACACTGAATCCAGGCAACAGTTTAGGTGCTGCCCTGCCACTCCCAAGTATTTTCTGTTGCTGCTTGCTCTCATCCATGATCAGGTAGTGATCACAGTACTGGCAGCCCCACATCTCAGATCCCACAATGATCTCTTCAACTTTCCCTCCTCCTATCTTCCCCCTACCATGAATATAGCTGTACCCTGCAAGGATGGTCTCCTCAGTCCTCTTTGGCAATTGTTCATCACTCCTTCTCCCTACATCGAAAACTGGTGAGTACACCACCCTTCCACATCATGAATACAGTTAGTAAAGTCTCCCAGTTTTTTTCTCAGCTCAATAATAAACATGATCTTTCTAGCAAGTCATGCTGATAGCAATAGTGCACAATTGGAGAAAAGTGGCTTTTCTACCCTTATAAGGTCTAGACTACCTGTGATTAGCAACTATTAAATGTCGTGCATAATGATGTGTGCACCTGACATTTAATGTTGCCTAATCAAAGGTAGCCCAGGTCTTATAGGGATAGGAAAGCCCATTTTGCCCCTTGTGCCCTGCTGCTATCAGCCTAACTTATTGGAAAGATCATGTTTATTTATGATATGTCAAAAAAAAAAAACAGGGGACTGTACTAACGGAATGCATGATGTGGAAGGGTGGTGAGCTCACCAGTTTTTGATGTGGAGAGCAGGAATGAAGCATGAATACCAGAGGGGGACTGAGGAGTCCATTCCTGTACAGTACAGCTATATTCAGAGATGTGGGAAGGAGAGCAGATCATTGGGAGATCTGAGACATGGGGCTACCAGCACCATAATTGCTACCTGACCATGGATGAAAGCAGGCAGTGATAACAAATACTCAGTGGCACTGTGGAACCTAAATGGGTACCTGTATTCAGTGTAGGGAGATTACCTTGGTGGGTGGGGGGGGTTGTCAAGGTTTGTTGAGGCAGTATTGAGGAGACTGTGTAAACCAAATTCGGAAGAATGGTGAGCCAGACAACTAGCATTGTGGAGGATGGTATGGGTAAGGACTGCAAGACGATTGCTAAGGACTTTCCTGCCAGATTTTGCTGATCACAAGTAAGGAGGTAGACCAATGTTGGAGGTCAGGAGGTCTTGATAGAGGCATTAGTATGTCTCCCCTGCGTAATAATGTTGCTATCCATAGTAAGTCCTGCCCTTATGAGGGTATGAACAGTACTTTTCCTGGTGTGTTTCAGTACTTATTGCTTGGCTCTCCAGGAAGATGTGGTTGTTGGTCAATGAGGCCGAAAAAAATGGGGGACTGTACATACTGCCTTCATTGCGCAAAATGGTAGTGATCTGCCCAATGTTTAATGTGGTAGCAGAAGTGAAACACTGATGAAAGAGGACCAGAGAGTGATTTGGGAGGCATCACTTAACCGTGCCAGTCAATGAAATGTACCGGTATAGGTGTGCACTACTGTCTGAGGCACACAATTATGATCTGAAGTGATATTCTCTTTGAGAAACTAGGAAGCTCACATGCAGCCCCAGGCAGTACTAAGGACAGAGTGTGAATGGCAGACTGTTTGATGACTGGTGGGCTAGCTGCGGTGTGTGTGTGTGTGTGTGGGGGGTCATAAGGAAAAAGAAGACTATAAAAGAACCATATGTCTGGATTACCAACAAAGCATGATCATTGCCATCGGACCAGACCAGAACTTCACTACAACCATCGGGACATCACATAACCATTAGACCACCAGATAACTGAAGAGTTGTACTCTACTGCAATTTGCCAACAAGAAAGTCAGTTGGATTACAACACAATTTTGGCACATTAAAGTAAACAAAATGAACAAAATCATAGCTTAACATGTGTATTGATTAAATAATCCACATGTTAAGTCATGGTTTTGGTCATTTTGGTGAAAAAATTCTAAACAAAGGGGAGAAAAATAACTAGTTAGCAGTATAGAGAGCCATGTAGCTCTCTGCCTCTAGCTCCAATGATGTCATCACTTCACACATTTGGTAGCCATTTTAGGGAACAGGCAGAGCAGTTTTTTTTTAAATTGGAAGGCTGATGCTTACTTTTCAGATTCTACAAAACTATGTGTGTTATTCACATAAATGTGATGTTGGCATCAATGTAAACAGCAGTCTTTCCTTTAGCCCCTTATGAAGCTGAATCTTTGAATAGTTTGTTGGCAAAATGTTCTTTAGGTGTCCTTTAAGTTCAAATGTTGAGGGAGATATGGCTTGTTGGAGTTCAAATGTGGGGAAAAAAACTAAGTCAAAAATCTTTTTTCACATGAGGGCATTCTTTTTTGTATGAACAAAAAAAGCCTATGAAAAAGGATGCCTTCATTCAAAAAAAGAATGGGAAAAAAAAATCCAAATTCTTTTTGTATTAGGGCATTCTTTTTTCATATGAATGAAAAAAGCATATGAAAAAGCATGTCGTCTTATGAAGAAAGAATCGAGGGGGGGCAGACTAAGTTATTTTTTCATATGAAGGTATTCTTTTTTCATAAGACCAAAAAAAAGCACACGAAAAAGGATTACTTCATACAAAAAAAGAATAGGAAAAAAACTAAGTCCAAATTATTTTTTCGTATGAGGGCATTCTTCTTTCATATGAACAAAGAAAGCATATGAAAAAGAAAATCGGCTCATGAAAAAGGATTTTTTTAATATTAAAAAAATATATTTCTGGGTCATTTTTCCAGAAACTACGTGTAGAATCCACCTAATGGGGACCCAATGAACAAGATACATATTTTGTTGTGTGTGCAGGATGCCATTTTTGTGGGTTTAGAATGTTTTTTTAAATGGAAACAAGATTGCAGCCATACGAGAAAATATTTTTTCTTCACAAAAAAGGATTACCCCCATACAAAAAAGGATCCTTTTTCAGATGGACCAAATTCTTTTTTCATTCCATGCAGCCATCCAAATATGTACTGAGCGTACTGAGAACTGAAATTTCAAAATGTGTAATAACTTTGGAACGGGTTAATATTTTTTCACCAAACCAACAAAAACCAAAATTAAAAACCACCTGGGCACTAGGTAATGGCAAAAAAGCATAAAAAACAGCTATTTTGTAAAACTTTTTTCACTATCTGTATCTTAGAATCTGCACATCTGACCAGAAGGAGACTTGGCACATCAAGAGATCTGCCCCCCCCCCCCCGATCATGCATGCAAAATTTTGTGCAAATCTGTTGAACGGTTGCAAAGATATTAAAGTGTAAAGTTTGATGTTTAACATAGAAACCCCTGCTCAACCCGAACTATACTGGCACTACTGCACCACTATTATATAGGAGATGCCATGTCCCTGATGAAAATATAACTATTTTCCTGAAGTGCAGTTTGACCTTTTGTTATCATGAGAGTTGATAAGTAGTAAGAAAAACTCCTGCATCCTGATTGTTCAGTGGCCTCCTTCAACAGTGATGTTACCCCAGTACAAGCTCACTGTATGAAGGTGAGACCGAACTCATACTGTAGCTCAGTCACCTCCTTTGCCACTACGGACCTAGTGTGTGGATAAATGGACCTAGAGTGAGAATAACACTGATATTCTCACTCTGGATCCCCAGAGTGACAAAAATATCACGGATATATGCTACTTTCAAAGAGATTCACCAAGTTAAATAAATTTGCATTTGCATTTGATATATCGGTGTCTTAGCTCAGGAGAATTATGTCTATGTGCAGATGTCTAAAAATATTCAAAGAACTGAACTGTAATATCGCTCTTAAATTTAGTTTTACCGGGTCCCAAGGACTTTCTGGTCTGAAGAGCCACCCGTGCTCCACCCCCCGCTCAACAAAGTTGTGACGATCCTAGGAAACGCAGGGATCGCTCTTTTATAGTCTATGGGTGGCAATCCAATCATTTTTTTTATATTGCTGCTGGTCATTTGGTGATGAATCCAAATTGCACTGGTTGACTAACAAGGCTCTTGTTGGTCAGCAGTGCTATCACATCAAGCCATTATCAAAAATTATGAAAAGTATACCACTATAAGACTAAGTGGGCGCATCCCTGCCACCTCCCTGAGGACATGTCACAGCACACGCTGTGACAGGGGAGTGGGCGTGGTGGCTCTTCAGACAGAAGAATCGCCCGGGACCTGGTAAAACAAAATTATGAGTGATATTACAATCTAACTTTGAATATTTTTGGACATCTGCACATCAACATAATTCCCCTGAAGTAAGGCGCCGATATATCATCTGCACACTGAGGCTAGCAAATCTCTTTAATCCTCAAAGGCGTGGCACAAATCTCTCTATGTATTTATATTTATTTAAGGGGATGCACAGCAGTAATGTGATCAGGTCTACCAATCACAATACAGGATTTTCCCAAACCATTTGACACAGACAGGCAGAGATACATAGAGGATAGATAGATAGATAGAGACAGACAGGCATTGTAGATAGAGAGAGATACTGTTTGTAGATAGACAGGCGTATGCACACACACACACACACACACACACACACACACACCACACACACACAGAGGTAGGTGGCTGGGTAAATAAGCAGAAAGGCAGACCTGCAGATGGATACTGTACTTAAAAAGACATAGATACACTGTATAAATAAGTGGAACTTTATATGTAGATGAAACAGAAGTTTGCTTGATTTATAAAGAGATGACTTTTCATGCTGTTCCTGCTGCAATAAATAGGACTGAATTCTATACAACTAATTGCATTCACAAATGTCTGCCGTCATCTCAAGACATGCTGCTGAACATGGCAAACCTTACAGATGAGGCGGCCCGCACGGCGCAGGCGGTTAGTTCCGCTTTGCGGCGCGGCGACCGGGTTGGAAGCGGACCCGGGTCGCTGGAGGGCGGCTGGGGAGTAAGATTGAGCATCCTATGGGCAGCTCTCCTACTCCGGGGAGGTGGGTAGTGTTTGAGTGGGAACCCCTGGTGGAGACCAGGAGTTCCACACAGCCGACACTCAGTGTGATTGGAGGCGGGCGTGACGCCAGCCATTAGCCACTCCCCGCCTCCCCAGGAGAAAACTGAAAATGAGGAGGAGCCCACCGCCACGGATGAAGTCGCCGTGGCTTCAATAGCTTCCAGGCCGGGTCCCTGACCTAAGTACAGTGCCACGTATAGGGGCTGGTGTCTCGGGCCCCACTGTGGGGGTAAGCCATGGGTATCAGGGGCAGCGGCTGATTTGGAAGCAGAAGCCGGGCAAGCCCGTGACCGGGCAGATGGATACAAGGCGGTGGGCGGCTCCAGGAAGGAGGAAAAAATGTAAATGAAAAAAAAAAAAAAACCTTACAGATGGAGTTGTTTACGTCTGAGCACTGGAAGTGCAGATGGGAGGATGAGTGCTGCACACGTGTCATAACCATGTTATAATCGCTCTCCGGATTGAGGGTTTGGTGTACGCAGCTCAGCAGCAGCCCCTCACCATGAATAGTTCAACAGCTGCATGGTACAGTGTTCCATGAAATCTGGAAAGCCAAGGTTTGAATCCCACCAGAGCCAGTGACTCACTGTGTAGCCATAGTCAAGAGGTGCTGTTCGGTGCTTCTAGTCATGTACCATATATAAACTAAAGGTTTTCAGCACTCAGTCCTGTTTTGTAAGACACACAATACATACACAGGCACCAACACATAGAATACATACACACATGCGCGCGCGCACACACACGCACACAGTATGTACACACAGATGCATGTCTTACACAGACACAGAAATAAAAACAGGTACACACGAACATGTAAACAGAGCAAAACTCAGACAAACACAGATGCAGAAACACAGAGACACACAGATACAGAAGCACTCACAAACACACATGCGTACACACATGCACACACACTCTCACACATCTGCACACATATGTTTTCAGATAAACAGCTAGTAAAACATTATTCCATACGTTGACACATCCTTGCCATTTGGATGACTGGCTGTTCACCACTGACACAGTCTGTAATGTTTTTATTATTTATTTAATTTTGTGACCCCCCAACCCCCCTCACAGTTCAGTTGATACCCATCTGCCCCATTGTATTGATGTTGCCAGCACCTACCTTGGCCACAAGAGGGGAGGCTGCATAGCCTCTGCCAAGATCAGTACATGTTTAAAGTTTTAATTCATTATTTTTTTTTAATTCTTTGTCCAAGATAGTCCAACAGAGTGGCAGCATCTCATTAACAGTGGAGTCCTTCTTCTACTCAATATTGCAGCTTGGATGGTCTGAAGCACTGGGTGGTCCTGTGGCTACCTTGTGACCTGCACCGTGTATCCTTCATTGTTAGGAAGGAAAGTATGGCCAGTGGCCACTGTGGTGGATGCCAGCCTGCCACAGGGGTACACTCCCCAGGACTGAGCACTGAGTGGACAGCAACTGAGGACATAAAAACACTTGACTAACAAAAAAAAAAAAAGAAAGACCTGAGGCCTGATATTCAAAAGTTTATATGGGTGCAAATGGGTGCTTGCCCTCACAAACTGGGATTTGCACCAGAGTGCGATACTCAAAAGGATTAGTTGCATGGATAAACAGGGTTAGCACCTGAGCAAAAAATATTATACATGGGCAGACAAAGGGAGGGGCAGGGACAGTGTGCTGTGCAAAAAGGGGTAACATGGTTCTTTTGCACAGTGCAAATATCGCTGAAGAAAAACCCCGACTTACTCAAGACAACCCTAGTGGCTGCCGGAGTTACTGCAGCCAACAAGCACATTGGCCAGTGGAGGAGCATACCTACCCCAGTGGTCCATGATCCCCCCTTCCAATCGCCATCCCAGTATCGATTTATTTAAGGCCTAGTGGTCTCCCCCCACAATGAATGCCAGTTTGTACAATAATATAATAATCTCTAGTGCCTAGCAGCCCCCCCCGGTACCTGATGCCTGGTCCCATAAAATAAATAGGTTCCCTGGTGGTCAGTGGCCCCCCCATACCTGATCCCCAGCACCAGTAATATACACTGGTTGGGCCTGTGTATGACTATAGACTCCCTGGCATCCAGTGGTCCCCCCTGGTCCTGGATCCCCGGTCGTGTTCCAAATAAATACACAGTGCACACTCACACTATACAAAGGTGAAGTGCACATAGCACAACACTCTATTCCGTGGTGTTCACTGGACCCCCTCACCTTCTGATTGCCATTCCCCAGTTTACACACAGTTGTCCCTGGCATCTATCGGCACCCCTCCACAATGGCACTGACCGCCCACCCTGCCAACCCCCATTACCTGACGCGCGGGTGCCGCAGGAGCCCATACAGTGACCGCCACAGCCCACCTCACACTTCCTTGCTAGCCACATTATTCACATCCAGAGAGTACACGTCCTAAGTAATGTACAGGATGTGCATCCTCTGTACAGTACAGAGGGCGCGCACCCCGTATATTGCATAGGATGTGCGCTCTGTGGATGTGCATAAGGTGCCTGGTCAAGGAGGTGTGAGGAGGGCTGTGCCAGTCACTGTATGGGATCCTGTGGCACCTGCGCTTCAGGAAAGGGGGGGTTGGCAGGGGAGGTGGTCAGTGCCACAGTGAGGTTGCTAGATGCCAGGGATTGAGATGTGAACTGGGGAACGGTGATTGGAGGGTGGGGGGGGGGGGTTCCTCCGGACACCATAGAATAGTGTCTTGTGTTACATGCACTACACCTTTGTCTTGCGTGAGTATGCACTGTCTACTCATTTAGAATGTGGCCGGGGATCCAGGACTTGGGGGGAACACTGGATGCCAGAGAGTCCGTAGCCATTTGTGTACCCTTTGATCAAGAATCGGTGGTGGGGAGCCACTGGCCACCAGGAAGACTGTTTATTGTCGGGGCTGGGGATCGGGTACCGGGGGGACTGTTAGGCACCAGGGAATATTATATTAGTATACGGGATGGCGATCAGACAGTGTGGGGACCACTAGGCACCAAGGCATAGCTTACTTCTACGTCAGGCTGACAATCTGTGGGGGGGGGGGCCCACTGGGCACCAGGGATGTCATTCATTTCTGTCATGCTGATGATTGGGGGAACACCAGGCACAAGGGATGCTATTTGGGTATGCTGGCACGGTGATTGGGGGGGGCACGAAATGTCAGAGAGATCCTGCTTTTGATGGATCTGGGCTCTTGGGGTGGTTGGCAGATCTGCCCAAACCTAATGCCACTACCTATTTAAATGAGCCCATAATGGGCATGCAAATTGCCCCTTAGCACTTTGTATGCCCAATGGGCTTATTTGCATGGGTCCCGCTGAATATCGTGCTTAGCACTCTGGCGCTGTTGGGTCTTGTGGCGCTATTCCCCTGCACTGCAGGAATCCACGTCTGAGCGGTGCTACTTGACTTAGAGCTGTGCCAGTGGTCCTCTATGGTCTCTCTTGGGGTTAGTGTCTCCAAATGTTTAGGGAGCAGTCAGATAGCGCCGGTGCTCTATCAGTCTGAATCTAGCATTCTAAGACTCCTAGGCAAGGGCAAAACACAGTGCAAACCTTTGTGCTCTGTTTTGCCTGTGTTTTTGAATAGCGGGTCCCTGGTAGGGGTTTGTGATTCACTGTGGTGATTGTCTTGTGACAGATAATAATTGCATTGTTTTTGTTTTGATTGATTTTAAATCATACGAATACCCTACTTTTTGCAAAATGTGCCGTGGAAGCTTTATCATGTACCTGGACAACCATCAGAGATGGGGGCAGCGTGGCCAGCAGCCAACTGGAACGGACACAGAAGATGGGAGCTCCTGCTGTTGTGCTTTCTGCAGTTTAAAATAGCTTTAAAGTTTTTTTTTTTTTCAGTTGAGAAGTTAAACAGAGAGACAGAGCTCACTGAACCGAATAAGAAGATATCAAATTTGTTATATTTATTTATTTATTTATTTTTATATTTAAAAGAAGATGGGCCGACCTAGTATAGCCACTCCACCAGACAGTGGGAAGATGAAGCAGCAGAAGCTGCCTGAACAGGCTGGGGTGGGTGGATCAACATCTGAGAGTGGAGGGGGCAGCGAGCCTTATAATGTGGCCCTGTTGAGAGCGATTCGCGATCTAGACGAAAACATAGAACAACTGGGCTCTTGTTTTGAAAATACGGAGGGGAAACTCTAAACTGGGGTGAATGAAGCTAGAGCAGCCACTGATTCAGCAGACCAGACAGCAGTAACTGCGATGGGGATTGTAGCAGAAAATAAATTACTCGGACTGTGACTCAAGCACCTTGAAAATGGTGCTCGTAGGAACAATGCGCGACTCCCGGGCACTCCTGAGGGGGCTGAAGGAACCAAGCTGCATGGTTTCCTTTTGCAGCTTTTTAACCATCTTCTGGGACTGGATCTACAAGGACTGCCAATGACAGCGTATCGTGTCAACCCCCAACACAAGCCATCAAACTCGGAACAGTAAAGGAATAATGCCCTCCAGGGTGGGTGTTATGCTGGGATAACATCCCACCTCGGGTGGTTGGGCCCAAGGCCACTGGCCGAGGGCGTCCAACACCCAAGAAGGGATGTTATCCCAGCATAACACCCACCCTGGAGGCATTATTCCTTATTATACAATGGCTCGTTGTTTTATAAAGAAAAAAATAATTTTAAAGAATTTTATTTAGTGTTTTAAAATATTTTTTTAAGAAAAGATGCAGGCAATGATCAATGTGCTCAATGATATCAGCAGGGATGTTATGCCAGGATAACATCCCTGCTGTGATGGCCAACTGACCAATCAGGAGCCAGGATTCTTTCTTGCCATTGTATAATCCCACACAATCCTCACTGTGACACCAGGGCAGCAGATCAGAGATGACAACTTCTCTGAAGCCAAGAAGAAGGGCCAGCAGCAGTTACTTGATGGGACTCTTTGCCATGTGTACCCAGACCTTAGCTTTGCTACAAGGTGAAGGCATAAAAGGTTCTAGGTGGTAAGATCAGGCCTCCGTGCTTTAGGAGTGATGCACTCCTCACAGTTTCCTGCCCGCTTGTGTATAGTGTAAGCAGGCAAAACTTACCTATATTCTGTCCTTGCTGAAGCTGGGAAAAGACTGGAGATAATTAAGAGAGATTTTGTGCAAAAAGATCAGGGGATATATCTGAAAGTGAGGGGGAAGTATGAGAAGTATGCTTAACTGCAGAATATGCTGTTTCCTTAGATTTGAGTAATACAACATATTTTTGATGCAAGTTAATATTGTGCTTGATGGTTTCACAGGGCAGTGGGGGAGTTGATGTTTTAAATTTTTGGCAGCTGTGTAATAGATGTTGTAGATTCCAGGCTAAAATCCTTCTGAATGTGCTTAGTTTTGTTCTGCTTGGTGTGTGGTCTGAGGCTTATGAGGGGAGCCGATGAGTGCGCTATATGAGTGCGGGGGCTGGTTCTGCAGCACGGAGCATAACATTAGACATCCTTATGCCTGTCTGAGCCTATTATACATTGAATTGAGAATCTTGTTGTCGCTTACAAAGATATTGTATTTATACTATTGTAGGTAAACCTCGAAAGAGCTTCAGATTCAGTTTTTTTTTTTTATCATCTTTCTATTTTCTCTCCTGCAGCCACTGACCTGCCTTGTATCTCCAGCTGCCGCTCCACATCCCCCGACGACCATGGAGGTGCATCTGCCCTTGGCCAGCTGGCATATGCAGCTGTAACTGCGAGAGGGAGCCCCCCCCTCGGTCCCTGCACCAGGCCAGGATCCAGTACCGGCCCACGGTGTCTGCGCCAATGAGCCCCGCTGGGTTCAGGAAGTGCAGCCATCAATCAGCCGTGGACAGTGCTGCCATCTTTCCTCCGATTTTGGCCCCAGGAGTGCAGATGTGCAATGAGGTCTAGCACTAATGTGGTGACGTCCACTGCACTCCTCCCTCAGCTGGACCGTCTCTAGCAGTGCCTCCAGGCATCCCCAGGGGCCACTGCAGAGCGGTGAAGACCCACATCCCTCCCCAGGATAGGAGAGCAGTCCTCTGGGTGCTCTATCTTATCCTCCCCTGACAACCCGGGCTCGCATCTGAACCTGGGTCGCCAGTGCGATGCAAGGTGTGCCGTCCAGCACCTCAACCCTCAACACCACCGGGCCGACTAGATTCCTTATGTTAAAGCTGTCTGTAGTTCTGAGTCATGTTATGAACCGCCTTTACAGAAACATGTTTAACAAAACTTGTACCATCTCTCTATGACTTTCATTGATACAGCAGTTGGTGCAGAGTCGAGTCCTTAATTTTCTCTAGCTCATATTTTTTTGTATGTCGGCACTTTACTGGGTCTCACTGCATCACATGAGTGACGTTCTAAAATGCAACAGGTAGGGCATGAACTTTTTGAACTCTTTATTGGACTGATGGCCCTGTTATTGCTGCAGTGGCTAATTATGGACTTTATTTAGTTAACTGTAAATATTACATAATCTTGTATGACCCTTTAGGAGGTAACAACAGAGGACAAGTCGTATCACACTGTTTATATGATGTGGTACACAGTTTATGTACTTGAAACCAAGTTTGTTTTCATATCTACTATGTATGTTTGAAAAAGCAATAAAAAATACTAAACAACCATCAGAGATGATCAGAAGACACCTCAATGTAACATCTAAAAGACAGCAGCACCTCAGGCAATGCAGCCCTCTCCCTACTCCCCATGTGGCATGGCAGGCAGCACCGTGTATACGAACATACAAAACTGCCAGCAGATACAGGCCTTTCGGTCTATCTAGTCTGCTCGAGTGTGCAGCACGCTGTTTATTAAACTGCAGCTTCCCCCCATTGCACTCCCTTCTGAATTAGTGCCCCCCCACCTCCAACTTCTTTCCCGCCATCTTCTCCAAAGTTTTGACCCTCCCTTTGGCCCGATCCCACCCTCTCTTGAAGCTGTTTACTGTCCGCAGTGATACCAATGCTTCTGGCAACACATTCCAACCTGCCACATCCTCTCTGTGAAATAGTGCCTTCTCATCTCCCTCTTGAACCTTCCTGCCTTCAATTTCAGGCTGTGTCCCCTGGTGTCCTTTCCTCTTTTAGCTGAAACAAACCCTCAGAATTAACTCTATTTTTGCCCTTTAGGTACTTGAATGTTTCAATCATATCTCCTATATCCCTTCTATCCTCAAGGGTGTAAATGTTGAGCTCCCTCAATCTCTCCTCATATGTTTTGTCCCCCATCCCCAGGATCATCTTCATCCTACACTGGACCCCCTCCAGTAATTTGATGTCCCTTTTCAAATAGGGGCACCAAAAATGCACAAAGTATTCCAAGTGCGGCCAAGTTCCAGGTACCTGTACAGGGGCATAATGACTTCCTCCCTCCTAGAGGCAATTCCCTTGGTGATGCACGGGGGTGTAGGCAGGCATACTCACTGTACACATTTGTGTACAGTTTTGTTGAGTGCCTGTCACAAACCATATGCATTTCTGTTAACATTTGCATTCTAATCTGTAGTATTTGGAGTAGTATAGGCCACTGAGGAGCATTTCTGTTTAAACTTCTGTTGTTTGGGAGACAGATACCTGTATAACCTATTTAGAGATTAGAGAAATCATCTGACAGCAATTCAACTTGTTTGGAAGGGGGTACCATTTGGAGAGAATGTGTACATTTTTTAAAGGGGGGTGTAACTGGTGGAGATTGTGCGTACAAAATGGAAATTTCCGGCTACACCCCTGGTGATGCATCCCAGTATTCTGTTCACCTTCGCAACTGCCTTTCTGCATTGTGCCGAGTATTTCATGTACCCTGTCACCAGCACTCCCAGATCTTTCTCCTCGGACAAAGTGGTTAATTGCGTTCTCTGGGATTTTTGCTCCTAAGTGCAAGACCTTGTATTTTTAACATTGAAACGTAGCTGCCATGTATCTGACCAGTGCTCAAGTGTCACCAAATCCTCTTGTAGTACCTTACCCCCTTCCTCACTACCCACCTCAGCCAGATCTTCGTGTCAACCGCAAAGAGGTCAATCTTGCTCCTTATCCCGTTTGATATGTCGGCTATGAATATGTTAAAAAGTACTGATCCTAGCACCGCCCTCTGTGGGACCCCGCTGGCTACAGTCCTGGGTGCCGAGAGCTCTTCTTCAACCATCGCCCTCTGCTGCCTGCCCTGCAATCAGCTCTTAATTCACCCAACCAGTTTCCTCCCTGCTCCCAGGCTATTAAACTTGCTGGTGAGCCTTCCGAGGGGCACCAAGTCAAACGCCTTGCTGAAGTCCAGGTGAAGGACATCCACTGCAGGGCCCCTATCCAGTGATCTCATCAGCCAGTCAAAAAAGTCAACAAGGTTGGTCTGACATGATCTGCCAGATACAAACCCATGTTGACTGTCATCCTGTAGACCGTTCTCCTCCAGGAAACTCACCAGCCTTTCTTTAAGGATAGTCTCCATTAGCTTTCTCACAGTGGCTGTAAGGCTCACGGTCTGTAGTTCCCAGGTTCATCCCTGGACCCACTCTTATGGATTGGCACCACATGTGCCAGCCTCCTATCCCTGGGCATGCATCCAGTATTCAGGGAAGTGTTGAACAAATCCACCAGTGGTCCAGCCAGGACCCCTGCCAACTCCTTGAGCACCCTAGGATGTACTCCGTCCGGACCAGGTGCCTTATACACCCTTAGGGACCTTAGGCCCTCCAACATCCTTTCGGCTGGGATCTCCACATCTGTTACATCCTCTCCCCTGATCCCTCCACCCTTCCCCTGAGGTATAGACCCATCCCTCTCCCCACCCCCCCTCCCCTCTGAGGTATAGACCCATCCTCTCTCCCCACCCCCTCCACCTCTTCCCTGAGGTATAGACCCATCCCTCTCCCCGACCCCTCCACCCTTCCCCTGAGGTATAGAGACCCATCCCTCTCCCTGATCCCCTCCACCCTTCCCCTGAGGTATAGACCCATCCCTCTCCACCCCCTCCACCCCTTCCCTGAGGTATAGACCCATCCCTCTCCCGACCCCTCCACCCTTCCCTGAGGGATAGACCCATCCCTCCCTCCGACCCTCCACCCTTCCCTGAGGTATAGACCCATCCCTCTCCCCGACCCCTCCACCCTTCCCCTGAGGTATAGACCCATCCCTCCCCGGACCCTCCACCCTTCCCCTGAGGTATAGACCCATCCTCTCCCCGACCCTCCACCCTTCCCCTGAGGTATAGACCCATCCCTCCCTGATCCCCCTCCACCCTTCCCTGAGGTATAGACCCATCCTCTCCCCGACCCTCCACCTTCCCCTGAGGTATAGACCCATCCTCTCCCCCGACCCTCCACCCTTCCCCTGAGGTATAGACCCATCCCTCTCCCCGACCCTCCACCCTTCCCCTGAGGTATAGACCCATCCCTCTCCTCGACCCTCCACCCTTCCCCTGAGGTATAGACCCATCCCTCCCCGACCCTCCACCCTTCCCCTGAGGTATAGACCCATCCTCTCCCCGACCCCTCCACCCTTCCCCTGAGGTATAGACCCATCCCTCTCCCCGACCCTCCACCCTTCCCTGAGGTATAGACCCATCCCTCCCCCGACCCCTCCACCCTTCCCTGAGGTATAGACCCATCCCTCCCCGATCCCCTCCACCCTTCCCTGAGGTATAGACCCATCCTCTCCCCCGACCCCTCCACCCTTCCCTGAGGTATAGACCCATCCCTCTCCCGACCCTCCACCCTTCCCTGAGGTATAGACCCATCCTCTCCCCCACCCCTCCACCCTTCCCTGAGGTATAGACCCATCCCTCCCCCGACCCTCCACCCTTCCCTGAGGTATAGACCCATCCCTCTCCCCCGACCCCCTCCACCCTTCCCTGAGGTATAGACCCATCCTCTCCCGACCCCTCCACCCTTCCCTGAGGTATAGACCCATCCCTCCCCATCCCCTCCACCTTCCCTGAGGTATAGACCCATCCTCTCCCTGATCCCCTCCACCCTTCCCTGAGGTATAGACCCATCCTCTCCCTCCCCCTCCACCCTTCCCTGAGGTATAGACCCATCCTCTCCCCGACCCCTCCACCTTCCCTGAGGTATAGACCCATCCTCTCCCGACCCTCCACCCTTCCCTGAGGTATAGACCCATCCCTCCCCCGACCCCTCCACCCTTCCCCTGAGGTATAGACCCATCCCCTCCCCTGACCCTCCTCCACCCTTCCCCTGAGGTATAGACCCATCCCTCCCCTGATCCCCTCCAACTCTTCCCTGAGGTATAGACCCATCCTCTCCCCGACCCCTCCACCCCTTCCCCTGAGGTATAGACCCATCCCTCTCCCCACCCTCCACCTCTTCCTGAGGTATAGACCCATCCTCTCCCCGACCCTCCACCCCCTTCCCCTGAGGTATAGACCCATCCCATCCCCCCTCACCTTCCCTGAGGTATAGACCCATCCCTCTCCCGACCCCTCCACCCTTCCCTGAGGTATAGACCCATCCCTCCCCGACCCTCCACCCTTCCCTGAGGTATAGACCCATCCTCTCCCCGACCCCTCCACCCTTCCCTGAGGTATAGACCCATCCCTCCCCCGACCCCTCCACCCTTCCCCTGAGGTATAGACCCATCCTCTCCCCACCCCTCCACCCTTCCCTGAGGTATAGACCCATCCCTCTCCCCGACCCCTCCACCTCTTCCCTGAGGTATAGACCCATCCCTCCCCGACCCTCCACCCTTCCCTGAGGTATAGACCCATCCTCTCCCCGACCCCTCCACCTTCCCCTGAGGTATAGACCCATCCTCTCCCCTGATCCCCTCCACCTTCCCCTGAGGTATAGACCATCCTCTCCCTGGTAACACTGGGAGCAGAAGTACTGCTAGTACTTCCCGCCTGCTCTGCCACCCTCCCTCCCTTCCTAATCCTTACAATCTGGTCCTTGCACTTTCTCCGCTCTCCTATATACCCAAAGGAATCCTTTTCCTCTTCACTGATCCTCTGTACCAGCCTTAGTTCTTTAGAAGCCTTGGCTGCCCTAACTACTTTGTTCACCTCGCTGGATTTCTTCACATGTTCCTCCCTGTCCTCATCCCGCTAGGAAGGATTTCTTATACTTCCTAAAGGCCATTCTCTTTCCCCTCACCTTTTCTACCACCTCTTCATTCAGCCAGCTTTGTTTCTTTTTCCTGATCTTTTTTCTTTGGCACTTGGTGCAAGAGCTAGTGGCCCCTGCCAGACCCCTGTTTATGATGTTCCAGTTCTACTCTGTATCCATGTCTGGGTTGATGTTGTCTAGGTACCCTTTCAAAATTATTCCCATCCTGCCAAAGTCTGCCCTCTTAAAATCCACCACTCTTGTTTTTGTATTGGCTACCTCCTTCCCCAGATTGAGGGAGAACCACACTGTGCAGTAGTCACTTCCTGCTAGGGGGTCCTCCACCTCTATGTCTTGGACTATTCAGTTCGTAAGTACCAGGTCCAGAATTTCCAGTTGGCTCTGTCACTTTCTGTGTGAGGAAACCGTCCTAGAAGGCCTCCAGGAGGGCCTGCTCTCTGACGCTTGAGGTGGCTGGAGTGTTCCAATCCACCCCCAGCAGATTGAAGTCCCCGACCACCACTGTGTTGCCCTTACTGCTAAGCCTCTTAATTTGGTCCCCCAGTTCCCTGTCCATTTCCACACTTTGCGAGGGGAAGCCTATGTACCACCCCCAATCTCACCTTCCCACCCTTTGAGTTCTGTAGGTGAATCTATAAGGCTTTGGCTTTGCCCTCCTCACCTTCCTCCCTGTTGCACAATATCCACTCTTTAACTTATATAGCTGCCCTTCCCCCTTTGTCCCTGTTCCTACAGTACAGTTTGTACCCAGGGATCGCTAGATCCCAGTCCTGGTACTGGGTGGCCCATGTTGCAGTTATGACGGCTATGTACACCTCCCCTTCTGCCATCAAAGCCTTCAGTTCTATTGTCTTATTGCCAAGGCTTCTTGTATTTAATGAGACCACCCTCCACTGTGAATTATTCCCCTGCTTGCCTATACCATCTCCCCTAACCCCTATCCTTTTTGCCTTTTGCTTCCTCTCTTCCTGCCTATCTGTGGGGGTGTGGTGGAGCCTGATGGTCTCCCCTTTCCTGGTGATACTGTTTCTGCCCACACCCTTGCCCCCTCACCACGCTAAAATTACACTTTTCTGCAATGAACTCCACCAGCTTTTTTCTTTTAGAGCCCCTGAGCCTTCCCTACTCAGGTGCAGCCTATCCAGTGCATACAGGTCTTGGTTCTCCCATGTGCTGCCCCATCCCCCTACCAGTCCGTATCCCAATCCCTCACACCATGTCCCCAGCCATTTATTGAACTCTGAGAGTCTTAGTTTCCTGGCCATGCTAGTCCTTGGTACCGGGAGAATCTCAGAGAATGCCACTGTCCTTCCCTCCCTACTGGACAACCTTCCTACATCCTTGAATCTCTCCTGCACCTCTTCCAATCTATTTCCTTCCAGATCATTAGTACCCAGGTGCACCACGATATGAGGATCTGCCCTAGCCTCCCCACACACCCCTTAATATACTGCCCCACTTTCCCTGCTGTCATGCGCGGCAGACACTCCACCCATATGTGGCTCTTCCTGGTTCCTCTGCCTCCCCATCTTACACCTTTTAATATTTAATCTCACAGGATGAAGACCTTCCCCACTTTATCCTGCTCTCCTCCCTATCGCAACCCATTACTCAGCACACATTCTTGGTCCCCTACCCCTGATTCCATCCCCGAGGGCCCCTTTGCCCCACTTGATCTCTGTTGTACCCTTGCTCTAGACCCCCCTCGCTCCCCCGTGCTGCTGCCCATGTTAGCTGTGCCCTTGCCGCTAACATTCCTTACCTGCACTCTCCCCACTTCCCAATTCATTCACCTTTGCTCTGTATTAGCCCCCTCCCTACCTCTGTCCACTGGTGCCTCCCCTGCTCGTATCCCTTCCCCTACAATCAACCTCTCCCTCTTAGTACTCCTTCCCTGACGCCGCCCCCCACCTTGCCATACTCTTCTGGTGTTCCCCATACCCCCGAGTCTCCTGCCCTTCTTCTGCCACCCCTCCTTCACTACCACTGTGACCCTCACCTGAATTGACCATGCTTCTAGCCTCTCTACTAGCTCCCCCACCAACGCTACTATCCTGTTCCCTTGCTTTCCTTGCAACTGGCCCTCCCCACTCTTGCTGCCCCAGGCTTGCTAGCACTGAGAACCTGTTGTTATCTTCCCTCCCTTTATCCTGAGTGTCCCCATTCCCCCCCTCCCGGTGACCTCAAACCATGTTCTGCTCCCGTTCCCTTCCTTCTCCTTTTCTTGACCTCCCTCCATCCTTTGGCCTCGGGTCTCAGCTGCTCCTTAGTGGTACTATGATTTGCCCTCTGATACCTCTCCCTTTGCATTCCCCCTTGTTCGTCTTTTGCATCTACTGTACTGGTCCTCCTTCTGTCCCTTTGCCCCTGCTGTTCCCCTCCCCAGCTCTACCCTCTCCACCTGCTCAGCTCCCTTCTCAGTCTGTCAACCTCCTCCCTAAGTTGTCCCATCTGTGTACACACCATACAGCTCCCAATCCTCCAAGCAGTCCCCAAGAAGATGGCCACCCCACAGCCATTGCAGCTTACTACCAGTCCTGGCTCCCCTTCTGGCCTGCCTCTGCCACCCATTCCCACCCCCTTACCCTTCTCCAAGCCTGCTGCTCGATCCATCCCCTATGTCTCTCCATTTTTCTTATTTTCCCAAACTGGTTCAGTTGCACCAGAACAGTCACTTACCTTTGTTATCCTATAGGAACATAAGAATGTGATGGCAGAAAAGGACCTCCAGGCCCATCTAGTCTGCCCATTTTGCCTATTCTGTAGGCCTTTACTTCAGTAGGAACATAGGAATGTGACATAGGAATCCTATGCCTCCACCTGACTCCTGGGAACTTGTATATCCTGCCCAAAGAGGCCAGCAGTCCTCCCTATGGATGCCCTGCAGATGCCAGCTAGTCAGACGCCACACTCCCGCTTCATGGCACTCACGGTTCGGGGTCGTTCATGTGAGGGGTCACTTGGCCCCCTATAAATTGACTCCGGCCTCCATACTGGGCAGGCTGAGTCACGTGACCCTCCATTTCTCCTCCTCCTCCTCCTCCTCTGCAGTCCCTCCCTCTCTTGGCATCCTCCCACCTCCCAGTCCAATTGCACAACCACAAAAGTTAAGTTTACATCCCTCAGTTCACCACATTGCCCCCACAGTAATCACAGTAAAGAAAAAAAGAAATCAGTACTGCCCTGCACAGAACGTCCTTCCCGCTCGGCGACGGACCACCAAGAGGACGAACTACAACAATGGCAACCTTTAAATTACTTGACTCCAACCACCCTTCTGATCGGGCCGAATCACATGACCCTCCATTCCTTCTCTGCAGTACCTGCCTCACCTTCCTCCCTCCTCACAGTCCTGCTGCACAGCCACAAAAGTTAAGTTGTTGCCAGCCCAGTGGTGCTGAGGGCTGAGGCACTGGATGCCTTACCTCGTGGCATGCCGGCAACCCGGTTTCGAGAGCGAGCCCAGGCCATCGGAGGTCAGCAACGGGGGGGGGCAGAGCTGGATGGAGCTGCCGCTAGACAAGCTCTCCTCTCCAGGGAGGTGTATGGGCTATCTCTGGCTGATGGCTGCCACCTGGTGAAGGCTGGGGACAGCACGGGCCAAGGAGGAGCCAGGCACTAGGCCAATGGGGTGGGAGGAAAGGGGCTGTTATAGGGGCCGTAGGACTAATGCGTGACTCCACACGTACCCACTCCTGGGGCCTCTGGGCATAAAAGGAGGAGAAAATCTCCACCGGCGGCAGGATGGTGACCGACTCCCCACAGGCTCCGCTCCCGGGCTGGGTGTAAGGTAAGCCCCGGTTATTCCGGGGCACGGGGCTGGGAGGGGGGTCGGTCTGATGGAGGCTGTCCAGGGACAAGGTGCAAAAAGTATTAAAAGATAAAATAAAAAGTTAAGTTGCAGCCCTCAGTTCACCACAATACCCCCCAACTTCTCCCCATTAACTTCATCGTGTTCCCTCTTGGGTATGAACCCGTGTCTGTTAGCTTTGAGCCTTCAACTTTGGCTCTGGTCAGTAAATATGGCCACCACAATCATATTTTGGTTCTTTATAGGTTTTTATAAATGAATGAAGTCTTCGTCCTTCCTTTCCGGGACTCTGGCAGCCTATCATCCCCTTCAACAGAGGACTACGAGGACCTCTCCAAGTGGTGAAGGGCCCGTCTCTACCAATCTACCATATTCAGATGTCTGTTAGTGTTTTTGTAAACATAATAGATTTTGTTGGCAGAAAAAGACTGCAAAGCCATTTGTGTTGGAACCTTAGGGCCGGGAAGGGGTGAGCCCCTACATTATTTTACACTTGTACCTTCAAGTCTTCAAGCACGTACTGCCAATTCAAAATTCAGTCCCCCATTATAAGCGCTAGGTGCCCTTCAAAAAGTTATCCACCCCTTCCACACTTTTTTCAAGGCCCATCAGTCTGCCCTAGCCCTACCTACCTTATGTAATGGCAAGGAGCCCAACACAGCCTTCAACTTCCCCCGCGCTTTCCGGGTGATTCTTCCTTTTAATGATACCCACATGTCTGTCCCATGCATGCTTGAATCCCATCGCTGTCTCTGCCCCCACCACCATCATACCATGCACCTTCTGTTCCATCTGTACTCTACACTTTCCACAAAGAAATGATTCCTTACCGTCCTCGTGAAACTTCTCCCCATTAACTTCATTGTGTTCCCTCTTGTAATCACGTTTGTGCTCAACTTAAAATGTTCCCCACACTAACATACTAAAATGCCAGCAGAATAGGCCTAATGGTCTTTCGTGTCTGCTCATTTGGTCAGCCCCCACCCTCGGAGTTGACCTTGCTGCCCCCCTCGCCCTCTCTGGCTTCTCCCTTCCCAGTTCCGGATATTCTCGCTGCACTGGATTTTGCTTCCAGAACCTTCCCTGTATCTGTCCCACCAGCTTTGAACCCTCCACTGTCTCTGCCTCCACCAGCCCCTGGGCAGCAATTCCATGGCTCCACCACCCTCTCAGTGAAGTAGCACCTCCTCCTTTCTCCCTGAATCTCCTCTCCAGCTTCCACCTATGCCCTCTAGTTGCCCCCTTCCTTCAAGCACCCTGACTGCTCCTCCCCTATTTACCCCTTCATGTACCTGAAGACCTCTATCATGTCCCCCGGTCCCTTCTTTCTTCCAATGTGTACATATTTAGCTCTTGAGCCTCTCCCCATAGGTCCTGTCCTCCAAGCCCCAAGTCATTTTGGTTGCCCTCCTCTGGACCCTCTCCAGGAGTTCAATGTCCCTCTTTAAGTGTGGCCTCCAAAACTGCACGCAGTACTCGAGGTGCGGCCTCACCAAGCAGTTATACAGAGGGAGTATCACTTCCCTCCTTCTGGAGGTGATCCCCCTAGTGATGCATCCCAGCATCCTATTGGCCTTGGCCACTGCCCTCCTGCAAGTCTCCGAGTTGTTCATCTTGACATCTACCACCACCCCCAGGTCCCTCTCAGCCATCGAGACTTGTAGTATTCCCCACCCCCAGGGTGTACACTTGGCCCGGGTTTCTGGTCCCCAGGTGTAGTACCTTGCATTTCCCTGCATTGAACCTCAGCTTCCACTTTCTAGACCATCTTTCCAGAGCCTCCAGTTCCCCTGTGGGGCCACCCTCCTCTCCTCCCATCCACCACCACCCCAGTTTTGAGTCATCCATAGAGACTCATCTCACTCCTGATACCTGTCCTTATGTCCAGAGGGCGTGGCGTTGAACAGGGAGGGGCCCAGAGACTGATCCTCGGGACCCCACTAATGACCCTCCTTGGGCATGAGACTATCCCGCCAACCACGACTCTCTGGGTCTGGTCCTGGAGCCAATTGCCTATCCATCTGATCATCTGGTTGCCACCCCATTTCTCCCAGCTTATCCAACAGGCCCCCATGAGGAACAGAGTCAAATGCCTTGCTGAAGTCTAGAAAGAGGACATCCACTGGTCTACCCATGTCCAAGGCACTCATCACCCAGTCATAGAACTCCACAAGGTTTGTCTGACACGATTTCCCCAGGACGAATCCATGCTGTCTATCATCCAGGCACCCTGGCTTTTCCAGGTCCTCCCTAGCCTCTCCTTGACAATGCCCTCCATCACCTTGCCCACCACCGATGTCAGGCTGACAGGCCTGTAGTTCCCTGCCACCTCCCTTGATCCCCCCTTGTGGATAGGCACTATATGTGCCACCTTCCAGTCCTGGGGCACCCACCCTGTCCTCAGAGAGATGGTGAAAAGCTCCGCCAGGGGTTTCGCCAGGACATCCACCAGTTCCTTCAGCACTCTGGGATGTAATTTATCTGGCCCTGGTTCTTTCTCCGTCTTAAGGGACCTGAGGGCTTCCATCACTCTCTCTGCTGTGATTTCCACCTCTGCTACCTCATTCCCCTGCTTAGCCTTCCCCGCTCCTTCAAGTGATGCCTCCCCCTCTCCCCAGACCCGCTGATCGGTAAGGGTCCCCCCCCCAGTATCACTGTCTCCTCCCATGTACGATGCATCCCGACCATTTTCCTTGGTGAAAACTGAGGTGAAGTACTCATTTAGTACCTCAGCCTGCTCCCCCGGGTCTTGTGCTCATCTCTCCCCTGTTTTAATCCTGTCAATCTGCCCCTTCACCCTTCGTCTTTCCCCAATGTATCTAAAGAACCCCTTGTTCCCTCTCCTAATTTCCCTGGCCAGGTTCTGCTCCTTCCTTGCCTTAGCCGCCCTCAGCACTCTAGTGGCCCTTCTAGCCATCAGCTCATACTCCCCTCGATCCCTTTCACTCCTTGAGCACTTGAATTGCCTATAGGCTGCCTTCTTTCCCCTCACCGCCTCCTGGACCTCCCTGGTCCACCAGCAGGGTTTTCGGGCCCTACCGCATTTTCGTCTTACTCTTGCACAGGTGCTGGTAGCATCCTGCACCCCTCTCCTGATGATTTCCCACCTACTGTCAGCGCCCATGTCTGGCCCAATTATGTCCAAATGCTCCTTAAGGATCCTTCCTATTTCCTTAAAATCCACCCCCCTGAAGTCAGTTACCGCCATCTTTGTGCAGCCTTCTACCCCTCCTAGGTCCAGGCAGAACCAGACCGTGGCATGATCTCTCCGCGCCAACAGGTCCCTTACCTCCAGGCCCCCAATCTGGTCACTGTCTGCCAGGACCACATCCAGTACCCGTGCCTCCCTGGTCGGTTCCCCCACCTGCTGAGTTAGGAACGTGTCCTGAAAGACATCCAACAACCTCTGTTCCCTGGCCACCGAGGATATCATAGTCTCCCAGTCTGTTCCTGGCATGTTTAAGTCCCCCAACACCACCACCCTTCCCCTGCCCAATCTGCAGTGTTTCCCAACATCTGCCACCAGACTTTCCTCCAGCGCAGGGGGGTCTATACACCACTCCTATTTTTACACTCTTGCCGCCCCCTTGTTACCAAGATGACCCAAATCTCCGCCTCTACTCCCCCTATGCCAATGCAGTTTTTGACTATTATTGCTACCCCTCCTCCCCTTCCCTTCCCCCTGTCCTTCCTGAATATAGTGTAGCCCTCCAGGTTCAGGTCCCAGTCATGTCCTGCGATGGCCCAGGTCTCAGTGACTGCTGCCACATCCACTGCTCCCTCAGTTAACATTGCCTGGAGCTCAGGCATTTTATTGTCCAAGCTCCTGGCATTTAGCAGGACTACCTTCCACCCTTTCCCTATACTTCCATTTCCCCTGTTCGCGTTCCCATGGGGATTCCATCTTCCCCTGGTCTGCACCTTACCAGTCGGCCTTTTCCCACATTCCTCCAGCTCCCCAGCAGGGTGGAGACAGAGTCCATACTTTATCGGACCCCCCCTAGACAGCCTTTTCTCCCATCCCTCCCCCCTCACAAGTTTAAACCCCACTTTTCACCAATGAACCCCTCTATTTTCAACTTAAGGATTCCCCTCCCCTCCAAATTGAGATGGAGCCTATCTCTAGCATACAGCCCCTTATCTTCCCAGGTCTCCCCCCTGTCCCCCATCAACCCATACCCTCTGGCCTCACACCACTCCCTGAGCCACTGGTTTATCTCCCTAATCTTCCTCTTGTGCTCCCCACTAGCCCTTGGCACACTCCATCTTCTTTATAGCTGAACGTATTAAGAGGTCTCAGTCATGTCCTCCTGGCTCAATTCTCTGAGAATACTTGTTGAGGCCATTTTACAGTTTCCTCTTGGCGCACTCTCACCCCCATGACAGTAATGCCATGACCTCACAGATACAGTTCCCTTGCAGGAGGGTACACTCCGGGCACTAGAGGGCACTGCCAAGCTCACGGAGCTAAACTTTACCCTCTGCTTGTGGGGGGATAGACATGATGGACCTTGTGTCCCTTCTGACCTCAGATTACTATGTGTGTTGCTATATTACGCTACACTGCAAAATTAACAAGAGACATCAGGTGCAGAAAAATACATCACCTCAAGATGTGAAAAAACCAATAACACAGAAAACAAAATTTAAACATAAAAAGAGGAAGGGGCAGCTGGGGGAAGGAAGGAAGGAAGGAAGGGGGTCTTGAGGTATAAAACTCTCTTTGACAATAGGAAGGAAAACTGGGCAGACTGGATGGCGCTTGGGCCTTTTTTGTAACACTTTCTAAGTTTCTAAAAACTGACAACACACATTAACTGTGACCAGCAGCTGTCAGGACTCACTGCTGCTGTAGACTGTGTGGAACTCTTGAATTAATTGTCCATTTTCTGCAGAGAGTCTACTGTTTTCTGAAGCAGCAGTCTTAGCTTGCCAGCCTGGAATTATCCATTGAAATGTGATCGCAGCCCCCACCCAAATCCCTAATGTATAAACACAAATGAGAAAGGTTCTGCAGTGTGTAACTAGGCCACATGACCAGATTGGTGTTTTAAAATTCTCTTCAAGGTCTGCCTAAATGTACAACAGAAGAGTCCCCCATTTAATAAACAGCTTCGCTACCATTTCTAGTGACTGCAAAATGTGATGTGTCCCATGCAACCTCTGCCTGATGTCAAAGTCAAAGGAATGTATGGCAGCCAGCAGGAGGGGGAAGGGGTGATTAATGCTGGGTGAGAGACTGAGTAAAGTGGTTAAGAAACAAAGCTAATTTAAGCTCACTGGTTGGAAGGGAGGAAGGGGGTTAGTATTTAAAGCTGCTGAACAGTACAAGGTTTTTCCAAACTTCTTGAGAGGGGGATAGTGAATGAGTTCTTCTAACAGCAACATAACCTGGGAAACAGCCCAGCTTTAACTCTTGTGTATTTGTGCGACGCACGTGAGAAATAATACAAAACAAAAGGTATATTAAACTGCTGGCTACAGTAACCACTTTCTAAAGAGAAGATGGCTCCTTTGACCGATAAAGTGGACAAACGGTAAGCTTTACATTTGTGGTGTTTGACAGAGTGGCGTTATTCGGCAGCTTGTTTGCACAGATGATGAGACAGGCGACTAGCACCAGTGAGCTCACAGTCTTTAGAAGGGCTGTGACATGACAGGGCCACCTATAGGGAGAATAACTTTGAAAGGCGGTCTTTGAAGTGCGGTGTATTAGAAAGCTTAAAGGCTACCATTTAGGAAAATCACTTGGAGGAATCTGAAAGGCTCACACTTTGCACAGCAGCCCAAGCTGCCACACTGAGTGCCGAGTTTAGCTTGCCACTTTATTCTGATGTCTTCTACCTCTCTTGCTTCAACTGGAGGGGCTACCAGTCCATTTGATTTCTTTACTGTGTGCCAGGTGTAAAAAGGTATCCTCCTCTTTACATTGTACCAGAAGCCCTACGAGGAAAGACTTAAGGACCTTAATATCTATGCACTGGAGGAAAGAAGGAAGAGGGGGGATATGATACAGACTTTCAAGTACCTTAGGGGAATAAACAGGGTACAGATGGAAACTATATTTCAGAGAAAACTCTGCACAAGAACAAGGGGGCATGATAATGAGGCTGAAGGGTGGAAGGCTCCGGGGTAATGTTAGGAAGTACTTTTTCACTGAGAGGGTGGTGGAGCCATGGAACAGCCTTCCAGCAGAAGTGGTAGGTGCGAAAACAATACAGGGGCTCACGAGTGCCTGGGATAGACATAAGGCTACCCTGGAGATGTGCAGAGCAGGAGAGCCGTAGATCAAATAGGATCTGTGGCTGCAGCAGTGAGTAGGGAAATAGGCTAAGACTAGGTGGGCTGTGTGGTCTTTATCTGCCAACAGATTCTATGTTTCTGTTTCATGGTGATGTGGCTCCCTGGCCAGAATTTCTAGTGGCCAAATCTCCTGTTATTGTAGCCATTCTTTGCAGTGGTACAGGGCAGGTATACAAAACCTTGTGGCCTCAAGGCCAGTAAGTAATAATGCTATGTGGCCTCTGATGATTTTTAGATAGGCACCTGGCCAAATATTTTTTTTTGCAGCCAAGACACAGGAAATATGTGACTTTTCCATATGTAGAAGTTACGGCAAACAGCAAAGGGATAAATTAAGCTTTTTCTCTCTGTTTTTGGTTGAAATAATCCAGTCGCTGTTCACTGGATGTTTTTTGTGACCTCAGATGCATCTGGCATATTTCAACAGCAGTGTAATGATGATATAATCATCAGGGCTTGTGGCACTTTCCGGTGAAGATCCTGTTGCAGGGTGGCTTTGGAGTGTGTGTGTGTTTGGGGGGATGATTTAAGCCCCGACTAGTGTGCCCAAATTTGGGCCTGTTATTGTGTCTACGACTGGCGACTGTAGCATGCTTTAAATACGTGGGTTTACGTCTTTTCTTTCTCAATGGAAACTACCAGGAGCTCTTTGAAGCTTAAAATAAAAGCTGTGAGCATGCCAAACATCACAGGGCTGTCACATGGCTAGCTTGTTTACTACTGTATTCCTATTGTTGTCATCAGCTGCCTGACTTTAATTTACAGCAGGGATATGTTAAAGGGGAAATACCTTTACTAAGACAATGGGGGGAATCGGTTGGGAGTAGCAGCAGCTCAAACAGGTGAGTAGCATGAGCCTGTGTGTGAACAGAAATTTTGGGCTCCATGTCGCTTTGTGCAAGAAGCTTCATGCACTGTAGTAGATTTACTTTCTAATGGGTAGCATCTATGTGTTTTTTGTGTGGCAGATAACTTTCTAAAGCTTATTGTGTTCCCAGTATTGTAAAATCAAATATACATTGGACAATAGGGGACGTGCGTCAGAGGAAGAATTCAGAGTTCTCACCGGTATCTGGGGCAGAGCTAGAACCTTGGGGAAGTAACATTGCCCCCCAGAAAAAATGTCAAAATGTGGCTAGCATCTGGTATGAAAGTTTGCTAGTAGAAAATAAATGATCAAGGCTGAAAGTTGTATTGTCCCCCCACCGAAAAGGGTCTGTTGTTTTTAAAACTCAGCTTGGGTTAAAGTGACAGGCGTAGATGGTTGAGAAACTGTCTTTTTTTTTTTTTTTGCATAAAAGAGCAACAGTGCTCTGACTCATGGTAAAACAGATAGTCAGCTGGCTTCTACAAACATTCTTTTGTATTGCTCATATTGAAATGTATTTCATCCAGACAGACAAGAAGGGGTAGCTGACATAATCTTGTTTCCAGTGACAACCCGGGGAAAAGGGGTACTGGGGCACTTACAGAGGAAAACAGGTGCGGGAACAACTGCGGTACCATAAAACATTACATGACTCATACCTTTGCACAGTAAATCACGTCACGCTACAGGAAAGGAAGGAACACGGTGACGTGTATTTATTGATGTTATTTTAGGCTAGTGATGGGAAGATCGTCTTTGGGTCAGATCAGAGCCTCCCCAGAATAGCCAGCCTCCACCCGACTCTGGAAATCAGAGTCATCTGTGACTTGATTCTGATTTGCCCCAATTCAGTCTGTTGACCAGCTTCAGATTTTCAAGTGACCCAGTGCTGACCCGCTCCTGATTTTGGAGTTCCATTCCTAGTTGGTTGAAAAAAAAACATGCAATCATTTTATATATATATATATATATATATATATATATATAAATGGCGTAAAGAAAAGGCTAATGAAGAACATGAAGGGGTCATCTGATTCTGTCATTCGACCCAGTTCGGAGCTACCTCTGACCTGGTTCTGGACCAATTTACAAAATGTACCTGCAGGGTATTAAATAGTTGGTGCAGCATAGCTAAACACTACACATATCAGAGGGTATTGCTAACAGTTTTCTGAATTGTATGTCACTAGACTGCTTAACATTTTTAATGTGTTTTGTTCAGGTTTACACATTAAAAATGTCCCCGACCCGGTGGCGCAGAGGGCTGAGGTGCTGGACGCCTTACCTCGTGTCATGCCAGCGACCTGTCCAGGAGCCAGCTCAAGTCACTGGAGGGCCAGCACGGGGATTGAACAGCCGAGAGGCAGTTCTCCTCTCTCTGGGAGGCACCCTGTTGCCCACCATAGTTCCATTGCCCCGGATGGAAGTTCGAGGTGGTGTAGGTGGGCAGGCAGCAAGTGGCAGGAAGGCATCCGGTATCAGAGTAGCGCGTGTCTCACACCGCAGCCGGATAAGGGCCAGGAGAAAACAAGGGAATGGATTTGATTTTTATTTATATATATATATATATATATATACACACACACACACACACATATAGAGAGAGAGAGAGAAAAACACATTAAAAACAATGTATTTGTCATTTTGCTAATCAATCTTTGTCATACACCATGCATTTGCAGTCATTTTTGTCATGTGCAAAACTGCTAATTAATATTTAATACCCTGCCCTGCCTTAGCAAACCACAGTAAATCAAAACTGAGTGTCAGAATCACAACGGAGTCAGAGTCCATCCTCCCATTCCCGAATTTAGACTTTGGTAACCAGGTAGAGCCTACTGGTACAAAGCCCATTTACAGGGACGACCCCATAGAGATCGATAAGACAATACAGAAACATACTGTACAAGTCTAAGACATAACAGAATAAAACCACAGATTGAATTAGAGGTATATTTAGAAAGTGTCTAGCTCACTCGAGCATCTCTGAGTCTGAGTGACTAAGTTGGGCTGCTTTATTGTTACTTGCGCATTTGTGATGTTCATGAGTTAGTTACGAAGCACCTGTACAATAAACAGAAGGATAACTGGTACAAAATAGACTTTGGAAATCCTGTGCTGTGATTGGAGGAAGCTGATATCACATGACTGTGTATATTCTATGATATACTGTACCCACGGTTCAGAACTCTTTTCTGCTTTCATCCACTTTTTTCTCACCACAAGCCCAGCAGGGATACTGTATATATCATATCTTCTCATTGTAGAGCGCTCACCCCTGATTGCTGTGCCCCAGGGATTACCTGCTCAGGTAGACTGGCCTTGGCTTGCTCCACATTGTGGGTCTCCCCCACAGAGCAAGGGGGAAAGGCAAAGATAACCTTGTGTGGCCTGGCCACATGTTGCTGGGTTCTTGGCAGCTGAGTTGTGGGAGGGGGCATGCCGCATGGCTGCAGGGTTTTTTCCATTTTGTTTCAGTCTCCAGACAAATCAGATGTGCTATGATGGCAGGGAAACATTGGGTATGCTCCCACCCCCAGTGTGCCACTGATGATCCGCTCATCCCCGCACGTGCCTCGGTCACTGGTGCACCAACAACCAGCCATCACTAGGGGTTGGACTGTAGCTGGGCTCCGGAACCGTTCCTCCCCGGAGGAGGAGAGCAGTGCATCGGTTGCTCATTCCTCCTTCCCGTGGCTGGTGCCCTGCTCCGGTTTTGTTCCCGAACCCAGGACATTAGCACCACAAGCGGTAGCACTACCGCTGCACCAGCAGGCCAGCTCACAAGTCAGCAAGGCATGAGTATATTTTATGATATACCACATACTATTGTGTATAATTGTTTACATATATCCTGTACTGTCTGGCTCCCTGGTGCTCAGTAGTGAAAGAACACTGGCATGTTGGGGAACCAGGTTCGTGCCCCATGGCCAGGATGCAAAGAGCAGAGGCCAACAGGGAGGAGCAGACTCTCTTCCCAGGATGGGTAGTCTGTGGTATACTGCCTTACAATGAGTCCACATGGCTGGCTTGTGATTGCACCCTAGGTAACATTAGGGACCATGCCCCCCCCCCAAAATGTCAAATTGTGTACTTGTTGGGGTGGTGGAAAGGGAGAAACATGGAGGAAATGCAGCCCAGTGGGCACTCTGAATTATGACATCTAGGGACCCTGACCACACTCCATGACACCTTCTGTCTCACCCTGTTATTTCCTGTAAACAGTATAATGGGTTTATGCAGTTTGACTAGAATGTCTTTCTTAATATATAAGTAGTGCCAAAAATAGCGAAAAAAAGTTTTTGTTTGTTTTTTAAAGCAGTCAGTTGTTACTGAGTATTTTTCCTTTTCCATTTGCTAGTTAGAAGGTTTTCTGTCTGATATTATTAGGTGTGGTATAAAGAGCAGTCCTTTACCTAGAAACTGACATGTCCCGTTCTAGTCCTTCTCATACCTTATCAGCATTGTGAATTCACTTGTTGTGACATCACAAGTCACCACTCTTACAGCAGGTGACTGTCTCCTCTTGGTCAGGTGTGATGCCATGGACAGTGAGGTCATAGGGCTCATGACGTAGGAGGAAGTACTAGAACTTGCTATATTAGCCGCTGGGTATAGGACTGTTCCACACACCACACCTGGTATTGTGAGGAAGGAAATCTTGGCGTTAGCAAACGAGATAACAAGAAGTATATGAAGGGGATCAATAGGGTAAACACGAAGGGTCTCTTTATGTTGAAGGTAGAGGGAAATACGAGGAGACATAACCTTAAACTAGTAGAGGGGACGAACGGGGGCAGGGTGAGGAGACACTGCTTTACAGAGAGGATAGTGACACCTTGAAATGCACTACCAGGAGAGTTGCTGGCAAAGGAAACAGTGGAGAAATTCAAGGTGGGGTGGGATGGATTCATGGGCAAGGTACAGTTTGGGGAGGGAGGTAAGCAACAGGGGGAAGGGAGCACAAAATGGGAGGGGGGGCAGCAGCTGAAACTTAATTAGGAGCTGCATTTTGGGCAGACGAGATGGACCATCGGGCCTACTCTGCCGGCAACTTTGTATGTATGTATGTATGTATGTATGTATTTCCGATATATAAAGTAATCATTCACTACTTTTGAAAGTTATTAATTTCAAGGAGCGCACCACACACGATTAGTAAGTGTTATGTTGGTCATTTTCCTTCTTTCTTTCTTTTTTTTTTTGCTCATTTCTCTTGTCATTTTATTTTTTTATTTAAAAAAGTGTAAAAAATACAGGATAGCTTTCGTGAGAAGAAAATCTCATTTGCAGAATGCCCCAAGTCATAGTTTTCCAAGTAGTTTGCCATGGCAAAGGAAGCACATTGAATCCACCACTGACTTATAGGCAGATGGCATTACTGGTTTTCAAGCATGGCTGGGCTAGAGTAAAGGGCTTAATGGTTGTTGAGGGTGGCAGCAGTAGGATTGCTAGCATGGGGGGTAGTGTGGACTAGAGCCTTGTATGGACAAAAGGTCTTGGGTGTTTGATAGGGTGTCAAGAGAAGACTGGCTAGGCCAATGGCATTTTTCTGCTGTCATTGTCTATGTTTCTACATGGGATGGGTTCGGTGGACCCCTCATGTTGGGATCTGCTGCTAATATCACAGCATCACATTAGAAAATCATCATTTTTGTATGTACTTCCGCTTATAGTGTCAGGTTTCCTCCTGTAGGTAGCGCCACTCTTTTCTTTATAAATGTGTACGTTACCATGAAACAAACTACACCTGACAATATGTACCCACCCCCCTCAGGTGGGGCTTACTTCGTTCATCTCTCCAGCACTGCTCTTTCCTCCTGCCAGGATGCCGATCCTTTTTTGGGCTGCCTTGGTGTGCTCCTGCTAGCCCCCGTGTGCTTGAATCCTGTTGGGGGACTGGAGGAGCAAAGTGAAAGTAAAACCACCCATGCGGCAGTTTGCCGAACACCACACAGCAAAGTGTTAAGGAGTGCTACGGCGCTCATTGTAAAAGCTGCTCTGGTGGCTTCCTCCTGGACCCCTTCATGTGCTCCAGCACCAGGGACAACAGAAATGGTATAGGGGCTTGGGGTAAAATAAAACTTTTAAAAAAGCGCTCTTAAGCTCTGTTACTTTAAGGAGCGCATGATGCCTTTAAGAGCAGCCGAGGCTGCTATGAATATTTATAGCGATGCCTGTCGCCTAGGTGGACAGTGCTATGGCACTAGTGACAGGCAGGGGGAGCTCCTGTTTGTGTCCACTCTGCCACCGGACAATAGAGTGGAGGAACAGCTACTGGACCATGGGGGCAGTTCAATTTAAAACAATACTGTTTGCCTGCAAAAAGTAGTGAAAGTTGGGATCCTGCATGAACTGTTCTATTTGCTGCCATTTTTGTGACTGTTGACCTTCAAGCAGCCAATCAGAGTTTGAGGAGCCCTAGAGGACTTAGCAATGGCTCCTGGGAATGGGGTAGGGACTGTGCTCTTGGTGCCTTTACAGGCAACCAATCAGGCATCGACTGAGCATTCTGAATATGACAGCTGGATGGACAAATAGGATGCTGTCCTGACCCTTTCAGACCCAGGGGCAGATTCAGCTGGAGGCAGTCTGCCTGAAGCTCTCTGTGAGACAGGGATGTTTAGACTGTGTCTGGGGAAAAAGTTTGGAAGTTGGCTTAAGGCTTCCACAGCCATCTTCTAGGAGATTTGGCCGAGGCATTCTACAATCTGGAAAGCCAGTTTGAAGTAAGAAAAGCTGCTTTGTGGTTTGAACCTGCAGTTTAAAAGTATCTGAGAGACTGATTGCCATCCCCAGCTCTGGGAGGTGATGCAGACCTGCTCCAGGAGGTATCCACATCTGCTAGCCAGTGGAGGGAAAGAAGTCTGCGTGATTTCTGAGCTCCAGGAGAAGAGCTTCTGCCAGCAGAGGATGGTCTGGGGAATTGGCCAGGTAGTGTCACAGCCAGGCGCTACCCATCATCTCCCCATGAGGGCTGGATGTCAGGACATGTGAGGTGAGACGTACGGCCATTTCCATAATTTTTTATTTTTATGCTGAATGTAGGCTTTGCCAGACCTCCCTCATTGACCTCTTTCCCTAACCTGATCTGAACTTGAACCTTACTGTTATCCACCTTACTGCTACTAGTTCCCTGTTCTGGTGAACCCTAGCTAGTTTCCCCATTGGATCCCCCTTCTCAGGGGTGCCCTTATTCTTCATCATCTCCCCCCACAGTCAATTTAACTGTCCGATGTAGACATCAAACTTCTGCCCCAGAGCACTGCCCCCCCCCTCGTCAGGAGAAGGCCATCACCCTTGAAGAGTCTTGTGTCTCAAAAATCCCCTAGTCCTCCAAAGTGGTACCCCTCCTCCTGATGCCATTACTTTAACCACCCTTTAAGCTTCTCAGGCTCTTGCTTCCTTACTGTATCATTCCCACTTCTCCTATTCCACACAGGGAGGACCTCAGAAAAGCCCAGGGAAGCCGAGTGCGCCTTCAGTCTGTTCCCCCGTCTCTTAAAAGTTTTACTTCACTGCCCCATGGCCTAGATCACCAGATCGTTGGTACCCAAGAGTACCAGAACCCCCAGACCCTCCTCCCCCTTCTTCCCCATCCTCTCTGTCCTATCTATGTTCTGCGTGACAGACGCACCGGAAGGCTTCTGACTATTTAACTCCCCTTCCCTGCCCACCACCCTCTCTACTTCCCTAATCATTGAGTCCCAATCACTAAGACTCTTCTTGCTGATCTTCTCCTGCTCACCACCCCCCCCAGGATGCCACCAAGTTGTTCTGCCCATTTCCCCCAACTGACTCAGAGTCCCCCCGATGGAATCGGGTAGCTGAGCCTCCTCTATGGGTGCAAAGTGATTTGCTGTCTTGATGGTGTGAGATTGTTCAAACCCCTTGTGGCTTCCCCGCCACCCTTCCTCCTCCCTTTCCACCCTCTAGCACCCTGGGCCAATAGGCCTCTTGGGGAGTGGGTGTGGACCCTAGTTGAGCTGGTGTCACAGCTGAGATACCTTGTCTCATGCTGCTATCACCTCAGCATTGAGCTAAACCAAGGTCCTGCTGATGGGGATAGTGCCTCCTCCTCCAGAGGGTAACTCTGGAGAAGGGTGTCCCACAGTCTGCACAACTAACTACCTCTGCGTTGTACCTTATCGCCATACTGATCCTATGATAACTCCTAGACCATTCGTTAGTACCTTGCTTTCCTCTCTCTGCTTAGTACCCTTAGACTAGAACCATCAAGGCAAACCTTATATATGTGGAATCCTGTTATATATGGGGTATTTCCTACACACACCCTATTTGCTCCCTTAAAGAGCAGCTGACAACTTCAGAACATTAACAAAACATAATATTTGGACAAAGTTCAGCTTGTATTTCACATTAGTTCTTTATTCCTCTTCCCCATTATTTATTGCTGAGGTCATTTGCATGAAAACAGGATTTTTGCTCCTAAAGAGTTCATCTATTTCTGCTGCTGTCTCCCTAGCAGAGTTCATAATGCTCGGCTTGTGACATCACAGTTACATGGCAACAGATTGTGATGTCACAACAGAGCATTATGACTTGAAGTAGGGAGTAAGCTATAGAGGCAGATTAACTTTAAAGTAACTGTAAGGGACAAAAATCATGTATTCAAGCACATTTTCTCAGTAATAAATAATGGGGAGGAGAAATCTAGAATATATATGGAATACAAGCAGAATTTTACCTACTTATTATGTTTTTCAAAGTTTTCTTTCAGTCGTCCGTAGCTCTTTCACCTTTCTTCCTTCTTTAACGTATACAGAAATATACACAAACGAATATAAATATCTGGTTTTTACTACACTCAGATCTTATTATAATCCAAATGTTAACAGCAAACCTCAGTATTCTAGAACTCAGTGGGCTTTATTAGAACCCGAACACTATGCCAGAAAAGCTGTTTCTTAGCAACAGCAGGATTCAGGAAAAAAAATGCCTTTCTAAAATGCTTTTTTAAAACAACATGAAATCAGTAGTCCAGAAAGCCACCACCAAGCAGCAACAAAGAAAATCACAGTACCACATAATTAACAGTCTGCCACAGCATCTGCTAAACTATACAAAAAGAATTTAAATTTATACTAGAAGTGATTCACCACAGACTAAAAGTTGCGCCTATCCTGCTCCTAGCGAACATCAAACACATGAATGCCACACCTTCCTGTAGACAACAAGTTCCTCCTTCTCAATCCATGAACTGTACACAAGAAAAAATATTTAAAAATTAGAAAAAAAATATGGAACATTTTCTCATAGCTATGGGAACTCTGCACAGGCACCGTCATTGTGCTATTGCCAACGTTCTAGAATAGTAGGTGTTGGAGATTTTATAAACTCAGATCAGATGGTTTGCTGGTCCCGCTGTTCTCTTGGGGCTAAGTACAGTCCTCTGTGTCAGTCTGTAGCCTCAGAAGGACAGCGGGACCAGCAAACAAAAGATCAGAGTTTATTAAAACTCTAACATGCACTGCAGGCTGTTGAAGCTCCCACTGCTGCAGCCCTGCTCTGTGTCAGCTGCAGGGGATTCTGGGATTTATAGTTATAGAAAAATGTCAGCTTGGAAGTCAGCAGAATCAGTTGGATACAGTCTACTATGCTACAGTAAACAGTCAAAAAAAGAGTTTTTCGCACACAAAGTGCAAATTGGGATCAGCCCCAAACTTGGGTCTGGGCCTCGGGGCTCTTGGTGCTGACTATTCCCTTTAAATCTAGGAGACTGTGATCCTGATTTCAGGTTCCTGTGCTGTACAGTTGCAAAGAAGGAAAGCTAAAAGCAGGGAATATGTGAAGTACATGTGATTACATTTTTTTTTAAGTTTGCCCTGGTGCTGTTTAATTTTGAGGTCTGACTACAGTACTTTCGTGTGAAAGTGTCTGGTGTGACAGTAGTAGACCAGGTCATACAAAGCAAAAAATATACAGAGTTCACATTCAGGCTCAGAGAATGACTGTGGGAATAGCGTGCATCCAGTCAGATTGGGGATAAATCCAGCAACAGATCCACTCAGTGTGCCTCATGTAGAACCATCACATCATGGAGCCACTCGTACTTAGCCAAAGCTCTTTCCTTAGTCCTTCATACACTTTTACAACAGTTAATCACACAAGCTGCCACGAGATTAAAATTCAGAGCTCTGAAGAAGGTCACTTGATCGAAATGTCAGACATGCAGTGGTAGTAGCGCGTACAGTGCTCTGATGGCTTGGCTCATCGACAAACTTAGCAGAGTTGTTGCTTAAAAGAGAATGTTTTGCAGGCAAATATTTTTTATCTAGTGGCTGCTTGCACGATTAACTGCTGTACAAATATACAGAGAACTAACTAAAGAGTTTTCTGTTAGTATTAGTGGCTCCATGGTGTTCTTGTGACTTGTAGAGCTGATCTGCTGTTAATAGTATACCAGTCTCAGGACACACACAGTCTCATTTTTTCAGTTACGTACATGGTGGAAGGGGGGGATGTTAGACACTGATTCCTCTGAGTAACATTCTGATAACAGCTCAGTTCCAGGTGTGTCTCGAGTAGGGGAGTGCAGCATAGCATATACAAGGAGCAGGGTAACAGGATTTGTGCAGTAACAGCAGACATTCGAACAGCACTAGTACAGTTCATCACAGTAAAATAACCTTAATTTAGGAGGAAAGTTGGCTGAAGTCAAAGGCCAGACTAAAGAAGCGTGGTAACAGGAGATTGGAACTGACGTCACGTTTACCCTCTTGTGACTGGCAGTCAGTCAGGCACTCTAATCTACTAAAAACAATTCTGCAAACATTTCCAAGGGTTAAAGTGGGCAGGAGCCCACAGGAACTCAGTCCCCACATTTCTTACAAAATTCTGTGAGAGTTCCTGCACCTCTGTCATCTTTCTCCATGGAATGTTATAGAAGAATTCCACCACCTAGAAATGACAGTTTCACCACCTAGAAATCTAAATGTGAGAGTGTACCCCCCCACACACACACACATTTCCAGTTCAACCAACTGGTCACCTTTGATGTAAGTTCCTGATGCAGTGTACACTCTCCACTTCCTTCCATGATCAACCAAGAGGGTGGGGTGGGGAATATGCAGGAGCAGTTTTAGACTTAACGGTGTCAAAAGTGGAAATACTTATGGTTTCTTGTGGTGCCCCCTCCCTTCACTGCTCCCACTGCCCCACCCCTCATCCAAAAAGTGGTAACGTTTCTATGAATACAAGGGTGACAACATTTGTTTATATACAGGCGTCTTACATTTCAAGCTGATCTCTGCTTATAGTTTCCACATTAGTGTGCCCCAAGTAGCCACTTGGATAAGTTGTGCCTAACCCTACCTCTGGGAATATGCTAATTAGAAGTCCCATTGTACCTCTGTAAAGTGAGCATTCCTTCTGTAGTGCTTGTGTGAATGACCAGCTGCCAGGCTCAACTCTGTCTCTCTCTCATAGTGCCGTTTTGGCATGCAAAGGATCACAGACCTGGATATTAAAATGTCAACGTAAGTCAACTATTTCTGGCAGCGAAGATTACAGGCTTTAGTTGGGTACTGTGATGACAACAAACGCATCAATCCATCACATCTGTTATTAACAAGGCAAAAATTCATGGGAGTGTGTCAGACTTCTGGCTTTGGCATGCTGGGAAAAAATCTGCTCCACATTCCTTTATTCTGTATATTACAGTGGTTACGTAAAAGACCGTTACAAGACTACAAGGAGACAAATATGTATATCAACTTTTCCTTTATCGCATGGGACAAATTTATTTATTTATTTATTAGATCATCGGTTTACAGACCTTTGAGTCATAGAGTCATTTACAAAGGCACCTCGTCAAGAGAGAAATACATCATAGCAAACAAAACAGTACAGTACATAACGCTTAGATTAAAAAAGCAACCAGTGTTACAGGCATTCACTGGTGGTACACGCTTGGTAATAGGTAGATCACAGTAGTCATAATATAGGTACACGAACACCACGTCAGGTAGCAACCAGAGATATTTTATTACAATAGTCAGCAGATGTTGCCTGAGAAAATGTCTTGCTGTATCCTTTTCCTTGGATAAGGATGTTTATGTAATTGTTTTATCTAAAAATAATAAACATAAAATAAAAAAAAAGACTGTTTAAGCCTGCCAGATGAGGTGATAGCAAGCTTGTGTACTCTAAGACTCCGGGCACTGTTGGCTCAGTGTATCAGTCACCGAACCATTTGGCTTCTTTTTAAATAATTTGACTAAAATACTGTACTTAGCCCAGGGAGGACAATGGAACCAACAAACAAAAGATCAGAGCTTATAAAGACTCTAACCTGAACTGCAGGCTATTGAATTATTCACTGCCGCAGCCCTCCTCTGATGTCTGTTGCAGGGGATTCTGGGATTTATAGTTACAGAAAATGTCAGCTTGCACGTAAACGGAGTTAGTCTGATACAGTCTACTACACTGCAGTAAACAGTAAGTTAACAAAATGCTTTTATACATGAAGTGCAAATTGGGACTAGCCCCACACCTGTTTGTAGGGCCCTTAGTGCCGACTGTGTCCATTTAAAGAGCATCTGTTTTGAGGCCCCCAGCAGTGGTTTACCTCTAAAGGACTTCAAAAGTCCAATTCTTTTGAATTATTTTAAGGGCTCTGTAACTAAGGAGAAGGGTTCATAAATCTTGTTCGGAAGAGCCAGCCGCCTCATCCCTTCCCCTTCCTGGTCCCTGATTTTATAGGCGCTGCCTCGCACTTTCACGTTTTGTGATGTATTAGTTTGGAGAGCATGGAGGCGCGCTGTATTGATAGTAATGAGGGACAGTTTTTATTTTTTTTTTATTTTATTTATTCAGTCTACCTCCTTGGCTGGGGTTGGGGGGCGTTCCTATGGTTCCCCCTTCGGTTCACTGGCGGCTCCCACATCGGGCGCCATGCCCGAGCTGCTACGTCCTTCCGTCTCCCTCTCTGAGGTCACGTCGCAGACCCCCTTCATGGAAGACCAAGGGGTGAGGGCCAGAGGGAGCTTCCTGGAGTGTCTGGTATGGCGCCCCAGGCAGATCCTCATTCGCGCTGGAGGATTTAGCCATTTTGTACCCTGAGCTTCCCCCCATGGTACAGACATGCAGTGATGCCCAGGATGCTGCGGCACACGCTCCCGCGTGCCGCACATCAGACATCTGCCCATTCCAACCCCACCAGTGCACCACGAGCAGCGCTACCGCCACCACCAGGAGACAGCACCTACGCGGGGAGTCCCTCCTCTCCCCTCCCTCCTCCTCCTCAGAGGAGGAGAGCAGTCATGGAGATGCTCAGTCCTCCTCCACCCAGCCGATCCCTGATGACCCAAGTCCTCTCCCTAACCCAGGTCGCCAGCATAGTATGAGGTGTGGTATCCAACACTTCAACCCTCAGCGCCACCGTGACGGCGAAGGGCCATTTTTTAGACTTATTTTTTATATTTTAGAGGGCCACAGGAGTCCAATCAAAGCCATGGCTCAACTAACAAGGCCCTAAAACCTCGGGGCACCGGGTCTTCGAAGTTGCTGCCCGGTCCTTTGGAATTCCCTCCCAAGGGCCCTTTGGGAGGCTGCCTTCAGTGAAGGCCTTTAAAAGGGATCTTAAAGGAGATATCTTCTGTTATTTTTATAGAGGAAACTATCTTTATAGTAAGGCCACTGTTTAGAACCTTGTGATGTCCTTTGTTGATCCACTGATTGATGTTTCTGTAGTTTCAATTCCCTAAAGTGTGATTTTATTCGTAAAAAACACTCTCCTTATTTCTCCATTTGAACTGCTCACGCCTTGATAACCTTGCACGTACACAGTGACACTGTTTGATGCAGTGGTACAACGTCATCACTGCAGCAGTGGGACAGATGACACACATTATCTTGCATGCTTCCCAAGGGATATGAATATGCATTTGCGCATGCGCACTACCACGGCTCCACTTTCAGAGCGCAATTAAAGTATTTTTGGCCCACCGCTTCCAAAAACGAACCAGTTCCCCAAGTTCAGCTTTCTTTCTAGTAGATGGCAACACATTTTGCTGAACTCGAGTGAAGTGGTCCACGCATGAGCCTCATTGAACAGATGACCGGAGCGGCTGCGGCACTTTCAGGGATTATTGAAATAAGACAAAATTTAATATCTCCTATGGGACTGCTTCTGACTAAAGATATTTATGGCACCACAGAAATTGATTCAGTGAGTGAAGACAGGTTGCTGCCTTCCCACTGAACACATAAGGGATTTGACAGTGTCCCTTGAAACTGGGGGGAGACCAAACTTTATGGTCGCAGCTTACTGATCAGACCACGTTTAGCACAACACCACTGTCGGGTGTTGCGCTGTTGCGCCGATGACTTGTTTCTCTTGTCACTGGCATTACAATATGGAGGGGAAACACACATTTCTTTTGGGGGGGGCTATAATTGCATGATTATGGACCCAGTCTGGATGGAAACAGCACTAGGGGCAAACGGAGGGAGCAGAGAATGGTGGGACCCAAGTCGGTAAGGAATTTAGAACCTTACATCATGTGAGACTTCCCCTTTAAGACCCATCTGTTTGCACAGGCTTATGTGGAGTGAGAACCTTTTCTAAGTTTTTTTTAAACAGTTGTTGATATATTTATATGTGTGTTTTAACATACTTCAAACTGTAATTTAAATTTTTATTATTTGGGATTTATTTGTTTTATGATTTTTGCTTCTACTGCTGTTTGTTATAATAGCGCCCTGAGTGACCAGGGAAATGTGCCACAAAGAAAGGAAATCTACTGCTACTGCTCATCTGTCAGGATCAGGCATGTGAGCGAGAGCATTCATGAGTGCTCCTGTGGTTCACGCCGTGCATGGTTTTGCCTTTGGGCTTCATGCTGAGTCAATGGCAGGGAACCAGACTTCTCTTTTTACCTCCAGTTCCTGTTGAACCTACAACAGCACCATTCTGCACTCCCCACCATGCTTTATCATCCTCGTGTGATTGGGTCTATGCTAATTCATAGAAACGTAGACGCTGTCAGCAGAAAGAGATCGATGGTCCATCAAGATTGCCCATATAATGATGAGGGCAGACTGGCTGTTCTTGAAAGGACTACCCAAATGGTGCCCATGGTCTTGCTTCAGATGATGCGGGTTGCAGCATGCGAGACTGGCGTTTTATGGCTGCTGCTTGTAAGCAGCAGTTCTGTATGATCTCAAAGTATTACATGCAGGATCAGACACAGTTATTAGTAACATTTCTGAATAAATAGGTACACGTGAGTTGTTTCTGGATTGGGTTAGGAGAGGTTGAAATTTAAATAGGAAAATATTCAAAAAGGTTTGCATTTTTTTCTAACCTCATTTGAGTGGGTAGTTCGTATATAATTGGCATATAATTGTGTATTCCTTGCCTCCAAAGAGGGTGGGGGCTTACCATAGACTTCCTGAGTGGAAGCACAGCCACTCCAGATCCCACAGTCATCAGCCCCTCCCCCAACCTCCATCTTCATGGCACCAGCCTCACCGTCATCACGGACTTTCTTACTCCTGGTCCTTCCGCAAACACTGCAGTGGAGTATCGAGCAGCACTTCTTGGGTGGCGCTCCTTTTCTTTGCATTCTCACTATGGCCTGGGTCACCTCAGAGGGACTACGATGATGGCTGGAAGCAGCAACGTGAGATTGTTATTAAAAGAAAGCCGTTTTCTGCCCGTTCTGTTAACTGCTTATCAATTTCAGCTTCCATCAAAAACATCCCCACAGCTGGATCTGAACAGTCTGTTCTTGACCTATGGAAATGTAATTGTTTTACAGAATTTGCTGTGTAATCGCCCCCTCTTTTGTTGCTATGTGAATTTAAGTCTTGTTCTTGTGCATGTCTGAGTCACCCTGGTAAACAGGCCTTCTTTCCATAGCCTCAAGCCACTTACCCAAGTCTAAATGAATAAGGTGGAGGAACCACGTTACCGCTAGCCCAATAACATCACAAATCTAGACACCATCCACATGAAAGCCTCCGCCACTCCCTTCCAACTGCCTGTTTGTGTTCTCACCTCGTGGATAAGGCTGACTACAGTTGATACACAGATCTGTCTGTTAAACCATTTAAAGGGTATCCTCCTGCATCTTGGGGGGGGGGGGGACTCATCAGTCCGGTCCCCGGACCCACGCACTGGCTACCATATCTGATCTGGCCACCTGGTCATGTTGTTTCCCCACGAGCTTACCCCTCGTGGCAGGTATGAGAGGTGAGGGCCATCCTCCCCCCACCGTCAACAAATTTGGGGTGTACCAAGTTCGGTGACCGAACGGCAGTGCAGCTGTGGGTGTGGCCATACTGGGCTTCATTAAACCCCTCTGACACAGTTTTTCCTCCATTTTTTCCAAATTTTTTCCTTACCCGACTGTGGAGTGCTGTGCTCATGTGCGGAGGCACACCCGCCTGACGTACCTCTGCAGTTCCATCCCGTATGTGCCACCCTAGCACTGAACTACCCCCAGGCCTCCGCCAGGGAGCAGCCTGGGCCAGGCCGACATACCTCTTCTCCCTGACTGAGGACAACAGTACCTTGGATACTCAATTCTCTCCCTTTCCGGCTGACCACCGATGACCCATGTCTGTTCCTGAACCCGGGTCACTGGTGTGAGATAAAGTAAGGAGCAAGATGCCTTAATCCTCTTCTCCACGGGGCTGGCTAGATTTTTCTTTAAGACTGGTTTGCCATCCGTACAAATAAATGCATACTTTTCTTATACTTCACATACTGTAGTCTTCTTGTAAACTGGTTTTTGCACAACAAGGAGACTATCCCATTGTAAAGGAATACATCAGATTTAACAAACAGTGAGTGTTAAGGGTGCCACAGAGCTCCTGGGCAGTGCTAGGAACTCGACAAAATGATGCATGGTGAAACAAGACAGCTGTCCTGACATGAGAGTGCATTACAGATGGCTGACATGCCAAATATAGACTGGTAGAACCTTGAAAGAGTCAGGGCATCAAACCTAAATAGATATGATAAACGGCTGCTTCCTGACTTAGCGAGTCATGGTGACAACTAGGGGGGGAACGCCTGATTGTTCTTATTTCAAAACATTTACCAGGAAAAACATACAGAGCTGGTAACAGCTCATGTTCAGATTGATGTGTCCTGTAGGAAGGGGGAATAATACAACAGCAAGAATTGCAGGAGGTTACAGCAACATAGAAACATCTAGTCTGCCCTCTTTTCCCTACCTAACACTAGTAGTGCAAATAATCTTTATGAGAATGAAATACAACCAGTGTAGTGCAGTACAAAACAGAGAGCACTTAAATGTAATGTATGTGCAATGTGTACTGAGCAAAGCTAGACCAATAGAGGTGATAAATATGCCGGCCTGCTGGCGCTGAGAGCAGAGGCACCCTTGCCTCACCTGCTGTCACACTGGTGACAAACTCAGTTCGGTGGGGGTTGGCTGTGGAGAGGAAGACTGAGCATCTGAAGGCTGCCTCTCATCCTCTGGGAGGGAGGGTTGTGGGTCCCGGCACTTGTCTGGCCCTTAACAGAGGCTCGGGGACATGGCAGTCAGTGCAGGCGCATTGGGGCTGGAAGGGATGGTGGCCATCGACGTCCCACGCACAGTAGCATGCATGATGCCTCTGGACGGCATTGCATGTCCGTCCCTCTGAACTGGAACAGAGGAAAATGGCTGGGTGCAGCACAGATGACACCAACCCTTCGAGAGGCTCTGCCCCAGGCTATAGGGCCCTCTCCCACACCGGATCCATACTGTTGATGGTACGGCACCTACCGTTGAACCCTACCATGGGGGTAAGCCATGGGGGAAGCTTCGGGAGGAGGTAAGTCCCTAGGATGCCGGGTGACAGGGCTGGGGAAGGGGGGAGTTGGTGGAGTGCTAGCTGCACCATGATGGGGAGAAACAGATTAAACAAAATAAAAAACTCATGGTGTGAAAAGTAAAATATAGCAGAAGAAAAAATTGGACTAGGACAAAATGAAGATTAACAAGGAATAATGGAACTTTGTGAATGGGACGTGCAGCTAGGGAGCGGAGCAATTACAGGCATGGGATTGGTCTTAGAGAAGGGCTTTCAGAGTGAAGGAGAAGTGGAAATGAGTCAAGAGAGTGGACAGGAGACAAGAGAACCCGAAGGCAAAAATTGATATATCTAAGGATGATTTCCTATAGTGCGTAGGCAACCCTAAGATAGGCTGCCATGCATCGGAGGTCCCGTGGACTCCCAATGGCATGTGTAACCCCTAGGTGGCTCTATCCCAAGGGCTACTACCCTTGCCTGCTTGGCTAGGAGCAGGTTAAGGGGCCTGAGTTCTGAAACGGGTGCCTGCACCCAGGAGGTCAGGGTTGGTAATGGTCAAGCTAACCTGGGCACAGCCTCCCGGGACACTGTAACCCCCCTCTTTCCTTACTAGTGGCCGGAACAATACACAATAATCACTTTCACAATACCCCTGATACACCACACAAGTACCCACACTGTTTGCACTTGCCACCAGGGCTTTCCTCTGGCTCGACCTTGGGGACCCCCTGTAAAACAAGGCTATACACAGCAAATAACAGCAGTACAGTACTCTTGCACAAACTGGAACCACAGTCAGAGTAAATGCAAAAAGAGTTAGATCTGATTTATTTGAGGGACTTGAACATGGAAGGGGCGTAATCAGGTTAATTTGCTTAAAGGCTGCATCAATCAAACAGCTATGCATGCACTTCAGGGTCCATAAACAGTCACACACTCTGGGTACCCAGGTGAAGAAGAGGTGGGCTAGCCAGGATCGTTGCCCAGGGTAGGCCGGCGTTGCAGCTAGTTGGGGCCCTGTGATTGAAAAAAACAACATGCACCACACACACTAATTGTAATCTGGAGCCGGAGGGCTCAGTTCATGAAGGAAAAGAAACAACAAGACAATCACATGACACACTTAGATTAAGCTGTTGTTGCAGGGAGCTACCCTGATGGTTACTCACGATACCCAGGACTGGACACAGGCTGGAAGAAAACTGAGACTGCAGGTGGTTGATCTGGAGTGCCAGGAGAAGCAGGGCCCACACGATTCACCGAGGCGTCGTTCCTATTAAAGTGTGGAGTAGGGCAGGTCTCTTGTCGATGGCTTTTTCTCTGTGCAGTGGGGTAGTCTGGTAGGGCCAGTGTGGCAAGGCCCAGGCCGTATGGAGATGAACGCGGATTCAGTCTGGTCGAGCGGGATACAGCTTCCAGCAAGCAGAACACAATTCACACAGTGGGGAACCAAATCACGATCCACTATAAACACACAGCACATTTACATGTAAGGGATTCTACTATACCAGGCAAACCGCTCTCCGGTCACAATCACAAAGTCTCTGCACACACCGGGAGTTTGGATGTAGCTGGAAATCCTGACAGGCCGATGCATTCAGCAAATCTTCGGTCTTCTTCAGGTTGATCCTGGTCACAACTTAGTGGATTACTTCGCTCTCACAAACTCGGATTCAGTCCGAACTGATTCTATTCTCCCTCTCAGGGGCAGCAGGCAGGCATGCAGGCCAAAACTCAGGCCTTTCCACAGAGACTGTCTTGATCTGTTGCTTCTTCAGCTCCCAACTTAGATCTGACTCAACTGCCAGCAAGCTTGGGAATTTCCCCAAGATCCAAAAGGTTTGGTTGGCTGATTCATCTGTCAGTCACAACAGGAGCTCCCCCTTCAGGTGCAAAAAGGCGCCAAAAGCCCAAAAATACAATTCCTACAGATTCTGACTCCAGACAGCTCCTGTAGTCCAGCTCCATTTTAGGTCCCACCAGTACTGATTGGTCCAATTCGGCAGTCCAGGACCAAGATAGTGGAGATAAACAAAACAGTCCTTGCTGCAAAGAAGGCCGGTTAGACAAACTACATTATCGTTATCACTCTAAATGATTTTCGGCAAATAGTTACATCTTTCAACAGAGCTCCCCCTCAGATTACTTATGACTGCAATCCAGACAGCTCTTAAAGAGAGAGAGAGTACACAGAGGTTATGCAGGCACTCTCTGGCAATTGCATTTAAACTGCTAAAACACAGGACACCAGCCTGGCAGTTAGCATTTAGGCAAGCTCAAGGAAGACTTTTCGGCAACCCCCATTTGTAGGGGGGTTAAACATGCATGAAGGAATGCATACCTCTTTCGACTTGATCTCCTGGCCATTCACAAAGAGCAATGCGGGACAGCCTGGGACGTGGCTCTGGGTGGCATGCCTCGCTTTCTGAGCCATTCATGAAGGTACAGAGTGCCAGGTGAGGTGGGGTACAGGATATGGCAGCAGGGACCCTGCCATATCCTCTGCGCCCCCCCCCATGGAAGACACCCCTAACTGTAGCAGATAGTTAATTTAACATGTTGTGCCATTCCTGCCCCCAAATCAACACGGGAGGGCTGGAGGTGGCCTTTTGGGCTCTTGCCCATTCCCTCTGTGACAACGGGACTCCCGCCATCCCATAATCCACTGGTGTGCACAAAACAAGGGATTGACTTAGGGACCAGGTTGCACATCTGACTAGATGGCCGCCTGTGTCCTTGTACCCACCCCCTGCCTATCTGCACTGGGGGGGCAGGACCGCAGATAGGTGCCCTGCGGTGAAGTGCATTGCTGTATGTCGGCCTCCGCACACCTGTCCGTGGGTGTGAAGCTGTGTGGGCAGGATATGTTCCTGTAATGCATACCCTGTGTCACATAATGCATAGGCCCCAATATTCATCTTTTAATTATGTAGCAGTTCTGGGGGTGAGGTAACGGAGTTCAGAAACAGATTGTTCCTCCATGACATCACAACGTTTCATAAAATGGTGGCGATGTAGTATCAATATGTGGCAAACTTAGTCATGGATATCTCTGGACTGCCTCAGCTACAGGTAAGTCCAATACCTTGTTTAAAATGACTTTTTTTTAAGGGCTTTCAGACCATGTGGGCTACTGGCCAGTACATGAATGTTCCCTTTTAAGGTGTATGGATTTGGTCTAGCACATAGGCTTGGTTGACTTAAAAACAAGAACCGGTACCTGACCACACCTTGATCGCATTTTGATGCAAGGTCAGATGATGTCTCTCGGACAGTAAGCTTTGTGGTTTTATTTGTGTCATTTTCACACAGGATAATACATCGAACAGCACAGCAGTACATACAAATCTAGAACTGGATAGCTGGTTGATTAAATCTGGTTCTTAGATATGGCTCTGCTGGGGTTTATCCAGTGGCTGCTGTAAAACATTTTCCTTAATTTGTAAGCGCTCCATGGTAATGGGCATTCCAGAGGGTTTTTCCATAGTTGCAAAGGATTTTTCCCTGCTCATTTCCAACTTTCCCAGCTCAGTTCAAGGATGAGAGAAGGGAAAGAAGATGGATCGAAATGAAACAGATTTAGCAAATAGTGTAAAAAAAAGATTCCAGGAGTTGTTCCCTGTATTCAGTGAGTAAATTGGCAAAAGAGTAAAGCAGTGAACATCTTAGCAGGAGAAATGAGGTGCAGAGAGAGACAAAGGTCAACATGGCTTAATAAACGCTTCCATAGTAGTGTGGGATATCGAGAATGTGCTGACAGGACTACACATTGCCGTGATGACTAGCCTTGAGGGCTTCAGAATAAATGAGAGCGGCGTACTGGGAAGCCTGGGGCATGTCCGCACTGCTAATGAATTTCCAGTGCCTGGTGGAATGTGCCCTGGAATGTCAATGAGCGTAGATTAGCAACTCTGTAGTGTTTGCTGTAGAAGGCTCCCAAACTGTTTGGGAGAGCATCTCGAGACAGGCCAGAAGGGAACATTCTGCCAAGTCTAAAAGGCAGAGGGTTGATTCTGAACAAGTAAGTTAGCCTTACTGCACCATAATGGAAGAGTTCAGAGTGCTTTTTTCCCCCCTTTCACTCTTGCTCTTAACCGTCCCCCTTGTACCACCACTGCTTCACTTGTTCAGACCCTACCCTCCTCTCTTTAGACAGCACATGTTACTCTGGTTGCACCTTGCTCCGTTCCAAATGCTGGTTTTGGTCTCCATGCCTTGTTGTCTCAACTCTTATACCCTCTCCACCCCATTTCTTAATCTCTTCAGTCCTTAATATGTCCTTCTTTCTCTCTCCTACCCTAAAACCTCTGCACGACAAGCTGCTTTCTATTCCCCACTCCCCTACAGTGGTCTGTCCGTCTCCCCTCACCCCACTCCTCTCCCTCTGATCCTCCTCCTCACCCCTGAAATCGCTGCTCAATGAGCACATTACTCGCACCTACAGGCTACTCCGGAGTCCCGCACTGTTGAGGTGTCATCTTTCAGCTGAGACATTATAATAAGGTGCTTCATGCTGGCTTTCCAGGTAGGAGTTAAAAGATCCCATGGCGTTTATCACACGAGTAAGGGAATTTTTAAGTTCAAATAAATTAACAAAGATAGAAAGGTTTTGGCAGAACCCTTCACCTATAAATTCGCACTAAGAGCTGCAAGGCAAGGGGAGCGAAGGACAAAGCATTCGAATGGCTAATGGGCATGAAAAAGAGCAGGTACTGCAGAGGACTCTTATTCTAAGGACATTTCATACACCTGTCATTTAAATTACTCAGAAAATACCCATGATGCACCAGATCACACCCACTGGGCACCAGGAAGCATTTTACCCAATATTGCATAGCAAAAAAAAGGCAACATTTTTTTATCAACTGCAATGCAAAATTGTTTACGTGTAGCAAGCACTTGCTACACATCCAGGTTCACCAAAAAGTGGTTTTACAGTTGCTTCACACGAGTTTACATGTACTCACTGACATGTTATATGGTGACCAGTCATGGAGATGAGGGAAGAGCTATACCGGTCACTGTATGTAGCTATGAATGCTGCACACTGGGATGAGGAAGAGGATGCAGGGAGGTGGGATGTGAGTGGGTGGGCTGGGTGGGGATGTGCATCTGTAGAAGGACAGGGGAACCGTGGGACACCAAGAAAATGAATAATACTAATGTACTGGGAAATTGGGGTGGGGGGAATCACTGGACACCAGGGAGTTGTATAATATTAATGTATTGGGGATTGGGGGAGACCACTGGACACAATGTGTTGTATAATACTAATGCACTGGGAGATCAGGGGGTGGTTTGGCACAGGGGCAGCGACTGCAGTACAGCTGCCCTGCCTTCAGGGTGGGGGCCCGCGTAGGCTTAGTGCCCAGTTAAGAGGTGGGTTTTAGCTACAGTACACAGTGCTTCTTGGGGCTCTGTTACCACCACTGCAAACCATTGAAAATGCCATTGCGCCAGTATGTATAAGGGAACCCCTTCATTTGCATGGTCACAGCAGTATTTTAGCTCCTTGGCACTGTCGAATATGGGGGGTCACTCCGAGGGCCTCTGAATATGGCCCTGCCCGGAACATCAGTGCAAACAGAGGTTAGCGCTGGCGTGAACCATATTCTCACTGGCGATAACGTTTGAATATCAGGGACAACATGTCCTTAACATCATGTATTTAAAATAGCTGTTTTTTCTTTATTTTTGAATATATGAAATAGTGGAAAATATGACATCTGTATGTTATTGATTTTTTTTCTTTTATTTTGCAATTATTGGTCAAGAAAGGCACACTGAGCTGAAGAGCATTTCCAGGTGCATCCCAGGAGGTTAAGTGACTTGCTTAGGTTCACACAGTGTGCAAGTGAAGGTTGTGGGAATCAAATCCAGGTCTGCTGGATGTACCAAGCTTGTTTATAGCTCAGTGCTTGAAACGCTAGGCTATACTGCTAGCCTCATGGGAAATACATGGGCAATACATGAGCCACATATACAGAGCATATACCCTTTTATATTCTGAGACTGTGTACCCATATATGTTTCATATATCCATAATTTCATATATTTAAAATATCCCCCAAAACAGCCAATTCGAGGAAACTTAAAATATGTGGTCTAGTGGTAAGAGCACTAGTTTCAGGACTGGGAGATCACAGGTGCATACGCCACTATGGTTACATGCTCACTGTGTTACCTTGAAAAGTCACCTCGCCTCCCAGTGCGCCAGTCCTCTCAGCTGTGGAAATGGCTAGAAGTAGGAATCCATAAAAAAAACAGATATTGCAGGCTCGCCCAGTGGCGTGGAGGACTAAGGCACTTATGTCTTACCTCCAGCCATGCTGGCAGCCTGGGTTCAAGAACAGACTCTGCTCCTCGGGAATCAGCCAGGGCGGGAAAAGACTGAGTGTCACATAAACAGCTCTCCTCTCCTGGTGGATTGTGGGGGGGGGGGAGTGGGATGGTCGGCCTGACCATAAACTGCCGCCAGGTGGCGGTCTCGTGGTAGTGCAGTGTGGGCGGCAAAAAAAGATAGGGACGCTGTGGGGAACATCAGGTTGGTGCGCCTCCATGCATGAGGATGACGCTCCACAGTGTAGGGTGGGAGTAAACTGAAAACGGGAAGCGTCAGGGACTTTGTGAAGTTCAGCTCACCAGTCCCAGAAGCCCACACTGCCACTTGAATGCCACTGTCTGTCCACCTTAGATTATTCACTGAGGGAGGATGGCCCTCCCTCCTCAGGCCCTCCCATGAGGGGAAACCCTGAGCATGGTGTTTATCTGGAGAAGTGGGAGCTCACCCGGGGTGGTGGAGACTATGATGATAAGCCGGCCCCTGATGCAGTAGCAGACCCAGAATATGGACATAAGAAAAAAAAAAGATGCTGCTTCTTAGCTGGGCTATCCTGGGAAATAAAACTGTAGTTTTTGTCATATGTGGGTTATTTACTGCAATTTTTTTTTTGGTTACAATTTATTTACCCAGGGTACCCCGGTTGAGCTGCCACATCTCATTTCTGTTGGGGTCCTGCTTCGCTCTGTTTCCACAGCTGGGCAGACTAGAGCACTGAGAGGTTAAGTGACTTACCTAAAGTCACACATTGGGTATCTGACTCTAACAGGTTTGAGCCCGTGATCTCCAGGTTTCCAAGCTGCTGCTCGAACCGCTAGATCAAACTTCAGTTGATAAACAACTACTAATCCATGCTGCATTTGATGTGCAGATAGCATTTTTGTGTGTCATAAATTACGGTGTGAGGGTGCCGGCCTGGTAGCGCAGAGGGCTGAGGTAGTGGACATGTTACCTCATGTCACGCTGGTGACCCAGGTTCGGGAATGGACTCGGGTCATTGGAGAGCCAGCATGGGAGGGGGGATGGAGCAGGATCGAGCAGACAAATGGCAGCTCTCCTCTCCTGGGAGGCTGTTGCCCCCCCTCTGTAGTTCCACTGCCATTGCGGGAGGTCCAGTGGTCAGCATAGGTGGGAGGGGTGGCAAGTAGTGGAAAGGGCATCCCGGTACCGTGGCATGCACGTATCTCCACACGCGCATGCATGGCTGGGACAGGGGCCAGGAGAAAACGGGGAAAAAAATTGCTGCCATAAAAATTTAAATAAAAAAAAAAAACGAAATTATAATGCAAACCTGCTTATGTTATGCCTTATTCTGGTACAGATCAGTTAACTGCATAGTTGCTATCTGAGCTACAAAGTAGCTACCCTGCCTTAAATTTTTAAATTATATGGATTTGTAGCTGGGGTGATGGCACAGCAGCTGTGATGTGGGCAACCTGTGTTGAATGTTGACCCTGGGAAGTCAACACACCCAGGCTGATGAAGCTCTAGTCTAGTGCCACACAGAGATGGCACACTCAGCTTTTGGTGTGAGCATGCCTCAGGCAGTAGCACATCTGCCTCTGTGCCAGAATGGCATGCGTTTCTAGTCCTACACCAGGACTGGGCTCATAACGTGAGCATAAGTGCAGTACTAGTGGATGCCATACTGTCGGGGTGTGCTGTCCTTTGGAAGCGACGTTAAACCAAGGTCCTGTCTGCCATGAATGTTAAAGGTCCTATGGCACTCCTAGAAGTTAGTTTGCAAATTTTCCTGGTATCCTAGCCAAAGTTCCCCATTCAAGTACCACTAACAGCTTAATCAGGTTCAGTTTCAGTTGGCTTGCATCTGTATCTCTCTCCCCTCCACCCCCATCCTGGGTCGAGGCTGAAAATCTAGCACTCCTTTCCCATTCCTCAAAAATGAAATAAATAAACCTCCAAGGGTAGGACTTGCTCCACTCTCTGAGCACCCCCTGGTGGATAGCCTACAAAGCAGTATTGGTGCCCGAGGTGGACACAGCAGTCCTTACGGCCAATAGGGTTGGTATTTGGTGGCAAGCAGAGGTGCCAAGAAGACAGTCAGGTTCACTTTAAGGCACTGGGTAAAAGACACGTGCCCCTTTACATCCAGATGTTGGATCTGTGTTCCCGACTGGGCCAACCACAACTGACAAGACCCTGCTGTGGGGGAGGGATGTGCAGTGCTGAATAGTAATTCACAAATACCACCAAACGTATCAAAGCACCGAGTAATTTTCCCTGTTTGGGTGGTGGTGGTGGGGGTTCAAGGAAAAATATTTGACGAGACAAAAATACAAAAACAAAATATTGGAAACTCTCCCCACCCATCAACTCCCCATGTAATGGAGGCTTATCCTGTGGATGCCGCTTTCTCCAATGCCAGTTATTTCCCATCCTTCGTATCCTCCTTGCCCTCCCATAGATACAATAAAAAACACCATTTGTAGGATTTGACACCATTTTTAAATTCAGACCCCCCCAACCCCCACCAGCCCCCTGTCCCCAACATATACTCATTTAGTAGTAGGGCCCAAATTCCAGACGGGGGGGAGAGTAGTAGGAGTCTCAATCCAGCCTAGTTCAGTCATTCCCCCTCTCTAACCTGCAGTGTGCAGTTGCACGGTGCATACCCAGGAGGGATTTGGGCAGAGTGGTCTCCATTGTTGAGAACACTAGGCAGAGTGATTGGTCAGTGCAGAATATTTTTCTTTTAATACTTATAGGATATTTTATTGGAAATATAATCTCTGTTTCCTTAAGCTAATTCTGTCAAAATACCATTGTTTCACCCTTAAAATTTAATTTTCTCCACCACAGAAACACGGGTGTAGCTCTGCTCTCTCTGCCTAAAGCTCCACCCTCTGCAGCTGGTAGGCTGGATCAGACATGTGATGTCCTATGGTGAGCTGGATCAGTCATGTGATGTCCCACGGTGAGCTGGATCAGACATGTGATGTCCCACGGTGAGCTGGATCAGACATGTGATGTCCTACGGTGGCGGCATCAGACATGTGATGTCCAAGTGTGAGCGGCATCAGACATGTGATGTCCCACGGTGAGCGGCATCAGACATGTGATGTCCCACGGTGAGCTGGATCAGTCATGTGATGTCCTATGGTGAGCTGGATCAGTCATGTGATGACCCACGGTGAGCTGGATCAGTCATGTGATGTCCCACGGTGAGCTGGATCAGACATGTGATGACCCACGGTGAGCTGGATCAGACATGTGATGTCCCACGGTGAGCTGGATCAGACATGTGATGTCCCACGGTGAGCTGGATCAGACATGTGATGACCCACGGTGAGCGGGATCAGACATGTGATGTCCACGGTGGCGGGATCAGACATCGTGATGACCCACGGTGAGCTGGATCAGACATGTGATGTCCACGGTGGCGGGATCAGACATGTGATGACCCACGGTGAGCTGGATCAGACATGTGATGTCCACGGTGGCGGGATCAGACATGTGATGTCCCACGGTGAGCGGGATCAGACATGTGATGTCCCACGGTGAGCGGGATCAGACATGTGATGTCCCACGGTGAGCGGGATCAGACATGTGATGTCCCACGGTGAGCGGGATCAGACATGTGATGTCCCACGGTGAGCGGGATCAGACATGTGATGTCCCACGGTGAGCGGGATCAGACATGTGATGTCCCACGGTGAGCGGGATCAGACATGTGATGTCCCACGGTGAGCTGGATCAGTCATGTGATGTCCCACGGTGAGCGGGATCAGACATGTGATGTCCCACGGTGAGCGGGATCAGTCATGTGATGTCCCACGGTGAGCGGGATCAGACATGTGATGTCCCACGGTGGCGGGATCAGTCATGTGATGTCCCACGGTGGCGGGATCAGACATGTGATGTCCACGGTGGCGGGATCAGACATGTGATGTCCCACGGTGAGCGGATCAGACATGTGATGTCCACGGTGAGCGGGATCAGACATGTGATGTCCCACGGTGAGCGGGATCAGACATGTGATGTCCCACGGTGAGCGGGATCAGACATGTGATGTCCCACGGTGAGCGGGATCAGACATGTGATGTCCCACGGTGAGCGGGATCAGTCATGTGATGTCCCACGGTGAGCTGGATCAGTCGTGTGATGTCCCACGGTGAGCTGGATCAGTCGTGTGATGTCCCACGGTGAGCTGGATCAGACATGTGATGTCCCACGGTGAGCTGGATCAGTCATGTGATGTCCCACGGTGAGCTGGATCAGACATGTGATGTCCCACGGTGAGCTGGATCAGTCATGTGATGTCCTACGGTGAGCTGGATCAGTCATGTGATGTCCCACGGTGAGCTGGATCAGTCATGTGATGACCCACGGTGAGCTGGATCAGACATGTGATGTCCCACGGTGAGCTGGATCAGTCATGTGATGACCCACGGTGAGCTGGATCAGACATGTGATGTCCCACGGTGAGCTGGATCAGTCATGTGATGACCCACGGTGAGCTGGATCAGACATGTGATGTCCCATGGTGAGCTGGATTTGTGCCCTTTTTGCACCAGTTTCTCTCCCATTTCTGGCCACAATGGCAGGTAGTTTTAGCCTCTCCGTCTTTGCTTTTTTCCTTCCAACAGCTTCTTTCCTCCAGATCTCCCTCTTTTAGCTGTGCCCTCTAGACTTAGCCAGGCAAAGCAGTAGCCATTTGATGTGGTGATGGTTTTTTGTCTACTCACAGTAAGTGCCCTGAACAGGTTGGTCCAAACGAAACCCATCTGTTTGGCAGTCTGCACCTCCCATTTTAAGTACTGTAAATACTCATGTATCAGTGTAGTATCTGATGCAGGAAACAAGCTCCCAAGAAGGGGGACTCGACTTACATGTGAGGTCGACCTGTCTGTGGGGTTTACAGTGGTAAACCATTTTTGCAGCTGTGCAGCCCGATTTTTGTGTCTGGCTCTAGCCACAAAGACAGTGTGTGTGCTTCGTGTTGGTCCCAAAATAAATGTTTCCATCCAATTTAGGTAGCAAAATAATGACTGTACTTTTGCTAAAATTGACAACGGGGGGTCAACTTATAGGCAAGTATATATATACAGTAAGCAGACCTGCTTGTCGAAGATGAACTACTATTTAACAGGTGTAGAGGGCTGCACCTTTTGTACGTTAACATATCCCATATGGATTCATAAAGATACTGGTAGTGCAGTGATTGTGTGCAGACAAACAGAGCCACTGTGAGGTGTTCAGTAACATTTCCTAAGCATTGCCAAATCATTACATTAGAACTCAGGTTGTAAGAGCGTACAGCCCATGGCCCGGCTCCAGTGAATTATGCTTCTATTCTGGTGACATGAGGAGGGAGTAAACCCCGGAATCTGGGAATCATGCGACCAGCTGGGAGGAGTGCCACCCAGTCCAACACAGTGCATCCCAGTCTGAAAAGGGATGACAGCACATTCCGCCACAGCAGCGAACCCCCAACAGCAGGCCAGGGGCATTGCTCCCCAGCTGGGAAAGACACGATGCATGTGTTCAAAGTAAGCGGTGGGCTAGATGTACCACCGCAGGTTCAATTGGGGTGGGGGAGAAAACTCAGGAGGTGTAAAATGGTGTTCTCCATTCTGATAAGGCTGGTACAGTTTGGTCCCATGCTCTAAACTGCTCCCCCCCAAAGTGTGCTGCCAGAAGGGGAGGGTGAGACCTCTCCAAGGGTTCCTGCCACTGGGGAAGGGGTGAGCCATGGAAGAACTGGAAGAGGAGCAGTTGGACAAAATTAATGTAGTTGGGAAGTCAAAGTCAGTACAAGATGGGACATCCACCCACAGAAAAAAAATATATATATTTTTTCATGTGCATTATATACCCAGTCAATCATCCTCTTACATGGACATACCGTGGATCAGGTCAAAGCTGTCTTTCTGATGGTGGTTCTGTGTTTTTCTACCATATTTCTCCCCATTCCTCCTTCCACCCCGTGGCATGGGTAGTAGCCATGTCAGCACTGTATGACCACAGCGCACTCTAGTGGGAGCTAGTTCCGTGGTCCTCCTGCAGGTCTTGCTGTGGCACCAGAACCAGCCCAGCCCTGTCACGAGGAAGCTGCTTCAATTTATGGTCACATCCCAGCATGACTCCCGAGTCTGCTCCTGAACTCTGGTTGCCTGCATGGCTGAGCTATCGAGAACATAGAGGAAAAAAATATTTTTTTTTCCATTGAGCATTTATCTCCTGTAGCTGCCCTAATGGCCTCATTTGCCCCCCCCAGCCCCATCATCACCCAGCTTCTCTGGGACTTATCCATTCTTGCCATCTGTCCTCCGCCTGAGGACTGCGGGGTACATGGTGACCCAGTTGCTGGTGTGGGGTCTGTAGGGGATGGGGCCCTTATCCTGCCATGGTTGGGGGGGGGTTCCCTCCATTTTTTCTACCCTGGGCCTGTGGGGCATGCAGTGATGCACTGTACAAGCTCCACCTCTGCAGAAACACTCCCGGTGTCAAGCAGGTGGGACATCTTCCTTGATGTCTTGCTGCAGTGCCACCTAGAACCTCTAGGTGGCAGCCTCTTACCTGCTCCCCCCTCCCTGAGAGGAAGAGCTGCCATTGGGATGCGAAGTTCTCCTTCCCCTCACCTAGCTGGCAACCCACAGCTGTTCCCGAACCCAGATCGCTGGCATGGCAGGAGTGGAGGTGTTCAGCACCTCATCCTTCCATGCCACTTGACTGACGTCTGGAAAAGAAATCTTCATAGAAAAAAAAAAAAAACCTGAAAGGGAAGGTTGACCAGGGCACTAGGGTTTACCTGTTTATTTGTAAAATGTGCCATGTGATCATTGACTTCTGGGTGGGTTAACTACCTCAACTGGGCTCAGGAGACCATAGTTTTCATCTGAAGGAAAGTATCCCATGCAGACCTGTCCCCCCCCCCACACACACACACAGTACTGCACTGCAGGGTCAGCACTATCTGTGAGCGACAAGTCCAAGTGTAGAACATGACCCTTTGGCCTTCTGACCCTGAAGTGAGACCACCACCACTGAGCCCTGCTGACCTGAGATTTCGTATGACTTGTATTTGTACTGCATGTCGTGGTACCTCGGGCATGCAACCCTTGACTTGTGCAAGATATATTAACCTGTCATGCATGGCATTAGAAACCCAGGCCAGTCCGCTTTAATGGCAGTTGAGTGCAAATCATAATTACTGCACATTCTAGACATCTCAATACCACTTTAGCTGCCAAGGCACGCAGTAAATGAAATAGTGGCTCTGCTTGAAGTTATTTAACCCTAACAATAGGTACTCGTGCCTTGCTAGTGTTTGGGTGGATTCTTGGATAGTGCATCATGTAAATTAGCGCAACTAATGACTAAGCTGAAATGAAGGACAGCAGATTCTTAATAAAACAATATGAAGTAGTACTACCCCTGTTTACTCAGTACCAATGCCAGAGAAGTCACGTGTACGCCACACAGCACCATCATTCCAAAGAGTTTCAGAATGGTTGAAAGATGCGAGACAGCGTGGAGACATGCTGTAGAGTCCCAGTGCCACTTACGCAAACTTCCATCAGTTTGGAATGTAGACCCAAAGCACTTTTTTCCATGCCATTTCAGGAAGGTGTCATTGACTTGGAGGGAACGTGAAGTGCTGGGAGAGAGCACACATGATTCCTGGCTGGAGTCAGTAAAAGTGTCTGTGTAGCGTGTACTGCAGCTGTTGAAAGGCAGCAATTTAAATTCTCCCCTAAGCCAGCCAGTTCTAAATCTGTGAGACATTGCAGCTTCAACCCCCAACGCTACCATCTTCTTTGACTTCAGTGCCTTGCCATTCTGTTGATTAACTCCTGCAGACCAGGAGCTTTCCCTGATTGCTTCCTTCAAAATCATTCAACGCCATCTCCACAGTCGGTGCATAGCTTCAACTACAGCCCACTGATTTCTCAAGTTGAGAAGGAGTGTCTTTAGACCATTAACAGTTCACAGTTTAACTGATTGGGACCTGGTAAATGACACAGGAGACCAGTGGCGTTGACAGCTCATTGTGATGGAAGCAGAATGCGGACTATTCCTGCCCAAGTAAAGTACCACAGTTTGTTATACAATCTCCTCCAAGTCCATTAGCAGCTACGAATGAAATAGCAATCGAGGTGGTGTGGCACAATGGTTAGGGCACTGAATTGTGAATTAAGAAACCGGCAATGAAAATAGAACAATTCTTACATTTTGCATTATTTATTCAAACATTTTATATTAACTTCAGTGTTCTCTTTACATTCGCTTGTGCGCATGCGCAAGGAATGTCTTGCAACAGTATGACTTTTGGAGGTGTGTGCCCCTCCTCCCCAATGCAGTGCTCAGTGTAGCAGGTGCAACCCTACGGGACCAATACATGCCGAGCTGTGTGCAGTTCGGCTGTGTTGGTCTTCACTTCTAAGAAAAGGTCCGCTGCAATCATTGGTGGTAGCGTGTATGCAATTAGCATACTACGTCAGACGAACTGCTGTCATGCACAGCTTGGCATCGAATCCCTCCTGTTTTCTCCCTCTGCTAATGTCTTCCCCCCCTTCTTGCTGTTCTCCCTGGCACCCACCTTTTGTGCCGAGGGGGGTGCCCAATCCCCCTCGGCTCATGCACCCCCCAGCACACTGTGTGGCCAACAGGGGTGCCCAATCCCCCATCGGCTGCAGCCCCCCAAAAAAAATACAAGCAGTTGGCATGCTGGAAGCCCACCCCAGCATGCCCATGCTCTCCCCCCACACTGTATGACCGGTGGGGTGCCCAATCCCCACCAGCTCCAGTCCTTCCCCCAACAAACACGTAGGTGGCACGCTCAGAGCCCACTCCAGTGTACCAACAGCGTCCATTTTTCTTTCTTTTTTTTTTCTCCAATTCCTGTGAAACAAGAAAACGGACCCTCGGTGAGTCCTTCGCCCACCCTCTGTGCTCCCACCTCCCCACACGCCCCCCTCACCTAGGTGGCACACTAGGAGCCCACCCAGTGTACCAAGCGTTTTATTCCTGTAAACAAAAGCGGTCCCTAGGTGAGTCCTTAGCCCCCTCGCCAACCCATACCACGCCTGCATACCCACCTCCCCCACACCCCCTCACCCCATACTTACCTCCGGAGCCCGGCGCAATGATCTTCAGTGAACTGGGACACGCCTGCACTCTTCAAAGTCAACGCGAACTGAGGAAATGCCAGTAAGCTATATAATGGCATAAATAGGATTTTTCCAACTTAGGTGGATATCTCAGCCATTTTTCGACTTTTGGCACAAATTTTCAACATAGGGTTTTTTGACACCTTTTCCATGAATTCAGTCACTGTCATGGTGTTCGATTCTCAAGGTGATTTCCACGGTCACTGCGTGGAATCACCTTCGAAGTCAACTATGGAACAACAGTGTTGATGTTCATGAGGTGGGCTCTCAAAAGCCTATGTTACAAATTTGCGAAAAAGTCCAAAATTACATTTTATGAGCTATGCTATAGTTTCCATACACTGTAAGTTTGCAAAGTTGTAATATTTTCCTCTAGATTTTCAACATAGACATATTTCCACACCTCCTTATGAACAATGTGGCTGTCATTTTTCACATCCTGGCCGAAATGTGTTTTCACGCTTCCGGCACAAAATAGCGCAGTCACTGTTGGAAATCAGTGTTTGCTACAGAATAAGACAGTCACAATGACACTGTTCATGAGCAGAGGTCCTAAAATGCCAATGTTGAAAATTAGGTGGCAAAGTCCAAAAATGGTTAGCATGAAGGCAGTGTTGAGCAGTTTCACACACACTGTAAGTTTGTGAATTTGTAATATTTCCACTCCAGATTTTCAACTTGACATTTTCCCACATCTCCTTTTTGACCAGTAGAGCTTTCATTTTCACATCCTGGCCAAAATGTGTTTCGCACTCCGACGTACACAGTGCAGCCGCTGTGGGAAATCATGTCTGCACAGAGTAAGAAAATCACAGTGACACTGTTTATAAGCAGACATCCTAAAATGCCCATGTTGAGAAATTCCAAAAAAATGATTTTATGAGCGCGTACAGTTTCACCGCACCTGAATCTTAGCAATTATTGGCATATTTTCACCCAGATTTTCAACATTTGCATTTTCCCACACCTTATGAACAGTACAGCTGTCATTTTTCACATCCTGGTTGAAATGTGCTTTCACACTTCTGGCGCAGAATAGCACATTTGCTGTGAGAAATCAGTGTTCAGTACACAGTAAGAAAATCATAGTGACAGTGTTCATGGCCAGAGGTGACAAAATGCCTATGTTGAAAATTTGGTGAAATAATTTCACTGAATGACTGTGTTAGAAGCTCATACCCTTGAGCACGCCCAGGATGTTCGGGTTCCTAAGACAGACACTTAAGCAGTATGAGGGTGAAATGTTGATCCGATGTAAGAGGAGTTGCAGAGAGGTGCTCTGTTGGGATATGGATGCTAAAGGGACATGGATACAACTGGGGGAGGGGCCTGCATAAATGTTAAACACCAATGCAAACACCTGCAAGCAAATGTTCGACATTGACAAATAATTGTTTTTTTACTGGTTCCACAATTTAAATTGTTTCATGTATTCTACGTACATAATGTTACCCCTAGGTGGCGCTATCCCAAGGGATGCTACCCCAGCGTGCACTGTGGCCTGCAAGTTGAGGGGCCTGGATTCTCTGAATGGATGTGTCCACCCGGAGGACAGGGTTGTTGGCCATGCGACTGCTTTGGGTACAGCTCTCTGGGACATTGATACCCCCGCTCCCCTAGTGATCTGACTATGCTTGCAGCTGTCCCACACAAGTACACTTTGCAATATACAGTGAATTTCCCCTGATAACCACTTACCACCAGGGCTGGATTGGCTGGAACGCCCTGGAGACCTCCTGTCAAACAAGGCCTGTAACAGTAAACAGCAATATCACAGAGCTTTCAGTACAGAGGCACACCACCACCAGTTTAGATGCAAAAAAGATTTAGATCTGATTTATTAGGGGGACATGAACAAGGGAGGGTCAGTAATTTAGAGGTTGATTTTAGATCTGATTGATTCAGGTTATACGGCATGCACTCAAAGGTCCCTGTGATACAGTCACACACACACACACACACTCTGGGTACCCAGTTGGAACTACAGGCTAGCCTGAAGCGTTGCCCGGGGTAGGCCGGCATTGCAGCTGGTCGGGGCCCGTTTGATTTTATTTTTTTTTATTTAGTTGTTTAACCAGGAGTAGCACACTAAGCTGAAAGCTGGTTTACAGGTGCGACCTGGGAGCACAGGGAAGTTAAGTGACTTGCTTAGGGTAATACAGTATGCAAGTGGAAGTTTTGGGATTCAAACTCAGATCTCCAGATTTGCAGCTCAGAGCCTTAAACCACTGCGCTATACTGCCTCCGTTGGAAGGAAGAAAACACAACATGCACTTTAACCCTTAATTTGTAATCCGGAGCCGGATGGCTCAGTTAGAAAAGATTAGCAACAATTATTAAATCAGTTGACACACTTCAATTTAAGCTTTGTTGCAGAGAGCTACCCTGGTGTTTACTCATGCTACCCAGTACAGGATGCAGGATGGACAAAATGGAGACCTCCAAATGAAGAGCTGGACGGCCAGGAGAAGCAGGGCCCACACAAAGCACCATGGCGTCGTTCCTGTCTGTTGTTGTTGAGCAGGGAGCTGGATCCCTGGCGGGTCTCTGTCAGTTGTTTCTCTGCGTCATGAGCGATTGTCTGGGCCAGGATGGCAAGGCCCAGACCAGGTGAACAATTCGGATATAGTCCATTTACATGCTAGATACAGCTTCCAGCAAGCATGATGCATAAAGCAAGGTGGGGAACCAAATCGCGACCCTCACTCCACAATCAGCACAGTTATAGTAAAAGGTAGGGAACTGCCACAGATTCGGATGACAGTCCGGTTGCAATTTACAGTATCTCTATGCAAACTGTATGCTCTGCGGTCGTTTTGGAAGTCCTGACAGGCCGATTGCGTAAACACAAGTCTTCGGTCCTCTTTAGGCAAAATGTAGTCACAATTCAGTGATTCCGTCGCAATACTCTTCGGAACAGTCTGAACTATTGAAGGCTAAAGTTCCCTCACTAGGGAAGATGGTAGCAGGTTGGTCAGACACCATCTTCCCACCGATTTCCCCGATGCACTATGCAGGAGCAGTTGCCCTAATCTCTCGAGCTGTTCACTCTTTCAACTCCAACTCGACTCTGACTCTCTGCGGCTGGCAGCACGAGACTTTCCCTCTGATCCAAAAGGTTTGATTCGCGGATCCACCTGTCTGTCACAGCTAGAGCTCCCCCCCTCTCGATCCATTTAGGCGCCAAACTGTAAAAACTACCATTCCTACAGAATTTTACTCCCACAAGGCCCCCTGGGGACAAGCTCCATTTTAGGCCCCCAAAGGTGCTGATTGGTGCAGATAGGCAGTCCAGAACCAAGATGGTGGCACATAACAAAAATGTCCTTGCTGCAAAGAAAATCAGATTAGACAAACTACAATATCATTTCCATTCAGTACAGACGATCAGCCAACAATCAGAGTCCCATGGGGCTCCCTCTGCACATTTGTTGACGGCAGAATGAAGCGGCTGTACTGCAACCCAGGCTGGACTCGAGCCCAGAAACACCGTCCCTACCCAGATTAATTATAAACCGCAAAATGGGCAGCTCTTAAAGAGACAGGCATGGAGGCCAACTGGGCGCTCACATGCTAACACTTTTAAACCTGCCAAGACACAGAACACCACCCTGGCAGTGGGCATTTAGGCTCACTCAAAGAAGACTTTCAGGAACCCCCATTTGTAGGGGGGTTACAACAATATCAAGAGGACTTGTGCTACTGTGTTAGGGAAGAATTGATTGGAAAAAGAGAAAAAAAGAAGGCTGTAACACCATTTATTTAACGGAAACGTTTATAAGCTTTCAAAGTCACATACAGAGGCCTATGTGCTTCGAAAGCTTGTATAAGTTCGTTAGTCAAATAAATGGCGTTACAATCTTTTTTTTTAATCTTTTTTCAATCAATTCTGCATACCTAATGAAAGTGTGGGTGTAAAAATCCATGAGACTGCCCTTATGATCTCTTACCTGTAGTAAGATCTATGCTTGTTATCCAGGAACAGAGTTCGGCAAATTGTTAGTCTGATCCTGCTAGCAATCCAAAAGTTCGGAGTTATAAATCCAAGACTGCCTGCCCCCCAGTGACCATCAGTGTTGGCGATGGGACAAATTCACTGGAGGATCCCACCCATCACCTTTGATGTAAGAAAGAGACTTGGGCATCATCATCACAGATGACCTGAAATCATCCAAGCAGACCTCTAAAGCAGTAGGTAAGGCTAGTGGGATGTTGGGGTGTATTAGTAGGGGTATCACAAGTTGGAAGAGAGAGGTAATAATCCCTCTTTACAAGACACTGGTTAGTCCCCATCTGGAGTACTGCGTGCAGTACTGGAGGCCACACCTTCACAAGGACATTAACCAAATTGAGGCAGTCCAGAGAAGGGCAACCAAAATGGTGCAGGGACTGCATCAGAAAACATATGAGGACAGATTAACGGATCCCAATATGTATACCCTAGAGTAAAGGAGGGAGAGAGGTGATATGATCGAAACATTCAAACACCTTAAGGGCATTAACAAGGTGAAAGAGTCTAACATGTTTCAATATAAGAAAAATAGCAGGACAAGAGGACACAGCATGAGATTAGAGGGAGGCCGATTAAGGGGTAATGTTAGGAAGTTCTTTTTCACAGAAAGTGTGATGGATGCATGGAACGGCCTACCTCAGGAAGTGGTGGATATGAATACAGCGCAGGGCTTCAAACAGGCATGGGATAGGCATAAGGGAGCAATACAGATGAGTATGAATAGATAGGCCATTGACAGAGCAAAGGCCTATGGCACATTCATAAGGTAGAAAAAGAAATGGGCAGACTGGATGGGCCTTGCGGTCCTTCTCTGCCATCAACTTCTATGTTTCTATGTAGTATTGAACATACCTGGCAGTGGTCTGGGGACACGTTCCTCATGATATGGTATGTTTATACACTTTATTTCATCCAGTTTTATGTCTTTAGGGGGTACATTTTACAACAGAATACTCCTCCCCTATTTTGCTCCTGGAACTGAGTAAGACTTGTAATTTCAGTCCTGGGACAGACTCACCCCAGGTTCCCACCCATTTCCACCACTAGTAAGCATCAGTGATGGGAGATGGAAAGGATCTGTTGCAGCTTTCTCACAGTGATTATGCAGTGTACAGACAGTAACAGAGAGCAGAGCTGGTCAAGCTAGAGCAGGCTTGAACCTGGCTTCAGCCTAATGTCTGGCTCAGCTCGACTTCAGCGTGCAGTTGAGACCCAAGGTCAAGATAGCTACGATCAAAGCAAGCATTTTTGTCAGCCTGAGCCGTTAGTGCAGTGTCTGAAACATTCAAGTTCTGTAGTGCAACTCATGAAGGACAATGTCAGTAATGCAGTGGCATGGCTAATACTTTGGCTCATAGAGCCAGGATAGACCCCTGACTTATCATTGACTTGACTCTAGGCGAAAAATTCCTGGCTTGCCCACCTCTAGTAAAGAAGGGCCAGCCACTCTACAGAATTCTTTTTTTATTGGTGTTTAGGCTCCCTGGTGCCTACTGTGGCCCTTGTGGCCCTTCTAGCCCCTCACCTGATCGTAATCCCCCATGGCTTGCCCCACATTGTAGGGCCTTCCTGGGCATCCCTTCTACCGATCGGGATCCAAGGGGATCAGGGTGGCATGTGGCCTGAGAATGCCACAACCATCAACCTGTGTATAGCACGTTTTTCTCCATACCCCACTTTCCCAAATGTCAACAGCAGGAACTCCAAACTAGGGTTGCTCAAATCCACCAAATGGAATCAGATTCGTCGGAATCTGACCCGATTTTCACATTGACAGTTTTTCGGATTTGCAGTCTGAAATCCTAAACTGAATCCTAAAACCTACTTTTACACAGGCATCTAGGATTTAGGATTTCAAATCCGAGTCCAGTTTTTAGGTCCTTTTAGGATTTGAAATGGAATTGGATTAGGATTTGCAAATTCCTAAAACTGGTTATGAGTCAGCCGATTCTCAGCATCCCTTCTCCAAATACCCCACAATTATGAGTCTAATCGCAATAATGAGAATTTTTTTTCTTCGGGTATTTAGTGCCGAAAACAGTTTTGTTTTGGTGCCGCTACTGTCAGTGTACAGCATGTGAGTCGAGAGTCTCTGCCATGCTGGTCATTTCTAAGAGATTTCAGACCGGCACAGCAGCCAATCAGTGAGCTAGTGCAGCTCAAGAATAATTAATTAGACTTATAATCATGTTTTTTTTACTGGGAGTTTTTTTGGTTCTATTATTTTGGCACCATTCAGGATCATGAGATTTATTTTTTTTTTTTTTTTAAGATCTAGTTCTGGCAGTTTCTAATGACTACATATTAACAGTTTTTTTCCTCTTATGTAGTATAATGTCTAAACAAATGCACAAAAGAAAAACATTTTAAATAGCTTTGTAGTCAGCAGCTGCTTTCATTGTTTGGAAATTCATGGGTAAACCTGACAGTGCTGTTTCAGGGACTCGTGGGGATCTTCTTTCATTTGAGTAGCTGAGAACTACCGTAACTTGTAAATGGCTCTGGTGGGATTTGAACCCAGGTCTCCTGGCCCCCAAGCCTGTGTCCTGCTAGCTACTACACCATGCTGTGTGTACTATACCACCTTACTTTACTGCACTCCACTGCCTTTACTACACTGTGTTGTGTGTACTACACTACGCTGCCTTCACTACAGCACACTGTGGGTACTACACCATGCTACATGTACTACACCACACTGCCTTCACTACGCCATACTGTGTGTACTACACCGTGCTGCCTTCACTACACCACACTGTGCATACTACACCATGCTGTCTTCACTACACTACACTACGTTGTGTGTACTACACCACGCCGTGTACTACACCATGCTGCCTTCACTACACCATGTTGTGTATACTGCACCATGCTGCCTTCACTACACCATGTTGTGTGTACTACACCATGCTGCCTTCACTACACCATGTTGTGTATACTGCACCATGCTGCCTTCACTACACCATGCTGCCTTCACTACACCATGTTGTGTGTACTGCACCATGCTGCCTTCACTATACCACACTGTGTGTACTACACCATGCTGCCTTCACTACACCACATTGTGGGTACTGCACCATGCTGCCTTCACTACACCATGTTGTGTGTACTGCACCATGCTGCCTTCACTATACCACACTGTGTGTACTACACCATGCTGCCTTCACTGCACCACATTGTGGGTACTGCACCATGCTGCCTTCACTACACCATGCTGTGTATACTGCACCATGCTGCCTTCACTACACCACACTGTGTGTACTACACCGTGCTGCCCGTACTACACCATGCTGCATGTACTACACAATGCTGCCTTCACTACACCACACTGTGTGTACTACACTATGTTGCGTGTACACCATGCTACATGTACTACACCACACTGCCTTCACTACGCCATACTGTGTGTACTACACCGTGCTGCCTTCACTACACCACACTGTGCATACTACACCATGCTGCCTTCACTACACTACACTACGTTGTGTGTGCTACACCACGCCGTGTACTACACCATGCTGCCTTCACTACACCATGTTGTGTATACTGCACCATGCTGCCTTCACTACACACCATGTTGTGTGTACTACACCATGCTGCCTTCACACACCATGTTGTGTATACTGCACCATGCTGCCTTCACTACACCATGCTGCCTTCACTACACCATGTTGTGTACTGCACCATCTTTGCCTTCACTATACCACACTGTGTGTACTACACCATGCTGCCTTCACTACACCACATTGTGGGTACTGCACCATGCTGCCTTCACTACACCATGTTGTGTGTACTGCACCATGCTGCCTTCACTATACCACACTGTGTGTACTACACCATGCTGCCTTCACTGCACCACATTGTGGGTACTGCACCATGCTGCCTTCACTACACCATGCTGTGTATACTGCACCATGCTGCCTTCACTACACCACATTGTGGGTACTGCACCATGCTTCCTTCACTACACCATGCTGTATATATTGCACCATGCTGCCTTGACTACACCATGCTGTGTGTACTACATTATGTTGCTTGTACACCACGCTGTGTGTACTACACCATGCTGCCTTCACTACACCACACTGTGGGTACTGCACCATGCTGCCTTCACTACACTGCACTGTGTGTACTACACTATGCTGCATGTGCACCATGCTGTATGTACTACACCACACTGCCTTCACTACACCATACTGTGGGTACTACACCATGCTGCCTGTACTACACCATGTTGCCTTCACTACATCATGCTGTGTGTACTACAACATGCTGCCTTCAGTACACCACATTGTGTGTACTACACCATGCTGCCTTCACTACACCATGCTGCCTTCACTACATCACATTGTGGATACTGCACCATGCTGCATTCACTACACCATGCTGTGTGTACTACACTGTGCTGCGTGTACACTATGCTGCATGTACTACACCACACTGCCTTCACTACACTACGCTGTATGTACTACACCATGCTGCCTTCACTACAACATTCTGCATGTACTTCACCATGTTGGTTATACCTCTGAGGAAGCCTAGTATAACCAGGCGAAATGTCAGTGTTTGTGATGGTTGCGGTTTTGTCTTTACCCTGCTCCCGATGGTTTATCCATCTGCAACATTTTGCTGGATGTTAACTGTACTTATTTGCAATAAACGGTGAGCCACCTTTTTATATCCTGTTCTAATGTGGCTTTTCTGCTTTATGGTACTACACCACACTGCCTTCACTACACCATACTGCCTTCACCACACCATGTTGCCTTCACTACAGCACACTGCTTGTACCCCACCGTGCTGCCTTTACTGAACCATGCGGCATGTGGTACACCATGCTGCCTTCACTGCAGGACACTGTGTGTACTACACCTGCCTTCACTGCACCATGCTGTATATACTACACCATGCTGCCTTCACTGCACCATGCAGCGTGTACTACACCATGCTCCCTTCGCTACACCACATTGCCTTAACGGCACCATTCTGCATGTACTACACCATGCTCCCTTCACTACGCCACATTGCCTTAATGGCACCATTCTGCATGTACTACACCATGCTGCCTTCACAATACCACACCGCATGTACTACACCATGCTACCTTCACTGCACCATGCAGCATGTACTACACCATGCTACCTTCACTACACCACATTGCCTTAACGGCACCATTCTGCATGTACTACACCATGCTGCCTTCACAATACCACACCGCATGTACTACACCATGCTACCTTCACTGCACCATTCAGCATGTACTACACCATGCTGCCTTCACTATACCACATTGCCTTAACGGCACCATTCTGCATGTACTACACCATGCTGCCTTCACTGCACCATGCAGCATGTACTACACCATGCTGCCTTCACAATACCACACCACAATGTACTACACCAGGCTACACTTCACTGCACCATGCAGCATGTACTACCTGTGCACTTCGTACTCTTTCACACACATGTACTACACCATGCTACCTTCACTGCACCATGCAGCATGTACTACACCATGCTGCCTTCACAATACCATACCGCATGTACTAAACCATGCTACCTTCACTGCACCATGCAGCATGTACTACACCATGCTACCTTCACTATACCACACCGCATGTACTACACCATGCTATCTTCACTATACCATACTGCGTGTACTTCACCACACTGCATTCACTGTACCATGATCCGTGTACTACACCATGCTACCTTCACTATACCACACCGCATGTACTACACCATGCTACCTTCACTGCACCATGCAGCATGTACTACACCATGCTGCCTTCACTATACCACACTGCGTGTATGTAACCCCTAGATGGCGCTATCCCAGGGGCTACTACCCCTGCCTGATTTGCCACTAACAGGTTGAGGGGCCTGGATCCAATGGCGGGTGCCTCCACCCAGAGGTCAGGGTTTGCAATAGTTAAACTAACTTGGTCACAGCCCTCTGGGACACTGCAACCCCTTTCTTCCACTAGTGGCCCACAATATATCAAATTACCTTCACAGTATACACCTTACCCCCAGGTCTGGTTCCGGCACTGGGACCTCCTGTGAAATGAGGATACAGTGCAACAATCACAGTACAGTACTAACATAGACAAATACCTCAGGCAGTATAACTTTGCTGAAACAAGCAGCTCTGATTTATTTAGGGGATATAACAAGGACAGGGGAAATCAGGTTAATTAGCTTATCACTCTAATAATCTACCTATGGCTCTGTGCACAGGCCTATCCCTATCAGTTACTGTCCTGGGTGCCCAAGCCCTAGTGGCTAGTCCAAACCCGTGGCAGCTGGTGGGGCCCTTTCACACAGAGAAAAGGAGAATTAAACAGTCAGCAGTACAGTAATTCCATTTGGATTTAATGTGGCAATTCAACAGGGCGACCCTGAATTAGTACTCACGACCTCCAAATAAGATAGGGTCCTTCAATGTCACAGGGCTCACTTGAGTTCACAAACCTCTTCCACATCCATATAAAAGAAGCTATACCAGGCAGGCTGCATCTGTATCCCGATCGCAATTACTGCACAATACCGGGAGAACACACAGCAGATTCAGTTCCTGACGACCGAGGTGCAATTTCAGCAATTCCTCCAGTCTTCTACAGGGTGAGCCTGGTTTCTACTCTTCAGAGATCCTTTGATTCTTTTCACAGGGCAGTTCAGTCTAACAAGCTGTACACAAGCTGCAGACGGAACTCTGGGCCTTACACGTTTTTGACTAAAACTGCACACTGAAAAAGCACAGGGCTCCTTCCTTCTTCACTGCCAAAGCTCAACTGAACTCCAACCGACAAAACCGGGCACTTCCTTTGAGTTCCTCCCAGTTCTTGACTGGATTGGCTGTCACTCACAATAGACTGCTGCTGTTGGTCCAAAAGGCACTGAAGTCTAAACTACATCTCCCAGAGTCACTGCCATACAATCCTCTTGTAGCTGGCTCAGATTATGAGTCCAAGTTCTGGTTCATCCAGGCACCATTTGAGAGCTAGCTTCCCCACACTGATTGGTCCAGTTCAGCAGTTCAAAACTAGAATGGGGAACTAGCAGACACAGTTCTGACTGCAAAGAGCAGGTTAGACAAACTGTAATTTCATTATTACTCTAAATAATTTCTGGCAAACAGTTACATCTTTCAGATAGGTTCCTTTGCACTTCTAGTGACTGCAAAATGAAGTGAATTAGCAGCAGCTCGAGTGGTACTCAGAGAAGCACAGTCCCCCATACAAACTAGTATGTCTGCAAGCAGACAGCTCTTAAAGAGACAGTACCAGAGGCTCTAAAAACACTCACTGATAAATGGCTTAAATGCCAAACACCATTCAGGCTTGGAGCATTCAAGCAAGCTCCTGGAAGTCTTTTGGGAACCCCCATTTGCAGGGGGGTTACATGTACTTCACCACACTGCATTCACTGTACCATGATCCGTGTACTACACCATGCTGCCTTCACTATACCACACCCCGTGTACTTCACCACACTGCCTTCACTGTACCATGATCCGTGTACTACACCATGCTGCCTTCACTACACCACATTGCCTTAACTACACCATTCTGCATGTATTACACCATGCTGCCTTCACTATACCACACTGTGTACTTCACCACACTGCCTTCACTGTACCATGATCCGTGTACTACACCATGCTGCCTTCACTACACCACATTGCCTTCACTGCACCATGCTGCATGTACTATTCCACTCTGTCTTCACTACACCATGCTGCATGTACTACACCATGCTGCCTTCACTGCACCGTGCTGCATGTACTACACTGCACTGAGTTTACTACACCATGCCTTGTGTACTACACCACACTGCCTTCACTACACCACGCGGCATGTTGTACACCATGCTGCCTCCGTTGAATGAATATGGCATTGGCTTCACTTGGCATTATCTGTTTACATCAGAACAGCCCAAGACTGTTGCCTGCTGTACTGTGTCCATGTTTTTTTGTAGTCCTGTATCATAATCTCTCTCTGTTAGAAGTCTGTCTTGCCATGGATGGTTAGCCCTGAGATCTATTTAATTGCATTAGTTAGTCTGCCCCGTGATCCTGCTTTCACCCTACCTAATGACTGATGTCTCTGGCCATACAATAGTATTTCCTCACCTCTGTATAACCCTCTTACTGCCTCAGCCTGTCCCGGCTCCCTTTCCCTGCCCATATACAATCTTGCACTGCAGGCATCTCCCTTACACTTACATACACTCATATAATCTAATTTCATGGCTTGCTCCCCTCTTTCTCACTTACCGACCTTTTCCTTAATGACACCCCCTGCTCTCAATGGTTATTTCTTCCTTTTGTATTACCTGTTTTTGTGTATCTTGTTCTGTTCATATGATATGTCACCTGATAATTTATTGTCCAAGGTCCTCTCTATTCATTGCATAGGTAGGCACCTATGAACTTATGACTGGTCTACTCTGTATGTCTCTGATATATTGTATCCACTTTAACTCATTGTATGTAAAGCACTTACAATTTGTTATCCTGTTAACTTTCTGCATGTGTGTACTCTCCCGGGTCGTGCCCGAAAATAGTCATTTTATGGCTAGTGCACTTACCCGGTTAACAAAAGCTAAATAAATAAATTGCATAACAAGGAGGATATACTGATCCTTCTCAACTCTTGGACAACTGGGCAGTGCAGCCTTTGCTCTTGTGTGTTAGACAGGAAGGAAACATTTACAGGTGGATCTGATGCATCCTAATAGTTATTAAGGGTAAAAATCAATTCCTTTTTTTTAAAATAACAGTGTTTATACCTCAGGCTGGGCAAGATGCTCCTCTTTTGGGTCCTTCTAGTGACCTCCGGACCACAACCATCCCTTACCTTGCTCCAAAAATCCCCTATGACTTGCATCACTCCCCCCCCGCACCCCATGATGGGGCCATAAGAGAGGCACCCCAGACCACTAGTACACTATCTGTGTTGACAGGAAACAAGGGGCCCAAGACAGCTGATACCATCACATTGCTGATTGACTCTCTCCTGTGGTTTAGCCCTTAACCCTAATCCCTCCCACTGGTTTAAAGTGCCACACGCAGCTATTGTAGCGAGGGGGGGGGGCACAATTCATGGCCATTCATAGGTGTCACTGCAGTGGTGCAATGTCACAATTGTTAGGACCTCCTTCCACCTCTGCTAAGACCCCCCCCTTCTGTTCATTGAGACCCCTCTCACCTGGGCATGCCTTGGGGCACACCATCATCATTGTACTGCCCCCTCAGACTGTGTCCCCCAAGGGAGGGTCTGCCATTTAGCTCCTCGGCTGCTCCACCCTCATATGCAGCCACTCACAACAGAAGTGAAGCCTGAAAACATACCCAGGAGCCAGGAGATGGGTGCCCGGTGGTGGACGTAGGGAGCACTTCATCGTCCTAGCCAGTGACTGACTGTTTTTTTTTTTCCTTTTTCTGCCTGCTCTGGGACTGGGCTATGGAGCAGTACCCAAGGCCACCCACCTGTGCATGCATGGGTTGTGCTACAGCCAACCACATCCCAACCCTCCCGGCATCAGCTGACCCAGCTTCTCTACCATCTAGCCTTGGCTAGGTGGCAGTCAGATGGTGAGTTATTGAAGCTTCCACCTCTGAAGGGGGAAGATTATTCCATGGGATGCTCCATCCTGCTTCCTCCAGGCAGCACCAATGACTCAAGCTTGCTCCCAAACTCCGGTTGCCCCCCCAGCAATGAAGTGGAATGCCTCACTGCTAACGTTCCTGCTCAAGAGATCACTCTAAGCAGGTTATGAGGTACAGTGACTCTGTGTACTGATTGGCTGAAATCATGTCAGTAATTAAGAAGTAAGCAGTAGTAAAAATGACAGATTTATACAGCTCTACAGGGACCAGGTAATAAAAGAGTTTTGTGTTCAACTCTGAGACATGGGGTCTTTTCTCTGTGCAAATCTTTTGTTTTTTTTTTTATTGAAAAAGCTCAATGTTGTTATTCAAGAATGTTTGCCAACACTTTTCTATATGCAAGTGCTTTCATTTGAACAAAGAAAAAAATGTTGATAATTAAGATTGGGTTCTTGGGATGTTACCTCGGGCTGCAAAATCGTCCTGGTTTATTTATGTTTATTTATTTTAAGAGATTTACCAGGAAAGACATACTGAGCAATAAAGCTCGTTTCCAAATGTGTCCTGGGGGAAGGGGGGAGGGGATAAGTACAAATAACAAGTAAAAAGTACAGTTATATGATAAAGTAATAAAGCACAGCATGTACAGTACATACAGTATCGTATTGGCATAATTAATAACAATACAGACTGATATTTCACTACTACTGCCTTTTTACCCAGAAGATGTCTTCACGCAGATTAGGAAAGAAAAACACTGTTTGCATCATCCGCGGTGTGTGACATGCATGTGCTTCCTGATGTAGTTGTGCAGGAATAACCAAGGCTCTTGAATGTTTTGTTTTGCAGAGAAACCCAAGCCCTTGAGGTGCACAGGACAGACTCCGCAATCGCAATGAGTTCAGGTTAGTCCAGGCACTGAGCCATTCCCCGAGCCCCACATTGCAACAGATATGTTTTTACTGAACCTAGATTTGAATAGGTATATGCTCAGGCAATATTTTATACTTGTTTTTTTTCTTTTTCTTTTTTTTTTTTTTAGTTAATTTTTGTTTACTTGTAGGTACACTAGACCTTCAGTTCCTATTTTCAGGCACGTCCAGAACCATTCATGCTTATCTTAACCTGGGGTAGATCTACTCCAGGGTAAATCTTCCAAACTGATTTTACCATATCTGTAATTAATTACTCTTGTCTGGGGTCCTTCTCCTTCACTGGATGCTTGGATAGCATAGATCGATGTAACTCTGAGTTCGATGTGCAACTGAATGAGATATTATTAGATAATGCTTGTGTAACTTGAGTTTTCTTTGTGGCTTTCCACCTCTCTAACCATGGGATATACCACCCTGTAGGAGTACGACGCAAGGAACCCTAGAGGAGGGTTCCCCCCTTACAGGTGCCATGAATTAATGCGTCGGCTACAGGTAGGGTAGGAAGAAGCCCACGGGGAAGAGAGATGAGCCGCTGGAGGAGTAGGAGGGGTGGATGGTTGGTAATGAAAAAGAATCCTGGCAAAGCCCAGGGTATAGTGACCTTTTAAGCTTGATGGGGGAGTGACGTAGGTGCTCCGTCCATCAAACCTCAGGCTTAAAGCCCTCCCATTCGATGTGCTTATGCAACTGAATGAGATAATATTAGATAATGCTTGTGTAACTTGAGTGTTCTTTGTGGCTTTACGCCTCTCTATCTGTAAGATATACCACCAGGAGTATTTATCGCAAGGAACCCAAGAGGAGGGTTCCCTCCTTACGGGTGTCAGGAATGGATGCGTCAGCTAAAGGTAGGGTAGGAAGAAGCCCAAAAAGAATACCTAATGATGTCAAGCATCGAAGAGGCGAGGATGATGAATAATTTCTGTGAAGAAAAGGGCTAACTTCCTAGGGAGAGAAGGGAAAGCCGGGGGCCACCATCCGCCTCCATCTAACAGCGGAACCTAACTAACTAATGAGAAAAAAAGCACTAACTCTAACTAATATTACAACCATTGGCACGGAGGAGAGGAAAAATATCCTTTAAGGAGGAAACCCCTGGGGATCCAAGGCCTAGGTCACCTTCCCTCCAGGCTGACGACGTTTGATCCCATTCACATATCTGGAATGTGTAGTACGGTATGGGCTGCACGCCCATTGGCTTACGCTGTGGACCAATAGGCGTACAGCCCTACCAACGGTGTCAGTCAGCGGGTGGCGGGGCGGCAGGCAGGTGGGGAAGTGGGGCGGTGGGATTCAGTGGCTGGGTGGGGTGGCAGGTCCACTGGACCACCAGGGATATTGGGGATATTATTTATTTACTTAGCCCGCGATCGGGCGGGCAGGTCCACTGGACCACCAGGGATATTGGGGACATTATTTATTTACTTAGCCCATGATCATGCGGGCAGGTCCACTGGACCACCAGGGATATTGGATAAACCCTTTTTACTGATGCCTGCAATCGGGCATCGGGGGGGCGCCACCACGGAGGTGCAGCTGGAGTTCGGGTGGCCACCCACAGGTGGCAGCTGCCGTGTTGCACCCTGCGATGCGGCAGCTCACCTGTGGGTGGCCATCCGTTGTTCCTTTTTTCTTTTTTTGGGATCATCTTTGTGCTGGCGCAGGTAGGGGTTGCGCATGCATGGCTGTGCACAACCTGGGCTGAATATCGGGCTGTGCAGGGTATGCATGACATGCCTTACCTGCTCTGCATACATTACTGATGCGCATTGGGATTTGTGCAGCGCGACTTTTCCCATTTGAATATCGCGGTCACAAGATTAGTGGTTAGATGGCGTAACACTGTTGGTGCCATGCGCAACGCTTTGAATATCTGGGCCCCTGTGTTTTCTTTTTTCTTTCAAAAAAGCAGTTGTAACAACATGAATATGAATTGCCTCCTGGAATTTATTTTCAGCAATGGCTTATGATGTTTTGGCAGGTTTAAGCATCCATTAAAGGGACATTGCAACACCCCATCCCTTCCCTGGCGTCAAACTGTCCATCATGAGAAAAACACATTTTATGATTGCTAGTGGTGTGTGAATAACAAATAGGGTTTCTTTCCTGAATAACATCAATAATGCACTGTAGTGTCACTATTTATGCCTATTCGTATTTGGGAAATAATGAAAAAAAAAAAAAGAAAGAAACCACTTCCCACCCTGCTCCCCAGCCCAATTCTTTTGAAAAAACACAAACCCCCCTCCCCACCCTCTCGCTACAATCCCAATCCCACTCCACTCCCCTCCACATCCAAAATTTGATACATTTAAAAATAAAAGTTTCACAATGGGCGACCATCGTATCAACCCACCTTCACGGTTAGTCTCGCTGTCTTTTCAGCTCTTTTCTTTTTAAATCAATATTTTCTGCTTAGCTGGCAGCACTCTCCTCCTCCTCCCCAGCAAGCAGTTTTCATTAAAAAGCACAGCTAGTGTGCTTGCAGACCAAGGCAACCACTTGCACAACCCTCCTCCATAACTGCCTTCTAGTAAATGAAAGCACTCCGGCACTTGTGCACAGTAAAAGCAGCTGATCACGTGATCAGCTGGTCTTACTGTGTCAGAAGCGCGGGAGCACTTTTATTCAATAGAAGGTAGCTGACCATGAAGGAGGGCAAGTTGTCAGTCACTTTGGTCTGCGGAACACAATAGCCATGCTTCTGTAACAAAAAACTGGGTATTTGTGGGGAGCAGGTTGGACAGAGGGTGCTTTCAGGATGGGGGAATATTGATGTAAAGGAAAAAGAGTGATGAAGACAGCGGCTGGCCGTGGAGGCAGGAGGGTTGGGCTGGTCACCCACCGTGAGAGCTTTTTTTAAACATATGAAATTTTAGATGCTGGGGGTGGGGGAAGATGGGATTGGGATTGTGGCAGAGGGTGGGGGGATGGGGGTTATGTTTTTTTCAAGGATTGGGCTGGGGAACAGTGTGAGGGGATTATTCTTTGTCGTCTTTCCCCCCTCAGGCACATGAACAATAAATGTGAATGAGAACCCAAATATTACCTGAATATAATATTCAGCCTGGATATTTGAAATAAGGTATTTACACACCTCTAATGATTGCTCAGTTTTTGTGGAGTTGGCTGATGTAGCTGAGTTTTGGGGCTTTCTTTTTCTTAATAAAAGTTGAAAAGTTGACTTCTCACCATATTAGTGTTACAGCACAAAAATGTGTTTGTTTACGGTCCTTGATCTACCACTTACTCCTACTACATCCTTCCTGAAACTTGGAAAAACACCTGACACTGGCTAGCCACTGGTGTGGGAGGAGACAGCTGTATCATGGGTGTCTGATGTATGCAGTAAGAGCAGCAAAAGGGCTCTAAACAAGACCAGTGTTGACAGAGGTGTGGTTATACGGGGGGCAAGGGGCAGGCGGGCACAGTCCACCCCAACAATTAAGGTGACCACATTTGTCACCCCCAATGTTTAGCCCCTTGTGTTGCTGCTGTTGCCTGCTGGTGGGCTAGAAGGGACTCTGGAACCTGCCATTCTGGGGAGGAAGGGTCGGGTTTCACTTGTGTGTCCTGGGAGAGAGAGCCACGAGAGAGTGTGGTGAGCCGTGGTGGCCAGACAGTTTGACAGAGTGGGGACGGGTGGGGGGACCATCGCTGCACAAACTGGTCTGGCCAGAACCGGGAGAAGCAGGAGTGGATTGCAGGAGGGAGGGAGAAAGTGATGGACCGCACCTGGAAGTAGCGTAAGCACACGCCACCGCTAATACCAAGGAGTCAGGACGAGTGGGTGGGAGACTGACTGCTGGCATCGGGAGAACTGCGATGCTGTTAAGTGTATTTGGTGCTTCACTTCCCATCCTCCTGCTCTTCCTTAACTGAATGGTGCTGCCGCATCTGCCCGCTGCTGCTGAAGAGCTGCCGCTTTGCTTGCCAGTGCTTTATGATGTGGGAGTCGGTCAGGGAGTCCTTGTGGCCTGGGATCTAGCGGTACTGGGTTGCAGGTGCCTGTGAGTAACTGAATGTGGGGGTTGGTTCAGTGGGGGCATCGGTCGGGCTGAGCCTGCAGCCTGTGGAAGTTAACTGGAGGCTGGAAGTTTGGAACAGAGAGGACAGAGGAGTATGGACTTCTGGAGGCTCGAGGTGGAGGCTGCTGCAAGCAAGAACTGGGAGGTAGGACTGACCGGTGGTTACTGGTGGTGATGCAGTGTGGTGGGTGGGCGTGAGTAGTGATTGGGGGGCAGCAACATACATCATCATGTCGCGGGGGAACTCTATGCTGTAAGCACAAAAGCAATAAGCAGAGGAGGTGGGGGGAGGGAATTCCACTTTGTGCAGGGTGGTTCTGAGCTGGCAGGGGCCACACACTATTGGACATTTGATTTGGCGCCAGTCAGGGAATGCCCAGGAAAAGAAGCCTGCTGCAATCTGGGAGACATTCTCTCTTTCTGTAGTGTCTGGAGTGGTCCAGTGGCTTGTTGAGACGACACACCGATATGATGGTTTTATTTTTCATTTTTGTCAATTAAAAGGAAGCAGGATAAAAAAAAAGCTACATCAACAGAGTCTATAGAAGGCAAGCAAGCATAAACTGTGTTTTGTGTTTTAAATAATACCAGTAAAACAAAATAATGCACAACTTTGGGAGCGAGGGGCTACATGGATATTTACAATTCAACGCTTCTTCCACAAAATCCAGTTCTTTCCCCAGCCGCGTCAATGGACAGGTACCTTGGTAACTCCATTTAGACAATGAACTCATTAATCAGATGATTGATCAATCAATCAATCAATCAATCTTTATTTATCCAGGCGATCACCATTGAGTAAGCTCATTTACAAGGTGGGACAAATGTACAAGTACAGATAAATGTACATAATACAAAAGGAACAAGATGTTTACAATAATGATAGGAGCAGTATATATACATTCCAAAGGCACATGTACAAGTAAGATATACATAACACAACTGTAACATGATATATACAATACCCACAGGAGCAGGATGTGTATGGTTGTCATATGTAAACCACAGAGAAAAAAAAAAGAAAATCATTTATATTCCTATCCATCAGGAACATGTTAATGGCCTGTATGGAAGTCCCTGAGCTATGGAGGTGCACAGGACGGTGTCTAGGGCTTAGGATTATGTGACAGAAGGGGTGGTGGTGTGTAAGAGGGGTGCAGAGGATGCTAAGTGTGGGTGGGGCGAAGGAGGGAGTAATAGTGGCAGAGGAGGACTTAGATGAGCAGCAGGGACTAGAATGGATGTGGAGAAAAGCCATAATCAGGCTGCTAGGAGCGATGGAAGCAGTTACAGATTTCAGCAAACGTTTTGTCATAGAGGGTCTTAAACAAAGCAAGACTAGGGAGCTAAGTCCCAACGATTTTTGTATCCTATTCCAGAGCGTGGGCAAGACAAAGCTTATGGCAGCCCTTCCAAAGCGAGTGTTGACCCTTGGGACTTTCAGGGAAACCTGCGAGAGACTTCTCAAGGCATAGTTCCCGATTGGACTAAGGGGGAGACAGTCAGCAACGTATTGTGGGAGTTTGTTGGTAAGGGCTCGGAGCATCCATACAGCTGCATTTCTACACCGCCTATATTGAAGGGAAGGCCACCCTACAGCTGCATATAAAGAGCAGTGATGGGTGGAGAACAGGAGGCCAGTTATAAATCTCAGCACTCTATGATACAATTCGTCCAGTTTTGCAAGGTGTGAGGCAGGGCATTGGCCATAAATGAAGTCAGCGTAGTCAATTAATGAGAGGAACATAGACTGGACAAGCTGTCTTTTTTCGTCTGTGGTCAAGAGGCGATTAATTCTGAAAAAAAGACCAAGTCTCTGGCTCAGTTTTTTCAGCAGTTCTGTATGTTCCACAAAAGAGAGTTTATTGTTTAGCCAGATACCCCGATATTTGAATTTAAGCACAAATTCAAGATTTTCACCTAATAAAGTGGAGATGGAAGGTAATGGACCAGCGACAGCAGAGGAAGCCCCTGGGCCTGATGGTGAGGAGAGCATGGCCATATTTTTTTTTTGCATTTTGTAGTAGCCTTTTGCTAAGGAGCTGGTGCTGCACAGTATTAAAGTCAGTTTGTAGGTCACCGCAGGCAGCTTCAGGAGATTCACGGCTTAAGTAGAGCACCGTATCAGCAGCAAACAAGTGGATACTGGCTTCCTTGATGCCTACATCCAGGCTGTTGATATAGATGGCAAACAATATTGGGCCCAGTATGGAGCCCTGAGGAACACCTCTTTTTATCAGTTTAAGTGGAGAGAGCTCTCCTTCAGCCTTGATTTGTTGCTGCCTGCCAGAGAGGTAGTCTTGGAACCATCCCAATGAGGTTGAGTCAATGCCTATAGTTTTAAAGGTGGAGAGGAGCAGGCAGTGGTCGACGGTGTCGAATGCCTTACTGAGGTCCAGAAAAATGGCACAAATTAATTTTTTATTATCTAAGTCCCATTGCCAGTCATTAGTTACTTTTGACAGAGCCATGATTGTACTATGCTTTGCTCTAAAGCCAGACTGCATTGGGTTAAGCAAGCTTGAATTGTCTAAGAAAGATCTCAGCTGTGTATCCATGATTTTTTCCAGTAGCTTGGAAAGTATGGTTAGGAGGGAGATCGGCCTATAGTTATTTAGGTCACAGGGATCCCCTGATTTAAACAGGGGGATGACGTGAGCAGTTTTCCATACCTGGGGGAGGGAACCTTGTGCTAGAGACAGGTTGAATAGGTGTGATATAGGTGTGGCAAGAATGTGGTATGCTATTTTTAAGAAATATGGGTCGAAGGAGTCAGCCCCGGCACTTTTTTTAGTATCCAGTCATAGAAGAAGATCTTCAACTTCTTTTATGGAGGTAGGTAAAAAGGAGAAGACCATGTTATTGATGCTTGGTTTTAGAGGCTGGGTGCTGATCTGTGGAAGGAGACTGCTTACTGGTGCATTATCAAATGCCAGGCCTGCGGTGGCAAAATGATTGTTAAAAGCCTGCAGTATCTCGATTTTGCCATTGATGGTAACATTAACAGTGGTGATGTTAGAAGGAAGCACATTTCCTGGGGAGTGACCAGACAGTTCTTTTATAGTGGACCAGAACTTGGTAGGGCAATTTGACACAGAGAGTAGCTCAGATTGATAAAAGTTGGCCTTGGCCTCTCGGACCAACTTAGTGCAGGCATTTCTAGCTGTCCTGAAGAGACACCAGTCTTCGTTGGCATGTGATTTACAGGCCTTTTTACAGAGATAATCTCTTTGAAGTAAGGCAGCCTTCAGTTCCGCTGAAAACCAACGACAGGTTCTGGTTTTTATTCGTGCTTTAACCAGGGGAGCATGGTTGTTTAGGGCACTGGTCACGATTTCATGGAAGACATCATAGGCGTCACTCACTGATTTAGCCAGGTAGAAACTCTGCCACAGCAAAGAGTTTTTTAGATCATTGAAGTATGCAAAAGGATCGAAGTTTCATCTGGATCTTTTTGTGGAAAATTTTGATGTTGATAGGGGTTTGGTAACAGTTCTTATACCAGCAATAAAGCAGTGGTCACTAACATCCGCTGAGAGGATACCAGCATGGGAAAAGGAGTGGGGTTTGCTAACAAGGAGGACGTCCAAGAGGGTGCTTCACATTTGATTTTTCTTGTTAATGCGAGTTGGCTCAGTAATAAGTTGAGTGAACCCATGAGAGTCACAGAAGTGCTTTCGGGGTAACAAGACCTTAGTCAGCCAATCGTAATTAAGGTCTCCTAGTATAATTGTTTCCAGCGGAGTAGAATCCAGGTGGGATGACAGATGTGACAGGAGTTGCGGTCCTGCTGCTGGAGGTCTATAACAGCCTATGATGTGGAACGCCACTGATGGGGAAAGTTCGACTTTAAGAGACAGGCATTCAAATCCACCAACAACGGAGGTAGCATCTAGTATGGACACTGTGAATTTGTTTTTAACATAAATGGCTACTCCGCAACCCCTGGTCTGCCCCTGGTCTGCCTGTCAGCTCTGAAGAGGAGGTAGTTAGGGATGTTAACCTCTCTGTCTGGGGTGGATGCCCGAAGCCAGGATTCTGATAGCGCGAGTACATCTGGTGCAGTATGAATAATACAAGCCTGGACAGAATCAAACTTCTTTAAAAGACTACAAACGTTTGCATGCAAAAAGCTGATTCCTTTCAGTGTTGTAAGTTCAGATGGAGATGAAAGCGCTTTTGTGGGGCCAGGGTTAAATTTGACGTTGCCTGAGCACAGAAGTAGAAGGAGCACAATTTTCCTCAGGGCAGCAAGGAGAAGTCTAAAGGCACCGATCTTTCTGCGATTAGTATAGGTTTGAGTACAGGGGTCCGGGGACTGAAGCTTCCCCTTGTGCTGCCCTAAGGATGCATAGCCTAAAATCCATCCAGAATAACATCAAGCCGTACAGGTTTTGGATGAATAAGGTACGGGTCCATGTAGAGGATATTGGATAGCGGTCCCGCTTCAAGGAGAGTCCACAAACTGAGAGGGGATCAGAGGCATACAGCGATAGCATGATTTATTCATAGAGCTGATATATGGGGAGTCTAGCAGTGTAGGGCATGAGTCTTTGTTGGGATCAATTCTGTTTGGTTGCTTTGCCACATATGATACTATGCAAAAGCTGACGAATAAACAAAGCCAAACAAGGCCTCTCATGGTTGCCCTTTGTGTAAGAAAGGGGTGTACTGCAATGAAACCTGCTAGCCAGATTCTATAAGTCCCAGAGATTGTTGCTCCGTATGCAACTATTTGAGGAGGTTAAGAATCGGTGTTATGCAAGATAATTGTATGCAGCCCTGTCGGCAAAGACGTCTTGTGTATTTATCTTTATCAGGCAAGGGTGTTCTACTGGGGACACTTTGTGTAGAAAGGGGGGGGACAGAATACCTGTATTATGACAGTTTACAATACCACACCACTGGGGCGGTATTATACAAATGTTAGCAGGAAAGACAGTCCGGGGTGGAGAATAGAGTATAAACAGAAGGTGGACCTATGGGGGTTAAGGGCAGGGCAAGAAGGGCTATATAAAAATACCCAGGAAGGGGGATGGGTGAAAAATTGTGGCTTTGCCGTACCTGTGCAGCTGAAAGCGTCCGGGGAAGTGAACTCGGGCGGTGGCTGAGGAAGCGCCGACCGCCCGGTGGCAGCTTGTCCTGCGGTGGATGAGCTGTGAGCCCTGGAGGGTTCCCGAATAAAGAAGGAGACAGAAAGGGGCACTATTAGTACTGGTCTCTGGCAGGGGCTGAGCAATCCAGTGAAAGCAGCCAAATTAGCAAGACAAAGGAGTGATTTCCTTGGCGCCCCGAGGTCTAGCTTGTGTCTGCACTAAAACAAAGAGGGGCTGTGAACACTTAAGTTTCAAACTCTAAACAATCAGGCAGTGGCTCTAAACGTTATTCAAAAGCTTACAAATGGTACAAACAGTTTTAAATAACTATTCTTGCACTGTATTTAGAAGGAAACCGCTCTTTTTTTGCCTAGTTTTTGAATTAAAGGAGACGTGGAAGGCGAGCCAATCAGAGCCTGCCTGAAAAAAGGCACTTGCAATCCAATAGGCTGTGGCTTTGCCATACCTCTGCAGCTGAACGCGTCCAGGGAAGTGGTCTCGGGCGGCGGCTCAGAAAGCGCCAACTGCCCAGTGGTCGCTTGTCCCGCGTCGGATGAGCTGTGAGCCCTGGAGGGTTCCTGGCTAAAGAAGGAGACAGAAAGGGGCACTATTAGTACTGGTCTCTGGCAGGGGCCGAGCAATCCAGTGAAAGCAGCCAAATTAGCAAGACAAAGAAGTGATTTCCTTGGTGCCCCAAGGTCTAGCTTGTGTCTGCACTAAAACAAAGAGGGGCTGTGAGCACTTAAGTTTCAAACCCTAAACAATCAGGCAATGGCTCTAAACATTATTCAAAAGCTTACAAATGGTACAAACAGTTTTAAATAACTCTTTTTGCACTGTGTTTTGAAGGAAACTGCTCTATTTTTGCCCAGTTTTTTAATTAAAGGAGATGTGGAAGGCGAGCCAATCGGAGCCTGCCTGAAAAAAGGCACTCGCGATCTGATAGGCTGCGGCTTTGCCGTACCTCTGCAGCTGAAAGCGTCTGGGGAAGTGGTCTCGGGCGGTGGCTGAGGAAGCACCGACCGCCCGGTGGCCGCTTGTCCTGCGGCGGATGAGCTGTGAGCCCTGGAGGGTTCCCGGCTCTGCAGCTGAAAGCGTCCAGGGAAGTGGTCTCGGGCGGCGGCTGAGGAAGCGCCGACCGCCAGGTGGCCACTTGTCCTGCAGCGGATGAGCTGTGAGTCCTGGAGGGTTCCCTGGAGGTTTCTGGCACATGCAAAAAAGTTTTAGCAAAGTGCCAATATATGAGCAAAACAGCAGTCGGTGAGCAAGTAAGCGAACCTGCGGAGGGTAGGTGGCAGCACATGCAGAGGCTGTCGCCAGGGCTGCCACCAGGGCTGGGGACTGCTGTGAATGCCAGTGCATGCTGCATACAGCTGACCACATGCATGCTGCATCGCTGCACATTGGCAGTCTCCTGGAGAGAAAATGGGTCGAGAACTCAGTGCAGTGGCAGAATAGAGACCGGCCCCTTTGCAGGCCCAGCACCGTCAACCAAGCACCCATCCTGTGCTGCTATTATATTGCTGTTTGTTGAATTATGTGTTTGTTTAGAATAATTTATCTTATTTTATGTATTTATTGTACAGGCACCTTGGTTTTAGAAAGGTGCCTTTTATAAATAAAACTTGATTTGATTTGATTTGATCTCCATCTTAGATTCTGCTAGCAATGGAAAAAATGTCACTCGGAGGTCTCCATGGGGAACTTGGGGTTGGGGTAAGTACCTGAGGATAGTGGGGGATGGAGGGGGCTGCTCAGATGTAGGCCACCTGCAGATCAGGAGCAAAAATAATAGATCGAAAAAGGAAAAAAAGCAGCTAATACCTCTGGAAAACATTGATAAACATATTCTAAGCCTAATTAAATATTCATTAGGCTAGCAAGGCTCCTGATTGGTTACTGGATTATTAACATCATGGCCATTAATGTCTTAGGAATGATCGATCCAGCTGCCACTTGACACTGTCTGGCAAACACGGCTCACAGCACACTACTAAAAACTGAAACATACGTTAAAAAAAAACCTTGAGAAATCAGAAGCTGCTATTGTGATTAGTCTTACAATCACAGTAACAACCTCAAAACAGGTCTTTTCCTTGGATTAATGACCAGACGGATGGAGGTGTCCCTTAGCGGCACCCTGGGCCACCCATCTCCGCAACCGGTCATTAATCCCTCAGAAATTATCTGTTTCTTGGTCAATATTGTTTAAATATTTAGGTGCAATTTAGCTAATGTTTCCTATACCTTCTGTAATTCTTCCCATGTTTTCATTGCACAGGTCATTTGCATGCAAAAAGGATCCCTAAACCTTAGACATCATCTGTTCAAGCCGCTTATTTTCCATTTGAAGTCCTGTTCTTCTGTCTGTGACATCACAGTCAGTTGCCATGGGAATGACTATGTTGTCAGAAAGAGAGGATTAAAGCTTCAAGTGGGGAACAAACAACAGCAGCAGATGAACTCATAAAGGAGAACACCACAAAAAAGAGAACACTGTCCCACAGTGAGCTAACCCTCAGATTAGCAGTTTTACACCACAAAGAAAAGGTTTTGTGTTAATTTAAATTCTGCTTTTTATTCTTTAAACTTGGTGCCATAACGTCCGTGTCAATAGCTGTCCGCCTACATCTTGAGCCCAGGTACATGCTTCCCTCACTCAGCCTATGCTAATATGCCTTGTTGATCAATCGCTGAGTCGGCAGGGCAAACCAGCATAAGGCGAGTGTGGAAAGGACACAGCCAGGCTTGAGATGTCAGTGACCAGCCTTTGACACAAAAGTTACAGCATCATATTTAAAAGATAAAAAAAAAAGTAGAATTTAAAATGAAATGTAAAATGTTCTTTTGAGTATAAAAACATAACTGAGGTTGAATTAACTGTAGAAACTTTCTATTATATGTCATGTTCTCCTTCAAAGCCCCCAGTTATATGACAATGTCCTTTTTGGGGCTACCAAGCTTTTTGCCCTGGACTGCCACCAGTGCCTGCTGTCAGACCCTTCTGCTCACAACCTCTCATCTGCCACCCCCACTATTGGAACCAGTGGGGGTCCACACAGTGTGGGACCCAAGAGTACCAGCAGTCATTATACAGGGGGGCCTGGCAGACATGGGCGGTTTCTGGGTTTCTCTCCGTCCCCCTTGTTAACCTTCCCACCTCCCTTATGCTGGGCAGTGCTCCATCATGCCTTATACACACGTAGTGACGTCCATGTGGATGAGGGTGGATTTCCATTGCACCACAGGGGTTTCTGCTGGGAGCGCTGCTGCATGGCATCACCTCCTCAGTCACCCGGCGCAGTTCCCAAGATTGCACCAGAACCCAGGTCACCAGCACAGGAGACCAGTGTCCTTAATTCTATCTCGTGTGGCCATATTGGGTCGGGTTAAGCAATGGATGTTTCTGACACCATATGGTGCTTCCGGTAAAAATGAGTTTTAAAATGAGTTAAAGAATAAGGGAAGAGAATTACAAAACTAATGTTAACCGTGAGCTGAAGTGTGCTTAAATATTGTATTTTTCAAAGTTTTCTTGGAGACCTTAGCAACTCTTTAAAGCCAGTCTGATAAAAAATGTACTGCTAATACCCTCCAGAGACCTCTCAAATGAGAATTTATGAAGGCTCAGGTTTTTTTTCATTTCTGTCACTCCTGTGAAAGGCAGATTCAGAGCCCTAGAGAGGCAATTATAATCTTCTTCTGATTTGTCTGTGCCATATGTTAAAGAATGTCATAAACTAATGGATTCAAGTGGGTTTGTATATTTACCTTGCACTGAGCTGTTTGCACCGAATAATGCCTTTCTGCACTTACCAATTCATCTCCTGTTCCATTCTTACGTCTGGAGAGGCTGAGTGCCTACATGCCTCCTTGGGTGGTTTTGTACATCGCAGTTTTTAGTGAAAGTCCTAACCTGGGCATCGAAAAGAACAAAACCTCTGAACCATTGGAGAATGTTGTGTACGTAAGCTAACCTCACTGGTCTAGGGGTATAACTGGTGGCACAATCTTTACAGGAAGGGGACTCGTACAGAACCAAAACCACTGCACTTTCTTGCCCTCCCAAGCTTGAGGTGACCTCTGGGGCTCCACTGGCATGCGGCAGGGCAGTTGCGGCGGCAAAGGAAGGGGTTAGCAGAACTTTGATATAGAACCAAGGCAAATGTCCAACAGGATCCTTCATTTCTCCTACGTTAGATCAGAGATAAAAATGTTACTTTTGCCACTCCCTTCCACACACTTCAACCAGCTCAGTCTCTATTTGTTTCCAATGTTCACTGAAGAGTGAGCATTCCTTTACTCCTGGGTTGGCTTCAACTCTGGTGGGGTGCTTTTACGGACATGATAGAGGCCCCACTGGAGGCACCTTGACACACTCGGAGTCCACCACCCCAGGCAGCAAAGGTGGGGGCCTCCCGGCCATCTTCTAGGCCATTATTTCCATTTCACTCTGACTTGGCAGATGTGACAGTTCCAGTGCTGACAACAGTAGCACCACTAGATCCTGTCATGGACTCATGAACAGACTCTGACTTTCCACAGAGTCTACCCCGTACTTTTCTTTCTCACAGGTTTGCTTGTACACTTGTCAGTTTCACCCACAGGGGCATCTATCTGGGGCTAACTGGCACTGCCCAGACATTTTAGGGCACCACTGGCCCACATTTACACTCTGAGGTGAATCCCTGTTTTCTGACAGGAATTCTGTAACTTCTCCAGTCACTTGTCTTCACTTGGGGAGGGAGGGCAGTGCTGGATGCCAGACCAAATTGCTTTTAAATGTAAAATAGAGTGAACATCACCTCAGATCCCTTTCCCACAGAACTCCCTTGGACCAGCTTTCTTCCAGACAGACCCCAACTTCATTCTTCACTTCTTTTTCTTCTGCTGGAGAGGGGGCTCCCTCTTTCGAGACTGTTATTGAATGGCAGCCACTACAATTGAGTACTTTTTCTCGATGCCGGCCTCTGTAAAGAAACTTCAGAACAGTGGGAGCTGGCACTGTTTGCCAGATGCGCCTCTCCCACCAACTCTGACTCACCAGCCTCTGCCCTTCAGCAAAGACCACTGACTCCTTCCCTTTGGAGTGCCAAGGCAGATCAGCAGACCCAGTTCTCCAAGGGCATAGAGACTGGCATAGAGACTAGAGATTGATAGGCACTCTTAAAGGTACATAGCCCCTGAGAGGGGCTACATGTAAAAATAATTATATACCTTCACTCCACTACAGCCAGTCTGCCTGCTTTCCTCTGCTCTCGTTTAGTGATGTCAGGGGACAGTGCATTTGCAGTGGTACTGTACATTATAATGAGCATTTTGGTGGAGTTTGTTGAGGACTTGAAAATGAATTTATTCAGCCAAGCCTTCCCAGATTTACTGTGTCGAATGAGACCTGTTATGTTTTATTTATTTATTCTGAGAATATTTATGATTTTTTGAATTTGGAATTCTTATGATCTGTTTGATGTGATTTGTTTATCTGGTTTTACACTGTAAATGACCTCCAGCCCTTGGGACATGGCACCATGCTATAGGAATACAATTACATTGCCTTATTTAATTTAGGGGCAGGCAGACTTTGTGAAGGAGGCAGCCACAGGTGCAAGTTAAATTTGGTTGGGGACACAGAGTGTGTGTGTGTGTGTGTGTGTGTGTGTGTGTGTGTGTGTGTGTGTGTGTGTGTGTTTATGTGCATGTCTGCATGTGTGTGTTATGTGTGTCTGTCTCTCTCTCTCTCCCTCCCTCACTCCTTCCCTCTCTGTCTTTCCCTTCCCATCTTACTCTCTTCCCCGTCTCCATTTCTCTTTCTCTTTCCTTCTCTCTCTCACTTACCCTCCCTCCTCTCTCTCCCACCCTCTCTTGCTCTCTCTCACTCTCTATTTTGTTCTTTCTTTCTTTTCTTATCCGCTCACTTTCATCTCTCCTCTCCCCTTCCCTTCTCTCTCATTCACTTGCTCTCTCCTCTCTCTCCTCTCTCTCTCTCTCTCTCTCTCTCTGTCCCTCCCACACACTTTCTTCCTACCATCTGTCTCAGCCATCTGCCAAGCAGCTCTTCTTGCTCCCTGCTGATTGTTCCCCATTCCTAGTTCTGCTGGCAGACTCATTTACTTCTAGAGAGTATTTTAGGACATTCCACTGTCATTCATTTCCGAGCTTTCCTTTTTTCTCTAACCCATCGCCAAGCTGTATCTACAGCATTATTAAATACAGGTCAGCATTTAAAGATACTGTACACCTTCGTTCCACATGATGAAGCACTTTCAGTTTTTTTTCACCCCGAACAGTATCCTTGGAACATGATGTGTTCCTGTGGGTGATTTCTTTAGTTTAAAAACAGGGTGTTGCAACTGCTTGTCCTCATGCTGACACAGCACAGGAACAATACACAGCACATCAAACCTGCAGGCACACCAGCAAAGTAGGGTTTGCAGAAAAAAGTACCATCAGCCTCTTCTTAATGTCCAGAAGTGAAAGTGTTAATGCCAGGAGAGGAGTGCAACATCATTAATAGAGGTACTCCGTTGGTGTGCAATCCATGCAAATCACAACGACTGGTTCAAGGAGACAGAGCTAAATTACAGGTCAGAAATGTTTCATTTTCTGAGTTTCATTATATGGTTCTAAAATAAATCAAAGTGCCAATAGTACTAATGGCACCAGAGGAGATCTGTATGAATTAACCATATTGCCAGAAAGAAGGCTGACAGGCTTCTCCTGGCAATGAAAAGGTAAGTGGCTTAGGGGATGGGGTCTGAGACACAGCATCTATGAACTGTAGTGAGAAAGATAAAAATTACGCTCTGGGGATCAAACCCAGGCCCCTTACTCTGTACTGTGTGGTAGCCTGTGGCTCTAATGCTGTATTAAGCTTCCTAGACAGGAGTTGAATGCTGTGGCAACATCATCCAGCACTGAGTGCAGCTCCCCCAACTACTTGCAGTGAATGTTCATACTGTAATGAACAGTCTGCCTATGTTTTTGAAGTTGTATTTAAACCTTAAAGCCTTAGCTGGAACCTTGCATGTTATCAGCAGTACAGAATGTCAAATCTTGCTGAACGTCTATCACTAACATCAGCAATGACATCTAACAACATCTCTCCTACTATATAAATTGTAATAAGAAGGAAAAAGGTTCCACTCCAGGGATCGAACTTAGACTCCCTACCCTCCACTGCTTGGTAGCCTGTAGCTCTACCACTGTACTAAGCATCCTATACAGGAGATGCATGCTGTAGCAAAGGACATCTAACAGTGAGTGTGTGTGCACACACACCCCTACACAGCTGCAGTGGATTTTCGTAATCAACAGTCTGTCTGTTTGAAGTAGTGTCAAAGTCTGAGTTGGAACTTTTCAAGTTATCAACAATATAGAATTTCAAATCTTGCTGAAAGTATATCACTATCATCATCAAGTACATCTAACAATATCTCTCATGCTACATAAATTGTAATGAGAAAGATAAACATGTTCCACAGTGGGGACAGAACCCTGGCTTGTGTAGATCTGAAACCCTAAGCCAAGATGTAAAAGCCCTATCACTGACACCATCAATGACATTATGCAGCCAAATCACTCACACAGAACGTAGCTTTGAACTTGACTGAATGCAAGAGACAGTACACATGACCATAACAGGCACTTACAGTAACAATACTGTCATCTAAAGATCAGGAAAGCCATTTTATAATGGCACTAAGGCATTCAGTAGTATATGTAATTGGGTGTGCGGTTCACACCACAATATCCTTACAGCGCCAGCAATGTGGGTGCTACAATCCGATCGACAGTCATCCAGTCGATCGGGATTTTGCAGCACCTGCCAACTTGCTGTCCCAGGAGTGTTGTGCTCTTTCCTCCCTATACCTCCTACCTGGAGGTGATTATCTTATTGTCTGGGGGGGGGTACGGTGGGCAAAGCCCCCCACAATTAGCCAGGATGTGCCCCGGTGTTTTGCCATGATGGTGGATACATGGCACAATTGTTGAGTGACATCATCGATATTGTGCTGTCAATGTAGCATTGGTCAACAATATCGATGTCAAACTAATGTGGTGAACCATGGAATCATGTAATTGTGTGATAATGGCACTTTTCGGATGTGTGACTCGTCTTTGCCTTGCACCTCACTTCTTGTGATGTGCCATTATTCCAAAATAGTGCACACCCTATCATGCCTTATTGCTTAATAAGAAATTGTATAGTAGAAATATTGAAAGCTGATTGGCTGAAGCAGTCTTTGATCCATGACGATATGTCAGTATATCAGCATGGGTCAGAGATGCATACCAAGATCAGCTATATCCTAAACACTTTCATAACCACAATAATAAACTCCAGGGTGTGGTATATCACAGGATATTATCACTTCCTTGGTGGGTTAAAGTCACTTGGCTTTGCCTTATTCCTCACAACATGCCCAAGGTGTGACAACATCTCAGGATTATCACACCCTGGGGTGTATTATCGCTTCATTTTTCCTAGCTGCCCTTTACACATGGTATGTTCTACCTAACTCAGCTAGGTGTTTGACAGATCTGGAAAATTCAAAGCAATTGTATTTATTTCCATGCTAGAGGTGTGTAGAACTTTCAGTTTTTGAAAACTGATTTGAATTTTATAACTAGAAATAGCATAACATATACAAATCTAGCTGTAGTTCTGGGTTTTTTTTTGTCTGTAATGCTGCTGCTGCCCTAGGGTACTCTTGTAAAAAGGGAAACAGGTAGTTTGATGAGCACTGTTTGTTTCCTGTTTTACTATATGTATTTATTCTCACTCCATGCCCACTGGCACCTCACTCCTGCTTTTTTTATTTACTCTTTTTCTTTTCTGTCCCGGCTGATATCCTGTCACTGTGGTGAAGTCATTAGGGCGATGGCAGTGTGGGCGCCACAACCTGTTCGTCTGTCATTCTGGCAAACTGGATTTCCTAGAACCCGCCGTTGTTATGGTCATAGGGGCATTACGCTCCTTGTTCCCTACACCTCTGACGTGGAGGCGATTATATTAATTTGTCAGGTAGTGCGGGGGTCAGAGCCCCCCATGGTGGGGGTTGTGGGGAGCAAAGCCCCCTACAAAGAACCAGCATTTGCCCCAGGGCACAACTGGTGTTGGGCACCACAATTGATGGGTGGGATGTGCGCCGTCAGCATTGTGGTGTCACCCTAATGGCCATCCCCTGTTGCGTGTCGCAAGGAAGTGGGTGAACCGTACCAGCTGGCCCTTGTTCGCGCTGGTCCTCCCAGCCCCATCACCCTGACTTCTCCCAGGGCTTGCCTCTCACCCGGAGTCTCCCATGTTGACCTTCTATGGCAGGGGTGGTGGAGAGTCCCCTCAATCCACCAGGACTCTACTGTAGTCTGAAGGGGTGCCTGAGTCATCGGGTTGGGGCTTGCGGAGGCTGGCAGTCATCCACCATGGCTGGGACCTTTTTCTGGTTTCTCCCTGCAGACGTGGTGTGCACTTGGTGTCGTGGCACATGCACAGACATCCACCATGTCCCCCCCATCTCTTAGAGCTCTGGCTGTCTTTCCCCCGGGTTCCACCAGGGGCCAGTCTAGTGCTAAGCTTGTCCCCACCCTCCACCCTGAAGGAGGAGAGCTATCCTTGGGACACTCGATCCTTCTTCCCCGGGTGACCCTCCAACTCCCAATCGGGTCGTCGGCACTACAAGCGGTAATGCTACCACTGCGCCGGTGGGCCAGCGGCACCTCACTTCTTCTGGCCTCCAAGCTTCTTCCTCTGCCTGCCAGATTTTCTTCCCTATTGCCATGGTGGGATCCTTCTAAACCTCCGGCCCTAGCATCCTGGGGACTGGCATCTCCCTGAGGGTGACCTCCTTTGGCCTTGGAGGAGCATGTCCTACTCCTGCCTGCCAGCCACCATTTTTGCCAGCTTTTCCATACCAAGGGTTTCTTGTGGCATGGAGGTGGAATGGATTCATGGAGGATGCTTACTGGAAGGGTTCCTGTCATGGTGTACCGCAGATCTATTGGCATTTGGGGGGGGTGGGACAGCAAAGACCATTATCCACTGCACTGATGTGGTTTTTCTGCCACTTTTCTTCTCTCCCTGCCCACTTACTTGGCTCATACACATGCATCTGCAGGCCTGGAGTGGGTGCCTGCTGGCACATGGTCACCCAATCATCAGAGATATCTCCACCATGCCGTCACCAGAAACTACTACCAGAGCATTACATTAGTCCCACCCCCCGGAGGAGAGCATCCAAGGGACATTCTGAGCCTTCCCAGCTGGTCTCTGCTCCTGGTGTTCTGGGCTTGGAGTGTGAATCAGGGTCGCTGGCAAGCCAGGATGTTCCACTATTGCTCCACACCACAGAACCAGTTCAGTGAGCACTGTTAGAAAACAAAAAAATAAATAAAAATTAACTACTGATCTTATGACACAGGTCACAAATGTCACCGATTTCATCAGGACATCAGCCTAGTCCCACAAATCAAATTAATGACACTGTACAGATTGTCTGTTACAGACTGTAGTGTCCTGTCTCGTACTGCTCTTGGACAGGAAACCCATTGTAATCTAGCTGGGAAGGATATCCTGAAAAAACCAAAAACAGATGGACAGTTCAAGTGTGTCACAGACTAACATCGAGCCTTCAGCTGCTGATTTTTCTACTGTGTTTCATTGCTAATTTCCAATAAAAATAAAAATAAATAAATAAAAATAACTTAAATAAAAGCTCCTCACTATGCCTGTTGGGGTAATTTTCCTCTTGCTTATCAAAACTCAGTTTTTATCGACGGCATACATCTTGTTGTACTGTTGCCTTTCCATGTTTATGGTAACGCTCCTTTTGATGTACTGCGTTGCTGTACGTGACTATTATTTTTGTAATGCTTTAAATATTGTTTATTTTTACTCATCTTGTACTATCTCCAGTACCCTTCCCCCCAGGACACATCTGGAAATATGCTGTTATCAGCTTGGTATGTTTTTCCTGGTAAAAATAATACATGTTGGCACACACTTTAGGAAAACCATGGATTCAGGTGATAGCCGTTAATGCTGGGACCTGTCCTGATCCTGCTTTTCAATCTTTGCTTCAGTCACAAGTGAAACATATTTTGGGGTCTCAGCTTGGTTCCTAGTTAAGGTCGACATGACAAGACTGCCTCATACCACTTTGGCCCAACTGGTAGGGTTTGTTCTACAGAGGCCTTCAGTTGACCGATTATAAAGACTGAATAAGACTCTTACCTATTTGGTACGCAGAGCTACACTGTGGTGTACTGGTGGCTCAGTGCTGGGTAGCCTGCACCGCACTTGTCCACACTGTCTGGGTAGCCTGCACCACACCTGTGCACACTGTCTGGATAGCCTGCACCACACCTGTGCACACTGTCTGGATAGTCTGCACCACACCTGTGCACACTGTCTGGATAGTCTGCACCACACCTGTGCACACTGTCTGGATTACCTGCACTGCACCTGCCCACACTGTCTGGATAGCCTGCACCACACCTGTGCACACTGTCTGGATAGTCTGCACCACACGTGTGCACACTATCTGGATTACCTGCACCACACCTGCCCACACTGTCTGAGTAACCTGCACCACATCTGTCCTCACTGTCTGAATACCCTGCAATGCACCTGCCCACACTGTCTATATAGCCTGCACCACACCCGCAAACACTGTCTGGATTTCCTGCACTGCACCTGCCCACACTGTCTGGCTAGCCAGCACTGCACCTGTCCACACAGTCTGGATAGCCTGCACCGCAACTGTCTGGATAGCCTGCACCACACCTGTCCACTGTCTGGATAGCCTGCACCACACCTGTCCACACTGTTTGGATAGCCTGCACCACACCAGCTCACACTGCACTGCACCTCTCAACACTGTCTGGACAGCCTGCACCAAACCTGTCTGAACTATCTGAATAGTCAGCATCACACCTGACCACACTGTCTGGATAGCCTGCACCTCACCTGTCCAGTGTCTGGATAGTCTGTACCACCACACCTATCCACACTGTATTGATAGCCTGCACCTCACCTGCCCAGTGTCTGGATAGCCTGCACCACACCTGCACACACTGTCTGGATAGTCTGCACCACACCTGTCCACACTGTCTGGATAGCTTGCACCACACCTGTGCACACTGTCTGGATAGTCTACATCACACCTATCCAGTGTCTGAATAGTCTGCACCACACCTATCCACACTGTCTGGATAACCTGCACCACACCTGTCCACACTGTCCAGATAGCCTGCACCACATCTGTCCACACTGTCTGGATAGCCTGCACCTCACCTGTCCAGTGTCTGGCTAGTCTGCACCACACCTGTGCACACTGTCTGGATAGTCTGCACCTCACCTGTCCAGTGTCTGAATAGTCTGGACCACACTTGTCCACACTGTCTGGATAGCCTGCACCACACCTGTGCACACTGTCTGGATAGTCTGCACCACACCTGTCCAGTGTCTGGATAGTCTGCACCACACCTGTTCACACTGTCTGACTAGCCTGCATTGCACCTGCCCACGCTGTCTGGATAGTCTGCACTGCACCTATCCTCATTGTCCAAATAGTCTGCACTGCACCTGTCCACACTGTCTGAATAGCCTGCACTGCACCTGTCCATACTGTCTGGATAGTCTGCGCCATACATGTCCAGTGTATGGATAGTCTGCACCACACCTGTCCACACTGTTTGGATAGCCTGCACCACACCGGTCCACAATGTCTGGATTGTCTGCACCACACTTGTCCATTGTCTGGATAGTCTGCACCACGCCTGTCCACACTGTCTGGATAGCCTGTACCATACCTGTCCACTGTCTGGATAGTCTGCACCACACCTGTCCACCTTCTGGATAGCCTGCACCACACCTGTCCACACTGTTTGGATAGCCTGCACTGCACTTGCCCACACTGTCTAGACAGCATGCACCACACCTGCCCACACTGCACTGCACCTCTCAACACTGTCTGGACAGCCTGCACCAAACCTGTCCACACTGTCTGGATAGTCAGCACCACACCTGTCCACACTGTTTGGATAGCCTGCACCTCACCTGTCCAGTGTCTGGATAGTCTGCACCACACCTGTCCACACTGTCTTGTTAGCCTGCACCTCACCTGTCCACACTGTCTGGATAGCCTGCACCATACTGTCCACACTGTCTGGATAGCCTGCACCATACCTGTCCACACTGTTGGGATAGTCTGCACCACACCTGCGACCACTGTCTGGATAGTCTGCACCTCACCTGTCCACTGTCTGGATAGTCTGCACCACACTTGTCCACACTGTCTGGATAGCCTGCACCTCTCCTGCGCACACTGTCTGGATAGTCTGCACCTCACCTGTCCAGTGTCTGGATAGTCTGCACCACACTTGTCCACAGTGTCTGGATAGCCTGAACCACACCTGTGCACACTGTCTGGATAGTCTGCACCACACCTGGCCAGTGTCTGGATAGTCTGCACCACACCTGTCCACACTGTCTGGATAGTCTTGCACCATACCTGTCCAGTGTATGGATAGTCTGCACCACACCTGTCCACACTGTCTGAATAGCCTGCACCACAACTGTCCACACTGTCTGGATAGCCTGTACCATACCTGTCAACTGTCTTGATAGTCTGCACCACACCTGTCCACACTATCTGGATAGCCTGTACCATACCTGTCAACTGTTTTGATAGTCTGCACCATACTTGTCCACACTGTCTGGATAGTCTGCACCACACCTGGCCAGTGTCTGGATAGTCTGCACCACACCTGTCCACACTGTCTGGATAGTCTTGCACCACACCTGTCCAGTGTATGGATTGTCTGCACCACACCTGTCCACACTGTCTGGATAGCCTGCACCACAACTGTCCACACTGTCTGGATAGCCTGTACCATACCTGTCAACTGTCTTGATAGTCTGCAACACACCTGTCCACACTGTCTGGATAGCCTGTACCATACCTGTCAACTGTTTTGATAGTCTGCACCATACCTGTCCACACTGTTGGGATAGTCTGCACCACACCTGCGACCACTGTCTGGATAGTCTGCACCTCACCTGTCCACTGTCTGGATAGTCTGCACCACACTTGTCCACACTGTCTGGATAGCCTGCACCTCTCCTGCGCACACTGTCTGGATAGTCTGCACCTCATCTGTCCAGTGTCTGGATAGTCTGCACCACACTTGTCCACAGTGTCTGGATAGCCTGAACCACACCTGTGCACACTGTCTGGATAGTCTACACCACACATGTCCAGTGTCTGGATAGTCTGCACCACACTTGTCCACACTGTTTGAATAGCCTGCACTGCACCTGTCCACACTGTCTGGATAGTCTTGCACCATACCTGTCCAGTATATGGAGAGTCTGCACCACACCTGTCCACACTGTCTGGATAGCCTGCACCACACCTGTCCACTATCTGAATAGTGTGCACCATACCTGCCCAAACTGTCTGGACAGCCTGCACTACACCTATCTAGTGACTGGATCATCTGCACCACACCTGTCCACACTGTCTCGATATACTGCACCACACCTGTCCAATGTCTGGATAGTCTGCACCACACCTGTCCACACTGTCTGGATAGCCTGCACTACACCTGCCCAGTGTCTGGATAGTCTGCACCACACCTACCCACACTGTCTGGATAGTCTGCACCACACCTGCGCACAATATCTGGATAGTCCGCACCCCGCCTGTCCAGTGTCTGGATAGTCTGCACCACACTTGTCCACACTGTCTGGATAGCCACACCACACCTGCCCAGTGTCTGGATAATCTGCACCACACCTGCCCAGTGTCTGAATAGTCTGCACCACACCTGTCCAGTGTCTGGATAGTCTGCACCACACCTGTCCACGCTGTCTGGCTAGCCTGCACCACACCTGTCCACACTGTCTGGATACACCTGTGCACTATCTGGGTAGTCTTGCATCGTACCTGTCCAGTATATGGATAGTCTGCACCACACCTGTCCACACTGTCTGAATAGCCTGCACCACACCTGTCCAACATCTGGATCATCTGCACCACACCTGTCCACACTGTCTTGATATACTGCACCACACCTGTCCAATGTCTGGGTAGTCTGCACCACACCTGTTCACACTGTCTGGATAGCCTGTACCACACCTGCCCAGTGTCTGAATAATCTGCACCACACCTGTCCACACTGTCTGGCTAGCCTGCACCACACCTGTACACACTGTCTGGATAGCCTGTACCACCCTTGTCCACTGTCTGGGTAGACTGCTCCACACCTGTCCACTGTGTGGATAGTCTGTACCACACCTGCCCACACTGTCTGGATATACTGCACCACACCTGCACACACTGTCTGGATAGCCTGCACCACACCTGCCCACACTGTCTGGATAGCCTGCACCACAGCTGCTGCTCTACCTGGATAGTCTGCACCACACCTGTCCACACTGTCTGGATAGCCTGCCCTGCACCACACCTGTCCACACTGTCTGGATAGTCTGCATCACACCTGCCCACACTGTCTGGATAGTCTACACCACACCTGCGCACACTGTCTGGATAGACTGCACCACAGCTGCCACTCTGCCTGGATAGTCTACACCACACATGTCCAGTGTCTGGATAGCCTGCACCACACCTGTCCACACTGTCTGTATAACCTGCACCACACCTGCACACACTGTCTGGATAGCCTGCACCACAGCTGCCACTCTGCCTGGATAGTCTACACCACACCTGTCCACACTGTCTGGGTAGCCTGCACCACATCTGTGCACACTGTCTGGGTAGCCTGCACCACATCTGTGCACACTGTCTGGATAGCCTGCCCTGCACCACACCTGCACACAATGTCTGGATAGTCTGCACCACATCTGTGCACACTGTCTGGCTAGCCTGCACCACAACTGCTGCTCTGCCTGGATAGTCTGCACCACACCTGTTAACACTGTCTGGATAGCCCGCACTACAGCTGCCACTCTGCCTAGATAGCTTACACCCTACCTGCATGCTCTGTCTGGATAGCCTGCATCACACCTGTCCACACTGTCTGGATAGCCTGCACCACACCTGTGCACACTGTCTGGATAGTCTACACCACACATGTCCAGTGTCTGGATAGTCTGCACCACACTTGTCCACACTGTCTGGATAACCTGCACCACACCTGTCCACACTGTCTGGATAGCCTGCATCACAGCTGCCACTCTGCCTGGATAGTCTACACCACACCTGTCCACACTGTCTGGGTAGCCTGCATCACATCTGTGCTCACTGTCTGGGTAGCCTGCACCACATCTGTGCACACTGCCTGGATAGCCTGCCCTGCACCACACCTGCGCACAATGTCTGGATAGTCTGCACCACATCTGTGCACACTGTCTGGATAGCCTGCAATACAGCTGCCACTCTGCCTAGATAGCTTACACCCTACCTGCATGCTCTGTCTGGATATCCTGCACCTGCCCACACTGTCTGAATAGAGCAAAGAGCAGAGCGCTGCTCAGTGAAATGGGTGTGCTCTGTGCTGCTCAGTGAAGGCTGGGTTAGCAAAATGAAAAAGGAAGCCCGGTGCACACGCAGATTCTGCACAAGTGTGTGAATTTATTCAATACATACCATCATCACAAAAAGGACCTTGCTCTGGCGTGGTCTTCACATCTGCCTGCACTGTCCGGATAGCCTGCACTGCGGCAGCTCACACTGTATAAATTCATATACCGCACCATTACCTGTACCACACCTTACCCATAGAAAATTAGAGGACCTTAGTTCACAGTGGTATCATTCTCATGCCTTTCACCAGCCCTGCATTCTGTACATTATAGAGCCCATACTGTTCTTATCCTGTGGGATATCAGGACTTTAGTTCCCAGTGTTTTCAATACCTCGCCTTGACAAGTACGAATTTGAGCAAATAAAACAGTGCTTCAGTAGATGCCACCTGATGATACTTTTTCAAAAGTCCATCACTGTGAAAAATACATGTAGAATTTATTGATGGAATAAAACAATTAAAATGCATCTTTTGGGGGCTCCAGTTGAGCACACTTTGGGTATTAAGTACCAGCAGATGTCAGTGTAGCTTACAGAATGAAAATGCAATACTGCTATACATGTTGAGGGGACCATGAGGAGATCTCTCCATTCCCCTAATGTGTTTGGCCAGCTGTGAGACTGCCTCATGCAACAAGGTAAGGGGGGATGAGATTTCAAAGACTCCCTTTGGGAGCAGCAGAATGTATCCTGTTGCAGGAGAGCTCAGATCTGTAAGCTCCTGATGATGGACTTTGGTTTTTGTTCAAGCCCTACCATAATTGCCAGTATTCGGTCATATAGTTGCACTTCACACATCCCTGTCAAAATCCCATAGTCAGTGTTTGAAGGGGTAAGTTACACTAAAAGTCTGTTTTTTTGTTTTTCCTTCTTATAATTACTGTAATCATTGGGAATAGGAGCTTGAAATGTAGGGAGGCAGTGTAGGGTAGTGGTTAGAGCACAGAGCTGTGACCCTGGAGCTCCAGGTTTGAATCTCACAACCACCATTTATTCACTCTGTGATCCTGAGAAAGTTAATCGGCCTCGCTGTGTTTACCTCTCTCTCTTTCTGAGGCTGTGGAATTCAATTACCTATTATATTCCTATAACCTAAGTAATGTTATGCATGCACACACCCACACATGCACACGCATGCACACACACACACCAGGACAACTAAGCTGTGCAGAATTTTTTAATTGCAACAGAATGGAATTCCTCTGAATTCTGGAAAATTATGCCTGTTTCTGCAGAATTCCAAAATTTCAAAATCAGAATATTTTTTGTGGCTTAATAATTTGTGGTTGATATAAAATGCTGATTCCTTTTCCACACATAATCCACAGTAAGTTATTACATAGAAATGCTTTGCAGGATTCCGCTGAATTCAAAAGGAAATTCCCAAACCCATTTTGGATACAGAATTGCCATTCCAAATCCACACAGTTACTGCTGCAAAGCTTGCGGTGCGGGGTCAGTGCTGTGAGAAGGGTTGCTAACCCATACGATACACAGTTCCACACAAACAGCACTCGTGGCAAAGAATGGAATAACAATATAAATGTAAATAAAATGCACTTTATTCCAGCTTAAGGTACTCAGCCCTTACCCCACTGCTTCGGGCAAAGGCCTTCGTCAGGGGGTGTGACTAGGAGAGTTACAGCATGGCTTGAATAGCTCCAAAATATGCATTTATTTCATGTTATCAAGGAGCAAAGTTTATTAATTTATGTCTATTATATCACGTAAGAATGTAATCATAGAATCCCTCCGGCGGAAAAGGACTGACTGACCCATCTAGTCTGCTCGAAAAATGGCCCACCCCTCCCACCATTTACTTCTCTGTACTACCCCTCTTCTTCCGTTTAGGTCCATATAGCTGTCCCACACTGTTATGAACATGTTCACTGTAATGACAAGGTAGTGCTTACTTTGCGGCTAGTCAAGCCATGATGTAAGTCTCCTAGCCACGTCCCCTGTTGTTATTCCATTCTTTGCCACGAGTGCTCTTTGTGTGAAACTGATAACTGCCATTCTGCCTGAATTCCACTGGCAGAATTCCACATTCTACACAGCTCTGTTGAGAGTTATAAGTCTAATTAATTATTCTTGAGCTAAACTAGCTCACTGACTGGCTGCTGTGCTGGTCCGAAATCTCATAGAAATGCTTGGTACAGCAGTGACACTCAGCTCATTGCACGCTATATGCTGGCAGCAGCGGCGCCAAAAGAAGAACTGTTTTCCATGCTACTGTCAATAAAAAGCTAAATTATTGCAATTAGACTTATAATTGTAATAATTACCTCACAGCTGGTCATTTCTGCAGCTGATGACCGTGGGTGAGGGCCTCGCCGCGCCTCAGCCACCCTTCCCCCAGTCATTCATTAATTGCCAGGAAATGACCGACTATTGGTCATTATTGCTTACATATGGTACAATCCCAAATTGTATGGCTGTGCAAGACTGAGTCTTCAACAAGCATTTGGGAAGGCAACTTGGTTTAGCAGTTAGAGCTCTGAAATGTGAAGCAGTCAAGTACAGCTTCAGCATTCTCAGAGACAATATGTGACCCTGAGCAAGTCAATTGACCTCCCTGGGCCTCAGTGCAGCCCAGCTAAAAAAACTGGGTAAAAGCAGGACACCACTGAAGATGAGCTATTGCATTTTCACTGGAGTATCCTGGGCAAGCAAGTTACGAAATAAAAAACATAGCTGGGCAGAATGTTTGTCAAAGCTGTCTCTGTTCACAGAGTTATCCTGTCCTTTTCTTGTTTTTTTTTTTTTACAGAACACGAAGTCAGCATTTCACAGACTGTTGTTAATGGCTTACCTTCCAACAGCCATGGACAGGACAAAGGTGGGTTTGGGGGTTGTTGTCCATAAAAGCAGGGGTTTGCCAACCCATTTATCTGATTTGCTCTTTTCAAAGGTTGCCTTAGAGAGAGAGATACGCTCATGGAATTAGAGTTAGAGCGAATTCTTGTTAATTTAAGTTTGAAGTCTATAATGTTTCAGCAATATGTTTGCTCAGGTTATCAATGCAAGAATGTTAAGGATTCAGACTAGATTTTATTTCACAGTACACCACCCACAAGTCAAAGGGACACAGTTATCTCCTTGAATGGGACTCCAAAGCCCTTTGTTAAAGGGGACAGGAAAGTTGTCTTAATCTGCAACTGTTTGTAATGTTCTTGTTTTTAGAAATGATGTTCATACCCCTAAAAGACCCCTGTTTAACTGTATCTGAATAAAGCTGATGTGAAACCAGTGTTTTGTGTTGTTGTCTTTTTATGGACAACATTCTGTATAGTTCCGTTCTTAGAACCAGGAACTTGTAGTTTTGACTGTGTCACCGCATGGATACAAAACTCTGAGCTCAGCTCTGTTAAGCAACAGCATACCATTCTGATTTTGATTCCATGCAGTGAAATAGTCAAAGCTCCCAGTTCTTGGTTCCATAAAAAAACCTGTACAACACGATGTCCATATAAAGAAGCAGCATGAAACACAGTTTTTTACATCAGCAATTGTTTTAGTAAGTTAAATATAAATCATTTGGTGGCATAAATAGCATATTAAATTTAGTAACTACTGTCTATGTGGTTTAATCACATCTATGACTTGGCCTCTTTAAAGAAGTTGGTTTGTTCAATGTATTTCTAAAGCCTATATATTTGCTATGATTTGTAATTGGTATTTTTTGCATAATGCATGATTAAAGTGATTTTTGTGATATTGTGGCACTGATGCAGGACTTACCGTTTTTGGTAGGTCATGTGGGCGAGAAGTCCATTTCTGTAATTTTTAAGTTTTATTCTCGGCCTATATTTATAAGGAAAGGATTGTAGTTTGGCGGCAAGGTAGCCTTAATCCTTCCACTTCGATTGATGTACATGTCCCCTGCGCTCAGGCATATTATGACATGCAGCAAGGGAGAGCATGGGGGAAACGCCCCATTAAATTGAACAGGACTCTGTTTTCATTCCTATTTAACATACTATGATGGCAAGTTAGAAATTAATGAAGGCCACTGCTCAACTAACAAGGCCCTTGTTAGTCAAGCGGTGGCCTTCATTAATCTCCACCTTGCCATCATAATGCAATAAATTGGAATGAAAATTGAATCCCATTCATTTCAATGGGGCACACCCTCGTTCTCTCCTTTGCTGCACATCATAACTTGCCTGAGTGCGGGGGCATGTATGTCAGTTCATTGGGAATTGGAAGGGATTGGCTGGCCACCTTGTGGGGACCAAACTACGATTCCTTCCACATAACTATAGGCCAAGAATAAAACTTAAAAAATTACAGAGACGGGCTATCACCAACCTAAGGCACCATATCCTGAAAGTGGTATGTTAGGATCAAAAAATAACTTTAAGTACACATCAGTGCGGAATTATTATTCTTATGCATTTAGGTTTTTGTAATTTGCAGTGTTACTACTTCACATATGTCTGCTGTCAGCTCACATGCTCGTATTGTTGTGAATTGCTCATCTATTGTTTGTCAAATTGTTACCTTCCTGACCGTGCAATTACAAACAGACAGTTTCCTGTCTAGTATACTTACCTGCTTTATTTATTTATTTAGTTTTTGTTAACCGGGTTAGGTACACTAGACAGCATAACTGCCTATTTTCAGGTATGACCTGGGAGATTACAACAAAGGGTATGTAGACAATAGTAAATACAAGAAAACATCATGGGAACAAGTAGAAGTCAGACATAGTACACTTACACAAAATTTTCAGCAATAACAGTACATTTGCAGGAATCTATTTGTAGTAACAAAACAGAAATATAAGTGCAAATGACTAACTGTCATAAGTCATACATCTAGTGAGTAAGTGCTAGAAGAGAGGAAATAGCAAGATTTCCAGGTAGGTTTGAGAGTAGTAGAGGTTGGAGCCAGTAGGCAACTAGGAGGTAACAAAAACTAAATAAATAAAATAATTTCTGAAACCGAGAACATTACATGGAGCTGCAAATTAGCACATCTTTACTGTCCCCTTAAATAATAGATTTGAATACAATGTTGTGAAACATGTGAGTTCAGCTATTCAGCGATCAAACTGGAGGCCTTCTTATCCTTTGCAGAGTTGTCAACCGCAGTCCTTCTCATCTTTTGTACATTTGTCATCTTGTGTGGGGAACGTTAATGAGGAGTGATCCACTTCGGAGAGGGGAGCACTAGAACTGCACGTGCTTTTTTAAATTAAAAACAACAGGGAATGGAAAACTTATTATAAATTCCTTTAGCTAGCTTGAGTGATTTATAGTAAGTATTTTTTTTTTATTTATGCTCCCATCTCTGACCATGCCTAAATCATGCCGATCTCCCCAGCCCCATTACCTGGCTTCTCTTAGTTTTACAATCCAACTCTATGTCCCCATGACTTGCCACCATGATGGGGTGGTGGAGTCCCCCACTCCTGCCAGACAAGATTAAGTGTGGAGGAGGGCCAGGTCACTGGTGCTGGGCCTGCGGGAGGCCAGAATTCATCCTGCTATAGCCAAGGTGTTTCCATGCTTTCTTGCCCCTGCTCTCAGGACGTTGGCAGTGATGGTGTGCATGCACACAGGTGTGTATAGAGGGGCAGCAGTTGGTGTCCTCCCATCCATTGAGCTGCTAGGACTGCACTACCCCTGCTGTCACTGGGGCAGTATCACAGTAGAGTCAGATGTTCTCATTGACCCCCAGCCCCAATGACCCAGTCTTATTTCTGAACCCTGGTCACCAGTGTTGAGAATTGTAGCCCTTCCTCTGCGTTGACTGGACAGCAATATATAGTAAGTTTATATCTGCTGTGCAAGTTGCTTCGTATGGTACAAGAGCATCATCTGCACAGTTTGGGGAGCCAGAACTGCTTTGCTACGTTTTATGGTCCTCTCACCCAAACAGCATGAGATGACACTCTTGTGCCAAAAGGGGACACCTCACATTCTCACACAGCACATATAAATGATAGGATAATAAACTCATAGGATAAAATTGGGATGAAATTACCTGTTGACATTGTTCAATTGTACATGTGTCTAATCTGTTGTATTATTTTTATATTAAAATGAATTGCTTTAATTTTATGTCCATTTTAACTTGTATGGTACTTCTGTATCCAGGTCACTCCTGAACATAGGCCTGTGGCCTAGTGAAAGTACCTGGCTGATGAAAACTGCAATCAATCAATCAATAAATAACAGAATAATGAAAGAAATTAATGCATAACCACACAACTAAATGAATGAATAAAAACATAAATAGATAATACATGAATAACTAAACAGATAAATAGATATCAGAAATAAATAACACAATAAGTACATGAATAAATCAGTCACTGACTGCATGTATAACTAAATAAATAACTAGATCAATAAATGAAAACTAAATAAATATGGAAATAAATTAATGAAAACTAAATAAATAAATATAGAAATAAATGAATGAAAACTAAATAAATTAATAAAAACTAAATAAATATAGAAATAAATGAATGAAAACTAAATAAATATAGAAATAAATGAATGAAAACTAAATAAATAAATAAAATATATTAATGAAAACTAAATAAATATAAAATAAATCTAAATAAATCAATATAGAAATAAATTAATGAAAACTAAATAAATCTAGAAATAAATTAATGAAAACTAAATAAATACAGAAATAAATCTAAATAATAGGATATGCAGAGTTAGTGGTGATAATGCATTATCTTTACAGATTCTAGTGACCTCAGGCACCTCAAGAACAGTGAAGGCACGAGTGAGAGTTACGAGGTCACTGGAAACTGTACAAAATAATGCATTATCACACACTGAACCGCTGCATATTCCATTTATGCAACAGGTTTAGATGTTGTGTGAACATTTTGATTTTGTAGGTGTAAATAATTTGTCAAAAAGGAAAAGAAAATTGAATTTTATGCTGTTTTTGCTAATTATAAAAAAAGGTATCTATAAATGAAACACCACTCATTTTGTAGATATTTTGAGCTGAACATTTTTCGTGCTCACAGTACCATGCTATCATTTTTTGTTTTAAAGTTATTTATATTTGTTTATCAAAAAAGTGAACAAAAAATTACATTTTCTTCTGTTTTCTTGCTAATCATATACAATATACAGGGTTTATGTAAATGAAACAGTATTCATTTTGTAGATAATTTTGTGCTGAACAATTTTCGTGCTCACAGTACCATGTTATCTTTTTTCGTTTTTAAGTTATTGACATTTAAATATGGTTAGTACTGCTTCTGAGGCCAAACATTCTAAATGAATTCTGAAGAGAACTGTGTAGATAAATGAGCTAGTGATGTAGTTACTGTGTGAATAAATGGGTGATGATGTAGTTACTATGTGGATAAATAAATTTATTACCATAGTAGCGAAGATAAATGGTTTTATTCCACAGTTTTTATCCTGACCCCTGTTGCATAAATAAATATAGAAATAAATTAATGAAAACGAAATAAATATAGAAATAAATTAATGAATAACTAAATAAATAAATAGATATATAAAAAAAGGATGCGCTCAGTGGAGCTGTCGCAGCATGATGCACACGTTGTGCCGATAACTCTGGGATTCACATTTGAGCCTTAGAATCCCACGCTGGAGTTGGCAGGGTAGGTGCATCACACAGAGGTAGCATTGACATCTGACAGCGAGAGGGTGCAGGCACCCAGGCATTTGTGTGCTGCCTGCTGGCCAGCTGACAGATTAACGAGAGGAACTGGTGTCAGCTATGAAATCAGCTGCTCACTCCCCCCCTTCCAGCCAGAGGATGGGTGTAGTCATGGTAACCCCAAACATAGGGCAAAAGGAGAAAAAAATAGGGGCAGTGAGAGAAAAGAGACAGCTGATCAGCCATAAGACATAACATGTACTTTGTACTGCTTGTTCTTTTTTCACAATTTATTTTTCCAGGGTAGCCCAGCTGAGATGCAACATCTCATTTCCAGTGCAGTCCCACTTCTTCCCCTTTCTGTAGCTGGGTGGACTAGAGCACTGGGAGGTTAAGTGATTTGCCCATGGTCAAACAGTGAGTATTTGTCTCGAGCAGGGTTTGGACTTGTGATCTACCCATTCCCAAGATCCATTAGAACCATTGGACTACACTGACTCTGTTATAAAAAAAGTTCTTCTCAGACAAGTTGAAGATATTGATTTACAAAATGATGACCTCACCCTGTTTACATTGCAGTACTGACTTTTTGGTAAATCCCACAAAAATGGGATTTTTTCGTTTTTGTAAATCTCAATATGAAGAAAAATGTTGTTTTTAGTTTTTTTTATTTTAAAAAGTGTCTCCACTCACCAGCCAAAAAAATAAAAGAAAATCACAGTTGTAAGAAGAACTCGATTATAAAACATTCCAACATTCCAAAAATATCTGCGTTCTGTTCTTTATCTTTTTTCATATAGATTGTTTCCGCTGGGTGCATTGTGGGCAGTTGAGTTCAGCCCTGTCCCTGCCACCCAAGTCTGTCTACCATCTCATTGACTCTGCCAAGCCCCATGGATTTCCCCCGTGGTGGGGCCAGGAAGGGGAGGGGAGGGCCATTTTCCCACCACCCAGGAATTCAACATCTAGATTGGGGTATCAGCAAGCCAGCAACAGAGCTGGACATGGGTAGGCAGGGCTTCATGTAACACATGGTCACCATTTTCCTCCTGCTTTTCTCCCCATGCTACGGCACCATAAGCGCGTACTTGTGGAGGCATTCACATGCTACATAGCTGCAGCCTCTTCTTGCCGCCCAGACTCTGACACTGCCACCTGGCCTCCACCAGGTGAAAGCCAAGGAGCGAGACAGCTGATCCCCCCCAGAAGAGCAGAGCAGTCCATCAGATGCTCGATCCTCTCCCTCCCCTGCTGACCCCCCCAGCAACCCGTGCTCACTCCTGAACCCAGGTCACCAGCATGGCACAAGGTGTGGCATCCAGCACCTCCGGGCCGGCCCAGTTCTGTTCTTTATTAAAGGTGGAGAAAGCAGTATAGCGCAGTGGTTTAAGGCTCTGACCTGCAAACCTGGGTTTGAATCCCACAACCCCCACTTACATAGCGTGTGACCCTGAGTAAGTCACTTAACTTCCTTGTGCTCCCAGGTCGCACCTGGAAACAAGCTTTCAGCTTAGTGTCTCTCTCGTGGTAAAAAAAAAAAAACACTGCTGGCCAATCACAGCACTGTAGTACAAGGGTGGTTAACTTCTGTCTGCTTCTGTCTGCTGTTCTCCTAAAAGCACTGTTATCCTATACTGAGTGGATTGTATGGTATTATTACGCATTATTAAAGGAGAACTGTGCTGAACCTGTAAGCCCTTTTTCCTGTAGAAGCTGTGTTTTTAATGCTGCAATGCTTTGCTTTTTATTATTGCCCCGTATTGACTGCCCTTTCACTAAAATCAATAGGCATTTCTGATTCACATGCTGGTGGTGAGTGCCATCATAAAACTGTATGAAGTAGTTTATGTCCCCTTCAGCAACAGAGTTCTATAGTAAACAAACTCTGGCAGAGCCACTATGGCTGCAAATGCAATAACTAGAGAAAGGTGTTTCATGGGCTTAAACATAAACATGAATTGCATTTACTAAGGCCTACGATACCGTTCCACATATGACTTGCGAACAAGCTGGGCAGCCTGGGAGTGGGTCACAAGGTGGTAAACTGAGTAAGGAACTGGTTGAATGATAGAAGATAGAGAGTCATGGTAAATGGTGCTCAATGTAAGGAAAGGAATGTGACCAGCAGGGTGCCATAGGGATCAGTCCTGTTTAATGTCTTCATAAGTAAAATTGCGGAGGGGTTGAGGGGAACGTGTGCCTCTTGTGAAAGTCACTAAGACCTGCAACAGGGTAGACACCCGGAAGGGTGGAAAAATGAGGAGGGACCTATGTAAACTGGAGGAATGGCGAAGTGTGGCAGCTGAGATTTAATGCAAAAAAAAGTGCAAAACAGACATAGATCAGAGGGAATCAGAACCCCTCTGTGGCAGAAGACACTGGTTGTGCATAGTTGCCCATCCAGTATTCTCTATATTTAGTGCTGCATTTAGGATTTCTAAGTAATAAAGCTGTGTCATACAGTTGCTTTAAATTAGACCAAGATTCCGGTCTAGTCAATTCAAATTTGTTAAGATGAGGAGCAGAGTTTTTGGAAGAAACCAAAAGAATAACAACCCTATAAGTCAGGAGGTAATGTCTTATAAATTATTTTCTATGTAGGTGTGAAGGGCTACCCAGCTGACAGCTGCCAGCAATATCAATTTTGACATCTCTGCAACAAAGCAATAAAGAAAGGCAGAAGACATTTCACAAAACCTTGAGACAGAAATTGGTGCCAGAGTTTAGCTAGTGATATGCTGCTCAGCACATATTTATCAATTGCAGAATGCGTTTTAGTCTCATGGTTCTATGGAATGGCTACTGGCTGCCTTGATTTAAACTAATATTGATTTAGACAGGGATATGCCTGGACAGCTGACATCTGAAGGTAAGCCCAATACCTCATCCCCGTTGCGCTCTAGAAATTGAGTATTTTAATAACTTTTTCTAGTTCTTTACTTCCTACCAGTTGTATAATCACAGTAATCCACTGCACAGTGTGGATTATTCTGCTTAGAGTAGTGTGTGTGTGTGTTTTGAGTCAGTTGCTTGTGTCTTGCATAGAAGACAGAGCTTGTAGACAAATGTAATCATTTTTCAACTGTGGTTGTCCAATGCCTAACAAAGGAATTCACACCTCTGGATGAGTGGGGGAGGAGATACCAGCAAAACAAGTTTCTCAGTTTGTAAATGGTAGTAAATTAAGCACTGAAACTTAACAAACAAAGAAAAGGCCCATAAAACACTTTGGAGGAGGTTTCAACTTGCAAAGAACGGCAGTACTGGGGAGGGCTCAATTAACTTCTTAAGCCAGAGGAAAAATAATGCTCTAAAGCTCCCATACACACACAGGCAGCGTAGTAATGAGGCTTCAGAGGAGGACACTATTTTTAACACTCTATCATGTTGTTTGGAAGGTAATTTATGCAGGGAGTCCTTTTCTCAAAGCAAAATGTCTGCAGGGCCACGCCCACTGCAGCCGTAAAGACAGATGCATTTTGCCACCAATGTTAGCACTAAACAAGGACATAGACTGCATTATACAGTTCTAAAATGGTCTTCATTACCAGTGCGTGAATTGGAAGCACCCATGGAATTTACTAAAAGGTCAGTAAGCATGGAAAAAGATTGGAATGTGAACAATTACTGGGGAAAAAGGCTTCTGCAGAGACTAGAGGCTAGCATGTTAAATGCAGTTCCTCCTGTACAGACAGCAACATGAAACTGGGTCTTTGTCCCTTACAGGTCAGTTACAGGTGAGTCTTATTCCAGATCTGAAGTCAAAATTCCTTGCTTGTGACATCACAGTCTGTTGCTGTGCTAATGATTACATTGCTACCAGTAGGGCATTATGACATCAGCTCCTGAATAACTGTAGATAAACTTAGTAGCTCCCTTTCATGATCAGGCCTCCTTTGTGCTAGCCTTCCCAACCCTGTCACCTGGCTTCTCCCAGACTAACCTTCAACTCCATTCTTCAATAGCTTCTCCCCCCCCCACTCACGCCAGGGACATCGGGGAACACCTCAGTCTCCTGTAGAACAGGATCCAGTTGAAGGAGGTGCTTGGGTCAGCAGTGCGTGACCCTGCGGGAGGCCGGGTTTCATTCTGCCTGATTGGAATGTTTCCTTGTTTTGTCTCGGCTCTCAGGACACTGGCAGATGCAGGTGCGAGTGTGCAAGCACACACAATCACATGCGGTACATCACCAGCCACTATCCTCCCACTCGTGGAACAGCTCCAATGGCACTGCCAACTCTAGTCACCCAGGGGGCAGCATTGCAACAGAGTCAGCTGTTCTGCCTCCCCACAGGAGGAGAGCATCCACTGAGGTGCTTGATTGTCCTCCCCAGACCACCTCAGTGACCCACACTCATTTCCGAACCAGAGCCACGGGGGTCACAACAGTAGCACCAACGCAGTGCTGAAGAGCCAGCCCAATAACATAGTATTTGATGGATGAAAGAGATTCGAGGTCTACCATGTCCCCTCCCCCCATAAGCAGAGCTGATCAATACATGCGTAACATGTACTACTTTACAGGCTTACCCTACCCCATCCTACTACACGGTGTACCCACTCACTCCTTTTGCAATCAGAAATTTGTCTAGGTTTGCACTGAAGGCATGCTTTGTCTTCACGTTCACTGTCTGCTTGTGGGCTGATCCACAGGCTCATGCATTAGAAACAGGCAGCTCAAAAGTGCAGGTGGTGCATACAGCAAAAAATGGTAGACTAGTACTCGCAAAGCTTAGCAGAACCTCACCAAAGAGAAAGACGGACAGCATTTTGGGATATGGAGGGGTTTTTTTCCCACCTTATTTTTACTGCCCAGGCACACTGGGGACAGGAATTCCGTCACCACTCAACCCGCCCACCAGCCGAACCACTGCTGCCACTCCTGGGACCCTCCATGGATTACCCCCCATGGCAGGGATGGGAAGAAGAGACCCCTCCCTGCAGCACAATCCAAATCCAGGAGAGACCACCATGATGAGCTGGTGGGACAAGGTCGGGGATCTCATAGACCCCCCAGACACCATTTTCATTTTCTGTGCCCCTCTGGTATGCAAGGCACCGCACACGCATGTGAGAGCACACGCACACAACACCAGCCGGCTCCTTGCCTCCCTTGCCTGCATCACCCCCTAGCCCCCACTAGAGGGCAATCAACAGATGGGACAACACACCCTCCCTCCCCGAGAGAGGAGAGCAGTCCTCCAGACGCTCCATCCTCTCTCGCCCCTGCCAACCCCTGGCTCTTTCCCGAACCTGGGTCACCGGTGTGGTGTGAGGTGTAGCGTTCCAGCACCTCAACCCTCAGCACCACCAGGCTAGCACGGAAGGATTTTTTATTGGAAAATCTGATGGATGATCTAGCAATCCTGCAATGTTTTGCACTATTAGGTGCTTTTGTCAAGGATATAGTGTGAAACTTTGGAGGTTTGCTGAATCTGCAGCTATGGTTGCTTTTAATAGTCCTCAATAAAATGTATTTTGTATCCTGAGACAGTATCTGTCTTTCTGTCCAGTGAGGTGAGCTGCTAAGCTTTGTGAGTACTATTCCATAGTTTCACCACCCTCCAAGGGAAGATGGGCCTCCTGACATTACCATTTACAGTAAGGAACAAAGCTCCAGTTTTCATGTTAATATCTACTAAGGAATGACTTGCTGTTCAAGGTTCTCATTAAAGTGTAGTTTAACATGTTGTGTTGGAGCCAACTGTGATTAGTTTTGGTTTTTTGCTGTTGGCCACACCCCATCCATAAATGTCTCGCAGGATACCGGAAGTGATTTGCGTGACTTGGTTTGAACCCAGTGAAGTTCCAGGTATATGTAAAAAACCAGACTGACAGAACCAGACCAGACTGGTAAAATCATGGTAGGTCAGAACTGCCAGACTAGGCACAAGCTGAATGATTTTTGATGGTCCAGCCAGTCTTACTAGACATGGACATTCTAGCTTTAACCAATCTGATCCATTCCTGGCAGTTTGATTTTCATTCATGTGTGGGATTTGGTGAAAACTGCACCAGACTAGATTCAGTAAAAACTTGACCAGCCCCTCCAGCCAGACTAACCAAATCAACAAAATGTGTGCAACATGTGCCCAGTCCAGCCATACCGGCCAGTTTGGATTGTACTGATCTGGTCCAGTTCAATGCTGGTGGTCCACTTTTCACCATGCCCACATTTTCTTTCTCTTCTTTTCACTGAATTAATATCTGTAACATCATGTATATGTCTCCTTTTTGTTGTTTGTCTTTTTGCTATTATGATGTCACATGTTTGTAGTGTTACAGAGTGCATGCAATAACTAATAAAAATATTTTTTTTTTAAAGAGAGAAATGATCTTTGTAGAATATCCACCATAAGGAAGATGTTCCACGTTTAGGTGGGCTTTCCGATTCCTGTTTTGGTTAAAAAAAAAAAAAAAAAAGTGCAATTTTGCACACAGGTGGATTAATTGACGCTGTTTCTTTTAATGAGGGCCCAGATTAAGCAAGGTTACATGTGCAGAGGGCTTACACAGATAGATGTCCTCTACCCAAGTCGGACTGGCCTCTCTTGCTTTCAATTGCATCATTGCTCTGTGAGTCTCTGTTACATTCTGTACTTCCTGAGATTGTACTCCTACTTCCTAAAAAAAAAAAAGCAAGGAAAAAAGGTTGCATGACATTCCCAAGTGTTCTCTGTCTCTCTCACTCTGTTTTTAATGTTTGTTTGTTTTCCTTCCTGGATGCATAGTCTATACTTTTTGTGTTTGCAGCAGTCGAAGTCCCTTTACGTGCACGCTCTGTCTCTGCTGTTAAAATCATCCCAGTGAAGAGGATGAAAAGTTCTCCTGACCTAATGCGGTCTAAAGGTATCCTCTCCAAGTGCATTAGCCACCCATCCAACCTCTGCTTCATCCTTCGCAAGAGATAATCCCGCTTCATTGTCTTCCTTCTCCAACTTTTTTCTGTCAGCAGGAATGGGCAGGGAGTTCAAGGAGACTTGGGCTGGGGGTGGGGTTAGATTCAGAGACCTAAATCTGTGCTGGATCTGGGACCTATTTACTTAACTGCAGCACCCACTTTCATGGATAAATTGTATCATACTGTATTGCACTCACTAGGGCAGGGTGAAATTAATTCATATGTTTTTGTGAAGATTTTCTTGAGTAAATCCCCAGTTCCTGCAAATCATTGTCTTTTATGCAAAAATGCAGAACATAATATCATGCTGAAACTGTCACTTTTCAAGGGAAATTGCTTTTGCTGCTAAAACATTTTTTTTTGTCATGCAAAACAGTAGTAAGACTTGTCAAGAAAATCTGGGGTTTTATCTAATAAAAGAAATCCACCCCGGCTCTAGTTTTTAAAGCAAAGTGAGATTGCTTGGTCTAAGCAGTCACATTGTGTTCCGTACACTGATTCTTGCTATTGCATTGCAGAATAAGTCTGCCATGATGTGATAAAAAGGAGTAATCTATAACATGATGCTAGGTGGTACTGTACATCTTCAAACTGCAGTGCCAGCCAGAACAAGGAAATGCAGGCATCAGTGGTGATCCTCGAGGCGGGGGCTGATATGCTATATAATCATATATTCCAGAGCAGAACCTTCCCTTGAGCAGGGACAGTACTCATAAAAATTATTTATTGGGTCAGAAGATAAATGTAGGATAAAAACACATGAGAGTGCCAATTTGGGAGAGGGGCTGTGGAATCGACATGCACAAAAGGTTGTCATTGCAAGCATAGGACTGGTCACTGGATGGGAGGATCAACATTTCTTACGTTCAGTTATAGAGATTGTAGTGGTGGTGGTGAGGAAAGCAAAAAACTTACAGAGTAAAAATTTTTTTAGCTAATATTGAATTATTGGCCCCCATCCATAGCACTGTTTTTTTTTTTTTATTTAAAAATGTAAACTTTTTGTTCAGGTGTGATCTCATCCATTGCTCTGTGTGCAAACCCAAGATTGCCTTTGCCCATCCTTGTCTGTCAGACAATCTAGACCTCTACACTTCATCCTGGTCTCTCTCTCTCTTTCACACTCTCTTTCTTTCACCCTCGCTCTTTCTCTCTGGCCTGCCATCAATGGATAATTGATAATTAATGCTTCTCATAGACTGCCGTAAGTCTTGAACAAGAGCTGGCCCAGCCAAGGTCCAGCTCCTACATGTAATGGTTTCATACGGCGTGCTCATCGATCATCTTCCCCATCAATAATTGTGATCCATACTGACTTAATGTTACACAGACTGAGTTGTCCTACGTGTACCATGTGTTGATCGTAAAATATTATTTAATTATTTTGTATTGATGTATGTATATAATGTTTATATTTAAATTTAAAACTGAGAGATAGCTTTTTGTTCCATTGTTTATTTTTTTTTACAAAAGGCAACAATCTTTTATTTGAGAACTCCCACTTGAATCCATTTGGCTGTAAAATACTTTTAAAAATCTGTTTGGCTGTAAAATACTTTTCATGTGGGTAGTGTGTGATCATAGACATTTACACATGGTATAAAAAGAATTGCAAAGCATTACTGGAAAATCCATTTACACGATAGGCCAAAACATGGCACATGACTGTGCATGGAGATGCTGTATGGTCAGGTGTCAGACCTTGTTTTTATAGTAAATAAACATTTGTATACTGTAAGCCACTTTACACATGCAGTGGCACACCCCAGGGTGTGCACTGGAGCATTACAGTGCACCTCCCTGGGGGTTTAGCACAGCGCCCCTGGGGTATGCATCAACATGTTTTAATACACTGCGTTGTGTGTTACTACTTTTGTGTTTAAAAAATGAACTTTCTAGAAAAGGTAGGTATGGTTTCTTGGTCAGGTCATGCTAACACTCTGCCAGTCCCACAAGCTAGGTGGATTAGTGCCCTGGGATTGACCTGATCTGCACAGTAAGCCAGGTTCCTGTGCTGTGTAATATCACCAACAGTGGGTACGGAAAGGCTGGTGTAGTGTGTATGCAGTAATACATGCCAGGGTTTGTAATTAGGGGTTTGTAATCACATGCGTCAAGTGTGCAGCTAGGCACAAGGCACTTGTGCCAAGTGCCTTTAAACACATGAGAGGAAAGCGCGATTATTGATCATAATTACACATCCCTGAAATGTTTTATTGCACTTAACACATGGATTGAACTTTAAAAGTTTTAAATTTGTTTATAATTTTTAATAAGAAAATATTGTTTATTGTATGAAATGAGCAAAAGACACATACATAGTTCCGGCTGCGGCATATTAATATTGCAGCCGAACCTGGTTCACAGACTTAACAAGTACAGGTGTGTAAATGTGGCCAGATAATTACACTCTTGTACTTGTCAGTTAGCCAATCAGGTGGCTAGAATGTTTTTACCCATGCTATAGTTTCTAACACGGGTGGATATTACGTTTTGCAGCCACTAGCCAGCAGGGAGAAATGCTTGCAAAAATCCACTGGCTCCACATGCTATCCACTATTCCAAATAATGTACTGTTTGAAATATTACTTCTGCAGCACATACAAAAAAACATTTGCAGGGCTAGTTAATAGAAAAGGTTACTTAGCCAATATATAATCTACATGCATTTAGTCAGTGGCCCAGTCACAATTTCAGGTTCTGACATGGGATGTGCACACTTCTGGTAGGGAACTGACCGGGTGGGGCTTGAGCACTTATTGGGGGGAAGGGTAGCTGTCACTAAGCCTGCCTGCCTTCCTTCCTGCCAGAGGACAGGTAGAACTGTTGTACACCCTTTCAAAATGGTCAGAATTGTGCAGGTGAACTTGGTGATGGCCCTTCTGGGGGTATCTGAACATCTTTTTGGGGGTATCTAAGCATCTTTCTTTAACAAAAAAAAATATATCTTTACAAAATGTTAAAAAGGTTTTGGAAGGGATATATGGAGCTATAGGACATTGTGTCTGTCCCTCACTGGGCACAACCCCTCATAACTAGAGGTCACACCACATCTTCCCTCCATTCTCTTCAGTTCAAACATAAAGATGTCTAGGTAAGTTGAACCTGGGGAAGAGGCAGTGGGGCACATGCTATTTTAAGTCTCTCACCCTCAGGACAAAAATACGGCTGATTCTGTTTAGGTGTTGCATCAGTCATAGGCAGTTCATCTATCTCAGAGAAACTTGAAGGGGAGCGATTGTTTCTATACTAGATTGCTTACAGAGATGAGGAAATTTTTAAAAGAGGACATAGCAGACACAAATATATTTCTGCCTGCCTTTGCCTTATTGTGCAAAAATGTAGGAGACCTGTTTTCAAATGATCCAGAGTTTTTGTGACTGCTTCCACAATTTAATGCAGCTTACGTCAGAAAAATGACACATGCATCAAAAAATTGGTGTGTGCATCACAAAAAGCGTGTATGCATCAGAAAACTGCTGCATGTGTCAACAAATGGTGCATGTGTCAAAAAGTGCATGCAACTAAAATGATGCATGCCCGAAAACTGGTGCATGCACAAATGATGGCACATGCATCAAAAAAGTGCATGCACCAAAAATGGTGCACGTGTCAAAAACTAGGACATGTCTAATAAATATGAGTGTGCCAATGGAGGGTATTTTCGTAGACAATGGTGCATGCCTCACAAAAATGGTGCATGTGTCAACAAGTGGTGCATGCATCAAGAAAGTGTATGCACCAAAAATAATGCATACGTAAAAATGGTGCATGCACCAGAATGGTGCATGTGTCAAAATTGGGACATGCCTAATATGAATGCGCCAAAAGAGGGTGTATTCATAAAAAATAATGCATGCTTCATAGATGGTGTACACCTCACAAAATGGCGCATGCATCAACAAAGGTGCATGCATCAAAAAACTACATGCACAAAAAATAATGCATGCTTAAAAATGGTGCATGTGTCAGAATTGGGACATGCTCAATAAATGTGAATGGACCAAAAGAGGGTGTATGCGTAAAACATGGTGCATGCTTCAAACATGGTGCACGCCTCACAAAAATGGTGCATGCATCAAAAAATCATACATGCATCAAACAAGTGCATGCACTAAAAATAATGCACGCCTAAAAATTGCATGAGCCAAAAATGGTACATGTGTCAATATTGGGGCATGTATAATAAATGGTGCATGTGTCAATACTGGGGCATGTATAATAAATGATGCGTGTGTCAGTATTGGGGCATGTATAATAAATTATGCATGTGTCAATATTGGGCCATGTATAATAAATGGTGCGTGTGTCAAAAGGTGGCATATTTGTAAAAAATGGTGAAACATAGAAACATAGAATTTGACGGCAGATAAGGACCGCTTGGCCCACCTAGTCTGCCCATTTTCCTACCTAACAGATAAGCTGCAGATCCTAGTTAACCAACAGCTTACTTCCTCTTACCCCCCACTAGGACTGCCTTATGCCTGTCCCATGCATTCTTGAATTCCCCCACTGTTCTTGACTCCATGACCTCCTCAGGGAGGCTGTTCCATGCATCCACAACCCTCTCAGTGAAAAATGGTGTATTCTTAGTTTTTCTGAAGTAAGCTCCAGGATTTACATCAAGACTGAAAGACCATGATCTAATAAATGGTGTAACAGTGCAGAATGAAGTCTGCTTTGAAAGCACAGGCAGACAGATCTGGATAAAAAATCCTAATCCACGTTTTCTTATCTAGCTGAGCCGCTGGTGACAATTACAAAAACGGAACAGAACTGGCTGCACGCGCTCTCTTTTTGTAGTTATTACAAAGGAACAGGGTGACAGGGAGTGTTCTATCCAGCTGGGTGGTTACACTACAGAGTAATCTATGTGTTAATAAATGGCAGTAAACAGCTTTAACTAGCAAGTAGTTGTGTATTACTATGCAGGTAGTGGTGGGGGAGAGAGAAACATGCACCACACACATGTATTTTTTTTAAACTAAAACTGTGTGTATGTGCGTGTGTGTGTGTGTGCATGCGCTCAAGGACTATTTTTTTAGGTGGAAGAATTTTACCTATAAAAAGAATTAAAAACACATAAAATACACTTTTTATAATAATGGTATAGTGTGCCAGCACCCATTTTACTAGTGTAATTCGTTACACACTTCAGGGTGGGTCAGGCTGTGACATACACCCTTCTGGGGTGGTTGAAGGTATGAGGCAAATTGCACCCAAGGCATGCTTATATGGAAACACAGCTGCACACCCTGGTATTACTTACTTTCTGGAATGAAACCCTTGGGCATTTCCAGACATTGAATTACATACAGAAAATGATGACGAACTGGATGACTCAATGGATTGGAAGAGGGTTAAAGAGTCTGTCACCTCTAGGTCACTGGTTCGAACCCAGTACAGGTCAGTAGTGGCCGAAAGCCATTATCACCTAAGAGATGGTTGGTGGCCTATGTTAAAAAAATTATGGTGGTCTCAGTCCAGTTCTAGTGTGTGTGTGTGGGGTATCCACATCACAAAACTACCAACACAATTGGCACTGATTGGTACCCTTGTTGGCAGTCTTATGTGAGAGGTCAAGGACTGAATGGGCATGGAGCCTGAACTAACCTCTTACCTAGGCGGTTGTCCCACCAAGACAGGGTTGAGGTATATTGGTGGGCAGTGTGAGGAAGGTTGCACTGCGATTTCCCGTGCTATATTTAGCATGTGGACAAAACGAGGACTTTAGTTTCCAGTGCGTCAATCCTGCTCATTGCGCAAGCACTATATAGTCACACCAAAAAAATGTAACAAAAAATAGAAAATTGGGAAAACCTGGCCCATTTAATTATTTTTACAAAATGGAACCATGGTCATTAAGACATCTCCAGCACACATGAAGGAGTTTGATCATCTGACAGTTACAACGGAACAAACTCATCCACTTGTTGACTTTTTTTTTTTTCTTCATCTTGGTGCTTTTCCTCTCGTCCCTCCCCTGTGGTCCCCTTCTGTCGGCAACCCCCAGTTCTGCCACCCACTGTCCCGGGGACTAACTCAGCTTCTTGAACCTCATTGGGTGAGTGGGTACCTATTAGGTGGTACAGAGCGTGCAGGCTCGCCGGTGTCATCCCGCTTCCAGAGGAATGTTTTCCTCCTGCTTCTCCCTGGGTCCAAGGCTGCATTAATGTAATGGCGTGCACGTACAGTGTGTACGCCTCCACACCTGTGCCTGGCCATCGAATGAGGCAACCGCTGCTGCACCACCTAGCCTCCACTAGATGGCAGTCAAGCAGCAGTGCATGTGGCCTCCTCTCCCTGAAGCAGAAGAGCCATTTGTGGATGGCCACTCTTCAGTCCCCAGGCCAGTCCCTGAGTGACCCTGATATATTCTTGATCCTGGGTCACCGGTGTGGCAGGCGGTAAGGCAACCATACTTGTTGACTTCTTAATCACATGATCTGAATGTAATTTGTTTATTTACAATTTTAATCCTACGAGATGAGCTCCAGATGCTACAAAAAATATCAGGTGGGGCTGGTCTGCACTGCAGCTGGAGCTGATCCACATGCATGCACTGATTGGTCTTTGCCAACCAACTACAGTGCAGCACCACTTTTAAATTTTTGATCTGTTTCACAGAGCCACTCATGATTTCAGATCCAGCAGTGGTTTTGGGAGCTGTGCCACATTCTTAAAGTGCCAGTCAGTCCCTTTAACAATTTGGTTCACAGAAGCAGTACCCGTCCCTTTAAGAGTTCCGTGCTGCTAGAGCTGGCCCAGTAATGCAGCAGTAGTGGTACGGACCACTACATCAGTGTCTGGGGTTCAGGAACAGACATTTGCCATTTGCGGGAGGGCCACAGGAGGGATGACTGAGCGTACCAAGGACTGCTCTCCTCCATCAGGGAGGGGGGGAATGCTGCATTCCACTACATGACTGCCACCTGCTGGAGGCCAGGAGACAGAACAAGCAGGTGCACATAGAAAGGACGGGGCACCTGCTGGACATGTGTGGCATTGCACGCATGTTCTGTAAAAGGCCATTGCATGCCCGCAACTCCTCGGGAGAAAAAAGAGGAGAGAAACCATGGTCTGCTGGGGTAATGCCAGCACCCTGCAGATTCATGTATGACTGACAGGTCTGACCACCCACACTGCATTATGGTCCTGGGTAAGTGGTGGTTAACTTTTATGTCCCTGAGAAGGTCGGTGACTGGGCTGAGGGATGCCATCAGGAGGGGAGCAGAGTAGGGGACATAGAAAAAGTTATATATAAAAAAAAAAACAGTGCCATGGTTGCACGTACAATGCAGGCAGCCGTGTGCTGCATGATGGTTCACAGATATTGATAAGGGCCACTTAAAAACAGAAATTGAAAACAAAACTCCATCAGAAGGTTCCACCGCAGCTTCAGATAGAACATTCCCCGATGGGTAGGGCTGGGCACACAGGGTTGGCAGGACATCAGTCTGGGGTTCGAACAGGTTGGTTCGGAAAACAGATGAGTGCAGACCCGGCAAGGTAAGCTTTCCAAGAAAAACATTTTCAAAGATGCAGGTGGTCCCCTGTGCAATCCTTTTTATAGCATGAAAATGTTTTTCATTTTTTTTAAATGTCTAGGTATGACTTGCCCACACTGCCATTTGTAGTTTTAGTTGGGTCAGTTTCGGAGGAACAGTCTAAGTAAAACTACTAAACAGTCAGGATTTGCAGACAACCTCCCCATTTAAAGTTAACACACAGAGCCCCATAAACAACTTAGGGCAAAATAGCTGCAATGACCATATTGCACCAGTGGTACACATAGGATCAAATATTTTGAGGGGGGCCAAAGATGGAAAAAAGATTTTATCACCACCGCCCCTCAGAATATATTTTCCCTCAATACATTTTTTTTTCTTCTAAAATTTCGCCAGTCAGGGGTAGGAGGGTGGCAGATGTGTCTGGGGCGGTGAGATACTCGGCTTCCAGAGAGTAAGGGTGCATAGGTAAGACTCCAATTGCTATTTGTGCACCCCTTATTGGTTCACCAATGTGCAAACTGGCATCAGCTAGGAAGTCAACTGCTGACACCCCCATTTTTCTGATAGAAGAAGGAGTCAGCCATGCCATCTGTGATCATTGGGGTGGGGGGGGGTAGGAAACGGAGGTAAAAAGGGTTTTAAATGCAGTACAAGTGATGTTCCGGTGAGCAGGACACTCCCCACTACTGGAAATCTGATCCCTTTTTGGGGGGGAGGGCTTCTCTGCAGAACAGCAACATACAGCTAAATCACGTTAACAGCTGCTTTCAAATTTACTAGTAAAGAAGAGCTAAATGTTATTATTATTTTTTTTTTTAAACTAAAGGACAGAAGCGGAGGCAATGCTGCTATTGCTTTTCACTTTTGTACGTTTGTTTCAGACATGGATCCTTCCAAAGTAAGTACCGGTAAGGGAGCTGTGACCCTCCGTGCATCCTTAACCTCCGGCGATCTGCCAACTTCCAGCATGCAGCCTGGCCAGGATGAACGGCTTTCCTCAAGTAAGCTTCGTCAAGGTTCATTTCATGACGGTCTCACTGTAAGATCTCGATGAGGTATTATAGGTCATCAGTGACAATTCAGCCAATCTGTGTTTAGCAACCATAAGTGGGACCCCTATGCAATATACGAAATAGTGGAATGCTCCACTTTCAGAAGGGGACAGGTTTATAAACAAACCCTAGTGAGTGGAACTGAACTATGCCAACTTACAACTTCAGAATTTTAGAACTATTAGCACAAGACACACTCTTAAGGTTATTATAGAGCGAGGGAGCACTACTGACCAACCGGAGCGCTCCTTTCTTCTTCGCGTGAGACGCTCTTATTCTGTGAAGAGTGTCTCAGGCACAGATGCCCTGAAAATGGGCACATTCTGGGACAGTTTTTTTCTTTTAAATGGCATTGAGCGCACTTCGATCTTTAACATTTTAATACGTCCTCCGTTGCCACTTGTTGCGGGTAAGAGTGGTTTCACTTGCCTTCTGCTCGAGCTAAAACAGCTCAGCTTCACGTCACTGTTCTCTCTTGAGCAGAATGCATGTGAAACCACTCTTATACTGCAACGAGTGGCTCTGGGTGACATATTAATATGTATAAACGTGTCTGGAATGTTTTGAAACAATCAGAATGATGCCGTGATTTATAATAAGCAAAAGAAGGTATCTCATGCAAACAGTTCTGAAATTCTGAAGTTCCAAGTTCAGTTGGCATAGTACATGTTCCACAGAGGGAGTTCTGTTATTTTCTACAAAGAAGACCATTTGGATTTAAAATTCAAATACCGTTTAAAGAAGAAACCAAAGTTCTTCATGTGATTTATAATATCTGGCACCTCTTTTGGTGTATGAGTGCTCTTTCAAGTCCTTTGTGTGCCTCCAGAATCCGGGGCCAGAATGGTTCCATGTCATAACAGCGATTGCAAAGCAGTGATCACTATTATGGCATGTGTATATCGCCGAAAAGCATTTCAGCGATATACAATTCTCGGCAACCCCACTTCTGGTAACGTTTAGTGTTTTTGAAGGTGAGGTCATGCCCCCCCCCCCGGGGCTTTGTCCTCCGCATCCTCCTGCTTCTATATTGTCTACTCCAGGGGAGTGCATGTCGAGGAGGGAGAAAAACTTGGCGGGGGGGGGGAGGCAGCCACAAGCAGCAGCAAAATACTTGCCCCCGGTTCGTCCTGAACCCATTGTCTACTGCACCATAGCCAGCCACCCTCCCCACCACACCACAGGGCTGGTACGGCTGCAGCAGGCTCTCCTTCCTATCCCTCCCCTCCACCTCTGTATCTCTCCCCTTCCGGTAGCTTTTCTTGCTATTCCATCACTACCTTTTCAGGGTAGCTGATGATGATAGCTCTATAACTGAGTCACTGTTTTTACAGTCGCTCATTTATAATCACTATCATCACTGGATACCGGCCAGAACTCTGTTGCTCTTCACAGTTCTTTTTTTTTTTTTATATTCTTTTTCTGGCTCCGCTGGGCCCCGGAGAACTCTCTCTGGCATCCACACATCCTCGTCTCTACCTCCGGGCCTGAAACTCTCCAGCTTCCTGGCACCAGCCCGGCTATCCCTTGGCTCTGAGCCCTCCCGAGGTGGGGCCACCCTGTCCACCCAGGGTGCTCTATCTGTAATTTGGGCCGGGCCGGGCTGGGCTCAGCCCAGGAGCTGGAGGAGTCCAGCCAGTGGAGTGTGGTCAAGGGGGCGGTGCCGTCGCCTATCTCCGGGAGCGGGAATTTTCTTGGCTGCGTTACGTCCCCTCCCCTCCACCCCCGGCAGAGCTTGGACATGCAATGGTGCCAGCTATGCCCGCCGCAGCTCTGCATCCCCTCTTGCAAGCCCTGCACATTGCAGTGCCTGTGGTTACCACCGGGGGCCGCTGCGGTGCCGGGCAGGAGCCTGGATCCCCCCTGAGAGGAGAGCAGTCCTCTGGACACTCGATCCTCTCTCTCCCCAGCCGACACTCGGTGGCTCGGGCTCATTCCTGAACCCAGATCACCGATGTGATGCAAGGAGTGGCGTCCAATGCCTCAGCCCTCAGTGCCACCGGGCCGGCCTGCTCTTCACAGTTCCGCCACCCAAAGAACTTGAAAAGATACTCTCATAATAATAAGAGATGCCATAACTCTACATATAAACACATAACATATGTATTGTACAGTAAGTTAGAGAAATGAGGACTGCCACCATTATACCTCTTAAAGCAGCAGTGCAATGAAAATGGGCAAAATGTTGACTTTTTTTACTATAACACATTCTAGGCATTTTCCAGTTTTATTTGGTGGCAAAAGTTTCTAGTTCCATAAAACTTTGGGTACTTTGTAATATCTGTACACCAACCACATATATCAAGACAAGGCTCCATTTGGGCTGCAATAACAACAAGGCCCCTTTGGCCGCACACTGTTCTTTTAATTTCATCTAAAGCATTGCTCAGTTGTTTTTTTGTTGTTACACTTCCTGAAACTGCTTGTATTATTGTCCTGTATTAGTTGTCTGTATGCCTGTCCATTGTATGACGTGGAACCTTTGTAAATGAGTCCTTATGCAGACGTTGTTTTCTGAATTAATTAATAAATAAATAAATACAAATAAAATTTATCAACATTTTTAATTTAGTTTTTTTCCTCAAGAAAAAAAAAAGATGGCCACCAGATCTGACTTAAAAATACAGTTGTAGACCTGGCAAGGTTCAAGACTGAGAAAACAAAACTCATGGTGCGCAGTACAGGAGATTCCTAGAAAAATACATGTCACAGTCTTGCTAATATTTTTATTAGTTGTAGCCAAAACTAGCTTTTTGGAAAAGCATGTTTGTTGCACTGCTGCTTTAAATATTTTTCACAGACGTGTGGAACACTGATGCTCAAAATGTCGGATGCTGGCTGTGAAAATTTTGTACCTCCATAAGTCATGGAGAAGCAGTACAGACCTTTAGAAATAAAGGGGTAGATTTTCAAAACCCTAGAAAGAGGCGCAGGTGCTGGAAAACATGGGCCCAAGTGGGTCTTCATTGCGGACTCACAGTTTCTTCTGCATGTGCCAAATTTTCAAAGAAGCAGCCATTTTAAGACCGGCTCCGTGATTCATGGCAGCTTGCAGCCATTTTTTGGTGCAGCTGTGCCAGAATGTTATGCCTGTTTGAATCAGGGCGCAACATCCTCCACAGCTGAGTTCTCCCACCCATGCAGAGCATGGGCTGAAAATGGGAACATCTGCCAGTGTGGAGATTTGTTTCTGCACCGGTGGCTGTGGAATGGAACTTGGTCCCAGGAGGGCTGAAAATCTGGCACAAACACTTTATTTTTTTTTAACTTTTTATTTATGCCCCCTTCTCCTCCGCCGCGCCTACCTTCCTTCGGGGACTCCCAAGGCATAGTGTCTGCCAGGTCTCCCGGGAACTGCAAGCCCGTCACAAGTCCACACTGCCATCATCCCTCGGATTACCCCCCCCACCCCAAACCTCCCATCCTTCGTCCAAGTGTTGGACGGACTTGCACGGCTCCTCCCCGATCCTGGTCTACGTGATGCCGAGGCCCTTCTCCAGGCGTCGCTGCGGGTCTTTTTTCCAGCTTTCTGGTCCCGCCTCCCCCTGTGGATGTTGGCACGTGAGGAAGGTCCAAGGAGAAGGGGGCACGCAGAGACGTGCCTCTGCTCCGGACCCTCAGTTGATGTCCTCCCCTCCCTATTTTCTGCCTCCTCATCTGCACCTCCACCTGTGGTCACCCAGGTGGCGGTATAGCAGCGAGGAGTGCAGCCCACCCTTCCCGGAGAGAAAGAGCAGCCCATCAGGTGCTTGATCCTTCTCCCGCAGGCTGGCCCTCCAGCAACCTGAGCTTGCTACTGAACCCAGCTCGCTGGCGTTGGAAGTGGAAATCCAACCGCTGCATCGACGGGCCGGCGGACCAAACACTTTTATTCATGGAAAGTTCTAGTTTTAATTTAGCAGTGCAGATTATGAATAAATGCTTTAATGTCTGGAGTTTACAATGCAAGACTGCACCTTCTCTATGTGGGACACCTTTTCCATTTGAGAGGGATTCATTCTGATTGGAAGAATTAGGGAAATCCTTCACAATGTGGAACAGTTGAGAGGTAAGGGGCAGGACTGTTTTGAATGCAGTTAAAAGTGACACTTATTTAACATGCTTCTTCAGAGACACTTTGGAGTTCTAACCATTAATAACTGTGCACATTTTATTTATCTCGTTTTTGCTGACCAGGTAAATACACTAGACAAGTAAATGCCTATTGTCAGGAAGGACCTGGGAATCAATAAATGTAACATGCCAGTATGGATGTGCATTAACGGTTCTAAGTGTTATTACATCCATTATAGTTAGTAATACGTATTTTCCTTCTTCCAATGTAAAGTGAGATCGATTGATTTTTGTACTACTTGAGTGCCTGGAGGACTCCAATCACCATCAAAACCTTTTATGCAACCTCGTGTGAAAAGGAGTTGAGAGTCTCATCCTAAGCACGATTGTCACGTTATCTGCAACCCTGCTAATCATCGTTATTGTGTGTGCTAGTTAAGGTTTGAGGTGGTGGTGGGATATTACAGTCAAACTTTTTACAATAAATCTAATTCTGTTTATTTTTTATATAGCATGTTTCATACAGAGTATCACAAAACATGTTGCACAGTAATCAGAAGAAAATATGTAAATTAAAATGATGAACAGTGAAACTAAACCACTAGCAGCAGATAATATAGAAACTAAAATGGAACTAGCGCTATTAAAAGATTATTTAGAACGGTCAGCTCTTATAATTCACGGATAGCCCATACACATTGTTTGTCGTAATTCACAGCTCTGACATCAAATGTCCCATTATGTACAGTTGTGATGTCAGAACTGTGAATTATGTTTTTTTTTTATGAATATCTGTGTTACTCAAGCTGTCTGATATAGTCCATCTACTGGAGAACATTCAGAGGTAAACGATGCCTGCTTGATTCACATTCTACTGACAAGGGAGGCAGTATAGTGCAGTAGTTTAAGGCTCTGAGCTGCAGATCTGGAGACCTGGGTTTGAATCCCACAGCCCCCTCTTGCATATACTGTGTGACCCTGAGCAAGTCACTTAACTTCCCTGTGCTCCCAGGTTGCACCTGTAAACAAGCTTCCAGCTTAGTGTGTCTCACCTGGTTAAACAATTGGGGAAGCAACTTCATTCATTTGGTATGTGAGAGTTCTGAGGCCAATTAGCAACATTTTAATCTACATTATATAAAATAAAAATAGTGCAACTTTAAATGAGAACTTGGGGTTCTGCTGACATTTACAAATCACTCAGGCTTCACTCTTGTGGTTTATGATGTTACCAGAATCCTTCTATGGAATTACAGCCTTTGTTACTGATGGTTTCATCTTTATTTTATACATTATACAAACTTTGCTCTCATGGCTTGTGATGTCACCAGAACCCTTGGATGGAATTACAGCCCTGTTACTGATGGTTTTCTATCTATTATGTCATATGTTAATCGAGTTTCACTCTCATAGTTTATGATGTCACCAGAATCCCTTGATGGAATTACAGCCTTGTTACTGGTGGTTTCCTATCTGTTAGACTGTGCATTACACTAAGCTTCGCTTTTGCGGTTTATGATGTCACCGGAACCCTTGGATGGAATTACAGCCATGTTACTGATGGTTTTCTGTGTGTTATTCTACACATTACTCAAGCTTCGCTCCCGTAATTTATGATGTCACCGGAACCCTTGGATGGAATTACAGCTTTGTTACTGATGGTTTCCAGTCTGTTATTTTATACGTTACTCAAGCTTCACTTTCATGGTTTATGATATCACTGGAACCCTTGGATGGAATTACAGCCGAGTTACTGATGGTTTCCAGTCTGTTATTTTATACGTTACTCAAGCTTCACTTTCATGGTTTATGATATCACTGGAACCCTTGGATGGAATTACAGCCGTGTTACTGATGGTTTCCAATCTGTTATTCTACACATTACTCAAGCTTCGCTCCCATAATTTATGATGTCACCAGAATCGCGTTTTATTCCCATATAGCTTTTTACCCTTTTGGTGGCTGTTCGATTACTGTCCCCACCTCCCCTTGGCCAGCATTACACCTCTCTGGACCTACCTGGAGCGAGTCCCCCAAGATCCCCCACACCATGGTGGGCTGGAGGTGGAGGTATAAATCCACATACTGCAGGTGTTCTGGTGTTGGTGCGGGTCAGGGGAGATATGCAGGTCTTCATATAGCCCTCAGGTCCCTTTTCTATTTTTGTCCCCAGCCCCTGCTGCGACATCATCTCAGAACATGCGCATGGAGATGTGCATGTCCTGCAGATCTGTGGACCTGCAAATCAAGCTGCTTGCTACCTGCACTGCCACCAGGCCTTCATGCAGTGGCAGTCAGAGGCAAGACTACTGGCCACCCCTCCCTGGGAGAGGAGAGCAGTCCCTAGGATGCTCAATCCTCTTCCACCCTGCCAACCACCAGGAACCCATGCTTGTTCCAGAACACAGGTCACCGGCACGGCAGGACGCAAGGTCCCCCGAATCCCTGGATGGAATTACAGCCTTGTTACTGAAGATTTCCTGCTATTCTATACATCACTCGAGCTTTGCTGTCATGGATTATGATGTCACCAGAATCCCTGGATGGAATTACAGCCTTGTTACTGAAGGTTTCCTGTTATTCTATACATCACTCGAGCTTTGCTGTCATGGATTATGGTGTCACCAGAATCCCTGGATGGAATTACGGCCTTGTTACTTATGGTTTCTATGAGTTATTCTGTACATTACCCAAGCTTCACTCTCGTAGTTAATACTGTCACCAGAACAACTTGATTGAATTACAGCCATGTTACTGAAGGTTCCTGTTATTCTATACATTACTGGAGCTTCCCTCTCATGGTTTATGATGTCACCAGAACCTTTCAGTGGAACTACAGCATTGTTACTGATAGTTTCCTATCTGTCATTCTGTACATCACTCTAGCTTCTTTCTAGTGGTTTATGGTGTCATCAGAACACCTCGATGGAATTACAGCCTTGCTACTCATGGTTGCTGATCTGTTATTCTATACACTTCTCAAACTTCATTCTCATACTTTGTCACCAGAACTCCTTGGTGGAATCACAGATTTGTTACTGATGGTTTCCTATCTGTTATTCCATACATCACCTGAGCTTCACTCTCGTGGTTTATCATATCACTAGAACCCTTTGATGGAGTTACAGCCGTGTTACTGATGGTTTCCTAGCTATTATTCTACTGATAACTCGAGCGGCACTCTCATGGTTTATGATGTCACCAGAACCCCTCGATGGAATTACAGCCGTGTTACTGATGGTTTCCAGTCTGTTATTCTACTGATAACTCGAGCTTTGCTCTCATAGTCAGTAATATCACCAGAGCCCCATGATGGAATTACAGCCATGTTTCTGATGGTTTCTTGTGTGTTATTCTATACATTGCTCAAGCTTCGCTCTTGTGGTTTATCATATCACTAGAACCCTTCGATGGAGTTACAGCCGTGTTACTGATGGTTTCCTTGCTGTTATTCTACTGATAACTCGAGTGTCACCCTCATGGTTTATAATGTCACCAGAACCCCTTGATGGAATTACAGCCATGTTACTGATGGTTCCTATTTCACACTCCATACATTACCTGAGCTTCCCTCTCATGGTTTATGATGTTATTTTATACATTACTCGAGCCTTGGTCTTGTGGCTTGTGATGTCACCGGAATCCCTAAGTGGAGTTACAGCCTTGTTATAGATGGTTTCCTATCTGTTATTCTACATATTACTCAAGCCTCACTGTCATGGTTTATGATGTCACTAGAACCCCTTGATGGAATTACAGCCTTGCATTTCACGGTTGCTTATCACTTATTCTCTATAATGAATCTACTAATAGAGCATTATAAATTATAATACGTACATCTAGCAGATAAACTAAATACTTATTTACATACTGGCATGAGGGATGGTTAGACAAGAGAATAAAGAGCTCATTAAATGGTTTCCAACCTACTGGGATTGGGTGTGATGTGAAAAGCAGTGCTTTACCTGGAAGCAGTTGTACAATATTTAGTTCCGGTCCTCCCAACAACATTATTAGCATGTGCGCTCACTCACTGTTACATCACAAGCCAAATTGTTTGGTTTTTGTGTGTGTCTCCAACCCGCACCCATACTCTGAAGTCTCAGTCCCAGTGCAAATTAGCTCTGGTTTCCTGGGCTGAAGGAAGCTCATTAACTATTCTAAGAAGGGCAGTTTCAGAGCTGTGAAAAGATTAAATGCTTAACTGGGCTGACTCTATGGTGCAGAGCAATGGGGAAGCACTCTGGCTTGCTAGTGACCCAGATTTGTGCCCACCCAGGATGTCAAGGGCACAGGCCAGCAGGGAAGGTGAAACAGCATCCTATGGACGTTCTCCTCCCGGGGTTGCAGTTCTGCACGCTAGTGCCTCCCGATGGTGGATGGTGGAGGTGCCAGTGATGGTGTGGTAACCATGTGCCATCAGGCATCCCCCCCAGGTCAGTCGTGCACACAACAAAGAATAGTGAGGAGGGTGAGCAAGATATGAAAATGGGAAATGCGGCAGTGGTATGCCAGGTGAAGGCCCATCTGCCCCTCCCCACACCTGGACCTTCCCTGACACACTCAGTGGACACTCCCCCCCCCAGGCACCACAATGATGCTCCTCCACTAGGCCATGGTATGGCCCCTGGTGGGGACTGGCTGGCCAGCGAAGAGGGAAGTAAGGAGCTCTCAGGTGTACATTCCGTGATGACAGACAGGAGAGGCCTGCTCTGGGGACAAGTCAGTCCCCTCGGTGTTCAGAGGTCTGAAGCGGATGCGTGTCCTAGTGGAGTGTGGGTGAGAGGTGAGTCTGGCAGGAAAAGAGGTGGCACTGTGGGGGCCCAACAAAGAGGGGTGCCGGTTGGCATGGTAGGACAAAAAGAACCTAACTAAAACGGGACCAGAATATTTATAGCAACTAGCACAGTGAGTAGCGAGGTAAGGAAAGATTACTTTTTCAAGTAGCTTACTTAGGAACAGAAGATTGGACTTTAGATTTTTGATTTCTTTTTTTTTTTCCTTGGATTGCACCCTTTTTGTTTCCTGCCAGGGTACTGTCCTGGCATTTAACTTATTTGGAAAGCTGTTTTTCCACTAGACATGATTTACAGGGTTCCCAGGTCCATTTGACAATTTTCCTGTTATTCCTAGCTAATTTTCCAGTAAATTACATTCTTTCTTTGTGAACTATTCTGGATTGACCTAGATTTATCTGGGAGCCTTGGATTAATCTCTTTTGTGGTTTGAAAATTTTTTCATTTATTTATTTTAATCTCTGTCCCCCACACCCTACCACTACCCATGCGTTATAACCTGCCTTAGGGCAGCCTTAGAAATGTAATAAAAGAGAAAAAAGATTAACAGGTTAGCTGGTACTCATCTTTCTTTGCAGATTGTACAGAATAGCATGTGTTATCTTGTATGTGCTCATTAAGGCCTTACAGTGATCTTTCTGTTTTTTATAAAACACTGACAGCTGTCATCAACATCTCCTAACATTAACCAAAATTAATTGGAGGACTTTCCAGCCTTTAGTACTAAAGGTATTTGCAGGAAATCAGGCTCTTTGCCCATCAGACTTTGTCTGTCCCTGCTGCTTGTCTGTGCCTTAAAGTCATCATCCTCTGTTGTGACATCACATCGCTATGGAAATAATTTGCATGTCACTAGCAGAGGACTGCGACTTCCAGGCAGGAAAATAAGCCATAACAGATAAGGTCTAAAGGGCTATGAGCCTGTTTTTCATGCAAAATGTCTTCAGTAGTAAAACAAAAAAATAAGGTTCCTTAATTTCAATGTGGGGGGGGTATCGTGTGTAACAAGAGTTTTGCTGAGGCCAACTGTGAATTGTTTGCTGGAAATAAGAAAATCACTTTAATTAGGTGCGGATCATATAGAGATGTGTCCACAGTATCCCCACAAGGCATATAGCCCCAGAACCTGTGAATCAGAGCTTTTTTTTTTTAAACCCCCCCCCCCATGTGTCAGCAATAGTTTAAAGGAAACAGTCTGTCCCCACTGAGTGAAGTCTTCAGTGCTGGTGATCTCAACCAGCACGCAGTAATGTTTACAAAAGCTCATACTGTTTTTCTCCTACTCTTTTCCTACAATTTGGTTCAGATGTCAGAGGCTGAATCAGAAGTTATTCTTGATATTTAAAGGCAGCCAGGAAGCCATGGCCACAGCTCGAAGGAGATGGCTTAATTGCCTTTTTTGCCTTGTGAATCAAGAAGCCCCTGAAACAATTGATTCTTCATTGCAGGAATGAATGCTTCGCTGTGTTGACAAAGGTCGGAGATTGTGAGGGCATGATGGTTGGTGCCAGTTTCTATGGTAATTAGCAGCCTTGTCAGAGCAAGCCCCTACAGAGGGCATTTTGTTCCAAATGAAGTGATCCAAGACTTTACTCCGTGTGGTACAAACTGCCGACTTTGTCTGTTCTGCAACTTAACAGTTTATTATTTTTTTTTTTCCTTCTCTGTTTTCCTTTGCTGCTTTTTCTGGGAAATCCTTAGGTCCGGAGCCAAGCAAAGCAGAAACAGGTACAGAAATTGCTGCTTGCATGAGGACTTCCTGACATTTGTTGCACAGTGTTCATCTGACTTCATTTAATGGTGAACCTTGGATTCTCTCTGTCTCTGTCTCTCTGTTGACCTAGATGTTTGGAAACCGCCTCCCAGTGTTGAATCCAATGGAGAAGGGCTAGGCTCCTCACTGGCTGCGAAGGGGTATCGAAGTGTGCGGCCTAATCTCTCAGATGACAACAAGGCACAGTCACAGGTAAGAGCTTGTTTAGATGACTCTTGCTTGTTCTTTTCTCGACATTACCCTTTCCCTGCCCCCTCCACTCTTTCTTTTTTCCTTTCCCCTTCCACCTTTCTTCTTTTCTCTATATTCAACCCCAACCCCTCTTTTTTTCTGGTCTCCATCATTATTTTGTAGCTTTTGCTATTAATTGTTATTCTACCAATTGCACGACTTATGGGGTATTTCTTTGTATATCTGGATGCAGTGAAAATGCATTTTTAAATTATTTTGTTGCACTCAGAAGTTTTATGTATCATGATGTCACTTTTCTGACATGCTGCAGCAGCCTTTTTTGTAACATTGTACCTTTTAAGAAAGGCACTGTAACTGCAGGTGTACAGGTGAGGCAGCCACGTCCCTTGACAAAGGGACCTGCTACAGTCCCTGAGCCGTGGGGGAATTTAGTGCTATGCTCTCCCCCTTTTTGTTGATTGCAACCATGCATTTGTTGCATCAATATGTCTTGGATTTCAACCCTGATGGGGCCTATGAGACCACTGGCATCTAGAACAGAGATTTCAACAATCATTAAACATAACAAAATGCACTTTTGTCTGTCCTGGTTAGAGAAAGTGGTTTCAAATGAATCCACTTGGACCTAAAAGGAATCTGAGCCCCAGTTAAAAGAAAGACAATGGTCTCTATTCTCAAAGGGTGGCGCTTGGGGCATACAGCAGCTGCCCCAAACACATGGTGCATGGTGTGCCCTATTTTTGTAGGTCACTGGCTGTGTACGACACCTTTTACAGCGGCTTGCGCCAAAGACCCGGTAAAAGGTGGTAAAGTTAGACCAGCAAGAGCTGGTCTAACTGCATCCCATAAAAGCGCCGGGGCTCGTGCTTTGAGAATCCCAAATTCAGCTCTTGGATTTCCCGGCCCTGGTGATGGCTAAACCGGGCTAGCGCAATCTAACGCATTTGAGCATAGAGCCCAATATCCTTAATTCAGTTGTTCAACCAAAAATATTTATTTCTGTGCAGGGGGTTACAGAGAAGAGGAGCTCCACTGTTTAGGTGGGCTGCTACAAAACATCAGTCATACCAGCATGTGAACCATGCGAGGATGTCACTTTTTATGTACCGAAATTGCCGTCATTTAAAGAACTAATGTATTACCTGGAATTTTAGAAAGCAGTCGCCTATTATGTTTAACATCGAGGTGCTCTCTCTTTTCCCTTGGGCTAATGATTAGATTGTTCTATCTGCCAGTACCAGGTGTGATATGTAGAACAGCACTCTGCCTGATGGCTGTCATATGTAGTTCTAGTCTCCTTCATACCTGTACGGTATGCAACAGCTTAGGAAGAGCCTCTCAGCAGGTGCCAGACTGGTGCCACAATCAGTGAGGTCACAGCGCTGATGAGGTATGAAGAAGCATAGGACTAGATAGGTCTTTTGCCAGGTAAAGCTCTGCTGTTCAGATCAAACCTAGTTCTGTCAGAAAGAAAACTTTCTAAGGAGCAAAAGGAAAAAGATACTTAAGAAAGAAGAAGTAAGAAATGAGTACTTTTAAAAATGCATCCCTTTTTGCGGTTTGCTATTTTTTACGCTATTAGCTCTTTAACAGCAGTGGTTCCAACTAGAGCAGACTGAATTACAATATATGTTTGATGGTTGTTGAAATCTCTGTTCTATTTAACTGCAGTTTCCTTAGACCTTAAACCAGGATGGCGATATCCCTTTGACAGCTACGTTTTCTGTAACACAGTGGTGTGAAATCTGTAATGTAACGGAGCACAGTGGTCTAGATGTCTGTTACTTTATGTTCTAAAACAGAGTTTTGATTGGCTGGCCAACCCTGAGAAACGTTCAGGTACCCTGTTTTACTCCCCCCATGACTTCACCGTGGTAAAACCTGCTGCCTAACAAACTATATTGGAAATAATAGGGAAGGGGGGTGACAAATGATTTGTTTTAATATAGCACCTTTTATACAAATTGCATCTCAAAGTATGCCGCCACCCAGGAGATGGAGGGTAGGGAAGGTTGTTGCCCCTTGTGGTGCACAGAGCTTTTCAAACAGCACAGGGTTAGACTAAGGAGGGATAACAGAATAATACATGGGTAGTAGTGGGTAATGAGGTTATAATAACTGGTGACAACCTTTATCACACTGATTATCAGTGTGATCAAACACCGTGTAAACAAGGTATGATGTCATACCCAGTTATTACGATGTTTGAAGCGCTTGCACGTCACGTTCCCTGTTGGGGAAACTTTATTTTTGTGCTTATCTCCCTGCACCAGTCATTATAAAAAATAAAACAGTAGCAACTATATGCTTATGACTTTATTTTTACACACCCTCGTTGTGTGGTGACTACATAAACCTCTTGAGCTTCACTCTTGAGGTTTATGGGTCACCACACACCTCATATGTAAAAAAAAAAAGGTTTATAACACACAGTTGACTATGCATTATTCTCTACGTAATTACTGGTTTCTATATTTAATATTCCGATTTTGAAAACTTTCAAATCATGTAATAGATGAGTGATAATACTCATATACTATGTGTGTTTTGACACTTTTGATAATACATGAGTCATAGTACATGAGTGGTGTATTATGACTTGTATATTATGACATTTGCCATGCACTCATATTAATTCCAGCTGTTGTACTGATTCTAACCTACCTTGTACAAGTAAACCAAACACAGCTGCATGAGATGTTCATAGGAGCAGTGAGTCTGGCGTACAGCCACTTTTCCACATCTGCTGGAGAGCAGTTTAAGTTGTTAGTGCAAACTGTTGGCCATTCTCCTGTCTCACTGCAGCACTGACAAGCTGGTGGCTATGTCTGTCTACGCACTAGAGTTGCTGGGGGGGGGGCTTAAGGAGCGAGCGATAGCACAAAATGTGTAGCAGGAGACTTAAGAAACTTCGAGATGGAACTGAAATTCATCAGACAGCATAATCTTTGAACCAGTAGGAGTTTTACAATTTAAAAAATCTCCTGGTTCCCTTACTATTTCCCACATCAATCAACTCTTTAACAATATAGGTCAATTAATTCAATGAAAGTAAAATTGTTTGGCATTTTTTGAACCTATGTTGTCACAGACCAGTAATTACAAAATACAAAATGTGGGGAAGATCATACAGGGAGGATTATTTAACCACTCTCGGTGTGTGATGTGTTCACAAATCTATCAAGCTTCACTCCCAGGGTTTATGAACATCCCACACCTCAGATATGCAAAAAATAGGACTGTGTGACTGCTCAATAACCGAATAGTATTTTCCAAATAGGGAAGGGGGGTGGTATTCATATATGGGAACTATTATTTGTCAAACAGCTGAGAAGAGGGAAAAAATATAACCCCCCCCCCAATCCTTAGCTCCCTCACATAAAATATAAACTTCTCCTTCCTTCACCCTCATAACACTGAATCCCCCTTACCCCATCCCAACCCTGGGACATCAGAATAACATACCCTCTGTCAGCACCCCAGTCACACCCTTCTTCCCTCCCCCAGCACCCACAAAGTTTTGTATTTTGTTCCCATGGTGGATGACTGGCCGCCATTTTCACTGAAGAAAAATGTTTGTTAGCGCTAAGAAAATTAAAACCCTCATGTTCCACTCATCCCCACCCTGGCAGCACCTTGATACTCCCCTTTTCCCCCCAGCACCCAGTTTTAGTCCAGTGGGCCCGTGACACAACCTACCCTCCTCTGTGGCTGGCCACTGTCTAATTAATGAATGTGTTCACACGCTTGCTGTGTAGTGGTAACACCATCTGAACTGCTGGCTTTACTATTACTGTGCAAGTCTGAGTCCAGAATCCATAGGTATTGTTAAAGTGAAAGAACTCAGAAATGGGGAACAAAATTCCACAAATCTATTTTATTGACCTGACAAATGGCACTTTATGTGGTTGCTTCATTGCTGTCTGTTTTAAAAAATGTTAACCCACTGCCACTTTTTTGTTAAAATGTGGCCTTTGGTTTAGAGCTGATATGCCAATAATGACTTGTTGCAGGATGACAGGCTTTCAGCAGTATATAGCATGTCCTCCTAGGAAATGTCAGTATTGTGCTATTGTCCGTCAGAGTAACACTGTCTTTAAACAAAAATGATAAGTTCAGAGCTTGATCACAATATGTAGTGTCGCTCAGGTTTATTCTTGTGTTTCTCCATCTGCTGATTCAGTTATTTATTTATTTATTTTTTTACCTTTCTTCCATCTGGCATTTGCTCTTAAAGAAACCTCCTCCCCGTCCCCCTCCCTCTAAAGAGGAAAGCTTTGCATGGCGTCCTCAGACTAACTATAAACTCTCCTGTCTCTCACCTGTGCCAATCATGGATTGCTTATATATTAGTGTCCCGAAACCCTACACGCGTCCAGGGTCACATGATGCTAGCAGAGGTTTGGGCTCCTTGCCGCCTTTTGTAAGCCCACAGCACCCTCTCACAGCAGTCACACAGAAGCCTGCTAGTTCAGTCCCTAGTGGCTCACAGCACGCTGAACAGTTTCCATCCCGTCGCTCCTGGTTGCCAGACATGACATCATCACACCCAGTCGCCGAGGAGCATGCCACTGGTGCAGTTAATAATGCTGGGCCCAGTTCCCATCACAAGGCCACCCCTGAGCGAAAGGTCAGCAGTCTGTATGTCGCTTGCTTGGCTAACAGCACCAGCCCAGCCACGTCTGAAAATTCCATGAATGTTGCACATGATGAAATGATGGGTGTCCGTTTGGGAGCTGATGTAACCAAAATGCAGGCCACAGACCTTCGTTCCAGCTTAATAATACACCACAGAACATTCCCACCTCCTCCTCCTCGTGTCCCTCCCAGGCCATTCTGTGGCATTGCCTTAAGCCAAGATGTGGGTAGTGGTGTTCAAGCAGACGCCATCCAGATGCCACTGTCTCATCGTCCTGACCTGAGTTATACAATGCTCAGTCCTACGACCACTGCCAGCTCTGGGAAGCCAGCGAGAACAGAGAATTATCATGGACTCCAGCAGCAGCATCCATTGCAAGTCGAGAGATCCAGACTGGTACTATGTGTTTTCTGACTTTTTTACCTTTTTTTTTTAAACCAAATAACCCACTTCCATAAAAATGTATCAAGATGTTTTTTCTATTCCTTACTACTGTATCTTGGTTTCAGGCCTTCCTTTCTCTTAATCAGACTGCTCTGTGAGATGTGCATCCTAACTTTTTAACCCAGCAGTCTCTCTCTGTCTCTCTCTGTGTCTCTCTCTCACTCTCACCTTCCTTCTAAGTGCAAGACATTTCCACACATTATGTGTCTGTTTGCCTCCACTGACGCGCTTTTGTTATCTCTGCATTTTGACAACTAGCTGTTCTGAAGTGTCTGAAAAGGGACTATGGCACTGGGACCTGCAAAAGGGTCACAAGACTGTAACTGCTGACTTTGGTAGCTTGTGTATATGCCTTGGGAATCAATGTAAGAGAAGCAAAAACAAACCTTTTTTTTAGGCGGCAGCAGAACTGAGTGAGCTGAGTGGTGTGTCTTGAGGCACTGACCTACCATATGTGAGGTGTACACCATAGATGAAAGTAACTGGTTACATAGAGAATGTCTGCATATACTTGCATGCCATTTCAGTGCTATTGTGCATACATGTTTGAACCATGATTTTTTTTCCCCCATGCATAATGTCACCTTATTTCCCACAGGACAGCGATTCAGACACAGCTCAGCCCAGGGTTATAGTAGTGCCACTTGAGCAGACTAACGCAGATTCCGAGCAAGAAGGCAGTCCAGGCTCCCCGCCACCACCACTGGTTTCCGCTGGCCAAGCATCACCATTCCCTGAAAGCCTTTCCAGCGGTGCACCTCTGACTTTACCGACATTTGATGATTTCATTCCCCCTCACCTGCAGAGGGGGTCATCCCATACTCCACCATTGTCCAGCTCTGCTTCCTGTATTAATCAGCCACTTCCATCACTCTCACCACCACCGCCACCTCCACTGGTTCTGCCAGTAACGGAGGATTCACGCGTCATGGAGCCTGCAGTCACTGGAGTCGTCCCATGCACAGTAAGCTGCCATTATGCTCACAGCCTTCCAAAATGGCTGTTCACTGGTTTAAAAACAGTTTCCTAGGGTCATGTTTACCTTAAAGGGGAACAGTCAGCACTAAGACACTCACACCCAAGTGTGGGGCTGGTCCCAGTTTGTACTTTGTGTGCAAAAACATTTTTTTTTTTAATTACTGTTTACTGCAGCATAGTAGATTCTGCCAGGATGACTTTGGAGATTTCCAAGCAGATATTTGCTTTACATTTCAAGAAAAAGAAGGTGTAATCATGCACAAGGTAGCCAGATTAGCCACAACAAAGCAAACCGGTACAAAAAAGAAGTAGCCACACAGTGGCTTGCAGTTTGGGGCAAATAGAACATTTATTGTGCCCTTGCGGTTTATCCCAGTTTGGTTTAACCAGAAACCCTCGATTCCCCTGTAGCTGACATCTGAGCAGGGCTGCAGCACTGGGAGATTCAATGCCTCCAGGGTACGTTAGAGATTTTATAAGCTCAGATCAGATGTTTGCCAGTCTCTCTGTTCTCCTGGGGCTAAATACAGTTCTATGTGACTGTACTTAGCCCCAGGAGGACAGCGGAAACAGCAGACAAAAGATCAGAGCTTACAAAAACTTGAACATACACTGCAGGCTATTGAATCTCTCACTGCTGCACTGTTAGTCTAATGCCAGCTGTAGGGGATTATGGGATTTGTAGTTATAATGTCAGCTTGAAAGACACCAAAATCAGACTGCCGCAGTCTACTGTACTGAATAAAAACAATGTTTCTGCACACAAAGTGTAGATTGGGACCAACCCATCACTTGGGCATGGGGCTCTTAGTGCTGACTGTTCCCCTTTAAGCACAAGTTTTTTTCAAATTTGTCAGCCTAGAGCATGCTTGTTAAAAATTGTTTACAACATGCTGTGTGTATTTCTCTTTCAATGTCTTCTTGGTGCAGGAACTGCAGTGATGCATCCTGTTTATCACTGATTCTCTTTTCTGTCCCTTCCGAGAACTGCATGCACGTCTAGTAGAAGCAAGCCTGAAGCCTTTAGCTCACTTGTGTGACCACATTGAGGTCTTGATCAAAGCAGATCTAACCTGGCTTTCTGTTACTGCATGTAGCTAGGAAGAGTAGGAAACCTGACAGTGGGAGTGACATGTGTGAAGGGAACAGTCTCTCAGGCACCATTTCTGTCTCCCCCAGTGCTATGATATAGTATTGTTCAGATAGTATCCTATGGAACTGGACACCGTCAGATAGCACTAATTTTCTCAGATACCGGATGGCATCAGATGCCATTGTTGTCTGATTACTGGATCCAATAGGATATAAACTACCTGATGTGACTATCTGGTGTTGGAGTGATCCAAGACAGACATCCGACCTTGGAACCCACTATCTGATCTTGTAACTGAAATCTGAATTGGGTCGGATAGGGTTAAAGATCCAAAGTCCGATCTGTACTATGGTGTCAGCATATTAGGACTAGCTGGATAATGCGATGATCGTGAAGACCACTATAGGTGTTCCTGTTAAAGGGAAAGGATGTTGACCTGTGGCCCTCATAGTTTGTAAACCTATTACAGCTCTTTGAAAGGAGGTATTGTGCTCACCTTAAGCTGGTAGCAGTGTGAAGACATCCAAGACCAAATCTGACCCATAGTCATTCAAGGCTGCCACTAGTTTATGGAACATTGTGATGCCGTACATAGGGAAGTAGTGCCTAACCCCACAGTGTGCAGTAATTAGGTAACCCCCCCCCCCAAATGACATAAGGTTGCATAATAGTGGCAGTGTACTAGTGCTGCTCAGATAGCATCCGCCGCGAAGTCAGAGGCCACACTTTTCTTCAAATTTTGGATACCATCGGGGCATCTGACCATGGACTGGATCACCTCGAATCCCTTGTATGGATCCAGTGGGAACCATAGGATCTGATCAGATTCCAGGGATTCGATGGCTGCATTACATTGGACTCCAATTATCCAAGGGTCAGATCCAAAACTCTGACCCCCTGACCCAAAGTCCGACCTCGGGTCACCAAAATCCTGACAGGGGGAACTGAAATCCTAGCTTGGTTGGATGGAACTCGAATTAGCAGAAGGATAGTGGGACTGTCCATCAGAGTACACCTGTATACCAAAGGCACTCTCCAAGCACCACTAAGTCTACCATTAATCAATCAATCAATCAAAATCTTTATTTACCCAGGCGATCACCATTGAGCAAGCTCATTTACAAGGTGGACCTGCAGTTTGCAAGGACGAGAGTACAGAATTGAGTACAAGCAAAATATACATAAAACAACAGTAGCAAGACATATACAACAAAATATATACAGTGCAGAAATAAAGGTAAATAATATATACAGAGATGCCTTTATAACTCTATCCATCAATAACATGTCCATAGCCTGTAAAGGAGTCCCTGGGATATGGAAAAGCGTACGTGTAGGAGGCAGGGATGCTGGCAGAAAGATTCTGGGATACTAAACAGGTGGTATCAGGGCATAGAGTGGGCGATGGGGGGGTGTTGCAGTGGTCGTGGTACCGGTGGGACTGGATGGACTGAGGTGAACCCGGTAGTACGGTGGGACTAGAATGGACTGAGGGAGGGGGTAATCTTGATAAGGGAACCTTAGTTTCCCTGCTTAATAAATGGAGCAGACTTAACACAGAAACATAGAATTTGATAGCAAAAAAAAAAAGACTACTTAGCCCACAAGTTCCGTACCTATTCTGTCTCTGCAGATCCTACCTGGTCTCTCTCTACCTCCCTCATCCTTACATCCCATCTAATATACCCCTATGTCAATTCCATGCATGCTTGAAGCCCCACCACTGTTTTGACCTCCACCACTTCTTCCAGCAATCTGTTCCAAGCATTGACTACCCTTTCAGTAAGAAATGTTTTCTCACATCACCCTTGAATTCCCCCTGTAGCTTCATTGTATGCCCCTGGTCCTGGTGCTTGTTCTCATTTGAAAGAGACTCCCCACCTGTACCCTAGTCACTCATTTGAGGTACTTGTAGGTCTCTATCATAGCCCCTCTCCTTTCTTCTGGGGTATACATGTTGAGCTCTGAAAATCTCGCTTTGTAGGACTTCTCGTGCAAACCATGCATAATTTTAGCTGCCCTCCTCTGGACCACATTTACTTTGTCTCTGTCCTTTCTGAGGTATGGTCTCCAAAATTGTACACAGTACTTCAGGTATGGTCACACCGGCGTGCTATATAATGGCAAAACTACCTCCCTCCTCCTGCTGGAGATACCCCCACCCCATGCAACCCAGCATTCCACTAGCCTTAACAACTGCTTTGTCACCTTGCCCTGCCACCTTGAGGTCCTCAGATATGATAATCCCGAGGTCCCTTTCTTGCTTGGTGTCTGTTAGTACTCCCCACCATCTTGTGCTCAGCGCTGGTTTTTTATCTCTAGGTGCATTACCTTACACGTTTTGGCATTGAACCTCAGCTGTCACGTTGTTGACCATTCCTCAAGTTTCTCAAGATCCCTGCATATTTTTCTACCCCTTCTTGAATGTCCACACTACTGCAGATCTTGGTATCGTCTGCAAAAAGGCACACCTTCCCTTCCAGCCCTGCTGCAATGTCCCCTGTAAAGATATTTAAGAGGACTAGCACCAGTACTGAGCCTTGTGGTACTCCACTCACCACATTCCCCTCTTTGGAATGAGTGCTATGGGTTTTTTTTTGATATTACGTTTATTATATTTTGCAAGCAAAACTTGTAAATATGGAATGCATATGAGGACAGCAAAAAAAGTGCATCATATCCAAATACTGTTGCTTATAAAGGATTTGTGTAGAACACCCGTTCTAGAGCTACAGCGTGTGAGGGAGATCCTGTGAAAACTTTACTTTATCTGTAAGTTAATCCAGTTGCATGCAACCAAGGAAGGCAAAGAGGAACCTGGAACAGAATCTGTTACATCCAGCTACCCTATTATCAAAATGACACTATGATCTGGTGAGTCCCACAATGCTTCAATTATAACAATTAACAGCTTGTCCCCCTCAACTCCCAGGAAGGCGTTATAATACATATAACACGGAAGTTCAGTACTCTAAACATAATACCGTTAACCACATTAATAGTGCTGCAATCGCGTTTCAACTGGGTTAGCGTTCATGTCCTCATGCAAGATATGTCACCGCAACAGTATGATTTTATAGAGACTAAGCCTGCAGTCAAAAATGAAAATGGTACAAACAAGGCAGTAACTCTCAATAACCAGCATTAGGGCTGGAAACCCCCTAAAGCAGTCCCTAACTTGAGTGCGGTTAACTACCTCTTTGCCTCCTATCCTTAACAAGTTTCTAACACAGTTTACCATTATGGATCCCACTCCTGGGTTGGTCAACTTCATAATTGGCCTTCTGTGTGACGCAGTGTCAAAGGCCTTGCTGAAGTCCAAATAGGCCATGTCAGCATCTCTACCCTGATTGATTGCCCTGGTCACCCAGTCGAAGAAATCTATTAGATTCATTTGACATGGCCTACCCCCTGTGAATCTGTGTTGTCTGTGGGCTTGCAGCCCATTAGATTCAAGATAGGCTAGCATCCTTTCTTTCAGTAGTGTTTCCAACAGTGTCCCCACCACTGAAATGAGACTGACTGGCCTATTGTTGCAGCCTCCTCCCTGCTGCCACTCTTATGTAGTGGGACAACAACAGCACTTCTCCACTCCTCTGGAACCACTCCTGTTTTCAGTACATTGTTGAACAAGGCTGTCAGTGGGGCAGCCAGAATCTCCTTAAGTTCTTTTAGTACCCTAGGGTGAATCCCATCGGGTCCCATAGCCTTATCCACCTTAAGGTCTGCAAGTACTTTCAGCACTCTTTCCTCTGAAAATGGACCTATGTCCACCCCACTGCCCACACTGTCACTGTTTTTCTCCTGGTGGTCCATTCCTCCACTCTCCACATGAAGACTGAGCAGAAGTTTCTGTTTAAAATGCAATATTTTTCTTGGTCTCCTTCTGCACAGTCCTCTCTCCCACCCATCTAATTCTTACTATTCCTCCACTTGTTTTCCTCTTTTCACTCATTTACATAAAAAAAGTCTTATCAAGCCGGCCCAGTGGCGCTGAGGCTTGAGGTGCTGGATGCCACGCCTCGTGCCTCGCCAGCAACCCAGGTATGGGAACAGACTTGGGTCACTTGGGTATCAGCCGGGGTAAGAAAGGATTGAGCATTCGTTGACTGCTTTCCTTCCTCAGGGATGGGGATAGTTCGGCGCACTGTAGCTTGATGCCTAGCGATGGCTAGATGCCAGCACAGGTACACCGACCAGAAGAAATGGTCCCATGTCCGGAGTGATTGGTTACTTCTGCGGAGGTGGGGGTTAGCCACCCTGCTCATTGCCCAGTACGGGGATCAGGGTGAAATTTAGAAAAATAGGAGCTGGCAAGCTCCATGATGTCCGGCAGGACCCACGCCAACCTCTGGGAACCAGATGTAGGCTTCTTGGGGAGGGGGGAGTCGACGCTTCTCTCCCTGGCCCTGTCATGGGTGGGCCTCAAAGGAAGAGGGGCCAAACCGCCTGCCAGCCCCAGACAAAAAATACTAATCAAACAAAAAGAAATCTTATCCCCTGTAGCGACCCTGTGGACAATCCTTTCCTCTGTCTGTTCCTTTGCATCCCTCACCACTTTGCCTGATTCCTTCTGTTTTGCTAGGTATACCTTACTGTCGTCTTCTCTCTGCATTTCCTCATACCTTTTGAACGCCACTCTTTTTTCTTCTACCACCTTTACCACTTCCTTCCAGAACCATAACGGTCCTCTTTTTTTCTTCTGTTTTTGCTTGCTTGCTTCACACATAGATTGGTTACTTTAGTTATTACCTCCCTTATTTCCCCCACTGAGCCTCTACCCCTTCTGGCAGTCCTCCACCCCACTTTGGCAGCTCCTCACGACAGTCACCCACCATTTCTTTAAACTGCACCCCTTCAAGTCCAGAAATCTTGTCCTTGTGCGGTTCGACGTGCTCCTGTCTTTATGTTGAACCACACTGCACTGTTCAGAACTTATTCAAGAATATCTTCAGACTACTACCAGCAATAGGTCAGCCCAATACCTCATATATAGGACTGTCTGGAATGTGGAGTTCTGACGTTGGAATAGCTGGGGAATGGCAATTCCATGTTCAAAATTATTTTCAGAATTTCTTTTTTAAATTTCACAAAATTCTGGGAAGCATTTCTGTGTAAACTGCAGAATAATTTCAGCGGCCATATAAGCTGTGGAATGTTTTTGCAGAGTTTAGAAAAATAATCTGCAGTTTTATGTAAATTGCAGCTCATATAGCCATGAAAACCATTCTGCATGTGAAATGTCGGACTTCCACTGTTGAAGGAATTTGAACATTCGAACACAGCCCTACTCATTTACAAGAGTTTTATAGGGGCTTTCAAACTATGGGGGCTCCTTCTCACCATCCTTGACGTTTAAGTAGTGTCTGCTTTACTTTGATTGGCGATCAGCACTAACAAAAACTGAAGCCAAGTGATCATTGTACAGAGAGAAGCTGCTTTTCTGGGCAGGCACTAGGAAGTTGGTTGCCCTAGTTCAGGTTTGAGTTTCATTCTCTCTCTTCCTTTCCTTGACTGCATTACCTGTCACAGTGCATCTCTGCATAATCAAGTGCTGGCATCATAATGTCGGATATTCATCACCTGAGTTGTCTGCTGTGCTAAACTTATTCTTCCTCTCCCTTTAACAAAGCTGATGGCAGTAATCTGGTTTCAGACAAGAGTGCATGAGCCATGCATGTTCAGCTGCCTGCTGGTGGAGGAATGCTGGTACCACTAGCAGCTTGTTATCTCTGTTCTCGTCTTCTCGTGTCTGCCGCTGGTGAGCTAAGAGTTGTTTGTAGCTGGTACAATCCTTAAGGTTAACTTCAGTGAAAATCATCCTCTGTCGCCTCCTCTTTGCATGAAGTCAGTGCAGTATATGAGAGAATCAAAGCTTTAAGCATGTTTGTCACCACTCAAATGAGTTTTTGTTTTATAAAGTTAATATTTTAAAGTTACTTACTTTCCAGTCTTACTATGCATTAAATTGAATTCAAAAAATGAGCTTGCATGAAATGGAGTTAAAAATTGTTTTCGTTTTTAAATGTTAGTAGTACTCGACAGCCATAGTGTTAATTATAATGTAATGTTTGATCTAAAACGTTTAAAATGTCGACACAGCACCTCACTTTGTTCAGCTGTTCTAGATACTCGGTTTATTTGTCACCTGCTCAATTTCAACTTTGTGGATTTGAAGAGCTTTCTCTCTAAATGAAGAGCTCTCTATAAGTAACCGAGAAATAGTGCTCTCCTTTTAGGGCTAGTATCCACAGGTGAGAGAGGTTTACTGCCCACCATCAGCACAGAATCCCACCTCTCCTTTTCATCAGTCAGCAAGCCTCCTTCTGTCTATCCTTCAACTACAACCGCCAACCCTACCATTGTACTTCTACAGCATAACAGAGGTAAGGCAACAAAATACTGTGTAAACTTTCATATATATATCTATATATATATATATCTATATATATATACATATATATATATATATATATATATATATATATATATATATATATATATATTAAAATTATGTATGGGGAGAAATGTGTAACAAGTGCATTTCAGGCATGGAAATCAGAAAGCATTTTATATCATGAATGGTGTGACTTTGAAGGTATCAGTTATGAAAGAGACTCGGGAGTCATTGCTTCATCTAATTTTAAGCAGGGACCCCTGTGGGAAAATATAATTAGTAAGCTGTGGGTTCAGATGTGCTCAGGGTAAAGGCTGCAGTGTAATGGGTGTGTCTACAGGGGAAGCTACCCCAAACTTACACAAGCACAGCAAAAGTAAACACACTACCACCAAGTTATGGGACTCAGAATTAGGCTGCACAGACAGACGGTGTTGACAGTGCAAATAAGGCCACACCCCTGAGGAAGCTCCTGACAAGCGAAGCGCTGGGGCTCTTGTAAGTAGCTGGCCCCGCTCTCTCTGAGCTTGGAATAACATCTATTTGAAATGTGTCCTGCACCAGGACTCTAAGGACTTTGTATGGACATTTACGGTCATGCATTTCCTAGCAATATAACAACTAGGGGTGGGAGATTACCTTATTTCGAATGTGTGTGTGTGTGTGTGTGTGTGTATATATATATACACACACACACACACACCATATTATTTATATATATATATTTTATTTAGTTAGTTTTGTTAACCTGGTAACCACACTAGGTATTCAATGCCTATTTTCGGTACAACCTGGGAGATTACATCAAACTTGCATATACTAGAATACATTGTAATACAATATATAGTGAAGGGAAGAAGGGCAATACATATCAGGCAATACATTCAGTTTGATACATTGTAATGCAATACACAAAGAGAGGAAGAAGCATATTTGCTAAACAAGTGCATCATAGAAAAGGGAAGATTTAGGGACAATGTCTGTCCATACAGAGCTACGCATAGGATTTACAAGTACCATTATAATAGGTCAATACTGATTATACAGAATGAGTGCCATATGGGGACTGCTCAGGTTCCATGGCAAGAGCAGTGTGTCAAGCTAAGGAGATATTTATGGTATCTAAGCCAGAAAGTAGGCACAGAGGATAAGAGATGAATTTCATGTGGTATGGAGTTTCATAGCCTTGGGGCTGTGTAAGTGTAGGATGAGTCACCAGTGCGACATTTAGTCTTAGGGACAGTCAGTAGGGCAGTATCACCTGACCTCAAGGGGTAGTCACTGTTTGTGGTTTGAGAAGAGAAAGAGGGATGAGAGCTTTCCATTGTGCATAATGTTAAAGATCACACCCCAGAACTCTGATCTCAGAGGGAGGAAACAGGGACCAAATATTGGCCATATATTCATATTCAGGATCCCAAATATTTGTCAATTTGGTATTCATATTCATTATTTGTGTGCCTGTGGAAAAGGAAATATAAGAAATAGCCCCCACCCCAGCCCAGTCCTTTAAAATAACCCCCATCCTGGCACCTCTGCTGCAAGCCCAATCCCTCCTCCTCGCCTCCAACACCAACCATGTTGTTTTAAACAAAAAATTCCCATGCTGGGTGACCAACACAACCTGCCCGCCGCCATGACTGGCTGCCACCTTATCTTTCGTCCTTTTCTCTTATATAACTCAGTATTTCCTGCTATGCCCCCTCAGCAGTAGCACCCAACTCCCATCCTCCTCCCCCATCACCCAAATTTTCTTTTGACAAAAGGCCCCAGGTGTGACAACAATAGTGACCCACACAACCCGCCCTTCTCAGTGTTTTACAGACTGAGAGAACAGAGTAAACTTTTATCTTCTTAGTGCTATTGTTTTTTTTACTCTATGGAAGACAAAAGTCTCTGCTATGTGCCACTCTGTCTTGCTTAGAAGTGGGGTTGTCAGAACGAGTTCTAAACAGATTAGAACCTTTTAGAGCCCAGCGGTCTGAGTTCTAATTTGGAACTAGAACACCAATGGGTTCAAAGTATTAATGGTTCTAAATGCAAAACATGTGCTTTTTTGCCAGACATTTCAAAAACAGGGATGGCAGTCTGGAAGACAAATGATGTGAAATTACATTTAGAAATTTAGGTGAGACGCACATGAGAATGTGCTCTTCCTATACCTGCACGCAGCAGCGGGGCCAAACTATAACACATCAGTTGTGACTCTTGATCTCTGCTTTTTGAATGGCAAACAGTGTTCCTCTTTCTTTTCTGCATGTGCAATGAAACAGAATATTACTGCTGTGCCGAGATGACAGGTCTTGGTTTCATTCTTTTTCTCCTCTCAGTAACTCTGTCATTCCACTCCAGTCCTATATGCAAACAAGTCTGCCTTCTAAAGAAGATTAGAATCCTAGATCTATTTGAAAATGTTCTAGACCAGAACAGGAAACTGGAACATCAGTGCGTTCTGACAACCCTGTTCAGCAGACACTACCTTCTCAATTTGAAATTCATGATTGCTCAGCAATAAAAACATTTGTTAAAGCTGGCTCCATGGCATTGGAAGAAGGGTTCACTTGGCACACTGGCAACCCGGGTTTGCTCCCTGAGCCCAGGTGCCAGGAGTGGCAGGGAGGGAGGGAGTACAGAGTGTCCATTGGATGCTTCCTTCCTTCCTAGGAGGGTGGGATCAGCTTCAGCACCTGGAGGTGGATTGGCGGATGTGCATGGCGGCGTGAAGCCTCAACATGCCCCCGCACGTTCCCACCCCAGGGTGACATCTTCATGGCCTAAGTTAGGGTTGCGGAAGGGGAGAAAACGTGAAAATGCAGCCACCCATGCCAGCCCGATGATGATGGACCCACCTCCCCGTGCCACGGAGCCGTGAAGCCCCTGAGCTGCGGCCCCTGCCTGGCACAGAAGCAAGGGAGTGCCTATGGGCACTCCAGTCTCCCCTCCTGATGACCCCAGCAGGCAGGGGTTCCCCCCAGCTAAGAGATACATCTGGGTCAGTAGGGCGGTAGGGAGCAGTAGACAGCAGAACAGGAGAGGCAGTGATGGGGGGGAGGCTGGGTTCAGCAGGGGGATAAAAGAATAGCATGCAAAAAAAAAACATTTGTTAAAGAATGATGAAATCTAATTCAGAATAATTCTGTGATTCAGTAAAATGTAAATGCTTAAGTCATTACCTTTCCATTTTCTTTAGAATTTACCATTGTAACCCATAAAAATAATCAGTGGCTTCATTTCTACAACACCAGATTTTGGAACACTTTCAGGTCATCAGGGGCTGGTTGGGGGAGAACTGAGCACCCAGAGGTCACTCTTCTCCTCCTAGGGTTTGGGGACACAGTGTGCTTTGTAATGCAATTGCCACCTGGGGATCTAAGGTGATATCACAGCAGGAGTGACTCTACAGGTGGGAGGATGTTGCTTGGTGGTGGCACAGGCACAGGCTCACATGTTCATGTGCAGAGTGGCCCAATGGACAGTCATAAGGCAATTCTAGGGGTGGGGTAGGAGGAAGTAGGCTGTTGGGTAACTAGGATCTGCAGCTTATCCATCAGATGGGGAAATGGGCAGACTGGGTGGACCAAGCGGTCCTTATCTGCCATCAAATTCTATGTACTGGGCAACATCATGGGGATGGGAAAATGCAGAGAAACCCTCAGCTGCAATACAATAATGTCAGCTTCCCTCAGTGGCCCCTGACCGGTGACTACAGCACCTTCCACCTGCATACTTCCACCAGAAGGGATATCTTGTTGGAATAAGGGAAGGTTAGACTCTGAGAAGACAGGTGACAGGGCTGGGAGGTTGGCAGAAGGGGCAGGTTAGCAGAAAGAAAGAAGAACCTATATTAAAAAAAAAAAACTCTGATGGAGGAACTGCTGTTGTGAGGGAGCTAGACTGGACCGAATATTGGACAAAATAGTTTTCTCCCAACAGTGGCAAGAGAACAATGTTTCCCAGATGTGTATTATGAAAATACTAGTCTAAAGATGGCAGAGGAAAACTATAAGTCAAGAAGGGGCCATTTCTCATAATACACATCTGGGAACATTGCTCTTTGTCACTTGCTGTTTCCCTCCTCCCTCCCTCCCTCCTCCTCTCCTCTCTCCTCCTCCTCTCCTCTCCTCCTCCCTCCCTCCTCTCCCTCCCTCCCTCCCCTCCCTCCTCCCTCCTCCTCTCCCTCCTCTCCCTCCTCCTCCTCCCTCCCTCCTCCCTCCTAAGGTGTCCCCTAAAATTATCTTAGACTCCTTTGGAATTTAATGACAACTAACACCCATTCTCTGATGAGTGACAAGTTACAGCAGTTCTTTTGTACTGGTTGTATACTTTAAGTACTTTTGGGAACCCCCCATGGAAATTGTTTCTATTGGTATGGCATTTCTATTACAGTATCTCAGGATTACAGCATGATGTTCAAAAAGTATATAGATGCATTGAAACATAGAAACGTAGAATTTGTTGGGAGCGAAGGAACACTCGACCCACCCAGCTTGCCCAAGTGTTCCCAGTCTGTTTTACCTAGTTTATCTTTTTTTTTTAAAAAAAAGCCTTCTCACTCTTAAGATTACTGTCTATAACACAGAAATGTCCCATTTGAAATCTTTGATTTGTGTTGATGTGGGTGTCTTGGTTTACATCTGCAGTAACACCCAAAGAGGTGACCAGTCGTGCCAGAAAATATAGATACCTTGGTGCGTAGTTCAACGACCCAAGTAGTCTGTATATTTCTGTATGACCAATCAGCTTGAAGGCTGTTTTGCACTTTTAAAAAGTCCTTAAAGATGAACAGTAATTAATAATTAGCTGCAAGAGTCGAGCTCTCAGGTTATGCAGAAATAACCGGACACCATGTGTCAATTCTATTACAATCAGAATGTTGGCTTTTTTCCAACTTGCATAGTGGATAGGCAAGTAGGATAATTTAAGTGGGAGAAGAATGGACAGCCCATTAGAGCCCACCCTAAATGTAGATGAGTGGTTAACTGTTTCCATTTCAGTTGTTCCTTAAATAGAAGGAAGAAGTACGTATACACATAGTTAATGCATATTTAAAGAGCCAGTGCACTGCATGACATTAATGTCAACTTTCAAAAGTATTGAACTATTACATCTTGTATTTTAAGTATTTTTTCTCTTTTGGTAATTAGAAGATTTTCTGCGTAACAGTACTTGGCGTGATGTGTGGAACAGCGCTCTTACCTGGAGGCTGACATAGCCAGTTCTTTTTTATTTTTTTTTATTTATTATGCTTCTTGCCCCTTGCTCTGAGGCCATCAGCCACCTTCCTGCACCTACCTCGCCTTCCAATTGCCACCGTCCTCCACTGTCACTGATACTCCCTGACTTTCCCCCCAGGGTGGTGCCGTGGCACCACTGTCTGCCTGTCTACGACGGGGAAAGGTGCCGGCTATTCAGCATTGCCTCCTGGCTTCCCCTTCAAGGTGGGGTTCAGGGCTTGCTGTGGCCCATGGCACTGTAATTAAGTTGGTTATGTGGCGGAGTGGTGGAAAGCTGAACAGGCCAGGTGCAGAGGCAGCGTCAAGATGGGAAGGTCATGTCAGATGAATCTAATAGATTTCTTTGACTGGGTGACCAAAGTAGTAGACCAGGGAGGGGCTGTGGACATGGCCTACCTAGATTTTAGCAAGGCATTTGATACAGTCCCACAAAAAAGATTAATACACAAGTTAGCCAGCCTTGGAGTGGGCCCCAAGGTGGTAGCCTGGATAAAAAATTGGCTAGACAACAGGACGCAAAGGGTAGTAGTAAGTGGAGTACACAGTGAAGAAAGGAGGGTTACTAGTGGGGCACCGCAGGGTTCAGTACTGGGGCCGGTCCTTTTTAATGTCTTTATAAGTGACATTGCAGAGGAACTGGAAGGAAAAGTATGTCTCTTTGCAGATGACATAAAGATCTACAACAGGGTTGATACACAAGATGGAGTGGAAAGGATGAGAAGGGACTTGGCAAGGTTGGAAGAATAGTCAAATGTATGGCAGCTCAGATTCAATGCAAAGAAGTGCAAAGTAATGCACCTGGGAAACAAAAACCCAGTGGAAGAGTACACAATGAGGGGTGAGATACTGACAACAGTAAAAATGGAAAGGGACCTGGGGGTAATTATATCAGATGACCTAAAGGTGGGCAGGCAATGTGAGAAGGCAGTAAGGAAGGCTGGGGGGATACTGGGATGTATAGGAAGAGGCATCAATAGTAGAAAACAGGAAGTTGTTATCCCTCTGTACAGACAGTTGGTGAGACCCCATCTGGAGCACTGTGTGCAGTTCTGGAGACCCCATCTCCATAAAGACATAGACAGAGTGGAGGCTGTCCAGAGAAAGACAGCAAAATGGTGCAGGGTCTGCACCAGAAGACATATGAAGAAAGACTAAAGGAGCTTAATATGTATACCCTTGAGGAAAGAAGGAGAGAGGGACATGATAGAGACTTTCAAGTACCTCAAGGGAATCAACAAAGTCCAAGAGGGTAGCATCTTTCAGAAAAAGAGATGTGCAAGAACAAGGGGGCACAATTTGAAGATAGAGGGGGGACGGCTTAGAGGTAATGTGAGGAAGTATTTTTTCACGGAGAGGGTTGTGGATGCATGGAACAGCCTCCCTGAGGAGGTCGTGGAGTCAAGAACAGTAGGGGAATTCAAGAATGCATGGGACAGACATAAGGCAGTCCTAGTGGGGGGTAGGAGGAAGTAAGCTGTTGGTTAACTAGGATCTGCAGCTTATCTGTTAGGTAGGAAAATGGGCAAACTAGGTGGGCCAAGCGGTCCTTATCTGCCGTCAAATTCTATGTTTCTATGTTTAGGCTCAGGAATTTTGTATGCCCACTGAGGAGCCAGACGTGCACTGATGTCAACGCACTGAAGTGCAGACATCCGCCAGCTCCCCCCCCTTGTAAATGCCCGCACCCTGCCAAACACCCAGCCTCCGCTGGGTGTCACTGCAGCATGGTGCATATCTCTCACTCACCCCGAAGGAAGGAGAGCTGTCGCAGGATGCTCAATCCTTCCTTCCCCCAGCCAGCCCCCGGCAGACATAGCTAATTATATTCCTCCTTAGACATTAGCACTATGACCTTGCTGTCTGTCACATCATGGCAAACCAAGAGAGCCACTCACCTGCTGCAGATTGCTCACTTGTGATGTCACAGTAAGCATGAGGTATAAGGAGGAATAGATCTAGACATGGCAGTCTCCAGGTAAAGTACTGCTCTTCACATCACGCCTAATGCTGTGAGGCTGAAAAGCATTCTAATCAGCAAATGGAAAAAGAAAAATACTTGAGAAATATAAAGTAACAACTGACTGCTTTTAAATATTCTAACACTTTCTGGATACTACATGAGGTGCTGCCGTTCTTTAAATCGTTCCTGTTTTAAAGCAACAGTATATATTATTTGGCAAAAATGTTATCATGTAAATTTATATCAAAAATATACTGTATAAGAGGAAATACTTACTGTCGTTTTATTTTTACTGTATTCACTGGTTTCATATTAGCATGAAAATAAGAAGACAGTGAATATTAGGTGAATCACTATAGATAGCAGCACTAGTGTTCCACCAGTGAAAACAAGATGGCGTGAAAATTTTTGGTGTGCTTGAGTGTTAAATATAACAAGCATGAATTTAAAGTGACCAAGATGGCGCAGGGTAAACCATACGAGCAGAGATGTAGAGAATTGGGGCTGTACTCCTTGGGAACTTGAAGGGAAAGTGGGGACATGATTGAAACGTTCAGATATGTCAAGGGGACCAACAAGGTGAAGACAGGGAGTCTACTCCAAAGGAAGGAAGGTGCAGTAAGCAGGGGGCATAGTTTGAGGCTGCAGGGGGGGGGATTTAGAAGCAATGTGAGGGGACAGTTTTTCATGGAAAGGGCGGTGGAGGAATGGAATAGGCTTCCAGAGGGGATGGTGGGGCCGGAACAGTGTCGGAGTTCAAGATAGCATGGGACAGACACATGGGGTTGTGTGGGATCGGGAAGGGGTGGAATAAATAAAAGGGTGGAAGAAGGCAGACTCAATGGACCTGAGGATCTTTTTCTGCCATCAAGATTCTATGATTCTACAGTATTTCTGACACAAGCAGAGTCATCATCGGTGTATTTTTTTCTCAGATGTTTTAAAACAGCTTTTATTACTAATTGAATATTTTAATGACTCACATCAGCAAAGATGGCTGCCACTAGCAGTTTTTACAAATTCCTTCCCTCAAGGTTAGTTTTTGACTTTACATAGCTGCATTCAAACTGCAGCTGCTGAGGAGAGCACTGGCACACATTTCTGATGGCAAATAACACAGTGCCACACCCAAATGTTTAATTTATTCATAGTAAGCGTGGTCAGAAAACAGTGCCTTTTGACAACTCTGAGATCCCGTGTCTCAGTTCAGGAGAGAACTACAGTGAAAAGAAAAATGGATATATTGATATTTTGCCAGTAATATATTATTACTAGAAACTGCCACTAGGTATGATTGCCAGAAAACTATACGACAAATGTTTTCAGCTAATAATTATTATTTATATCAACACTTAGATTCATAAAACACATTTTTCACTTGTTACACCATTACTCGAGAAGATATATTTTTTTCAAATTGCAGTAGACTGGCTGGCCCACTGGTGCCAAGGGCTGTGGTGCTGGCATCTCACCTGCTGTCACACCGGTGACCTGGGTTCAGTGACGGACTCGGATTGCTGGGGGTTGGCCAGGGTGGGAGAAGACAGAGTGCCCACTGACTACTCTTCCCTCTTGAGGGGGATCTCACTAAGCCAATCCCACATGGCCTACGTGGAGGTGTGGTGATAGAGCAGTGGGCCCACCGCAGCATGGGGTTGACTGGTTGTCAGCACGCACTGTGAGTGCATCACCATGCTATCAGCCAAGGGAGGAAAAAAGGGAAGATCAGGGACTAACTACCAGGAAGCCCGCTCACTGCTCCAGCACACGCCATCACCCTGGGACCCTGCTGCAAGAAACTAGATCCAGACTTTGGGAAGTACAGCAGCCCACCCTCCCTGGTGCTGTCAAGGGGTGAAAGCCGAGGGACTTCAAGGGGCAGGTGAGTCCTAGGAGAGGGTGGCTAACAGATAGCAACGGGCGGAAGAGCCCTTCCAGTACCCCAGAAAAGCTCTAGAGAAAAAAGAATTGCAGTAGACCTTGGAATAACAATACAGTTCTGTTAACATATTTATAAAAAAAATAAAATAAAATGCTTTCTTTTTTTATACTTTATTTAAAACATTTAATTTTTACAATTCAGCTTTCATATTTACTGACAGTCATTCTAAGTGAAATGCCTTTTTTACAGAAAAAAGAATACATTCCAATATTAACATTGCCATTTCCTGATGTATTCTTATTACACTCCTTGATAACAATTAATCTCAACATTATTTTAAAATGAAACACAAAGAAAACTAAAACCTTTAGGGGACAGAGAGCAGCATAGGGAGAATAGAAAACAAAATTAAGGGAAACAAATAAAATGCTTTCTTGACAATTTTCTGACCTCTCAATGCACTGATTATTTCACTACCGTCCTTTCCAGGACAACGGGCTGCAGTGTCACAAATGCTGTGATTGTGAATTCGGTTGTTGACATTCAGATTTTTTTTAGCAGACAGTGGAACAAGTGTTAGCTCACGTGGACTATTTAACAAACGAATTATCTGAAAAGGTCACTACACAGAAAATATATCTTTTATAAAAGGACTGTGAGAATACAATTTTGCAAATAACTGCATTTATTTTCATGTATGAGAGCCTAAAGTGGAAATAAATACATGATTTCAATGTCAGCTGGACCATCAGCAGTTATTTCCACTTTAGGCTGGTCACAAAGGAGCTCTTAACAAAGGGAGAAGCACTCGCACAGTGCCTGATGACATCACTGTGGCTTCTGCTGCAGTTTAAAACAGATCAGTGAAATCAAACGGAAACAGCTAAATCTTCATTAAAAGAACTAATCTTGCCAGCTAGGCACTGTCATTGTATAAATGACACATGCCATGGGTTGGCTAAAATATCACATTTATTTGTTTCTGCCGGTTTGACCTCTACTGACCTCAGTCGTGGTCCTAGAGGTCAAAACATGCAGAGAAAACTAATGATATTTTAGTAGGCTCATGGCTTATCATATATATATATATATATATATATATATACACAGTATATATATATATATATATATATATATGCAACTACTGTAAATATACTCATTTAAAAAGTTTAATTTAGTAGATGCTTGCCCTTTAAAAACCTGCATAAATGCATCTATGGAACATGTTGGAGAACTTTTGAGGTGGCACCGTATGGCACCCTAACTGTTAAGAGCACATTGATCACAAAGGCCATGTGTTTCACTTGTTTGTTTTGTTTTTGCCTTCTCACCACAGAACAGCAAAAACGGCTTAATAGTCTGGCAGGTATGATGTCAAATGAATCTGCCACGCAAGCAGTTACTGCCTGGGCTGTAGCAAAGCTGTATCTAATGGGTTCCAGTACCTTTAGCTAACAAGTGGGATCTGGCACCTGCGCTCCGTGCATTGCCCAGTTATGTCGTTACGGTGGACTGAATGCGTCAGCACATCTAAAAGAAAATCGAAGACTGGGGTGGGGGAAACAATCTTTGAAGACGTTATTATCAAGAGAAAACGAGCAATCTGAGCCTTCAAAACGTAAAGCAGTGAAATAAATTTTGGGGTGCGCAAAAAGATGCTGCATCACAAATTTGCTATGCTTTGTGTCAAAGAGGGGAGTCTAAAAGCTTGCACATCATGAGATATTACTGAGAAGCATCTGTATTTTGAACACGTGCCTCTGGCTTTGGCAAAGGTTGACTGCATTGCACCTATAAGTGCTCTTTTTCTGTAGAAGCTGTTTTTTTTTGTATATCCAAATTCCATTATTGTTCCATCTTTAAATAAACTCAGGAGGTGTTTCTGGTTTACAGACTAGTGGTGCCATTTGGAACTGTTTAAAGTAGTTTATGTTCTTCCCAACTAGAGTTCTGTAACACAGATGCATTGTGAAGATATTGCTGTGGAGACTAATACATGGGTTTCAACATACAACAAGGCTGCGTTTCCATCACCGGGACCTGATGACATCATAGGGACCTTGATAGTGCAGCTCTAGTAATGTACAAAGTAATGCAAGAGCAACCATGCACTGCAAGGCTGTGTTTCCATCAAAGGGGTTCTGATGAGGCCGGCCCGCTGGTGCAGCGGTTGGATTTCCACTTGCGACGCTGGCGACCTGGGTTCGGGAATGGACTCAGGTCGCTGGAGAGAGCACTGGGGGAGAAGGATCGGCGTCTCACGACTGCTCTCCTTCTCTGGGGGAGGGTGCGGGAGTCACCGATGCATGGGGACTCCTGTGGAGACCAGGAGAACCCTGCCATCTCGGGCCACAGCTCATCAAGAGTATGGATGATTTCCAGGTGTCATTGCATCGCTCTTGCCCCCCTTAAAGGAAAAATCCTGCCTACCTCCTGACGCCTCTATGATACCCGTCCCTCGGGCTGCCATAGGCTCCTCCAAACAAGCACAGCTCCCACCCTATCCCATCGTTCGTGGCACCTTAAGAAGCCCGAGGTGTCACGTCCCCACCGTGGGGGGTAAGCCAGGGGGTACCGGGAGTACGGCAATACTGGGGGATGCTGCAGCAGGGGGATCCATGACCGGTCGGATAATTTGGCGCAGAGGAGGGGGTGCAAAAAGTATAAATAGAAGAAAAAAAAGGGGGTTCTGATGATATCATGGGGACCTTGAGTGCAAAGCACAAGTGATGTACGGTATAATGCATGGGCACTCATGCATAACAAGGTTGTGTCTCCATTGGCGGGGTCTGATGATATCATAGGAACCTGGAGAGTGAAGCACGAGTACTGTACAGAATAATGTATGAAAATCATACACAACAAGGGTGTTTTCATTGAGGGGTTCTGATGACATCATAGGGGCCCTGAGAGCAAATCTCGAGAGGTTCCCGATGTAGCAGAATCTCATGATGGAAACACAGCATTACTAGGCATGGTTACTCATGTCTTATTTTGTAAAGTATATGGTTTAAAACTCAAAAAAATAAAATGCTGCTTTTTTCTTCCCAAAAAATCTTCAGTTTTGTTCAAAATCTAACCCACCCTCACCCAGTTGCTGAAAACCTACCTGACTAAGGGGTAGGTTTCTGTTTTCTAAATTAGTGAAACAACAGAAGATGATGTGTTAGGGAAGGATCTGGGTTCTGTGTGTGTTGTGCAAAGATGCAAGTAAAATGGCAGGTGGCATGAGTTTTCTTTCTAATTGAAAAATGCTGTTTTACCACAGAAGGGTACAACAGCATTCTGTGACCTTTAAGCTGTGGTACAACAGCTTTCTAGTTAGCATGGAACTCTGTGCACAACAAGAGTTAACAATAATATGATCTAATATAATGGAAGAGCTTAAGAAATGTCCACCTGAATTGGACCCCACCCTCCGTGTGAGGTGGGTCTGGTCTTTATTTTCACAAAAGAATGTTTGTACCTACTTACAGTCTGTGGAATAATTTTGTTTTTGTCTGGTTGATTTTGCCATCCCTCCTGCCAGTGATTGGTATCTAAGTGTCCCTAATGGCACACGCACAACCTCCTGCGGCTGTCCTGAGAATGATGTATGAGACGGGGAGCAGCCACAATATCATGCATAGGGTTACTATATATTTGGGGCTTTTAATAGCTCTGGTTTGTGATGTACATGTCCCAGTGCTATACCAAGACCAGCACCGAGACATATACATTGCAAACCGGAGCTATTAAAACCTCAGACTATATTGTAACCCTATGCATGCTCCCACGACTGATCCCCATCTCATACGTCGGTCTCAGTACAGCCACGGGAGGTTGTGGTTGTGCCACTAGGAGTGCTGGATACATCCAGCAGACCAGACCTGAGTATGAGTCTCACAACCTCCACTTGCATACTGTGTGACTCTGAGCAAGTCACTTAACTGACAGTGCTCCTAGGTTGCCCCTGAAAACAGGCACTTGTGCCTAGTGGGCCTTACCCGGTTACCAAAGACTAAAATAAAAAAAAATAAAATAAAATCCTGGCAGGAGGGATGGCAGGATCAACCAGATAAAAACGAAATTATTCCACAGACGGTAAGTAAGTACAAAAGTTCTTTTCGCGAAAATGCTGATCGGACACTACCTCACACTGAAGTGGGGTCCAATTCCAGGTGGACGTTTCCCTTTAACAAGAACATAAACTACCTCATCCATTCCTACAGCGGTTGTCACCTGCAGTGTGCAGATCGGAAACACCCATTTAGTTTACCAAAAGGCCAGTATAGGTGGAACTGTAACAGAATGTGAACCAGTACTGGAATGACAGCTTTTTTCAGAAAGCACTAGCTTGTAGGTTCAATGTAGTTCTAAAAATTGGCAACAAGTAAAGTGCGTGCCTGATTCAAAGTCCACCGCAAGAAATGCACAGGTCCTTCGCAGTTTGCTAGAGGTACAGTCCGTTTCAGCTCTGACCACTGCATGAGCCTCTGCAATTGCTAAAAGGATCTCCAAATCCCTTCCGAGCTCTGTGTTTAATTTTCTTATGGCTTTGGTTGCTATGGTTGTTCTTCACAATTGCATGGCTTTTCATGTTGCTTACTCTTCTTGAAAAACACCAACAAAGCTGCAGAACTGTAGAGATCACACTGCAGACTGCCTTGTCACTTGTGACCAGCCGCAGAACAGAATGAACTAGAACTGGAACGTCTGTTACAGAGTTAATAATTATCCATACGTTTTTGAGCTTGTTTGATATTATGCGGTTTTGGTTGTGCACTCATTACCAAAACTGCTGCAAAATGAAGTGCACAGCACAGTTTAACAGTAGCGACTGCTTCACGCAACATCACTAGGTAAGCTATTGCGGTGCACCAGTATTGCACAGTATTGTAATATTAATACAATAGGAACATAATGTAGCATCTGCTCGGAGGCCTCCTTTCTGAGAGGGCTGGCCTGGGTAAGTGAAGTTGCGCTACACCGAGTACTATGCCCTGCTTTACAGTTGAAGTGGGCCAGCAATAAAGGATACCCAGCTGCTAACACTCAGGGCTATTACCCCTTCCCCCAGAACTACTGTGTTACCGTGACCCACACAGTCCCTCCCCACAGCAGGGACACTGTTAAGACAATAATACCGCCGACAGGGAAATATAAGGTAAACCAGTAACGGTTTAATAAATGGAGGGGAAGGAAAGGACAATGAGACATTAAGGAAAACAAGAACAACTGGATGCCATTCAAATTTGAACTCTTCCCCCTCCCTCAACAGAACCCACCCCAGCAGTCCTACAGTCGCCAAAGCAGTTACACCCAGCTTTATCCCGCCACAGGTCTTGGTGTGAGTTCTCTACAGTTTTAGTGGGTACCTCACTGGGGATGCAGTTGCTGCTAGCAGGTCAGATGACTCATTGTCATGCTCAACAAATCGTTGCAGAAACAGATAAATTAAAAGGTTCTCATCTGTGATCCAAAGAGAGGGGGGCCTGATGGCCTCCTCTGAATCTTCTGTCTGGGCCTATCGAGCCAGCTCAGTCCCACAAAGGACTTTACCCTCTGTACTGTGCCAGTAGACAAAACCTCCCAGTTGCAGGGCCAAAACTCTGGTAGTTACTGCCAATGTTGTAATGTTAGGGGTGCCTTGGTTCTCTCCTATTGCAGGACAGGTGGTGCACTGGGCCTGGCTCCAGGATGAAACAGCCATCTTCTCCAGGGTGCTCCAGACACACTCATTAGCTCTCCTCCTCCTCCTCCTCTTTCTGGCCATCTCTCTGCTGCTTCACAAGGGACTCCAGAGACTCCTTTCAAGCAGGCAGCAGCCTCAGTCTGTTCAAAAAGTACTCTAGAGTTTCCTCCCCGATGAGGAAAGCCTCTCTGGTAAAATTCACCAAGTTGCTCTCCAATCCCCTTCTCCCTCTCAGTTCTGGATAAAACTGCTTCCTCAAACAAAATCTTCAGGGGAGCACATGTTTGGATGGCCATCCAGGACTACAGCTCCTTTCCACAATGAATCTCTGGATCATAGCTTCCCTGATCATGCAGACAGACAAACTGAGCCCAATCTTGAGTTCATTTGCTTTTATGAAATTCTGAGCTTGCTGCAACATTGGTCAGACAGTTCCCAGGTGAAGTATGCTTTGGAATGATGTCCTGGCTAAGCTGGGTTTCCATGCATGCTTCCCTGTAAACCTGACCTCCTGGTTGGATTACATGCATTTTAAAGTTACAGGCGCTGCGCTCTGCCTGTTTGGAAGTCAGAGGGCTGGAGATGAGTTGGCAGAAGAGCTGTGTGCTATCTCTCTCTCTCTCTCTCTCTCTCTCTCTCCTCCCCCATGCTCCCTTTTCTGCATGTGTGCAAGTTTAAATGACACTGCAGCATCTATGAACCCTGTCCCTGATGACACCACTGTATTTGTGGGGCCCAGGGCTGCTGTTTGTCTGTTGGGACATTTCCCAACCCTGTCTTTGCCCCATTGTGCTGTCCAGGGGTCAAAAGCATTGGTTACCAAGTGTGGCTGCAGCCGTGAAAACAACAGGAGCCTTGACTCAAATCATGCCATAGACTCCTTGTAGCCGGCATTTCATGCTGTGCTAGTCCCCCATGACAGTTCAGTTCTCTAGAGCCCAGAGGGAGACTAGGAGAATCCCTGGTCCAGCAGAGGGATAAGGGCAGGAAGCCCAAAAGCCCATAAGGTATGCCTCCAGGATTGGGGACTTCTAATAAAATGATGCATGTTATATGGCACAGTCAGCATACAATTAACTTTGAAACCATCATCATCATGAAAAGTTCATCAGTTCAAGCTGAACTTTGAAACACTTATCTATAAGGGTTCATCAATTCCAGAAAGATGAACTTTTCAGATACAGAGTTCCTCAGCATGACAAGAAGATTTGAAACACCCCTCAATAAAAGTAACCCTGTATTACCATCACATAACATCATAAGCATATATTTTACCTTAAACAGTCAGAGATCTGTCCACTATTCTGTTTCTTCTCAATCAGTAAGAACCATATTGTAAAGGCAAAGCTTTAGTGGTGCTCGGACAAAACTCTGAGGCTCCAAGCACAACACAATGGATAGCCCCACTATCTGTCCTCTGTATCTGACCCTCCATCCAACCAAGCCTATATTTCGGATCCTCAGTCAGATGTTGGGTATCCAGGGTGAATGAGACCACATGTCTGGATCCAGAGGTCAGTTCTTTGGATCTGAACCTCCTAGATAGTTGTGATCCAACCATCGATCCCTGATCCAGCAGTCATAAACCTCAGATCCTATGGTTCCAATCGGATCCATGATCAAAAGCCATCAAGCCAATGGCATCTAGCATCTAGAAAATGCGGTGGCATCTGTGGGTATCCAGTCTCAGCTGATACTATCTGAGAACCACAACAAGCTTACTTTGAATACGGTGGGAAGGAGCTGCATTAATTAAACCAGCAACTAGAGTGAAGGTTTTATGTGAGAGGGTTCTGGAGAATTCTTACAGTGGTAGTAAACAGTATGGCTCATAAGTGTACCCCTGTTGTCGTCTTCATTCATGTACCACAAGTGTCACAAAAACAAAATGGCTGCCAGCACGGGGTTTGGAACAAGCCTAGGTCATGTGGCTCCAGATGGGGAAAGGAGTATTAAACATCCCACAGGGTGCTCTCCTCCTCTGGGGGATTGTTCCATCACAGAACCACCACTTGGGTGACCATGGGTGGTGGTACAGGCAGAATATGCTCATCTTAGGGAGAGATGCTGATTGGCTGGGGTGACGCTGGTGCAAGGCCGCCTCACTCACAGCTGGCATCATCTCCGTGGGGAGGGACAAAAAGGAAACTCTCCAACTGCAGCAGTATGACAGTCGCTGCCCTGCACGACACACCCGCACCCACAGACCTAGGCAGCCTTCCATTGGCCAAGTGGTCTTGATGGATTCGCGGACTTGGAGTCATCACGGCAGGGAGAATAATATCTGTCCCTAGCTCCGTGGGAGGACATCTTCTATAAACTAGAATTACAGGTTTGCACATTTCAGTACCAGACCTGGGATCGATCCTTACCACTGGTCTCAGAGGCTGCAGCTGTAACCATTGAGCTGAAAGGAAGGCCTTTAGCTGAATGGTTAGAGCCACAGCCTCTGAGACCAGTGATGCAAGGATCGATCCCAGGTCCAGCACTGAAACGTGCAAACCTGTAATTCAGTTTACAGAAGATGTCCTTCCCCCCACATAGCTGGGAATAGACATTACAGGGAGGGGATACCACACGTGGCTGTTGGGAGGTAAGTAAATCTTCAGAGGAGGTGAGGTGACCGGGCTGGTGCAGGAGCATCAAGCCTGAGAGGGGTCTAGGGGCAGGTTGGCAGTTCAGGAGAATAAAGTGTCAATAAAACAAAATCCCCCAACACCTTCCTCTTCTTTCCTGTGAACGATGTTGCAGACACAGTTGCAGGTGTTTTGTTAATCAGATTAAGTACCTTCATACCTGTGTGATTTCTCTGAACTGCAGTATCTTGGTCTCAGGGTGGTCTCAGCTGGGACCGCTAGCTGTCGGTTTCTGTTCTCCAGCTTCAACATTTTCATTCTTCTTCCTTTCAAACATATAGAATGACTTATTGATTACATGTTTTGGAAACAATTCATAGATTTTTTTTCTTCCTTCCTTCCTTAGATTCTGTGCCAGATAGGTCATCAGGTTCAAACTCAGATCTGGGCAGGAAAAGGTTCCTGTGGGTAATAACGTGCAAAGTGACAAAGTGGAAATGGATGGCGGAAGAACAAAAATCTCAACGGGCCATTCATCAGTTGGCACTGCCTTGACAGACGAAGTGGGCATACCACTACGGGTAGGAAGACAACAGTTAGGGCATAATTATGCCTACATAGTTAACATACCAACAAGCCAGCAGAATAAGGCCATTTGGTCTATCTAGTCTGCTCGTATTGCAGGGTCCACAGCTTAAGCTACTACCCGGCCCCCCTGTAGTGCTACATTATTGAAGTTTATATCTAATGGAGTGGGGAAGGGGGGGTGGCAGAGGGAGGTCCACAGATGGAACCACAGCCATTATCGGCATGGCATGGAGGTCAAGGGAGGACTCAAAGGATCATGTTCAATACTACTGTCAGGAGGTCTCGCTGCACAGTCGTGGCAGGTGAGACAGTTTCCCCACACGTGTCTCTCTCTAAAAATGTTACAGTCTCTGACCTCAAATGTGAAATTAAGATACTGTCCAAGACTGGACGTCAAGGCCTGCATGTAAGCTGGTCACAGGGGTTGGGTTGGATGCTGTTGGAAGATAAATGACAGACCCTCCTCCTCCTCCTCCTGCTCTGCAAGTGAGAGTGCATCCTCCACAATGTGTGTCCACTCCCCACCTGCCTGGAGAACATGAGGGTCAAGGTGGCTTCCAGTCCTGGTTTTCTGGCACTGCAGCTCAACACATTATTACAAATCAAATGGGAAGGTTATGCAGTAGCAAATACCCCATGCAGAAGTGGGTAAGTAAAGCGAACTATTTTTACATGTTATACAACTCAGTAATTTTAATAAACAATAACACATGACCTGTTGTGCAGTTGTACTCTGATATACGCATGCTTCAGGTGATTTTTGAGGCAAGAGGCAAAGCCAAGTGCCATCTATTAGATAAGAAGTGTGTATATATATATCAAAGCTCAACTGCACATCCTGAAGTGTTTTATTATGCTTATAAATTGGGCACAAAAGTAATATATAAGGGGAAACAAATCACATGGAAGAATGCAGGCATGGAATCACTAGGAAAGAACACATAGTAATGAGATGTGTTTTCACCAGTGGTATATTACGATTTTTATAACCCATCGGTATATGTGTTGTCTGGATGGCAAGTTCTAGAGATGTGGAAAGTTTCATGATGGGCACTCATCCGGATCCGATATCGGGATATGTCAAAAATACGCAAAAAGAATTACTTTTGGCCGTTGTTTTGTTGCTCTCACCTATAGCCTAGACAATATAGAATTATGTTACAAAACTTCAAGGGCTGAAGGTGCTTGTGCCAAGGGCATGCCTTTAAAAGGTTTTGCGAAAAAATCTCAATGGGTTCCAGAGTTACAAGGTTTTAAAATTTTACTTACGAGAATGCCCATAAGGGTTTCAGGATATGACACATACATTTATCTTTTGGGACATTTTGCCTTTATGACAGTATTTTTCATGCTGCAGTGGGCCATCTTGTTTGTTTATTTATTTACAAAGTTAAAACATGCATAAAATTATGACTTTTCAAAATAGAAACCCTTGAACACAGGTAAATGAGACCCATTTAGCTAGATTTAGGTGTTTATTTTAAAGAAAATTAAACAGTTGCTTTTCTGGGCACACCAAAAATCATGGGTGCCTAACTTAGCGAGGGGAGCTGTTATTTAGGTTTTGAGTCAAGAATTTTATTGTTGCATATAAAGGGCTTTGACAAGAGAATTTTAGGCTTGCACCTAAACTATCTCTGAACAGCCTGTTCCCTGCCTTTATCACCTACATAGCCTACCCCACTACACACACACACGCTCTGCACTCATCAGTATTGTAATAATTTAAAATCATTAGTGCATAATAGGTCTCCTTCTTTCATGACCGCTGTTTTAAAATTAGCTTATTGTAATAACTGGAGATCTGGACCGAAACACATTTACTGAAGACACTGTATAGTGGATAATGTATGGGCCACTAACCATAACTAGCATGTGTAGCCATCAAGAGGTTGTCAATGGCAACCATTTAAACCTTGAGAGCGTAGCTCAAGCGGTTTGGTCGCTATGACAACCTTGAGACTGCTACTTGCGCTTTTTATGGATTGTGGCCCATACATTGCCTTTTATAGTGTATGGGCCACTATCACAAGGAAAACAAATCATTTTAGATATTATTTTGCCTGCCGAGTCCTTATTTTTAAGTAGTTTTCCTCAGCACCGCTCTCCTCCACTCTCGCTCTCACCACTGCGACCACTTATTTTTTTTTTTGGGTCAACTTTATTTCCCTTCAGTAATCTCTCCCAGGGGCCCCATCAGTCACCCAACCGTATCCAGTCCTGCTGTGTTGTCCTGGTCCTGATGCACCTGTTCCTCCAACCCATCTGTGACACACCTACCTGGCACCCCTGGGTTACTCCACTGAGATGGGGTCGCCTTCAGCTCTACGGCGAACTTCCTGCTATGCAGTGCCAGGTGAGTGGAGTGAAGGAGGGAGGCAATCAGAGCTCGGGAAGGAGAATCCAGCATAGGCGTGGTGGTGGGAGTGACGTCTTCCTTCTGGTGAGAGGGGTGTTTCCTTGTTCTACGTTCCCCCAGAAGCGCGGATATGCAGTGACATCAAGCGCAGGCACGAGTGTGTTCCCGCAATCACCCCGCCGACGTCCGCCGTCACCTCTCCCCATACCCTTGTGTGATTCCTGGCTACAGGACAGCACGCCTCTGTGTGGTGTCGCTAGTGCCAGGTCCCTCGCCGCCATCCCAAGAAGAGATGTCCCTCGGGCCTTCGATCCTCTCTCCCGGCGCAACCCCTGGCACAGGCTCGCTCCCGAAACTGGGTCGTCAGCATGGTGAGAGGCGCCAGTGCCGTGTCAGGCCTCTATGGCACGGTCCGGCCTACTGAGACCATTTCCTGACAGGTGAAGGTTATCGTAACGCGTATGCGAGAGCGTGTTCCAAGTTGTTGTGCTGCAGTAGCTACATAGCTAGTGCAGCACAAGAGCTACGATGACATAGCTAGTGCAGCACAACAACATTGTTGGAGGGATAGATTTCCATCCCTAACAATGTTCTACCATACACTATAACTAAGTTGGAGTGTAGTAGGGTTTTTGGTCAAATTTACTGGTTGCTTGAGTATGGTAAATGTAACACTGGTCTTTTCAATGAGTAATGAGAAAAATTACTTTGTTTACTTGGAAGTTACAGAGGATCATCAAACAGTAAATGAAACTCACTATATTTTCATTTAGTTTGCCGGATTTCGTTTAGTTATTTAATTTATTGTGTTTGGAGGACCTTGGAGCGCAATGCCAATTTTAAAGGTTTCCAAGTTAGGCAGGTTACAAAAACAAAACAAAACAAAAAAAAAACAATACCTCGGATAACAACAAGCATCACAATTTACAAGTAACAAAGTCAAAGCTTGGGACAATAAGCGTGCAACACAACACCACCAGCATCTGCAGAGAACAACTGCATGGGTAGGGTTATAGAGGCTGCTTCCTACCTCTATAACCTGACCAAGATTCAAAGTGCAAGATTTTCACTTTGAAATTTGAATTTGAAGATTTTCACCTACCAGGTTCTTGAGATGGAGTCAGAAGAAGACTGTGTTCAAAATTTGGGGTCAGAATGTTAAAGAAAAAGATACTTATGCATGTACATTGAAATGTTTCCATGCTTACTCATAACTTTGGTAATTTTCAATATTTTTACACCAAATTTTCATCATAGCCATTTTTTCACACCACTTCATGAACAAGACCGATGTCATTTTTCTTGTGCAGGGCCAGACTTTGGCCCAGTAGGTAGTACAGTCTGATCCCATGCCGTTGACCAAAGTTCAGTTGCAAGTTCAGTTAGCCAACTGGATAGGCCGAGGTTGGGGGACAGTGCTGCTGTGTGGAACCACCCCTAGTCTCATAAGGGAAGGTGCAGGGTTGGCTACATGAACCAAAGTACCATACAATGAAGATAAGTCTTCTCTTGGAATAGGGCCCAGAAGATCCTGAACCTCTGCACCCATAGCTGCCAGAGGCCTCTGCACTTTGACTGTCAGATGGACTCTTAGCTCCACATGTCTGTATCTGTAGCCACATGGAAGCCCAGGGGTCAGAGGGCCCCACCCATCTGTATCTATAGTCACATGGAAGCACAGGGCTAGAGGGCCCTGCATTTCCACAGCCCCTGGCCGCCCATGAATTCTTGAAGGCCCTGCACATCTGCTATCAGATGGACTCTTCTCTTGGCATAGGACCTGAGGACCCTGCACATCTAAATCTGTTCAGGACCTTCATGAATGAGGATACAATTCCACTGTCTCAGAAAGAAAAGAAAAGAAATCAATTGCAAAAAACTTATTTAATGCACAGTTATGGTTCATCTTAAGCCCACAAAAGTTGAGAAATGTGGCGGTATGGTTTCCAACTTTACCTTTCCACCCCCAAGCAGCAAAAGGACAAGACCACACAAACAACCACAGAGAGACATCATCAGGTGAGGCAAACAAAATGCAGCTGTTTCCAGATGACACAAATGCACCTTCGTGGATTTGTATCTGCAGCTGCAGAAGCTATGGGGCCTGTACTTCTGCAACTAGAAATGTGTGTGTGTGTGTGTATGTCATACAGCATGCATGAGTAACTGTGGCTACAGACCCCCTGGCCCCACAGGGGCCTGGGCTTCTGCAGACTGAAGTAGTGTTGCAGTTTGGGCATCATGGATTTCTATATGCCACTGCAGAAGTGCAGACCCCACAGAACTTGTTCTTCTGTGGTCAGAAGTCAGTGTATGTGTCTTATATGTGTGGTTGCAGACAGCCTGTGCTTCTGCAGTCAGAACTGTGTGCATTTCATACAGTGTGCATGAGTAACTGTGGCTACAGAAGCACTGGTCCCATAGGGGCATGCACTTCTGCAGACAGAAGTAGTATTGCAGTTTGGTTATCATGGATTTTGTGTGGCCTGCGCTTCTGCAACCAGAGGTTGATGTGTATGTCTTACACATGTGGCTGCAGACAGGCCTGCGCTTCTGCATCCAGAAGTGTGTGTATGTCTTTGAGTGTGCATGAATACCTATGGCTACAGAAGCACTGGCCCATAGGGGGCCTCTGCATCTGCAGACAAAGAAACTCTTGTAATTTGGGTATTGTGGATTTGCATCTGTGGCTGCAGGTACCTGTACTTCTGCAGACAGAAGTAGTGTTGTGATTTGAGTATTCTGGATTTCTGTCTGCAGCCCAAGGTGAGTGTGCATGTCTTACAGTATGCATGTTCCAGATACAAATCCATGAAGGTAGCACATCAGTGCTACTGCATTTGTCATTTAACCACCCAGTGCTCCCAGGTCACCCCTGAAAACAGGCACTTGTGCCTAGTGTGCCTAACCCGGTTACCAAAAGACTAAAATAAAAAATACAATTTGTGTCATCCGAAAACAGTTGTATGATGTTTGTCTTACCTGATAATGGCTCTCTGTGGTTGTTTGTGTGGTCTTGTCCTTTTGCTGCTTGACATGGGGGTGGTTAGGGCTGGAAACCCTAATGCCACATTTCCTTACATTTGTGTGATTAAGTTGAACCCTAATTGGTGCCTTAACACAGTTTTTTTGCAATGAATATCTATATATAATATAAACTGTAGAACATGAATATATTACACGAAAATAAATTATGTTCACAAATAAGACCGGTCCATTAAATTAATATGAACATCAACATTCCAAATGAAACCATTTGATTAATGAGGAATCATAACAGCAGTGATGTTAGCCTAATCCTTTGGGTGCACTGAGACTCTGTTACACATAACTTATGCCAAATCATTTCAGTTTTCTAGTGCTGTACTTTTCATTGGCATATGATCTTACATAAAAGAGATACAGTATTCTCGACTAATGCTCTCAGGTGCATGCTGACTCCTAATTACATGGTCTGGAGGCCCCACTCCCAAACCAATAATCTGTTGCAGATCCAACATTCGAAATGGGATCCCAGCTGACTGAGGCTGCTTCTGCTGCTGGAAACATGCTCTGCAACATGAAACATGCACAGGGACTGGTTGGTGGCTTCATGAGTATCCCAACCCGATGCACTTTCTGGTCTCCCCACAGACCACTGACTCCAAATTGATGGCCATGTGGATCTGTGGCCCCAACCACCTCGGGAGCAGATGGCTGCCCAGTTGGGAATTATTTAACCAACATCTGTCTACCCTCTCAAACTACCCTGTCAAAGACAAAATGGGCCAGTAAAAGATCCAGCAGTAAAAACTGAGGCACATACCTGCAGATGCAACTAAGATCTGAGAGAGACCAGAATTCATGTCGGTAGAGAAGCTAGCGCTAAATTAAACAGGAGTGATCATTTCATGTTCTACAGTATTACACATTTGAGCCCTCATCCTCATACAAAATGCTGTCGTAGATTTCACCGTTTACCATGGTAGCCAATTAATGTATATGACAAAATCAATTAGAGAACATGAAATCAATTAGCTAGTTACACTGTATAAATATGTTATTAACACCTTAATAACTCCTTAAAACCTAACACACTACAAACCACCCTGTTACACCCACATAACAGTTGCCACAAGCAAGTTAATAACACAGGTAATAAGCACCTTGACAATACACCACCCACCTTAATAACCATAACATATCTGGTCACAGTACCAACACAGCCTCCAACAGCCCCCACAGAAACAACTCACAGCCTGGGGAAATATTCCCCTAACCCACAAAGGAGTACACCACTTCTTTCCCTCATCATTCACCATATAGCATATTCCTTGACTCCAGTACCCACTTTACCCACCAAGCCCTCCATGGTCCTGCCGACTCCAACATGTTGCTCCAGACTGACTCTAAACTCTTCTAATATAATGCTCCTCACCTGATCACTGCTCCTGACCTCACTTAGTACTGGCAGTTACCACCGCCACTCCAGACTGCACAGGCATGCCACAGACCACACAAACTAAAATGCCATCACTGACTGCACATACTAAAATGTCAAATCAGCCACATAGACGCCATCCTGAAAAGAAATCTTGCCAAAACCACTCCTCCATTTGTAGGGTGAGTGCTCAAATGGGTGTGCACGCACAAAAATGCTCATGTCCATGCTACAGTAAGGAAAACCCTGGCATGCAGGCAAAAACACTACAAGATCCCACTACTACACCAAGGAAGAACAGTACACTATGGAAAAAGATTAATGGCTGAATGCAAGAAAAACAGCACCAGTCACAAACCATGAACAGACACAAAAGTAGCCAAACTTATACATTATATTAAATAAGTGATGGCAAAGTCCAGTATACTCGTGAAATAATGCCATCTATAATATAACTTCAGTATGGTATACCTTTGGGCTTGTGGCTTTCAACCCTCGATGGTATTATTTCCTTGTATACTATACTTTGCTGCGGCCTTTATGAGCTTGTTTGACTCCAAGATGGTATTATTTCATGAGTATGCCAGAATTTGCCATCTTTTATTTTGTATAGGCTGGACAATTTTTACTGTGTCCTGTGTTTTACCATAGTGTTGCGGAGGCGGTGGTAGGGTGGCTGGAACTATGTTTTTACCTTTGACATCACTTGTGGCTCTGCCACTTGTGATGTCATAAGATTAAACTGCACTCAGGAGAAATATCACAGATATTTCTGCTGGGGGGTGATGGCATATTCATATATATACACATATATATATATATACACACACATACTTGGGCCTGTGCGAGCAACCCCTTCACTCTCCCTTCCAAGGTTAGGGAGGAAGGGTGCCACATGATAGTGCCATCCCCCAGCTTTTTCTAATGACACGTGGCATTTATAGAATAGTGACCAAAACAAAATTTCACACCTCAAGTGCGAAACACATTTCGTCCAAGAAAATGACATCTGTCATGTTTATGAGGTGGTGCAAAAACAGCTATGTTGAAAGCTTGGAGTAAAAATATTCAGACTTACAAAAGTTATGAGTGAGCATGAATACATTTCAACGCTACATTCATAACTTTGCTATTTTTAGTTAATCTGATCCGAATTTATCTTCTTATGACCTCATGTCATAAACCCGTTAGGTGAATAGTTTCAAATTCCAACCAAAATGTGATTTTGTGGAGTGACTGTGACATCACCTTTCAGTCTGGATTTCAGAAATTTCACCTGCCTTGTTCATTAGGTGGGGTCCCAAAAAGGGTTTGTTGAAAGTTTGGTGGAAAAATATTTAAAATTTAATGTGGTTATGAATGTTGAAATATTTCAACATTCACTCATAAGTTGGTTATTTTACCATATTTTCCACCACATTTTCAACATAATCTTCTTATGACCCCATCTCATGAATCCAGTAAGTGAAAGATTTCAAGCCCATCAGCCCACAGGTGCAGCAGTAGTGCTGCTACCTGTGGTGCCAACGACTGGGGTTTGGGAGCAGACCTCAGACATTGGAGGGTCATCCAGGGAACTGCTCACCTTCTCTGTGGAGGGAGGGGACATGGTGCCCAGTGCCTACTGACTCCCTAGTGGGAGCTGGGGTACAGCAGTCCAGGACCACGTTATCGCCAGTAGGGCAGGGCCGGCAAACCTCCTGAACATCAGGGGTCGGAGTGCACCTGACTGTGCGCCAAGGTCATTGCATGTCTGCCCCCACTCTGGCATGTCACAGGGGTCATAAAAACTGAAGAATCCTCGGTGTGAGCCCCATGACGTCTGGATCGGTTAGTGCGGACTGAACCCGATGAGGTCCCCACCGATCCATTGACTGAGGGCCAAAAAAGAGCATTAAAAAACTAATTTCAAACCTGGCCAAAAAGGATTTGAAAATGTTCACCTACCTTGTTCACAAGGTGGGGTCCCAAAAATTTGCTGGGACAGTGTTTGAAAATGACAAAATTAAGAGCAAAAGTTCAAAACACATTGAAATACTTTAATTAGACTTCTGTTATTTTCTCATATCACAGTCATGGTTCCAGGAGGAGAACGACTTTCAGATTGGAAAATGGATTAATTACATGGGACCATCTTTAAATGAGTGAGAGTGTGGGGGGATTGTGGAGGTGATGGGTGCTGATTGAGGGATCAGGGTGGGTGGGTGGATGCATGCGGCGGGTGCAGAGATCAATGAAGAACCATTTTCTTCTTTTCAGGTTAAAACTGTTTAAAAAGAAGATCAATGAGGGTCAGTTTTCTTTTTTTTTTTTTTATATATGGGGACAGGAACCAACACTGGGGATTGGGCACCCCAGTGTCGACATTTTCTGATGAGCAGCTCTGGGGGCCATCCTTGGTGTTGCCACCTATGTATTTTTTGGGGGGATGTGATGATTGGGGGGCTGAAGTGGTACTTGAGGGTACCCGGCCCCTTATACATTTGTTGGGGAGGTGGGTGATCTGCAGGAGTGAGGAAAGTGAATGGGTACCAGAGTTGGGAACCCTGGTCTGTATTACAAGTTAACAACATTCAGGAAGGATGAGGAGAGCTGCTGAGCTGGGCAGGAAAGACCATAGTAAGACAACATAGAAATGGGAAAGACGAAGGAGGGCTGACTAAGCTGGGGGAATAGGTAAAAGAATCCAGCACCTGAATGACAAAAGAGGGCTGGCTGAGCTGGAAGGCAGCAGCATGTAAATCAGTGTTTTGGGTGCAAGCTGGAAAACAAATTGCCCTGTTGCACCATAGTATATCCAACAGGGGAAATCTTGAGTCACGACTTGAAAAATGGGTCCTCTTACTAAGCTGGCACCCAGGATTTAAGGGTGCCCCAAAAATATTTCTGGGCCTAAATTAAAATAAACAAATATCAGAATCTACTTAACTGGGTCCCATTCCACCAGGCTGAAGTGTTTGTTTTTAAAAATGCATTATTTTGATGTATTTTCCATGTTTTTAGTTAAACAACAAAAAAAGATGGTGACCATCTTGACCCCAAACAATTTTCTTGTGACATGAAAACACTAAGTGGTGCAAAACTAAAACACTTGCGACATCAACGTTTTGTGTCATATCAGAGGGTTATCCTAACATCATATTGAGCATGCTGAAGAAAACCTTTTAATCCTTTTAAGTCTGAAACGGTTCATATGTTTCCATGAAACCTTCAGAAGGCACTTGGTGCAAGCCAATTAAAAGTTTCAAAAGAAATTCTGTACCATCTAAGCTGTAGGTGAGAGCAACAAAAGTGTAATTAGTAAAGGAAAAATAATTGGACATTACTGTAAAATGACACATCTGGATCACATAAGCATACAAGCTACCGTCACAAAATGTCCCACATCTTGAGAAGTTGCCACCTAGAAAATCCATGCCTAATTTGGGGCAATTTTACTGAGCATCAGCAAAGTACTTAAGGTGCAAAGTTAGGGGTTTAAAACTGAACAACGTATTCAACCCTAACTATACTGGCTTAGATAGCTAGATAGACAGACAGACAGAATGTATGGAATGCTGACTGCCCGCACACTATTGGAGTTTTTATTTATTTTGATTTATATTTTGTATAGCTTAGTTATTTAATTACAAATAAATACAATATATGTGTGTCGGAGCAAGGTGGTCACCTCCTTCCCATGCTTGGAGAGCTGTTTTTAAATGAAACTGTATATAGCATAGTAATAGTTTAATATAAATATTTAAAATGTATATGGAATGAGTGCCTGGCTTAAAGAACTTTGGTCATCAGAGTTGGAACCTGACCACTAATCTCCGGTTTCACAGTCCATTGTGGTGCCACACTGTACACTTTTTGTTTGTTTACAGTTTTAGAATTTATTTTTACCCAGAATAGCTCAGTTGAGTTGCAGCATTTCATTTTAGTGGGGTACTGTTGTTTCACCCATTTCCACACAAGGGTGGACTGAAGCACTGGGAGGTTAAGTGACTTGCTCAAGGTCACACTGAGAGTGTTTGTCTCTAGTAGGGTATGAACCTATGATGTCCTGGTTCCCTAGCCAGTGTTCTAACTTCTAGACTTCACTGCTTCATTGTATGTAGGGCATCAGTTGCCCAAACCCAGATGTCAGGGCTGAAAGCAGAGGCAGATTTTACAGACCAATTTGAACTTGCTGTCTGAAACCACTAGGTCTGCTGTGGCACACTCCTGCTTCCCATTTGTATTTACTGAAAATATCTTCTTCACTTAGAACACGGACAAGTCCAAGGACTGGTACAAGAACATGTTCAAACAGATTCACAAGCTCACCAAAGGTAAAAGAAAATTATTTTTTCTGGTGTCGGTTAGATATGTCCAAAATATTCTTATTGTTCAGCAGTGACAAGGTTAACCCATACGTGAGCTCAGTCTTCCTCATACTCAGGAGTGTGGACAAGATTAAACACACAGAGGTATTTGATCTGGTGTTCTTCAGCATAATGTAGAAACATGCCCTGAAGTTCAGGGGTGTTAAAGTGGTAGCCAACGCCACCTTGAGAGATGCCACACCATGGTGCTAGTATGACATTACCCGATGTTGCCAAAGTCGCATTAAGCTGAATGTGGCTTTACGTGAAATTTGATACACGCTTGCTGAAATGGCGTTGTATAACACTGGGAGAGCAACTTTTGCCTAGTGATAAATCTGTGAAGCAGCCTACCAGTAGAAAGCATGGATACAAAGACAGTATAAGCCTTCATGGAAAGCCTGGAACTTTCTACCTACTAAAGGAACCAACAGGTACCCTACATAGCAGAGTAGGTGGGGACCCCTGTGAATTTAGTTCATGTTAGCACCGAATACTTTTTCATCTCTGCTTATGAAGGGGAGGGGGCATACGTGATGGACCTACTGCCCAGTCAAGCTTAAATTACTACTGTAGGTTACTATGTGATGTTTTAATCAGAAATCCATGTTGTCCACAATCTTGCTTCTTTTCCAGTTCTCTTCCAGACTTCTGTTGGCCCCATAGTATGGGCCCAGGTGTTTTCTTGGAACTCTTGATCAGAAGAGCAGGGTGGTCCAATGTTGCACCATATGCTCACCTGAATGTTTTAAACTAAAATGTCATACAAACAGCCCCAAAAAATGCATCTCAGGCGTTTGTGTAGGACACATGAAAACCTGCAGAGGGCCAAGATCAGTATAAATATTATAATCTATAGGAAAAGTTCTGAACATTCTGTCAAGGAAGACTTTAATTGCATTTTGGGGCATCTGTGGCTAACGGGGTACTCTACTTGTTAGCCTTAAATGTTGTTTTTCCCCAAAGAGAAGTCTGGCTCATTGAGGAAATGAATACCTCAGCTGAGCAATTTACAGATTACTTTGCATTCAATAATTCCTGTTTGTTTTATATAGGCAGATGATGGCTATTTAGTTTTTGTTTACCGGTAGGTGCAACTAGCCATAGCAATGACTATTTTCAGGCACAACGGGAGGGTACAGAGCAAACAACAGAAAACAAATTACAGTACATACAAATTACAGTATATAGTAGACAACAGCATATTATATTAACAGTGTTAGCAGGTGTAAACAACAAGTAGAGGGTAAATACATGACAGTGAAGAGTACAGCAAGAATCTGGTGAATTACATTAAATCATAACTATTTCAGAAAATAGGGAGAAAATACAATGATTGCTATAATCTATGAAATAGCCAATATCGGTAGGTGTAGCAGAGAAAATGAGGCAACGGAGGGTAGAGGGTGGGATAGGGTAGGGCTTGGAGCAAGATAAGAGGAGAATTTAGTTGATGTAAGGGCAGTAAGAGAAGGCAGAAGCAAGTGCGGATCATTAAATGGGGCTAACAGAAATGGCCTGGGTGGTAGAGGTTAGGGAGAGTTACGAAGCTAAGGTGGTTTGAAACAGGAACACATGCTGGAAGTGGTGAGATGATTACGTAGCTCCTTCTTGAACGTGGCATGGGAAGAGGCTTGGTATAATTTTAGAGGGAGGGAGTTCCAGTACTGGGGGGCGTGAAGGCAAAAGCACTCGCACCTTTGGAGGTGCTGTGTTTAGGGATATGGACAAGGGCATTTTCCATTGATTGTAAGCCATAGCAGGAAGTGTGGTTTCGGAAGAGAGTTGCCAGTGGCTTGGGTATCTGTGATCTGATAATGTTGTCAATGATGGTGCCATATGCATAGTACTGTGATGCTTGTGGTGAGGCATCCAGATCAAATAAGGAAAGGCAGTGATGTTTCAGCCGGTGAGAGGAGGGCGATAATCGACAGACGTTGTTATATATGGATATCAAAGTTAAGTAACAGGTCAAGTGTTATGCCTAGGTATTTAAATGAGTCTACCACCCCAACTGATGTTCCATTAGAGGAGGAGACTCTGAAATTTGGTTGGGAATTTTTGAGTTTCATGATGGACCCAGATAGCATCTTAGGAGAGACTTTGGTTGCTCTCTTCAACAGTTTTCGCACTCCTGTATAGGACAATATCATCCGCATATAACAGGGAAGAGGTCTGCAGGAGGTTAAAAGTGATACTGTTGATAAAGATGGTAAAAAGCAGCAGTCCTAAAATAGACCCTTGTGGCACACCAATGTTTATGGTTGTTTTATCTGAGAGGGTGGAATTAAATTTAACCATGTGAGTCCTATCGGATAAGTAGCTGTCAAACCACTTGACTACAATGGGCAAAAAGCCTGGAGATGTGAGGGTGGCTAAGAGGATGGGGTGGTCAACTAGGTCAAATGCCTTAGTCATGTCGATAAAGATGGTTCCTGTGAGATGACCAGAGTCCATGGCTGCTAGGACATCCAACGTAAATTTGAGGAGGGCAGTGGTGGTACTGTGACCCTTTCGGAAACCATGCTGTGCGGATGTTAGAAGGTTATATTTATGGAGGAATTCAATAGTTTGGGTAGCTACAAGTTTCTTGAGGAGCTTGCTGAGAACTGACAAAATGGCTATGGGTCTGTAGTTTGCTGGATCCTTGCGGTCTCCCTTTTTAAAAACAGGGGTAATTCTAGCAATTTTCCAGACGTCAGGGACAAAACCCTGGCATAGTGAGAGGGTAAAAATCCTAGCTAGAGGAGCAGCAATGTAAGGAGCATCCAGTTTCAATAGTTTAGGTTCCAGATTGTCAGACCCTACTGCAGTGAAATCAGAGATGTTATTCAGTAATCTTAGTACCTCATGGTTAGAGGTGCTTTTGAAAAAAATTTAGAGGCCTGTATAGTCAGGCAGGAGCTGAGTGAGGTAGGGTGGAATGGCAGTATATTTGGTGAGGTCTGAAAAATGAGAGTTGAAAAAGTTTGCTATGGTTAGGGGATTGATGCAGTGGACCCCATTTAGCAACATGTCATTAGGGGTAGGGGCTGGATTCGAACCCAGGAGGAACCTTATATGGGACCAGAATTTTTTGGAGTCACCATAGGAGGTAGTTAGAAGATCTTTGCAGTAGTCGCCTTTGGCCCATTTGATTTCCTTTTTACAGGAGTTTCGCAGTGCCCTATTGGTATTTAGGTCAGGTATTTGCCCGGCTTTTGGACTGGTGCTAACTTTTGTCCCTCTGCCTGAGTTTAGAAAACAAGTCAGAGTTTAGCCAACGGGTATGCCTATTTTTTACCCAATGGGTAGTAAGGTGGCAGTGTTTATCCTGAAGCGCAAGAAATTGGATCATGAAGTGATCCAGAGCTGCTGGAGCATTGTTGGTTAAGAAGAGGGGGGGACCAATCAATAGTACCGGCGTCAAGAAGAAAGACCTGAGGGTCGAAGTTCACATAGTTGCGGAAGGTGATAAGACGTGGCTTTGACAGAGATGGTCTGCTTTTGACCCAGATACAGAAGGTAGGGGTGGTCGATGATGGCATCGACTAGTACCCTGATGTGATTATATGTTCAGGGTGGTTAGTCATTATCCAATCTAGCAATGTACTAGTGTTCGAGACGCAGGGCAGTTCTGGTGGGTTCACAGGTCAGCTGGTGCAGGTTGTGGTTTTATAGCTTGGATAGGGATGTGCATTGTGAGTTGCCCAACCAGTTGATATTTAGGTCCGTACCCATAGGATTTGCTTTTTTGAAAGTCCCGTTAGGCAACAATACACAGCCGGGTGTTGAATGTTGTGATTTCGCACCTTGGGTGTTTTGTGAGCCTTTGAGCACCAAAGATGTGGTGCTATTCCATAATATACTACAACCTAGAGTGTATTACTGTGATTATAAAATAGCCCAAAAGTGTCATGACATGGCTAATCTTGGTAACATGTTCTGAACTGTGATGTTACACTGAGATATCATTACAGGTCAAAGACAGCTTCAACCAGCCAGTTTCCTGTATTTCTTCAGTCCATTTCTGGCAGAAAATGGCTGGCTCTTAGCTACAGTCTCCTGGATTGATAAGCCCCTTTGCCATGTCAAAAGCAGCTGGCCCTAACAGGCACACTTACATGTACATAAGGGTAATGTGGGGCTGGCCGCCTTGATGTGGCATAAGAACCTATAAATCCATGACACTGTAAGAAAGAGGCAGCATTTTTCTGCCTGTGTGGTTATTGTACGTACTGACAAACCAACCCTTTGTCTGCTTCCAAGACTCCTAGCCATTTTATAACAAGGCATAACATACAGAGTGAAAAAGAAACCCAAATCAGTAGACTAGATTGATCAAAACTCAACATAATACAAAGGGAAGGTTCCTGCTAAAACATCTCTCAGTGGCTAGTGTGATACCTTTTACTGACCCAGTGAAGACATTGCCCAAAAATGTTGACGGTATCACACTAGGTGACCACAGTCTCCTTTGAACCAACATGGCGATGAATATTCTTTTTACTAAAACTTCTGTAATCCTTATCGCATTACTCTCTTTCCAATCATTCCTTTTTTTGTCTTTTCTTTCTCAAAACCTTCTCTTGGTCTGGGTTAGATCTTCCTGAAGAAAATACGTATGTCCCCACCTACCGATTCCCTGAGCTTCCTGTGACCCAGCATAAAACAGAAGGTACCCGTGGCAGAGATGGTGGCGCTTTTAGTTCATTGTGGAGTGCTTCATAACTCTGTCTGCTGTAGTTTTTGCTTCTAAAAGTAGATCTTTTTTTGTAACGAATCCCTCTGGAACTTTGTCTGTGCAATAGGAAGTGGTGTTACAGTGCTTCACAGTTCCATTTGAAAAGTATACAGAAAGTCCATTTCTTGTGGCATGTACAGAGTGTAATACAGTAGTACAATGGAGTTATCTTAAAGCCCACCAGTTTCAGTCTTTCATCAAGCCCCCCACAGGTGCCTTACCTGTTTTGGACTTAATTGTCCATATTTTGAAATTTTCGTGGGTCTAGATTTATAAGTGGAAGGCACCATAATTTGCGGCTCTCTTCCTCTCCCTAGTCTCAAATTCTAAAAGATCGGTCCGGCGCAGTCCTTGCACGCCTACGTTTTCTGACATAGCAGTTTGTAGGGCACAGGGGCATGCTCACTGATATCAATGGGAGCGGGTGTAAAATTACTTTTTTCGATGTTTTAGAATGCCAATGGGGTCAAATTAAAGCTGCCGCTCAACTAACACGTCCTATTTGTGGCGCGGTGGCTTTGATTTGACCATAGTGGACCTATGAAACATAAAAAAAGTCATTTTGAACCCACCCCATTGATGTCAATGGAGCGCTCCCCCATGTGCTATAAACTTCTATATCACAAATTGTAAAAGTACAGGGGCAGCACGGAATGAACCTTTCGCAGTTCTGGACCAGAAAAGTAAAGGGTCTGTTGTCCCGGATGAGGCATTAAACTGAGGTCCCATCAGACAATCTCTGGTCACTGTCCAGGTGGCAGTAAATGATCCCATGGCATTTATCATTGAAGAGTAAGGGAATGTTTATTGAAAACACAAGATAAGAAGACAAAACCGGGAATATTAACACAAATCAAAATAACATCATCCACGATAATCCAGTTTTCAAACAACATGAAGTCTTGCTGTATTCTGACTATTGCAGTTAGCTCCAGCCTTTAAACTGCCCCGGAGAGCAAAGGGTTAACTTTCTATGCAGTGTTCACCACATAGTCAGGAAGTCGAGAAAGTCTAATAGGTAAGGGCCATCTAAACTTTCCCTGCTCCACCTGAGTAAAAAAGGGCCCAAACCACAGTGTGAACCAGGGACCCCAGACACTAACCTTGCCATTCAGAAAGGCTCCAAATTTCAAGGCCAGAAAAACGCTATAGAAGAAAGCCACCAGGGTTCAACATGCCCAACTCCCCCCCCCCTTAATGGGCATGTATAGTACATTATGCTTAATAGAAAATACACCTACTACACCAAATCATGGAAAAGAAATGCTTGTATATTCTGGACTCCAGTGACACTGGTGGGGTGGGGGATGTTAACTGATGTAGAAAAATGGGAACAATACAAGCTTTGACCATATAAACCTTTTTCTTTTGATAACTGTCAGGATTTCCATGCCTCCATGTTCTGCCTCCCTAAGCTAAGTTTGAGATCCCAGTTCAGTCTTCCATCATTTCCCTCGAAAAGTAATCCCAGGACTTTATGGGCTCAAATGGATACTCAGTCCCTTCCACTACCGAGAGGTTTGAGCTCATGCCAGATCCTAGCCTGTATTCCCCACTTTTGTGGGTATTTACATGGAAAGTAAAAGTACAAATGTATAAAATAACCTTACTTGTGACTGCACCGTCTTTGACCAGTGTGCAGAGGTTGTATGCTTATGGCAAGACAGTGGGTGACACAAGCCTCCCTTGCATTCCATACCCCTTATGTCTGGGTTCTGAGACCATTTCTGAATCAGTGGATCCTTGCTTAGGATATACAACAATGGGCTTAGGGGGCACCTGTTTTGAACCCCCGTAAGACCAGTATACCATTCTCCAATAATGCATTAGTTTGGCGACACCTGGGCCTCCTCATAACAGTTCTGTATCTAGTGGATGAAAGTTATCAGGGAATTAGCCTTCCATGGCTTTAAACAGATATTTGTGCGACAGTATGCCGGAAGCTTTCTCTTGATCCAAGGAAAGCACAGTGCCAGACAAGTCCTCTTCATTGTTATGGGGGGAACCTCCCATAACAAGATCAGATGCTGTTGGATAGTCCTGCCTGGGACCGCGCAGGTTTGTGCAAAGGCGATGATAGATTCAAGAATTAAACCCAGCTGTTTCCACAGTATGTTCATTAGAATTCTAAAATCCACATTTATGAGGCTAATGTGTCTCCAATTCTGGAAATCCCATCTGTCCCTCTTTTTATAAAGAAATATTAGTATGGATTCCTTTATACCTTCTGGGAAAGTACCAAGATCAAGACAAAAGATAAACAATTCGGAAAGGTTCTATAGTGAGACCCTCACGGGCTGGAGCCATGCCCAGGTTCAGACGTTTGATGGCCATTGATACCTCAGCAGCAGTAATAGTTGCACAAGCTGTTCTTTTTCAGAAGAATTCACCTCTAGGAGCTGGAAGCTCCCCAAAACAACAGCTTCCAGGAAATTTGACATCCTTCTGTAAAGGCGTCGACACATGATGTACCTTGTTTAAAATATCCATTTTATTTTGAACCAGTGAACTATAGGAATCGTATGGATGTATCATTATCCTGCTCTGGATCATGGATATGCAGTTATCGAAGGGGAAACTACAGGGTTGTTTACCTTGCAAGTCATATCTCCTTTCTGCCAAAGAGAAACAGTCCTGTTGTATTGATACCTATCCGTGCCTTCCTTGACCTGACTTATCTGGGAGGAAAAGCTTTGTTAGTTGAAGAGTAGGGGAATTATTTATTAAAAATTAAAAGCACACATAAAATTACCAAGTATAATAACGTAACTAATTATTTAATTAACAGTTATCATATACTACATAAAGCACACAAAAGGAGGAAAACAAAAACAAGAAATGTCACCAAACTAAAACACCACACACACCTCCAGATTAACCCACCCAGTGAACCCCTTTCCACAGAGACCTGACGTGGGAAGATTCTAAATATGTAAATTCACAAGAATTGGACATTTTTATTAAAACAAATGGAAAGGAAAACATCATACAAGAAATACACAATCAACAAAAATCAATACAAAAAAAAGTGAAAACAAACATATATATTATCACAAAGTGCACTTAATACCCTATCCTCTGAAGAGTAGGGGGGATTTGTGGTGTCATGGCCATCATTCCTCCCATCATTTAAAATGGGTCCATGCAACCTACCCAACAGGACGCACCTGGAAACGAGCCCAGTGTGCCCTTCCTTATCAAAACTTACAAATGAATACATGTAGCTTTCATTGTGGCCTGTTCCCTCTTCTGTGTATCCTAATCTCCAAGGCAAACCTGGAAATAAGCTCCTTGCACCTCCGCGTGCTCTCTCCTGTCCAAGAATATTAAATATTTTTTTTCTGATGTGCAAATAATTGGAAAAAAAGTTCCACGTAAATGATTTTTAGAAGACCAGACAGAAAATTGTACTATATTTAGGACTTTAAAAAGTTATGAATCATCCTAAGGGAAACATTTATCCAGTGAACAATTTAAAAGTTGGGGTTGTACAACAGCTGATATTCATTTGGTGCGGAGTTTGTGGCACCAACTCTTTCTGAGGTGCTGTGCAAAGCAGAAAATACTGGAGGAAAATCTCTTGACATGTTATCAATATGCCTTAAAAGGAACATGGACGATCATCTTGCTTTAGCCATTGGGATTACTGTAAAGCAGAGTAGGGGAGGACCTTGTTGGAATTCTGCTGTTTGCAGTCTTTCTAAAGCTGTGTTTACCAAGTGGCAGCACTGTGTTATGTGCACCGCTCCATTCCCGATGCATCGGCTCCATTTCTGTTCACACAGCCCTCCCTCGCAGCGCTGACGAGGAGGGGCTGTGAGCCACCCATTTTTGATGAACAAAATAGTCTCCGAGGGAGCGAAGCAGCAAAGTGTTCTACACTACAATTTAAAGTGCTCACTCTGCTACTAATCCCACAGCTGAGTCAGATCAAAAAAATGATCCAACGGGCACATAGGTGCAGAGTTTACAGTAATGATTTTGCAGCGCATCAACCGATGTGCATGGGTTGATGTGCTGCAAAGTTGGCAGTGTAAACAGTGCTTATTTGTGCTGATTCCCTTTTAGTGTGAATGATATTTATTATTAGTCTGCTAGTTTTGCAAAAATCCCATTAAGCACATTTCGAGACTTTATCAGACACAAGAGCTCCATTGCACAGGCAAAGTACCATGGCATCCCTACTGTAGCTGTACCCTTATCAGAGTTATAACTAATGATTATGTTGTGAGTCTAAAGGAACTCCTGTAGATCCACTATTGCATTTGGTAATTTCTTGATTTAGATCATATATCTGTTCATTAATGCTGTAAAGCATGAGCTGCTTTTTTGAATGGCCAAAAGACTTATGCAAGGCGCAGAATCACCTGTTGAAGTGTGGATGGTCTCAAATCCACTGCTTTTCTCTGCTGCAGAAAAACCCTTACACTCCTACCTACCAGTTTCCTGAGAATTCACCTAGCCCTAAGTCAGAAGGTAACAGTAAGGGGCCGGGACATTTGCCATGCCCCACCCCCTGTTTCCCTATATTTATTTTGCTATGGGGTTTATCCAGTTGCTTAGCATTGTACCAACCCTCTGCTGCTTTAACATGGCCCAAAACCTGACAACTTCCTTTCCCCGAAACCTGGAGGCTTTGCAGTATCCCTACCTGAGTTTGCATCACCCCTACCTGTGAAAAATGGTACAACTAATACTTGACATGTGCTCTTGTTGTGTTCCGGAGGTTGATTCAGTTGATCACAACCATGCAGACAATTTTATCTCCTTCGGAGCTTTCAGCTTGGGAACAATTTTTAGCTTTTACATTGCCAATATATAAAAATGAACCTAGTTTCTGAGATTGCTTGACTATTATGTAATGCATAATCAGGTACTTGGTATACTTAGAATTAGCATACCAGCATCTGCAACTTGCATAAATTAGCTTTGCAGATTTTTTGCAAATTTTCCACAATTTGAAGTTTTTGCTTTGGCAAGTATGCAGTTAATGGGAGAAAAGCTGCAAATTAAGTCCTTCAGGAAAACAATCCACAGTACCCTACTGGGCAGTGCAGTGCAGTACGATACAACACACTACAGTACAGTACAAAGCGATACAATACAGCACAGTGTTCTGCAGTACAGTACAATGCATGACAGTACAGCACAGTACACTACAGTACAACACGGTACAGAGCAATGCAGTACAGTACTTTACAGTACAGTACAACACAATGCAGTCAGGTCCTGTACGATACAACACAGTACAGTGCAGTACAAAGCGGTACAATACAGCACAGTGTTATGCAGTACAATACAATACATGACAGTACAGCACAGTGCACTACAGTACAACACGGTACAGAGCAATGCAATACAATACTTTACAGTACAGTACAACACAATGCAGTCCGGTCCTGTACAATACAACACAGTACAGTGCAGTACAATACAAAACAGTACAGTACATTGAAATACATACAACACTATGCGGTATAATACTATGCAGTGCAATACAATACAGTACAGTATATAGAGATTAATGCCTGCCCAATATGTATGATAATCCATAAACACAGTGCAATACAGGACAGTACAATACAGTACATTGCATTCAATACAATACAGTACACTGCAGCAAAGTGCAATACAGCACAATACAGTGCAATACAGTGCAGTGCAATATAATGCAATACAGGACAGTACAGTGCAATACAGTGCAGCACAGTATAGTTGAATGTAGTACAGTATAGTATAGTGCAGTGCAATACAGTAGAGTACAATACAGTGCAATGCAATACAGTACAGTGCAATCAATGCAGTACAGTGCAGCAAAGTGCAATCTAGTACAATACAGTGCAGTGCAATACAGTACAGTACAATGCAGTACAGTGCAGCACAGTACAATACAGTACTGTGCAATACAGCACAATACACTACAGTACAATACAATATAATACAGAACAGAGCAGCACAATTCAACACAGTTCAATACAGCTTAATACAAAACAATACATTATAGTACTATACAGTAAAGTAGAAAAAAGTCTACCATTGTGAAAGTGGATAGAGATGGTGAGCACTTGGGGGTAAGGCAAATAAGGCTTGTAATCACTGCACATTCATTCAGCTTGTGTCCTTGATAAATAGTTCAGAAGAGTGAAATTAACTGAGTCAGTCACATTTTATTTCAACCACAGTGCTCAAAGAGAAAATAATGTAATGTATACAATGCTGGAAGACCAAACAAACATTCAAATATGCATATCAAGTGCAAAAAACATCAATGTCTTACCCCAAACACTTAACAGCTGACCACTAACCCAAACGCTTCACTCAGAGAGCTTCGTCAGGGGGCCAGTACATACACTGTATAAACAATAACATATACCACAATACATTACATTACATCACACTTACAGCACAGTGTAGTACAGTACAATAAAAGGCAATACAGTTGAATACAGTACTGTGCAGTACAATACAGTATTGTACACTGCAGCACAGTACATTGCTATATAGTACAGTGGTAGTAGATAGTTTATTTGTTCAATCTTAAAATGATTATCATAAAGTAGAGAATTATAATAACATAAACATACATACAAATAGGGTATCACAGGACATATAAATACGATCTGACGTTACATATAATACACAATGACCAGTAATACAAACAACCACAACAATACAGTTAATGTGCAGAGTGGCAATAAATAATCTGGTGGATATAATACCACATTGTACGTTGCAGTAAAATACAGTACAGTAAAGTGTAACAAAGTAGAGTGCAGTGCAATGCAATATGATACAGTACAGTTCAAAATGGTCTGGTACAGTACAACACAATACAAAACAATGTAGTATAGTATGGTACAGTGCATAATACAGTACAATACAGTGTAGTACAGTAAAGTGCAGTGCAATTCAATAAATACAATACAGTACAGTGCAGCACAATGCAATACAATACAGTGCAATAATTACAATATAATAGCAAGTACAATACAGTACAAGGTAGTGGAATTAGGTACAGTGCAGTGCAATACAGAACGGTACAGTACAATACAGTGGAACACAGGACAGTACAATGCAATCTAGTACAATACAGTACAGTACAGTACATTGCAATTTAGTACAGTGTACAGTACAGTGCAATAAAATGCAGAGCAGCACAATACAGTTTAATACAGCACAGTGCACTGCAATACTGTACAGCACAGTGCAGTACAGTACAATGCAGTGGAATGCAAAACAGTACAGCACAATGCAACACAATACATTACAGTGCAGTACAATGGAGTATGATACAGTGCAGTGTAGTACAACACAATATGATATAGTACAATATAGTACAGCGTACTTCAATGCAGTACAATACAGAACAATACAGCACACTTCAATACAGCATAGTACAGTGCTGCAGTATAGTACAGTATAATACAGCACAATCAGTCCAGTACAATGCGATGCAGTAGATGCAATACAATACAGTACTGAACAGTACAGTGCAGTACAGTACAGTGTAGTGCAATGCAATGCAGTACAGCACACAATATACCACAGTTCAATACAGTCCAGTCTAGTACAATGCAATACAGCACAGTACAGTGCAGTAGAGTGCAATACAGTACAGTGTCGTGCAGTACAGAACAATACAGTACAATAAAGTACAGTACAATATACCACAGTGTACCAGTACCACAATTTAATACAGTACAGTACAATATACCACAGTGTACCAGTACCACAATTTAATACAGTACAAAACAGTAAGTACAATACACCACAACAGAGTACAGTGCAGTATAGTACAAAACAATACAGTATAAGTGCAGTACAGCACAGTACAATACAGTTTATGTTGTGTGCTGTGTTTAATTCACCAGCGTCCCCAAACACTTAGGCGATGGATTATAGAGGAAATGGATACTCAGTAGCAGGACAGGATAAAAGTTACTGCATGTGGAGTAGAGGTACTAGCAGTTACGAACAGTATGAATAGCTAGTGCAAGACACACTAGGTCAGGGGTGCAGTAGGTATTTCAAGTGGATGCATTGGACTCCTAATGGGAACCCTAGTCAGTGGAGATTACAGGGCAGTGACACAGCTCTGGATGGAAGGATCATTGGAGCTGGGCTCTGAAAGGGACTATACTAGGAGGACCAGTTAGGATTAAGGGGGAGGTGACCCACTGCCTGGACCAAATATGTAGAAGGCTCACTTGCTGTAGTCTGTTTTGATGTTTGGGATGGTGTAGTTTGGTGAAACAGTGGACCAAAGGGAAACTGGGTTTGGGACAGTCAGGAAGAGGGGCTTGAGACACAACTGTGTGGGGCTGTAGATGCACCAATGACGGAGGGTAAGTGATGCCAGCGAGTTTCACTCTATGTGGCTTGGCTCAGACTTTGCAATTGTTTATAGATAGTGCAATAGAATCCTGGTCAGGGGCAACCTACAGAGTTTATTGTGGAGGACGTTGAGCCTGCACTGTGTGGTTTTGAAGGACAAGCAGTAGACTTATCACCATACCTCCAGGGAGGGAGGAGTAATTGCTTCTCCACCTGCTTTCTGGTATGCAAGGTCACATTTCCTTGTGTCCTTTTTAAGTCATTTTCAATTTACAACCAGAAACATGTTAGTCAGGAAAACCAGAAAGCTATCCAAAAATAGACATTTAAATGGGGCCAAAGCTTCCATGCCTTGTGACCCTGGTGGAGCACTCTCAGAAACTAGAACTGTACTAAAGCTTTGTTAATCAAAAAAAGTCCTGATCACTATTGCAAATTTAAGTGAAATTATCATTTAGATTTGAAAATATCTTAAAAAAGCATAAAACTAATTCATGTACTTCACCAGCAATTACAGCGGTAAATTCCACTTTTGGTATAATGTATTGTTCTTTTTAAAACCCAGGCTAAAGCTCATTAAAATGTCTGTCACGGATGTTTCAGAAATTACATACATGATTGTATATTTCATACTTGAATGTAGTTTTTAAGCCTGAGCATGTATGAATGCTAAAATGTCATATTCCATACACATCTGGTACTTCCTGTCTCTTCCCTACCACAAAACCATTGTTCATGCGTATTGTCATTCTGTTTCTCTCGTCATCTGTATGCCTCTTGTCTTGTGCCTCACATTTTGATAGGGCCAGATTTTTAAAAGTCTCTGAAGGTCCCACAAACAATGGCAGCTGATGTGTTTTTTACTCTGTTACATGTGGATAATTTTCAAATAATTGGTATATTTCTGATGGCCTCTTTACGGTCATTGGTGGAATGCCTTTCTTATATTTAGGCAAATACTGGTGCAGATGGCAGACTTTAGAAAGACCTACCATCAGAAAAGATACATAATCCTTAAACTCAAATCTTTCTGCTCTGCTCTGTAAGCACTGTGGTAGTGATTTGTGCTACCGTGTAGAAACATGGACTTGAGCAAAGAGCAGTTTTCACTTGTCTGGCAGGCTGTGGTGGGGGGGGACTGTCAGTGGTAGCACTACCAGGCCAGATGAGAGGCACCATATCAGCTAACACAGCAAACCCTGTGGTGGGCCATGGTGGCCTTGGTACGCATGTGCCTCTCCTCCTCTGCAGGGATGCTGTCGATCCATGTGTGGTCTGCAGGGCCCCAGTGGAAAGAAGTGACTGGAAATTGGTGGAAAGACTCATGGTGACTGGGATGATGGCCTCCAGTACTCCTGTGCCTTGTGCTACAAGATAAGCTATTTAAGTGGTTGGTTAAGCACAGCTGGGGCATACAAGAACATGTTTCCATATAATAAAAGCCGCCATCTTGGTGCAGTGCAAAAGATGTGCCCCAGTGCTGGAATAATTAGTATGTGTAGACAGTGGCCATTTTATGTCCTGATTTTTTTTAATGTCTGGATTGGATAATCAGGTATATGAGTCCTTACCCAGTCACATTATTGGGATTATTCAAACCCCATTATTATTCCTCTTATTTTCTGGCACTATTAGCTCTTTATGAGGAAGATTTACTATTGCAATATAATGCTTAATCCTTAAAATCACGATCCAACTGCCCTGTCAACACAGCGGTAGTGCAGTATACCACCATGTGGGCAGTCTGGGTTTGGAAACAAGTCTGGATTTTGCTTGTCTTGCAGGCCTTGGTAGGGGTGCTGTCTAGGGTAACACTTCCTGGCTGGGAGGAGTCACCTCTGTTAACACAGTGACCCCTAACCATGGGCCATGGTGGTTATTAGGATTAACCAGGCATGTTTCCATGGCTATAATGCAGGAACTAGTGCTGTAAAGGGGTCAATGCCGATTCCAGTATCTCTTGTCCAGATGTGGGCACAGCTGCACATTGCCTCAGATTTGATTTTGAAGATCTGGCCCATAGTGCTAACTCAACCAGTTCGTCCAGGGTATACAAGAGCTGCAAAAAGCTAGGAGCATTGCGTAAACCAATGTGGCAGAAGAGCTGGAAGATGGTACATGTCTACCCATCACCACCCAGTCTTAACACACAATGGTGCCCTGCAGATCTACAAAATGTCATCTCCCAATAGGTTGCCTTTGAGGATCCAGAAGCCCTGCATGGCATTTGTGGATGGGGAATGAAAGGACAAACCTTGGTGTATTTAGTTAAACCATTGGTATGTGATGAGGAATAGTTGATCAGGTGACATTGTTAGGGTGTGCACAGAGCATATATCTAGTCATTTATTGTCCTACATCTGCAACATACATTCCAGTAATTTGAAAACTGAATACTCCAGAAGATTCCAGCACCCCCCACACCTTTAAAGAAGTCCACTTTTTCAAGTACCTTGGTATTTGACTGGATAGAACCCTTGATTTCTCCAGCCTCTTCAACGCATTCTAAAAAAGATCCTCCTTGAACTTGGCGCACTATTTCGTAACAAAATTTGGTCTCCCCTTCCCAGTGTGCTGAAAGTGTTCTCTAAATGACCCTCCCAGTGTTAGCCTTAGCAGATGTGGTTCATAGTGCTGTCCCTCAAAACCACCCCAGCCAGATTAGATGGTCTCCTTCACCTGTTCCGCCATTTTGCCTTACACTGCCCTCCTCGTATGCACCACTATGTCCTCTGTTCCTCTCTCCCTCACATCTCTTGAGTGCAGGTACCTTACTCACTTTGCAGCCTTCAATCCAAATTCAGAAGTGCAGGTAGCTCCTCCCGCCACCTCACCTTCCTCCTCTCATCCTCTCTCACTCTCCTTCTCCTCCCTCTGATCCTACGACTCCTGTTCCTTCTTGGTCCTGTATTAGACTTCAGTTGGTACAGGCTGCCTTCTCCTTCCCACCTTATACCTCCAGAACAATCTCCCTTCTGTCTCTCGTTCTCCTTACAAGTACTCCTTTGTGAATTCTGCACAAAAGAAGTGGGAAAAAACAAAAGAAAAAAGAGCTTGCTGTGGTTCTCAATGGGTGTAGCTGAAAAGGTAGCATTCAGGAGGCACCAAGAGATGCAGAAGGAGGAGGACAGGAAGTTTACCAGGAAAAGCCAAGGGAAGCAGGGAAAGCTGTGAGGAGTGCAAAGGCACAAACTGAGGAAAGGTTAGCCAAAGGGTAACTGAAGGGGGCAAGACCTTTTTTTGGTACATAAGTGAGAAGAGAAAGACAAGAGGAGGGATTGTGAGGTTAAGAAGGGCAGTGGGGACTGTGCAGAGGAGGATCAAGAAAAAGTAGATATCCTGAACAGATATTTCTGTTCAGTCTTCGCAGTGGGTGGGGAAGGGGGTGGGCCAAGTAAAAGCAGCAGGAATACTGGGGAGAGGGATGTGAACACAAGTTCTTTTACAGTGGAGAGAGGATTGAAAAGACTAGCAACTCTGAATGAGGACAAAACTACGGGAGCAGATGCGGTGTACCCAAGGGTGTTGAAGGAATTTGGGGAGGTACTGGCTGCACTTCTGACAGCCCTGTTCAACAACTCACTTGAAACAGGTGTGGTTCCAAAGGACTAGAGGAGAGCATATTTAGTCACACTTCATACAAGCAGTAGCAGGAGGAGGCTGGCTATTATAGGCTGGGCAGTCTGATATCAGTGGTAGGGAAGCTAATAGAGTCATTTTTGAAGGAAAGGATTGAATAGTATTTTTAGTGCAGTAGCTTCCAAGACCTGAGGCAGCATGGATTCGCGGAGGGGTCTTTTCAGATGAACCTGATAGATTTATTTGAGCGGATGACCAGGGGAGTCAATCAGGGTGGGCAGTGGATGTGGCCTACTTAGACTTCAGCTAGATTTTCAACATCGTACCACATAGAAGGCTCATTCGGAAACTGGGCAGTTTGGGGATGGGTCCTAAGGTGGTAAATTGGGTACAAAATTGGTTGATAGACAACAGAGGGGGGTGGAATTCACTCTGTGGAAGGAACAGTGGCCAGTGGGGTTCCTCAGTGCTTAGCACTGGATTCAGTCCTCTTTAATGTCTTTATAAGTGACATTGCAGAAGAGCTGGAATGAAAGGTATGCCTGTTTGAAGATGACACCAAAATCTGCAATAGGATGGACACCCCAGAGAGGGTAGAGAGAATATGCAAAGACCTGAAAAAACCTGAAGACTGATCAAGTTATGGCAGCTGGGTTTCAGGCTAAAAAGCACAAAACCATGCGCCTAGGGCACAGAAACCCATAGTATAATTTGGGAGGTGGGGGGGGGAGAAAGGTATTGATGGTCACTGAACAGGATAGTCCTGGAAGTAATCATATTTGATGACCTCAAGGTGGTGAGGCACTGTGACAAGGTAATAGACAGAGCCAGTGGGTTGCTGGGGAACATAGATAGGGGTATCACTAGCAGAAGGAGGGAGGGAGGTAGTTTTACCAATGTATAGATCATTGGTGAGACCCCACCTGGAGTACTGTGTACAGTTCTGTACACCACATTTCAAGAAGGACATAGACAGGGTAGAGGCTGTCCTGAGGAGGGCAACTAAAATGGTGCAGGGGCTGCATCAGAAGCCCTATGAGGAGAGGCTTAAGGATCTCAGTAGGTATACCCTGGAAGAGAGGAGGAAGAGGGAGGATATGATAGAGACCTATAAATTCCTTATGGGGTTGAACAAGGTACTAAAGGAGAATGTTCTCTGGCAACATGCATGAGACAAGGGACATTGCATGCAATGAAGCTGGAAGATGGAAAATATAGGAGGGGTGTGAGGAAGTACTTCATTAAAAGTGGCAGATGCCTGGAACAGTCTTCCAGTGGAGATGGTGGAGGAGAAAACAATGGTGGGCTTCAAGCATGCATGGGAAGGGGACAGGGGAATCTTAGCTGAGAAACTGGAGGGGAGTGGAGGTAGCCAGAGATCAGGTAGGGACTGCGGTGTAAGTGTAGGCAGTGAAAAAAGGGGTAGACTAGGTGGGTCTGGCGGTCCTTATCTGCTGACAGATGCTGTTTCTATGTTTCTTGGCTCACACCTACATCTGCAACAAGTCATTCCCAGTTTGCCTCCCCCCCAGCAATTGCCATCCCTCCCTCCCCCAACTACTTTCTGTGTGCACCTTTATCCTCCCATGCCGCCCTGCTTCTTTCTCAAGCCACTGTCCTTCCCTCAGCCACAGATGCTACTTTCCGTACACAACCTTTAGTTTATATTATACAGTAGATTTGGCTTGTGAACGGGGCTTGTTTGTAGCAGTTGTACCTGTACTTGTTCCTCTGATATTTGTAATAATTTATACACAAATTGGTGACCGGGAAAGGCACACAGACCAAAGTGTATTTATTTGCACATTCATGTTTTTTTTTGTTAAATATTTTTATATCTCAGATTTGTTGTTGATGGCACAAAGCCAGGGGCTTGAAAGTTACCAATAAAATATACTGTGTTACCAATCTAATATGCATTCGTGTTATGGGCAGTAATATTTTTTAGTGTGTGTCATGCCAGCCTCAGCCAACGTCTAGTTGTACTTTATATCTATATTTGTATGTGTCTGTCCTGTGCCTGCTTCTACTCCTCTTACACCCTTTCTCTCCTTTCCTTCCCCACCCCCTAGCACCACCAGATTTTTGCTTTGCCTTCCCCACCCCTCTCCTTGGTCCATTGCCCCTTACCCCCAGGCACTGCCTCCACCAGTTACTAGGTCCCCGTTTGTTATGCATTAATTTATAGTTGTCCTGTTTACAGTACTGTACTTTCCCATGCTGTTTTGCTGCTGAGTAGTTTTGTTTGTTTTTTGCCTTATACTGTTTCATTGCATGTTCCTGTGTATTTTGCTGTGTTAGTGTACATTTAATTTTCTTATCCATGAATGTAACCCCATTCCCCAGGTCATACCTGAAACAAACTCAGTGTGCCTTTCCCGGACAGCAATTTTAAGCAGCAGCAGTGCCGCAGCCTGCAAAATAATCTCATCATATACTTCTTGCTAATAATGTATTCCTCACACCTTTATGTTCACTCACAGTATATTTTAAATTCCTCGGTATTTTAAAATAGCTTTTATTACAAGTTTTGTCATTAATGACTCTAGTCAGTAATGATGGCGGTGCCTAACTTAATTTTTGAAATCTCTTCTGTTGAGATTACGTTGACAGTACCACAAGAGTCCTCCCTGTGGGCGTGAGAAGGAAAAGCTAGCATACATTTTCCATGGCAGACAGCACAGTGCCACAACAGCACACTTAATTTTTTCCATGGTAGGCGTGGTAAGTGAGCAGAAGCACTTAAAGATTTAAAAACCACGTATCTCAGTTCAGGACTGAAATACAGTGAAACCAAAAATGAGTATATTGATTTTTTTTTGCAACAAATACATTATTCCTTAAAAGGTGTATAATGAGATTATTTTTCCACTAACAACACATAAATATGTCCAGAATAGCACTGATATTTCAAAGCCCCTATTGTATATATTCCTTCCTGGCTTATTTGTTTTTTACCCCACCTTAGTTCACTTAGTGTTACTTTTTAAGCCTTGTTTATTAGTTATATTGTAAAGAGCAACTGTCCAGGTGCTCTCCCCAAGCATGAGCCCTTACCTTGCTGTAAATCATACAGTACATATATTTCTTTTAAAATATGCCCAATTTAGGGAGGAAGGGATGCATTTGGCTCCATGGAGCCAAGTCACATGATCCTTCACTTCCTGGCACCTTCTCTTGAGGTGATCACACCTGTGCTACCATGTTTTATGATGTCACTGTACAGACAACGAGGGAGAGGCTCTATATAGATATCAATGAGGTTGTTTCTTAAACTTAAATTTTGTACTTTTGGTTATATTCAGAATAATTGTATACCACTTAACTAACAAGCACTGTTAGTTAAGTGGTTGCCACAATTTGTTCTGAATGGCCATTTAAAGTACAAATATTTAAGTTTAAGAAACAGTCCCATTGATATCTGTGGAGTGCCCTGCATTGTCTGTATAGTGACATCACAAAACGTGATAGTGCGGGGCGGATCACCTTGGAGAAGGTACCAAGAACTCCCCAGCCCATGGGTTACCCAACTCTCCTACACTAGCCAACTCCTCTGCTTACAACTGTTGTATTGTATTTTTCACAGTAATATTTGACTTCCTTGCCTGTACATATTATATATATATATTTTTACTGAGTATTCTGTGTACTACTTGCTCGCTGGACGATGCAGTCACACATTGTACACTGTGCCTACGATTTGTTTTTGTACCAAATCTCCTCATGTCCAATATTGAAACCTTGTATTCACTGTTCTCAAATGGACCTATGCATCAAACCTGTATATTGTGCTTACTATTGTTGCTTGTATCAAATCTGTTTCATGTATATTACTGTTGCCTTGTACTCCACTGTCACCCTACGTCATGTGTCATGAGTCTGGGTAGTACACAGAAAAGCAGTCCCCTGGGATCAGTGCACTCACCCGTTATCAAAGTCATAAATAAAAAAAATAAAATAAGTGGAAGGGATCAGTGCGGCTCAGCTCCACAGAGCCAAAATACAATCCCTTCCCTCCCTAAATCGGGGCATATTTTAAAAGAAATATATGTACTGTATGATTTACAGCAAGGTAAGGATTCCTCATGCTTCTGGGGGGAAATTTTGTAAAAGAGCAAGTTAATTGCTTTTTAATATGGTTTATTGTAATTTTACTTTCTATTATGTATTGTTTTATATTGTGTTTTCACAATTAAAACATAGAATCTATCAGCAGAAAAGGACCGCTTGGCCCACCTAGACTGCGGAGATGTTCCCTGCCTAGTCTGTCTCCGCAGACCCTAACTGGTCTCCAACAACCCTCCCTTCTCCCTGCCTATGTACTAATATTCCCCTATGTTTATCCCATGCATACGTGACCTGTTACTTGTACAGTGAGCCTTTCAACATTTTTAAATACATACTGTGTACATAAGTCAGTGCAAATGGAAGAGCAGGCTCCTCTTTCAACCTTTATGTTGATGCTGGCCTAATATGTTATTCTCCTAGTGTCAGTGGCTCAGCAGGTTGTATGCCCGCCTCTGGGGCTGGAAGATAAGAAGGTTGTGGGTTCTAGTCCTGCACCGGGGACATATGCTCATGCCAGTATTAACACTGCAGTGCTGCACTAAGGGGGGAAGGGGGGCTACACAGTTGAGATATTGTCCTTTGGATGAGAAGTTAAACCGAGATCCCTTCAGCCCATCTCTAGTCACTGTGCAGGTGGCAGTTAAAGATCCCATGGCACTTATCATAGGAGTAGGCGATTCCCCTGTGTCAGCCAACATTACTCCAACAGTAAAACAGGTTCAACAACTGGCAGTGCCTGCGACCTGGTTTCGGGAAAAAGCTGGGCACATCGGCAGCCAACTGGGAAGGAGGAATGAGCATCTCAGTGGATGCTCTGTCCTTCCCGGGAGGGAGAGCTGCGATGCCTTGCTCTGTCATAGCTGCCTATGGGAGTATGGTAGGGAAGGATGTTGTGGAGAATGTAACAGGTCATGCCTGTGTGTCTGCCACAGCCATGACAGCTGTCCTTACATCGACGCTCACAGGGAGGGAAAGCACAAGGGAAAACAAAGAGGTAAACTGCTCCTCCAAGCTCCATGACACCCAGTGTGGCCCAAAGGCAGTACATTCACCTGTTGCATGGAGGAGAAGAAACAGAGTTTAAAATAAAAGGTCCATTAACCCACTCCCAGGACACACCTAGAAATGAAACATCAGTGCTCAGAGCACCTTTCCTGGTTAAAATTACAAGCAAGTAATGTTATGTATTTTGAAGATTTGATCCCGCAAGTCACCTGTGCACATTATAAGGGTCTGGCACAGAGCGCCATGCCTCATGTCCTGGATATGACAGCCTGCTATTCGGCATGTATTTGGAAAAAGAGCACTTGTCTGTGAGACGCCCTCTGTTGGCATCTAACATCTACTAACGTGCCGTTTTACTAGTCTAAATTTGGATCTAATTTAGAAAACATGTAAGGAAAACTCCACTTACAGAAAAGCCCTCCTGCACTCAAACCTCATCCTCTGCTTAGCAAAATCTTAAAATGAATTTGTTTTTAGTACACTACCGAGCTTTTTTATTATTGTGTTGCAACGTCCTTTTCAATAGGCTGCCTGCAGCAATCGCGACGGGCAGCTGTGTGCTTCCCTCATGCACCCTATGGCAAGAAGTCTTGCAGACTCAGCCATTGGCCTGCCAGGCCTACTAGCAGAGGGCATGTAAGAGAAGCGTGCGGCTACCTGTGAAATGGCTGGCAATAGCCTTTTGAAATGGAACTCACAGTGCAATAATGAAAATATTAAAATAATGACTAAGGTAATAAAAGATTTTGTTTTGGGGCAAAATGCTAATCAGGGGTATGGGTGGGAAGAACTCTTCTATAAGGAGTTTTCCTTACAATGCTTTGTTTTTTTCCCCAGGTTTTTGGATTACTTGTGCCTTGTGCAGTGTTCTACAACATGCCCGTAAATGTATTGAAAAATACTCAGTTTGTCCCACTTGTGAATTTTCCTATGCTAAAGTGCCACACATACTCAGAATGGAGGGGATGTTTGTTTCAAACATCCTATCATTTTATGAAACCGCTTTCCTTCTGCATCTCCTGTGTGATTTTGTGCTGTCTAAAGGTGTTCTTCATTCTCCTGTGTCGCTGCCTCAGTGCTTCCATTGTCTCAGCTACCATTTCACTTCTCTCCTAGGGGCAGCCACTTACACCCCAACCTATGTCTTCTCAGAGATTGCTAAAAGAGATTTTGAAGAAGGTATTTCTGTTGGTGGTGGCTTCTTGTGTTCTGCTGGGCCATCATCTTTTTAACTTCCCATGTTCATTACCATGTTTGAATGATTAGACACTAACTCCAGAAATGCTGTTGTTTCTGAATCACCTGCGGGGTGGGGCTGAGTTCTTCACTATTTGATGGCTTTTGTACTGCTTATCTCAGTGCTGTATGGCGCAGTTTCAGCTAAGTGTAGGCAGAACTGGTTACATTAAAAAAATCTTAGGTTCTGTACACACTGAGCAGTTTGAAACATTTTAAGCTGTTAAAAACATTTAAAGCAGCAGTATTTGTTAGCTGGCAAAACATTTCATCGTGTATTTTAAAAAAATATATATCTCTGATATCCTTAGTTTCGTCCTCAGTATATTTTAGTTTTCTCAGATATTTGTAAAACAACTTTTGTAGCTACTTCTGTAATGAATGACTCATGCCATTAAAGATGGCTGCCATTCACAATTTAAGTAATATCTTTTCTGTTGAGGTTGCCTGTTGAATGTACTTACTAGATACATACTTAAGATGTATTAGGATCGTGCTACCACATGTTTCTGATGTTTAGCAGCACAGCACTGTACCAAGATAATTACATTTTTCTGGGCGAGCAGAGCTCAGGAGCAGGAATCCTGTATCTTAGTTCAGGTATGAAACAAAATTAAAAGAAAATGGGTGTAATATATATACCCATTTTCTTTTGCCTGTGAAATATTATTTACAAAAAAAAAAAACTATGTGGTGACCAACGAATACTGCTGCACTAAATCAAGTTGATATACTTTGCATCCACGCAGAAAAGTGCCTAAAGATGTTTTTACAAAAACATTTTTAAGCTCTTCTTCTACCAAGTCTTAAAAATGTTTTAAAAATAGTTTAACTGAAGCACTGTTTCACTATCCTGTCTGGATGCTGCCTTAGAATCTAGCTGTTTCTAAAATTGAGACCCATCTAGGATCGCCCATTAAAAACTGTTCAGGAGGCGCAAAATGCAAATTAGACAATGGCAAGAAAAGTTCTAGCATTCTGTTTGGCCAGTGTATGCTGACTGATGTTATCTGAGCATAATGTCACTGTATCAAGTCCAGGTGCATAAAGTAACATATAGTTCACAGTGTATGCAGATTACTAAGGAAAAGTCTGAAAACAAGGACCTTTAAGAACCTTTATGGGCTGTGATTAGAACCAAACCTAAACCGAACCTGAGGAGGTTGGGTTATCTGTAGTTTCAGCCTGGTAGAGGATCACTATTCTTATAGAGAAAGTGATTTTCTTTCCCACAGTAATCTGAAACCGCATGAATTCACACATGCTGTTAACACTTGGTTGTCCGTACGATCTTGCATGGCCTGTAAAACCTCTCCTTATACAAATCTGAACATTGGGGAGGTGGGGGCTCTGGCTCCGGTAGGAGAAATTCAGAAGTTTTGCCTCTTGGACCTGTGTAGCAAACTGTCGTTTGCTACTTCAGGATAGCTTTTTCTATGACAAAGTGTGTCTTTTGAAAATGATAGCCATTCTGAAGACGTCATGTGAACACGACGTGCAGTGGTATGGCATCAGAATGCACAGCGTTGTCAGCATGTGTGGAAAACGATGAGGCCAAGTGCTGCAAATTATTCGTAGTTCCTGCTACCCTTCTGAGATTTGGATTTTTGGGGAGGGGGCAGGGGGTGCCAGTCTGAATTGGGATTGTGAGCCTCTGACGGGCTAGCTGTTGCTCACCCTCAGTTGGGTCACTGCATTAACCAGGCTGTTTGAAGTGTGAAACTACCCCACAGCACTAAGACATGTGTGTGTGCCGAAAGACTCGGAAATGTTGGGTAAATCTCTCTAGCTGCATTTTCCTTTTCTGTGTTTCAGATGAAGACTCCGATTCTTATTCGCCACGCTATTCATACTCAGAAGACAGTAAGTAACATATCTTAACTTAGAGCTAGACAGCGCTAGAAATATGTTGTGTTCTTGATGAAGTCAAACGACGCTTTCTGCAATGAGACGGTATCTACTAACATAAAATGTTACTTTAAATCGTGACATCATTGTTACCCAGTCAGGATTGTTTATTTCTAAACATTGCAGACACTTATATATGTTTATATGTACAATTACTGTCTGTGTCTCTTATGGTTAAAAGAGTGCATTCCTGAGTTCTTTGGGTGAGTGAACTGCGAAGCTAAGTGGCACTATTCTGGTGCACAAAGAACTTGAGAAGAAACCCTTAGTTATACCCTTATTAGACACAGGAATTAATGCATCTTTATAAAAGGGGCTGGTAGTGTAGCCTAGAGGTTAGAGTAGTGAGCTGGGAATGGGTTTGGTACATCCAGCAGACCTGGGTTTGATTCCCAACACCTCCACTTGCATACTGTGTGACTCTGAGCAAGTCAATTCATTAGGGAAAATCCACCTAGTGGAGAACTAAAGCTATGGCATCCTTAGTAGGACAAACCTATTAGGCGGAAGAGCTATTTTATTTCAAATGCATGTAAACAGTGTTTTTTTTTAATATTTATTTATGTAAACCTCTAAAATAAAGTTGCTCATTTTATATGTGAATAAATCTCACTCTAGGGCATGAGTTTTCGAGAATTAATCCACGCCTGGGTGGTTGAAGTCACTTAGCCTGTGGCCTCGTGTCACCCCTCCCCGAGGTGTGGATTAATTCTCGTAAACCCATGCCCTGTTGTGGGTTAATCCTTACAGTAAACATAATTACAAATAAAACTTCTGTTAAAAAAGTGCATAATTGAATTTAAAATCAGAATTCATAGAAAATTAGAGGAACCCTTGTTTTGGAAATGGACTATACCAACTAAACACAGAACTTCAGAATTTTAGAGCTGTTTGTATGAGGCACCCTATTATGGCTATAAGTATCTGGAATCTTCAGAAACTAATAGTCCTGATTATCTAAAGCTGATGTCATGATTTATAAGTTAATAGGGCCATCGAAGGGTATCTCTCATGGCATCAGAGTCTCCGAGTGTGAGGTTTGGGCAAGAGGACTGCAAAGCAAAGGTAAGTAGTTCTGTCTACCTAAACCTCATGAGAGGAGTCTCTTATACCATAAGAGATACCGCTTGGAGGCCCTACTGTCTTTTTGTACATCACACGAGTTTAATGTGCATGATTTATAATATGTTTAGAGTGTTTTTTTTTTATTTGTTTTATTGTGCCATTCCTTCCTCCTCGCCTTCTGTTCGCAGTGGAGCGCCCCTCCTATTGCTGCACGAGACCACGCTGTATACAGGAAAACCAGTACGGTGGTTTCAAGCATTGATTGGCTGAACTCACATCACTGATTTATAATAACCATAAGAGGGTCTCTCATGTAAACAGTTCTAAAATTCTGAAATTTTAAGTTCAGTTGGCATAGTCAATACCCAATCAGAAACAAATCAAACAGGGTTCTCTTTTTTTTTTTTTTTTCAAAGTGAAACGTTTTAATTTTGAATTCAGTTCAGTTGTTATAAGCAGAAGTCTTTAACATGATTTATGATATGCATGTATAAAAGCTTCAGCATCACTTACAGTTGAGTGCCTTCCCAAGTCCTTTAGTGACAGATTTGTTCGTGTTGCTCGCTGGTTTCTTACCCAGAACGGAGAAGGCGCATTACAGAAGGATGAATTCAGAGCAGTGGAGGCGAGGCCAAGGGTTGCCTATTTTCTAAGAAGGCACACTTGGTATTTTATTCTGAGGTCGAGTGGTAGCCAACCTGAGTAGACCGGCGGGGGGGGGAGAGTCTGACCATGCAGCAGGATGCTCACCTTCTCAGGGTGTGAGGCTGACCATTCTCCTCGGCACGAGACTCACAAGGTGGTGCACAGGTGACGCTAGTCAGGGAGGGCATGGGGCAGGGCGACACACACGCATACGTGCATTGTGCAGGCCCATTGCATGCATGTGACACATACGTTCACAGACAGTGTCTTGCGGCGGGAAGACATGGGGGGGTAATCTTGCATAGCAGGGTGAAGCACCCGCAGGTTTGTGACCCCTGCCCCCTGCACACCCAGCATAAGTGGTCACTGCCACCAAACTCAAAATATTCTTCGGGGGGGGGACATGGAAGTACCTGCAGAGCAGCTATGGGACACCTGGGGGGCAGGCAAGATCAGGTGATAGGAGCTGGCCCATAGCTATGTTGTTGATGGGGGCTTCAGCTGGCAGAAGGAGGAAAAACACTAAATAAAAAATTTAAAATCTGACTGTTCCAATCTCACCTCATAATTGCTGTTTGTGACATCAGTCTGTCACCATTGTGAGTACTATGATGTCATGGATGTGTACTGTGACATCAGAAAAGTTTGATGAAAGCTTTGTATAGAGACTTAACAAATCATATTTCACAAATGTACTGCAGAACCTGTGAGACATATATCATTTTAAAAAGGGTGTTCATAAGATTACAGAGCAGAAGAAACTATGTTTATGAAATCGTATATACTCTGGATACCGGTGCTTTCATTTTGTTGTGTGAACATGCAGTTCTCAATAAGCCTAAGATGATTTTATTGTTCTCTTAGTGAAAACACAAACTCAAGTGCCTCGTTCCAGAAGTGCAATGGACAACAGTATTGATAGCGAGACAATCGTTAAACGATCTGCTACACTGCCACTGCCAACACGGTCTTCCTCCCTGAAACCAGCCACTGAGAGATGAAGACTAATGCGTATGACCAAGACCTGACTAATGTTTTTAATGTAATCACAATAAAGGGTAAGATTTAAAATTGTCTGGCATAACAAGGAAAGCCACATTTGTTGGTGTTATGGTGGTCTCGTTTGGTTCTGTCCTTTCTGTTTGTCTGTGTGTAGTCTTGTATTCTGGGGTTCCCTCCATGAAACCCACTTTTGCCTTGTACACATGAACGTACAGATGTGCCAAAAGAAGGAGGCCTTAACGGTTTATCAAGTCAGCTTGACTTGGAACTTATACATCTTTTATTGCATCCAGTTTTATAGTTTTATTGATCGACTGTTCTGTTTGTCTTTACAACACATTACAAAAACAAGGAGATGTAGCTTCAAATACAATTAAATATCAATAAAATACACACATACATACAATATGACAGTTCCATAAGAATGACAGCACTGAAGTGCAAGTGCACCAAAAGTTCAGCAATCTAGCGTTGCATATTTTTAGTACTTTTTCAAACAGCCACCTTTTGCTTCTTAAAGCTAAGACATTGGCTATCAATAATGCTAAGTTTTAAATAAGTTCCATGACAGCAGAGGTGAGCAAAATGTTCTTAATGTGTAAGTGGATTTCACTAGTAGTTTCCCCAAATATTGTTTCCTTAGCTTCTCATACTTTAGTTTGCATGGCACTCTGCACTCCCTTCCTTACACTTTTACCTCCCTCTTGACTCTGCCCCCATGTACCACACTTTCTTCTTCCATTTATTCTGTACTCTTTCTTCATTCCTCCGTACAGACCACAAGGATGTATAAATTATGTAATAATGACCAAGAAGCCAGTAATTTCTGAAGGATTAATGACTGATTGGGGGATGGGTGACCCAAGGCACAGCCGAGGGACACCGCCCTCCAGTCAGTCATTAATCCAAGGAAAGGAGCAGCTTTGTGTTGTTATTGCAGTTATAAGTCTAATCACAATAGCAATTTTCAATGTTACTTTTTTTTTCACTTAGTTTGCCTTTTTCAGCGGTGTGGCAGGAGCCAAGTGGCAAGGGTACATCTTATCTTTAAGACGTGGTGTGCCGCACAATGTCAGTTGACAGCTGAATCGGTCATTTCTAAGACATTAATGACCAATTCAGTAGCCAATCAGGAGCCTTGCTAGGCTTATGAATATTTAATTAGATGTATAATAATATATAGTAATACATAGTAATAGTTAGGCCCTTGAGGTCTTAAGATGTGTGGTAAAACATGATATAAATTGTTATATCTATGCGTAGATTTGTAACATATGTAACAATTTAATAGCACTATATGTATTAAAGTGATTATATCCCAAAAACGGAAAATATTTAATAAAAGAATATTACAAAAAAGAAAACGGTGCTGGATAAAATCCAGTAAAAGACAATGCGGTTTAAACTGTTTAAATACTCCTCACACAGATGTTCTGAATTTTGTTAGGGCATCAGTGTACTGCCATTTTGACAGTCATAATTTGATGAACAATGCCAATTGCAAAGGCATGTTCATGCTTAGAAAGAACAGCGTGGGGAGTCACTAGTCAGAGCGCAAACCTGTGAACAGGAGACCCCAGGTTCAAATCCTATCATAGTTTTTTCCTGACTGGGATCTTTTTTCATCAAGCTGTTTGCTCTCGTGCCATCACCTTCTCTGGGAGAGGGCCCTGCTACTGGTGCAGGGCCTGTGAGGTCAGAACGCTCATCCTGTTCCTCCCGGTCTTTCATTTTCCTGGTACTTGTCTCCCCCTTTGCGGGATGCAGTTTGTATGATGATGCAAGCGTGTGAGGCTTCTCACTGTCTTGTGTCCCTCTCCTCTAGCGAGCCACTGTGTGCACACTGTCACTTGTGGTCATCCGGTGGCAGTATTGTGCCAGAATGACCCTCCCCAGAGGAGGACAGTGTCCTCTGGGACATTGGATTCTCCTCCCCTCAGCCAGCCCGATGACCCAGGCTCATTCCTGAAACTGGGTTGCTGGTGTACAGGCAGTAGCTCTACCACTGCGCTGATGGCCTGGCTCTTTCTGCTGTAAAACTGGGCAAAACAGGGCCTTACTGAAACTGAGACACTGTATCGCAGCTGAGCCATTGGGGTAACTAGCCATACACCAAACAAATTACATTGTGATGATCATAACGGAATTTGTGTTGGAGACAACCTGTATTTAGTCTGACGCATATTTCTTAATGCTGCTCAATAAGTCAATTTCCAGTCTAACAGTTTTGTAGTTGGTGTCACACATTACGTAAAGGATAGCACATGACGGGATGTGTAGTCATAAGGTATGAATGCATATCTTGGGTGTTGTTAAGCGTGAGGCTTAGCTGACTGCTGCAAACACCCAAGAACTGCATTTTTCCCTTGTAATCACACACCCTGGAGTGTGCCATCCTGCTTAGAAAATGAACTTTTGTTTAGAAAAAACGTAGTTTAGTTAATGTGTGCGGTTTTAAGACAGTAATCAACAGTCATGTGATGTGTTTCGACCAATGATGTTATGGGACTTTTCATGGCCTGTTTTACAAATGGAAATTGCTTTCAATAGTTTGATTGGTGGTGGATAATCAGTAAGTCTCTTAGTTGTTCAGTGACAGGGCAGGGGTGCCATCAGTAGAGAGGCAGCCCTGGGGGACAGAGAAAAGCTAATTATATGGTTTACCAAACTAACCAGCAATATGGTATAATTAAATATTATTACTGAAACCCATGTCACTTTCGAATACAAAATGTATTGATCTGTATAGTTGGGTAGGATTTCTCATTCACGTCTGGGTTTCCCAATCGGATCGAAAACAATTTCAGCCTATGTGTTAGCTTCTAAAGTGCCTTAAATATTCCCCATGTTGCAGATTTCTTGCTATAGATTAAGAAGTACCCTGATTAAACAGGGATTATGAAGGGTAACAAGGTTGACAGTGTCCAAGGAAAATTCCTGATTCCATGAGAGCAGTGGAGTTCACGTTCATTGTTTTCTTTATTCATAGGAACAACTGGGAGCCTCAGACAAAGGTTGACACCAGAAGATACCGTGCTGAGCCCAAAAGTATTTTGAATATGAGCCTGGCAGGTCCTCTGTACTGGCCCATGACAAAACGCTAACACGTCTCCCCTTTTGCACCGTAATATCTTAGACCAGGAGAGATCCCTGTCTATTGTGTGCTATCTATGTGCTTGTTGTTTCCAACTGTAGCTTGTTGCACAGACCTTCTTGTGATGTTTTGTTGTTGCTAATTGTTTTGTACAGCTGTGTTGACAGCTGTTGGATTAACGAGAGTCTTTGTCCTCATTTGGAGTGGATTGTCTGCTGCTCTTTTGTGGTTCCTCTGATGTGGTAGGGGTCAAGGGTATGTGGTTACCTGACTTCTGAAATGCCTTAGGTTTGGCATGTTTAGCCAGAAACTTTGCAAGTCAGTTCATGATACTTTTTTTTATAAAGGACAACTAATATAAAGTAGATATCCCCCCCCCAACATACCCTGCCGATTAGTATTTTAAACATTACGACCTTTTTTTATTACCTTAAAAGACAGTTCTGACATTTTTTGCCCACTGCTAGGTTAGTTGTGTTTAAACTGGTGCCACCAGACTAGCCCACTGGTGTAGCAGAAGCACTTCCATCAGTGGTGCCAATGACAGGGTTTGGAAACAGACCTCGGCCATTAGTGGGTCTGCTGGGGGGGGGGGGGAGATAGGCTGAGCATCCCACAGACTGCATGCCTTCTCCGGGGAGGGAGGGAGGTACTTGGTACTCAGTGGCTACTGACCCCTAGGGTTGGTAGAGAGGCATGGCAGCCGGGACCATAATGGGAAGATCAGTGGGTCAGGGACGTGGGACGTTTGCATGTTGGGGCAGAAGCGTTCCGGTCATGCACCAAGGTCATTGCACAACTGGACCGCGTGGCTGCCCTGGGAGAGGGATATTTGGGGCAAAAATCCCTCAGGGTGAGCTCTATGAAGTTGGATCCTGGGTGAAGCACCGGGACCAAGCCGATAGAGGGGTGTCTCTCCCTGGCAGTGACCATAGGGCCGAAAAAACAGCATTCATGATAAAAAACTGCTGCCACCACCATCCTGCAGGTATTTCTATCTCGATGTAAGCACGCGCCCCGCCAACCTCTGTGATTAATTGACAGACCATAATAGCACAGGTCGAGTGGTAGAAGCATCGCCTGCCCACAAGATGATGGCATGCTGTGGTTTAAACAGAAAGGTCAGCAGGGCACAGTAAATCAGCAGTATTTGTTGGTTAGCAAAAAATGTAACCATACAGTTTTTTGTTTTTAGCAAAATGTATTTCCGACATCCTTAGAATCTTTCTTATGTATATTTAATTTAAATAATTTCAGACATTCTTAAAACAGCTTTTACAGATACATTTACAATTAATGTTGCACTGCCGCTCACAGATTGTTAATCTCCCTTCCACTGAGGTTACCTGGTGACTGTACACACTAGATTCCCACTGTGGATATATTAGAATGGTATTACCACATAGTTCTGACGGTAAACAGCACAGCACTGCACCAATATTGGGAGCCAATATAGTGCAGTGGTTTAAGGCTCTGAGCTGCAAATCTGGAGACCTGGGTTTAAATCCCACAGCCACCACTTGCATATACTATGTGACCCTGAGCAAGTCACTTAACTTCCCTGTGCTCCCAGGTTGCACCTGTAAACAAGCTTCCAGCTTAGTGTGTCTCACCTGGTTAAACAATTGGAAAAAAGAAAAGGATATTTAATTTTTCCATGGCAGGCATGGCACATGAGTGGGAAATAAGTTCAGGAAAGAAAGAAAATGAAAAGAAAAATGAATCTATTGATTTTTTTTGCCAGAAAAACATTATTGCTGAAAAAACACTACATGGGGGTGGTAACTAACAAATAATGCACTTTAACACAGACTAGAGGCAGAGGCACTCCACTGTCCACGAGACGGTGAGAGTCAGCACTTTAAAAGGAAGTTGCAGATCATGTTAAAAATGTCATAACTGCCTTGTCAGGTAATAAGACATTCTTCTTATTTGCTTATAAATGCTATCCAGGAGGGTAGGTTTTTGGGGGGGGGGAGGCATGATCTATCTACAGTACAAGAGTTCTTCTTTTAAGGTTACTTCTATTCCCCCAGTTTTGCCCCTCCCCTTTGTGGCTGCTTTCATCATGGTTCCCCTCGCTTCCACCTACGTGCAAGGGTGTGTGGGTGTTTGCACCTTTCTCGATTTTATACAAATGGTGAAACATCTGTTTTCAGTGATAACCTATAAATACACAGGCTAAATGAAATGACATTAAACAAGTGTAGTGTATAAAGCAGTCACAGTGTTTATGCAACAGAGGAGAATTCAAAGCTTAAAATTAGAGATGGCTATCAGAGTTTTGAGTTTACCAATTCTCAATCCTTTCTCTGACAACCAATTTTGATTCATAAACCGAGGATTATGACATCATTTGTAGACAAGTGACTGAAGCAGATGAAGTCTGAGGTCAAGAATCCCATTTTCAAGCAGTTGTCCTTGGCTATTCAGGCAGATGGAAAGATAATTATAGAACGGTGTGAAAAATAGGCAGAATTGTGAGTAACTATTATATTCTTCAGAGTTATCCTTGAGACTGTCACAAGGTCTTTAAAGGTCTGGAGCATAATTAACTCCCCACCCCACCGCCCCACTAAAGATAAAACTAATGCTGGTCCTTTATGTCAGCATGAACCTTTTGTCCCTTGCAGGCCCCATACTACACTTAACCTTTGGGGAGAGGGATTCAGTGCCCTGAGATCTGCCAAGCAGAAACTGGTGAACCGATTAGTATTCGGGTGTGGGAGAGCAGGTCATCCACAGTGAGAGTCTTCTTTATGAGGTCTTGTTGCTGGGAGGAAACTACATTTGCACACGGGATTTTAAGCATAACTAGCTTTGGACCCCAGCAGTAAATCTGACCCTAGGAATGGTGATGATGTATAAGAGCTGGAAGAAAGCAGCCTTAATGGTTTGGTTTTTGGAGGTTCACATCAGTGCTACCATCTGATAAACACGCTTTAATGTCACCATGTAGACAAATGGATCTGTTTTATTTGATGTCTGATATTTACAGGTGATAGGAAATGATTTTTACATCGTTAACTGCCCTCCTAGTTTCCTTTCCATGCCAGTCCTATATTCTGATATACGCTGATACGCTTTTAACAATTACATAGCTTTGGGGTGCCCTCAGATCTACACTGAGTTCTACTCTCCTCACCGGTTGCTGCTCTTTTTTTCACATTTCTAGTACATTCTGCGACATCAGTCACACCATTCAGTGCTATTCATCTGAAGGGCCTGGAATGGCGTTACTGAGGTCATGTTATGTTCAGGCAGTATGAAAAGAGATCAGCAGCTGCTGGAGGAGAATGAATTCAGAGCAATTACTAAGGCAAAGAAATAGATTATTGAACAAAAAGGTCAAAACATTTTTAAATATTGGATAAACACTAAAAGGAAAACAGGAGGCACCTAGATGTGCAAAAAAAAAAAAACAGTTTCCTGTCACATTAATAGTAAAGAGAAAAAACATTTTGTGGAGTCTGAACTTTGAGGAACCAAGGCTTTGGGAGTAGAGATGGTTAACCTAATGAGGCAAGCAACTTGGAATCTCACATTAAAAGAGCCCAAGGAAAGTAGCGGTGATAACAGTGACACTTCCATTTGGTTGACACCAGGGTAACATTATAGGAACCTTTTGAAGAGTTCCTGTTTGAAAAGGACTGTGTTCTGAGATCCAGATTAAAGTGAGCAGTAGCACCAGGGAGATGTCTGTCTGCTGATGCTGAAATATATGAATGCCTTTGGTGTGCTGCAAGGCATCAGGCGAGCGAGTGCCCCACTAATCCAAATTTTCTGTATATTTCTGCTTGAGCAGACACGTTACAAGGTGTTTATTCTGATTATGAAATATTCATAGAAATATAGACACACAAACAATGATGGCAGAAAAAGACCAAGAATCCATCCAGTCTGCCAGAGTTCTCCATTTAGCCCTGGGACCTACTGTCCCTCCAGGGTCTTCACCCTACCCTTCCTTCTCCCCATTCCCTTCCAGCTTCTGTTGCCCCGAGCAACCACGATACCGTTCATACTATCTCAACCGTACTTGAACCCACTGACAGTTTTATTACCCATCACTTCAGCAGGCAGACAGTTCCACGGCACCACCATCCTTTCTGTAAAATAATATTCCTCATGTCCCTTCTGAGACTCCCTCCTCTCAGTTTCTACTCATGTCCATGTGACCATGGACTAGTATTCAAGCTAAATATTTCCCTGCAGTTCACCTTATTAATTCCTTTTAGGAACTTGTTTTTTTTTTTTTTTTTTTAGTTGTTTAACCAGGAGTAGCACACTAAGCTGAAAGCTTTTTTACGGGTGCATCCGGGGAGCACAGGGAAGTTAAGTGACTTGCGCAGGGTCACACAGTATGCAAGTGGAAGCTGTGGGATTCAAACTCAGGTCTGGTCTGCTGGATGTCATCAGATTTGCAGCTCAGAGCCTTAAACCACTGTACTGTACTGCCTCCCTAAACTTGAAGGTGTCTCTCATATCTCCCCTCTCCCTTCTGGTCTCCACTGAGTACATGTTCAGTGCCTTGATGTGCTCTTCATAGGACCTCAAAGATTCCTAAAATATTCCTAATAAAAGATTCCTAAAAGAATAAGGAATAATCAGCTGCAGCAGCTTAGCTGTTCAGCTATGCTGAAATAACTGGACTCCACGTGACTGTTCTTAGCCAATCAGATTCTTGGGTTTTTCCAACCTGCTGTACATTTAAGTAACAAGGAATGACAGGGTGCGCATTACTGTGGTATAACAGCACATCTTGGGACATGAGGCACAAGGCAAAGCCAAGAACCTCTTCACCCAAGAACTGCCATCATCTCAGAAGTGATGCACATCCTGGAGTGCCTTCTTGCGATTGTAAAATTGCTTCCCTGATTTTTCATTTTAGATCCATAATGAGGTTCAGAAAATTCTGTATTTTTGACCTGTGCTGTTCTGCTGGAATAACGCACAGTCATGTGATCAAGTTCCACCAATCATTGCACAGGATTTTGCCAACCCATTAGATAATAGTGTTGTACACAAGGGTATAAGCATATGGGGAATAAGGGCAGGATGGGACTTGGGCTATAAGGGGGAATAGTATTGTAGAGGAATTCGATTCAAGGCAAACTGGCTGCAGAACATTATTTTTATGCAGAGAATTTGGTAGCACATTTTGAAGGGCTTTTTTCAAGGTAGAGCAAATAAAGTATATTTTTCATATTTTCATCTGAAGGCAGTGTGGTCTAGGGGTTGGAGTTCAGGCTTGGAAACCAAGAGATCACAGGTTCAAACCCTGCTAGAGCCAGATGTTCACTGTGTGACCTTGGGCAAGTCATTCGAACTCAAGTGCTCCAGTCCAGCCAGCTGTGGAAATGGATAGAAACAGAACCCTAGGAAGCAAGATATTGCATCTCAGCTGGGCTGTCCTGTGTAAATAAATTGAAAAAAGTGATGTCCTTTTTCTTCTGTGTGATCACGTGTTTGCCAGCTTGTCATTGCTATTTTGTGATATGTCTCTTAATACTAAATGTAGCGGCTGCCTGGATAGCAAAGCGATCGTGATGGAGTCTTGGTCATTTTACCTCTAGCTTGTCCTTTGTTAATGTGTACTGTTGATATGCTTAATATTTCTTTGTTTGCTATAACAGTAATTTCTTCATTCTGTAAAGAACTTGAAAGTGAACTTTACTACATGGGAGAGGAAATAAAGTCTGCATTTGGTGGAGTAAAGTAACCTCATTATACTGAGCAGCAGTCGGTGTTTAAAGCAATGTAAGGCTTAATTGTTACACCCAGCTTTGCAGTAACTGCTGGGTAAACTGTGGTGAAAGCAGGATAATCAAATGCTGTTCAGTCTAAGCCAGCTGTGTTGTGCCTGTGTGTTTCTGGAGAACTGTCCTCTCGTCCTATTTAACTGCACTGAAGAAATCCTAACCAGTCCAGACGTACATGGCACATGTTAGTGCGCTGTATACATCTATGTTTCAAAACCACAAAACAAATACCTTTTTCCCAAAACCACAGGTTTTTATTTCGTGTGTCTACCATATTATTGTCTGTTTCCTTATTTTCTTGTCTGACTGTCCCTTTGCATACCTGCTCCACAACTAAATATGACATGTTGAATGGCTCCGCTCCTGGGTTTCTGTTGTCACCATCCATTAGTCTGCTGTTCCCAAGGTTCTCTACTGTGTCTGGAAAATCCCCTCTTGGTGTATTACAAAACACAGGACCATAGAATTTGTTGGCAGAAAAAGACCACTTGGCCCACCCAGTCTGCCCAGATAGTCCCTGCCTAGTCTCCAAATGATCTCAGGCGACCCTCCCTCCTCCCTACCTATTTACTAATGCTCCCTGTGTCTATCCCATGCATGGCTGAAGCCCCCTACTATTTTCACTTCTGCCACTTCTGCTGGCATTCTGCTCCAGGGTCCCCACTCTTTCAGTGAAGTACTACTTCCATACATCCCTCTTAAACTGTCCCCCCCCCCCCAAATCCCAGCACCATCACGTGTCCTCTGGTACTGGTGCTCTTTCTCATTGAAAGAGACTCCCTTCTACACCCTGTTTACCCTGTGGTCTCAATCATGTCCCCTCACTCTCCTCTGTTTCAGGGTGTACATGTTGAGATCCCTTAGTCTCTCCTCAAAAGGCTTTGGTGCAAACCTTGCACCATTTTGAGTTCCCCTCCTCTGGACTGCTTCTGCCCAGTCTATGTCCTTTTCATAGGTGCAGCCTCCAGAACTGGATGCAATACTCCAGGTGGGGTCTCACTAGTGAGCAATACAATGGGAACACCACCTCCCTCCTCCTGCTGGAGATGCTTCCACTATGCACCCCAGCATCCCACTGGCCCTGCCCATTGCTTTGTGACACTGCCCTGCCACTCTGAGGTCATCAGATATGATAACCCCAGGGCCCCTATCCTGCTTAGTGACTGTCAGTAACCCCCTCATACTCAGCTTCTGGGTTCCCACACCCTAGGTGTACGAGTTTGCACTTTTGGGCATTGAACCCTAACTTCTATACGCTTGGCCACTCCTTGAGTTTCCCAAGACCCTCACATATTTTCTCAACCCCCTCCTGAGTGACCACCCTCTAACAGATTTTGGTGTCATCAGCAAAAAAAGCATACCTTGGCTTCCAGTTCTTCTGTAATGTTGCTTATGAAGACATTGAAGAGGACCAATCACAGTACAGAACCGTGCAGCCACCCCACTGGTCAGTCCCCCCCATTAGAGTTAGTGCTGTTAACCACTACCCTCTGTCTCCTGTCCACTAACCAGTTTCTAACCCAGTTCATCACTTTGGATCCCACCCCTAGGCTGCTCAAATTCTTCATCAGTGTCCTGTAAGCGAAGGTTTACTTTTGTACTGCTCCTGTGAGTGACCCACGCTGCTGACATCACCACTATACGAGCGGGTGCCAACCTCTGCACATGTATTATTTATATGGCATAGGGTGGCTGCCCCACAAATACACACTGTGTCCATTTTCTTCTTAAAGGTGCAGAATCAGAAATGATTTCCAGTCAAAACTTCTGAACCACTGAAGGAACATCAAGGGGAGCGACAACCAGACGTACACTTATAAATAGCCGCACAAATATTGCAGGGAAAGCTGCCTGTTCATTCAGCATGCTGCTGTGCTGGACATTTAGGTTCAGGAGCAGACTTGAGTGATGCGGGTGGGCAGCTGGGGTTGAGAGATCATGCCGCCAGTGTTGAGAGGGAGAGGGCTCCTGTCCAGCAGTGTGGCAGCTCCTCTGGTGGTGGTGGTGCTGAGGAGGACAAGGGTGATTGCTTCCGCACAGGAAGTACCCTGCAGTGTCTGAGACCAGTGATGGGCTGTGGGTGCCCTTTAGTGGGTGATGGGAAGGAGGTTCGTTATAGGGTAAAAAAAAAAAAAATAATCCCAGGTTACATTCTGTGTTATGGCCCTGGCACACATGAGTCCTGCCGCATTCAACCTGCTGACAAGTCCAGACCCTTTGATGTCAAGGGTGTGGTGGGGGGTTGGAGATGAGGACCCTCCATGAGAGTTGAGCCATAGGGGACTCACAGCAGTTTCAGTTAGTGGTGGTGGAGGTTGGGTGGTTACCTGGGCTTGATGGGGTAGTGGTAGGCAGGGTAAAAAAAAACTGGATAAAAACACAAGCTGGCACAGTGGCACAGTGGTAGGGCTGCTGCTGCATAAAATGGGTGACCTGGGTTTGGGAACAAAGCCTGGGACATTGGGCCAGCGACGGGAAGGAGGTCTGAGTGTCCTAGTGGGTGCTGTCCTCCTCCGGGTGGGAGAGCTGCATTGCCTTGCCTTGTCACCACCGCCCGTGGGAGTACAGGTGATAATGCAGCAGATGGGACATAGTGGAGGCAGGGACATTGCATCGCATGGAATGCATGCATAAATGCACTTCCACCGGAACAGCTGTCCTTGCTCTGATGTCCCCATAAGAAGGGGAATAGCAGAGAGGCTTAAATGAAGGAGTAAATCCCCTCTTTCTGAGCACTGCGGCCAGAAGGTGGTGCATCCACCTGCTGGTTGGAGGAGCAGAACAACAGTACAAAAAAGTAAAAACACTGCAGGTCAGGGGCCACTCAGTAGCCTCAGGGCAGCATGTTGCTTGGCCATGCTGGCGACCCGGCTTTGGGGGGTTGGGAGTGGACTTGGTACCCTGGAATCAGGCAACCAGGGCAGGTAGTCCAGCCAGGACAGAATGGTGCTACAGCTCTGCTGCCTCAGCAACCCCCCGCCCCCATATGGAGGGCCTGGAAGCATGCTCTTCCTCAAGCTGCATGTATGTGAGGCTGCTACATAGTGGTTAAGCATCAGAGAGGAGGTGGGTGGGAGGAAGGAAAGGTAAAGTTTGAGACATAATATCTGCTGATTTGCACATGCATTGTCCATTGTCAGGATGCAGATTGTATGTTTATTTTTGACAATTTTATTAAAAATTTTAACCACCAAAAAACGTGATGGTGGAAAAACGGGTAGGTGCTAAGTTGAAGGCACTGGCACTCTCCACCCCCTTACACCACCAGATCCCCAGATGTGCGGGTGAAGCTGAGTAGGAATGGTGGGGGGGGGGAGAGGAGTATCTGACACAAGAGCAAAAACACAAGATACTACAGGGCTGAAAGGTCATGACCTAAAAATTGGATTGTTGGGAATATGAGTTTGGGGATAAAATTTGATGGAGATTTGCTAGGAATCGAGATACTGCACCTTAAATAGCACTCTTCTGTATACTGTGCATAAACTTTTCCTTCTCTCTCTCCACACCCTTCTCATCTTCTCCTCCTCCTCCTCCTCCTTCTCTGTAGACTGGAATTTAAGTCCAGAAGAGGTAGATTTAACCAACGAACTTGGTATAAATTCTTTTGGAACTGGAGTTTGGAAAACCCGGTAAGTGTGCTTTCAGCAGTGAAGCCAAAGTTGTCGGACAAGATACTTTTGCCAGTCGGAACACAGTAGATGCTTACCTCCAACTGAACAGACAGGCAGGTTTGGACTGGGATACAGGGACCTACCTAGAAAGTTTATACAGGGGCTCTACCTGAAAATTACAAAGTTAGAGCCCAGAGGAAGAATTTCATATCAGTATTTCACTTAAATTTGATATATTAGCTCTGTGTTTGCATCTCACATGTACTTGCAGTGCTCAAAATATTCCATTTAATTAGAAAATGGGTGATAAAGGCAAAGCTGTTCAGAATTTAGAACAGTGCTGAAAATGAGGGATGACTCAGAGAACTCCATTCTAGGAGTGAAGTAATAGTCTTGACTTAGTCCCCAGAGCAAAATGGGAGGGTCTGTTCCTGTGTAAAATGTAACCTCCACAAAACATTAACCAGGTCAAATAAAGTGTAATAATGCAACATATTATGAGGAAATATGTCCCCTCCCTGTCAGGTGTGTTCGAGCAAACCTCAAACTGACAGGTTCCCTGTGAATTTTTTTAATTTTCAGTACTGGTTGAGAAGATGGCCAGGTACCCATTGGAGATGCCTGGGAATATCCAGAAATCCTTGTGGACCAGTCTGACTCTGCTGACAAGTTGTGTGGCCAAACAACTGTAACTGACTGGGGGGTCTGTAGTATGTGTTAAACAGTTACTGACACCGGGGGGGGGGACTTTGTAAAAAAATATTAGTTTTATGCAATTACATTTGAATGTCATATTATTTTTGTATTGCTCATCCTCACTTTCTTCATCAAGGACATTTGATGGACATTTGCATGAAAATACAATCCCCAACCCCACAGTCTTGCTTATGTCCACCTGAGTCTAGGATTTATTCTACTAGACAGATTTCTTAATATGTTCTGATATTTAATAACTTGTACTGATGTGATTAATGTACTCCCCCCACACACATCTGGAAACTAGTCACTACCAGCTCAGTATTTTTTGCCTGGGAAAACTTTTAAAATAAGCAGATAAATAAAATATCAATGCATAAATAGTTAATACAGTTTGCTTTCTGGTCACTTCCTGATTATTGACTTATCATTAAAAGGTGCCAGATCTACTAGTTTGCTTGAGTTATACTTTTGTAGGGGCAGTCGCGGTTAATGGTTGAGAGATCAGAGGTTCAAACCCCAACAGAGCCGAATACTCACTGAGTGACCTCGGGCAAATCACTTAACCTCCCAGTGCTCCAGTCTGTCCTGCTGCAGAGATAGGTAAGAAGCAGGACCTCAGTCACCCCATTGGAGATAATATGTTGCATCTTAGCTGGGCTGTCCTGGGTTAAGTATGTAAAAACAAAAAAAGTTGAATGCACATTTTCATGCAGACCAAAGGTTTATCTTCCCTCCAACATATGGTCTTTATTGGCACGTCCCATCAGGTGCGTGTTTGCAATCATACCTTGCCGTTCTGCTTCCAACCTCTCTTGGCCTATTTCAGAAAACAGAACCCCTGCTACTCCCTGAATCATTGGGTTGTTACCCCTTTATAGGAGTCTCTCCTCCAGTTTGGTATATGTCGGTAGGCCGAAGGTTTACTGCTAATGCAAAACAATTTCTCAACTGCAATTCATATGCAACAAGCTTAACGGCTGGACATTTTTAGAGACGTGGAGACTGCAGAGGTGCCCAGACAAGCTCATGTTTGGAAGGTCTGGTCATATACTCGGACTAACAGAAAAAACAAAGAGAACTCCCAGCGGCCAGGATGATGCTGGACCTCATCTGGGGCAATCCGTGGAGTTCGAGGCATGTGGCAGATCGTGGGAGGACAGGGTTGATCGGATTGGGGTGCAGCTAGTATATTTGGGGCATGAACTGTAAATTATAATAAAATATAGTTGTTATTATTAGAATTCTTATTTCCATAGCAACAGTTAGAGTTGTCACAAGATGTGGGCACCAGTTTGAGGGAAAAACAGTAGTCCAAGATGGATTCAATGGGACAAAAACTTTAAGCAGTTGACATTAGCAGTAAAAAAAAAAAAAAAAACAGGGAAAGAAAATGTCACTGATATACAGTAACATTAAATATAAATAGTACATTTGCTAAAGAGGCATCAACAGCTCTGAAAATTAAATCATTGAGGTTTTTTTTTTTCTTTGTATTAGGTTTCCCTTTAAAAGAGTTTAATTAGGACAAGACAGAAGAAATTCATTAATATTGTACAATGACCTTACATTAAAAATAAAATGTACAAGTTAGCCAGAAATGATCACAGGTTTCACTCTGTTTTTAGTTCCATTTCATTCAATGCATGTATCAGTTTTACTGTTCCCATAGGGAGTACCATAAATTCAGTAGCTCAGTAGACAGTGTGCTTGCCTCTGAGACAAGGTGCTAGGAAAGTTGTGAGTTCTAGCCTCTCCAAGTGTATTTGAGGGGTTTATGTGATAAGGCCGAGTACAGAAGGGTGAACCCAAAACTGCGAGGAAAGAATGGCGAAAGCAGAAATGGCGACTTTTGGGTTTTTTTGTGGGAGGCTATGGCCCCCCCCCCCCGCACCTCCTTACTTATATATCTAACTCCAAGGTCATAGCACCTCAGGGAAGGGGTAAAACTTATCATCATTCCGGTTTCGCCTTTCTTCACTCGCGGACCTTGGTGTCGCTCTTTTTGTTTTTGTCCTGTTCACTGGCTACCTATTTGAGGTAGTACCCAATACTGTCCCTGTAGTGCAGTATGAGGTGGGTGCAGCATGCCTCTCAACTGTTCCTGATTATGAGGGACGTCCATCATGTTACTCCTTAAACTTACTCTGTCCCTCATCCGTCCCTCATGAAAAGGTAATGTCCACACAAAGAATGTGCTGTAAATTCAGACTTTAAAGCTGAAATTCATAATATTCTAAGACAATAATTAAAAACTAAATGCTGTACAAGTAAAGAGAATAGTTTCCACAGTGTTCTGAGTTTGTATCTGTGTTTGAGGATGTGTCCCTCATTATGAGGGTCAATGTCCTTCATCGTCTTGCACTTTGAGTGGCTATGTGCCTCATTGCAGTGACAAAAGGTTGAGAGATGTGAGGTACAGCATTGTTGAGGGGCAGTCTCTTCAGGCGAGTCAATAAACAGAGGTCCCTTCTGCTGCTCTTCGGTCACTGTCCAGGTGGAAGCTAAATAGCCCATGGCACTGATCAGAGAAGAGTAGGAGAATTTCTCTGGTGTCATGGCCAACGAACCCCTGTCAGTAAAACAAGTTCCATATAACCACTCCCAAGGGCTCACCTGGAAACAAGCTGTTACATCTCAGCGTGCCTTTCCTGGTCACAGATTACAGATAAACTTAGGTGTACCAGGCCAGCCCCACGGCCCAACAGTAGTGCTACCACCCGCCACGTTGGCAACCTGAGCTCAGGAGCAGACCCGGGTTGCCGGGGGGGGGTCAGAAGTTGTCTGCAGGGCAGAAGCCAAAAGGTGGTGGTTGGAGGGTAATTCTCAGAAGCTAGACCTGTAACCAGTGGGGTCCCACAGGGTTCTGTGCTTGGTCTGGTGGTGTTTAACATATTCATATGTGGGTGTGCAGTGAAGTGAGCAAAACCCAAAAGGGAGACACCCGGAATCGTGATGGGAAAAGGGCAAAACTGAAATGGTGACAAAGGTTTCACCCCTTTCCCAAGGTGCCATGACCTCTGAGTTTGTTGTGTTAGTAAGGGGACTGCGGGGGGTTTGCCCCCCCCACATTAAGGGGTGGTGGGGGAAAACCCCTCTGCAAGGAAAACAAAATTCACCATTTCGGGTTTTGCCTAACTGGTTTCGCAATTCCGGGTTCGCTCTATTAATTTCGCCCCTTATCACATAAAACCCATAAGTGACATCTCGAATGGGATCAATGGTAAGATCTGCCTGTTCGTGGAAGACACAAAGCTCTGTGGGAGGGTGGACACGGGGGGACAGACACTCAGGGAAGTTCTGGATAGGCTAGAGAAGTCATCTGGCATTTGGTAACTGGGTTCAACACTAAAAGTGTAAAGTTATGCACTTGGGGCAAAAAACAGGGACCAAATACTAGGTGGATGGTGTGCAGTAATCAGGTCTGAGGAAGAAAAGGACCTGGGTGCAATTATTAAGTGACCTGAAACACTCGGCACACTGTGGGAAAGCTGTGGCCAAAGCAAATCGGATGCTGGCTGCACACAGATTGGTCATCACTAGCAGGAACATCTGCCAGAACTAGACACATGGTGGATTCCCTGGGGGGGGGGGTCTCAAACAACTGGTACAACAACCCACAAGAGACAGGGCTATCCTAGATCTAGTACTGACTAGCAGGGAAAGGATCACAGATCTCCAGGTAGAAGGTCACCTGGGGGCCAGTGACCATCACATGGTGTGGTTCGGTTTGGCCACTAGAACTAAATCATCCCATTCCAAGGCAAAAATATGGGACTTCAGAGGAGCTGACTTTGATAAGATAGCCAACAGAGTTAAGCTAGCCCTGGAAAGAAGAAATACAGGTGAGTGGGTACAGGCAAAGTGGGTAAGCATTAAGGATGCAATATTTGAAGCAACGTCCCATTGTGTTAGAGAGAAAAGGAAGTGCAAAAGAAGAAGGAAACCACTTTGGTTCTCAAAAACAGTAGCAGAAAAGGTCAGAGCCATCAGGAAATATAAGTGAATGCAGCAGGACGAAGATAGGGAGGCATACCAAACTTCCCCAAGGGAAGCAGGGAAGGCAGTAAGGCAGGCAAAGGCCCAAACCGAGGAAACACTAGCACAAACAGTAAAAGACGGGGACAAGACTTTTTATAGATACATTAGTGAAAGGAGAAAGTCCGTAGCGAGTATTGCTAAGATCAAAGGAGATAAGGGGGAGTGTGAGGAGAAGGACCATGGAAAGGCATCTATCCTAAATAGATACTTCTGCTCAGTATTTACTGAGGAGAAGGTGGGTCAGAGCCCACAGCTCAGCACCATGGACACGGGGGCGGGGAGGGAGGTGTGCACTAGCCCCTTCACAAAAGAAGGGGTCCTACAAGAGCTCAATAAGCTCAGGGTGAGACAAGGTAATGGGACCTGATTGCATACATCCCAGGGTACTAAAGGAGCGAAGGGTAGAACTAGCAGAGCCATTATCAGAACTGTTTAGTGAGTCTCTGAGCACAGGAGAGGTCCCATAAGGCTGGAGAAGGGCTCATGTGATCCTGCTCCACAAGAGTGGTAGCAGGGAGGAGGCAGGGAACTACAGACCTGTCAGTCTTACCTTACTAGTGGGCAAGATTATGGAGGCAGTCCTTAAGGAAAGGATAGTGAAACACCTGGAATCCATAGGAGCACAGGATCCAAGACAGCATGGGCTTACAACAGGAAGGTCCTGTCAAACTAATCTCATAGATTTCTTTGACTGGGTAACCAAAGTGGTGGACCAAGGGGGAGCAGTTGATGTCATCTGCCTTGACTTCAGCAAACCTTTCGATACTGTTCCACACAGAAGATTGATTAACAAGCTGGGTAGGCTTGGGTGAGTCAGAAGTTGGTCAACTGGGTGGCAAACTGGTTGATGGGCAGAAAACAGAGAGTGGTGGTAAACGGTATTTAGTCAGAAGAGATACAAGTCACAAGTGGGGTACCTCAGGGATCAGTCCTGGGGCCAGTCCTCTTCAATATCTTCATCAGTGACATTGCAGATGGACTGGAGGGTAAGGTTTGTCTGTTTGTAGATGACACCAAGATCTGCAACAGAGTAGATGATCCAGATGGGGTGGGCAGAATGAGAAGAGATCTGGATAAACTGGCAAAATGGTCGGAAGAGTGGCAACTGGGGTTTAGCAAAGAAGTGCAGGATCATACACATAGGAAGAAAACCTGAAGCCACCTATAGGTTGGGAGAGGAGTTGCTGGCAGTGCAGAGGAAGAAAGAGACTTGGGCATCATCATCATAGATGACCTGAAATCATCCAAGCAGACCACTAAAGCAGTAGGTAAGGCTAGAGGTATGTTGGATTGTATTAGTAGGGGTATCACAAGTCATAAGAGGGAGTTAATAATCCCTCTTTACAAGACACTGGTTAGGCCCCATCTGGAGTACTGCGTGCAGTACTGGAGGCCACACCTTCACAAGGACATTAACAAAATGGAGGCAGTCCAGAGAAGGGCAAACAAAATGGTGCAGGGACTGCATCAGAAAACATATGAGGACAGATTAACGGAGCTCAATATGTATACCCTAGAGCAATGGAGGGAGAGAGGTGATATGATTGAAACATTCAAACACCTTAAGGGCATTAACAAGGTGAAAGGGTCTAACATGTTTCAGTATAAGAAAAATAGCAGGACAAGAGGACACAGCATGAGATTAAAGGGAGGCCGATTCCTTTTCTTTTCTTTTTTTTTAGTTGTTTAACCAGGAGTAGGATTCAGGGGTAATGTGAGGAAGTTCTTTTTCACAGAAAGGGTGGTGGATGCATGGAACGGCCTACCTCAGGAAGTGATGGATATGAATACAGTGCAGGGCTTCAAACAGGCATGGGATAGTCATAAGGGAGCAATACAGATGAGTATGAATAGATAGGCCATTGACAGAGCAAAGGCCTATGGCACATTCATAAGGTAGAAAAAGAAATGAGCAGACTAGATGGCCTTGCGGTCCTTATCTGCCATCAACTTCTATGTTTCTATATTTCTATAGCCAGGGGAATTACCAGCAGGAAAGTGGTGGTCATTCTTCCAACGTACAGGTCACTAGTGAGACTGCACCTAGACTACAGTGTGCAGCATTGGCGCCCTTATGTTAAGAAGGATATCGACTTGCTGGAGACAGTTCAGAGAATGGCAAACAGGTTGATCCAGGGCCAGCAAAGCAACATATATGAGGAGAGGCTCAGGGTACTCAACATGTACTCTCTTGAGGACAGAAGGGAAAGGGAGGAAATAAAGATATAAACAGGGTGAGCACTGAGGGCTCTTCAGCCTTAATGGAAACAAGACCATTAGGGATAACAGCCTGAAGCTGGTGCCAGGAAGATTCAGGAGGGAGTTGAGGAGGCACTTTTTCACCGAGATGGTGGAGGCTATGTGGAAGGAGTTGCCAAAGGAGGTGGTATCCCTAAAAATGGTAGACAGCTTCAAGAGAGGCTGGGAAAGGGTGAGAGGAAAAGTTGAAAGTGTGGGAAGATAGGAGGGAAGGGGGTATTTGACAGGGGTCAGGTGGATATGGGAACAAGAGTCAGTTCCCACTCTAATGCAGTGGGAACTGTGCACTCGAGCAGAATAGGTAGACTGTAAGGCCTTTATCTGCTGGCGCTGATGCGTATGTATCGTATGTAAACAAAACAAGACTAGTGAAGTAGTAATTTGCCCTACAGATACTTCAATAAAATGTCAATTATGAACCGGCGATCATAAATGGAGCAACCTGATTGGCCGAGAGGTTTTCGAAGCCGTGATGATATCGGGCTACATCATCACGGCTTCAGAAAACTCGGTCCTGCTGCTCTCACCCGGCAGATAAAATCATTCCGACAAGGGGCAGCCACGCTGAACTTACAGTCGGCAGCAGCAATACTCCTCGTACTCCTGCTTGCATCATTCTTTTACTGCCACTGACAAGCAAAACTTTTTAAACATTTTCCCTGCCATCTGTATTTCAATACCGCCATAAGAGATTTAAAAAAACACCAACTACATTTCCCACCACAACATGCCCTCACGCCAAATAGCAGTTAGAAATCTGCAACTCGCTCCTCGAGAATCTTCCCATCGAGATGACCGCTTTAAATATAAACAGCGATGCCTTACCGCTCTCTTCACTCAAAAGCACAGAATGAGCACTGCAGCCAAACAATCGCGGTACACTTCAGTAGGCAGTTTCAAAAAAAAATTGGGGCACACAGTATAAACTGAGGAACAGACCACAGAAGCATACTGTTTTGTTTTTTGCGCTGGGTAGCTAGAGGCGGCAGCAGAACACACAGGGAGACATCCCTATACTATCTTCTACCAGTTCCTACAATAGCACCACCTGCTGACAACCCTAATAGAACTATTTTCTGAAACAGTAATCCTCACTACCCTTAAAGCTTTTTTCTTTTAATATTTGATTTTTTTTTTTATTTACACCAATTTTGTAATCCAGTTCATAATAATATCAGACTTCAGAGAGGTAGATATTTGCAGATACCGCCACCGGATCGCGACGCACTCGCCCGCGCCCGTGCGCCCAACCTTTCACCCGAGGCGTGACGATATCCCACGATGTGCCACACCCTGTCGTGCATTATTGCTTAATTATACAATGGGGTATGAAAATCCTGTAACCTCATTGGTCAAAACACATCACATGACTGTGATAAATCCTCCAGTATAACCACTGTAAAAGTTTTATATCACTATAAAAACAAAAAAACTTCTGACCGAACCACAGCAGGCGTGGTAAATCCATCAATATACCCACTCCCTGTCATGGTATATTGCTTAAGTATTTCCCAGAAACTCTATTCTAAAAACCCTATCTGAAAGACATTGCTATATATCACGAGGATCCTTTGTAAATGAGGTCTTAGTTCAGAGGTTTGTACTTCGCGTTCCCAATAAATAAATAAAATAAATAAACATTAGATATACAAAAGCCGGATGGGAATGCTTGGGGGGCAAAACCCTAATATTAGGCCTATTATTCTCAGAAATCTGGCTGACTGTGGGAAAATGGCCATTTTAAAGCTTGATGCAATCCAAACCCTAGTAACTGTAAGCCAAGATCTGATGGAACGGGATAAACATATCAAGAACAGCAGTCCGGTCCTGGCACTGCATATTTTGAACAATTGTAGATGCAAAAGATCCACCTCGAATACATTTTCAAAATATTTTTATAATTAAAACAAAATATTTTTTTTGTAGAAAAACCTGATTCGGAATTCTCCCAAAAGTGTTGAAGAAGAATTAAGAGGAGAGATGATAATGATGATTTTTATGGAAAAAAGAAGAAAAAAAATTAGTATATTTCAAACAAACTGTTGTATTTTTTCACAGAAAAGGTACCTAATCAACATCTTCATTAACCCTTTTGGAACAGTCATGTCCAGTGCTACAATCCATCGTATATCTTTTGTAACGAAAGTTTAATACGGTCATCTCCCCTGTGGGGGGACACATGCTGCAGTGTCACATACCTCAGTGAGGTAAGCTCTGAGTTGTGACAATAATGGAAATGATACCCACGTGCATTTCTTTGGTCTATATTATCAGTAGCCCTGATAGGTTCTTACATTCCTTTCTTTAAAGGATGTATGGTACGTTCCACATAGGATTTAGCGCATGCGCACCCGGCTATGTACGCGACAAATGGTGTCGTACACCTAATCAATTCTCACCTCTACCTTTTTGCCTTCTTTCTTGAAGATAAAACCTTTTTGTCCATATTTACAGATGTGATGTCTAGACGCCTGTAAAACCTCTGGAGTGGAGGTTGTGGTAGCCACTTGTGAAAATGTTTTTCATTTCTAGTGGCAACAAAGTGGCTGAACAGAAGCTGATTGCCTACACTTCTTCCTTTTCTAAAGGTAACTTATGGACTGCTCTGAAGTTCCACTTTAAGGATGGGATCAGCTTTAAGCACGAGCTAGAGTCTATGTACCAGACCCTCAACCTGGCCTGCCAAAGGATTGAAGTCTGTGGCAAATGTTACAAGCCTCTGACCAGTGTGGTTCTCATGATTTTGTTGTTTTCGTTTAGGTGTTAGCAGACGTTTACAGTCTGCCATTCTCACCTTAGCCAGTGCCTGATTAAGGGTTTCTCTCTCACATCCTCTGGCTAGGAGTCCCCCTATTAGTTCTTCTGCTTCAATCTCTTAGGTCTCATCATCAGAGCAGTTCCTGCGAACGTGCAGTAATTCCCCGCAGGGTATAGAATCCTTTAGTTTTTTTAGGATGGTGACCCTCAGCATGGAAATCCAGCAGTGGTGACTTTTTTTGCCTGGCAGGGCACTGAGATTCATGTCAAGAAAATAAATAGTTTTTTTGTCACTTTCATGTGAAATTTTAGATTCATGGAGTTAAAATTGTGTAATCCATGAAATTTTGTTCCTCGGTGCCCTTCCAGATACAAACATTGGGGTCTGTTCATGAATGGGTTTGAATGCCTGCACTGCCATGCAGCAGTGATCTGTGCACCTGGCAGCATTCATCACAGGCAATCTAGTGTCTTGTGTGCTGGATCCCCCAGCTGCCCTAGCAGCTACATGCCATGGGCAGGACGGGGATGTGCCAGGGGGGATGCCCCACAGTGCGTCCATGCAGAACGGCACTTCACGCTGTTTCGGGACTGCAAAATATACAAGAGGGGGGACCACAGCAAAACTCATTACATGCCCCCCACATCAGCGGTGGGGCACGTCAGCAACTGGATCCCCTTGCACACAGCTGCCACAGCCCACTGGGCCACCTGTGAGGGTTATGGTTGACCATTCAGGCAACCACTGTTTGGTTACTCACCAGAAGGTGTGTGCCATCTGAGGACTCCCAGCCCCCACATGTGGACGGGGATCCACTATGGGATCCGTTCCAGGCATCCTGTTGGATCCGTGCTGGGCATCCTGTTGGATCCGTGCTGGGCATCCTATTGGATCCGTGCCAGGCATCCTGTTGGATCCATGCTGGGCATCCTATTGGATCCGTGCCAGGCATCCTGTTGGATCTGTGCCGGGCATCCTATGGGATCCGTGCCGGGCATCCTGTTGGATCCATGCTGGGCATCCCATTGGATCGATGCCAGGCATCCTGTTGGATCCTTGCCGGGCATCCTGTTGGATCCTTGCCGGGCATTCCGTTGGATCCATGCCAGGCATCCTGTTGGATCCATGCCAGGCATCCCACTGGATCCGTGCCGGGCATCCCGTTGGATCCGTGCTGGGCATCATATGGGATCCGTGCTGGGCATCCTGTTGAATCCGTGCCGGGCATCCTGTTGGATCCATGCCGGGCATCCCGTTGGATCCGTGCCGGGCATCCCGTTGGATCCATGCCAGGCATCCCGTTGGATCCATGCCAGGCATCCTGTTGAATCCATGCCGGGCATCCCGTTGGATCCGTGCCAGGCATTCCATTGGATCCATGCCAGGCATCCCATTGGATCCATGCCAGGCATCCTATGGGATCCGTGCCGGGCATCCTATTGGATGCCCACCGGTGTCCCACACTCACCCCCCCACACTGTCATGATCCTTCGCCATGCAGCTGCGCACCATGGGAGCGGGGGTGTGGACAGGCAGTCAGCGGTCATGATTGCCAGCAGGTGCACACCTGTGTGGGAGTGCAGAGCAGTGTGAGTGGGTTACGCACATTTCCCATGTAACTCCCACCTGCTAGTGAATAGACCACATTGCTATCAATAAAACAGCCCCAAAAGATAACATTCTTCATAAACAGATTCTTATTTGGATTCTGTACAAATCTTTCCTCTCAGAGACCCATGCAGAGGCCGGCGTATGAGGGAGCTACCGCTGTCCCTATAGTCGCCCCACACTTTTGGATGTAAAATGTATTTTCTAACGGATCCTACGAGGATCAGCTTAGGGCATTGAACAGGTACTCACCAAGCCAGATGAGAGAGGGGTGATATGATAAAAACCTTCAGGTTCCTGAAAGGAACAAACAAGGTGAACTGTGGAGAACTGTTCAACATGAGCAGCAAATCTAGAACATGAAGTCATGAGTGGAAGCTGGTGGGGGATGTGGGGGGGTTCAGGAGGGCCATGAAAAAGTTTTACTTTATAGAGAGAGTGGTTAAAGCATGGAACAGTCTGCCGGCAGAGGGGGTGGTGGTCTAAACCATTAATGGGTTCAAACATGGCTGGGACCGAGTTAAGGGCTAAGTTGTTACTTGGTGGGGGGGAGGGTAGTGATAAAACATGGAGCAAGGGGGTTATCATGGCATAGTGTGGATAAAGGCCCGGTATTGACAGAAGGTCTCAGGGTACAACAGGGTGTTATGGGCAGACTGGATGGACCACTGGTCTTTTTCTGCTGTAACCTTTAATTTTTTTTTTCCAATTGTTTAACCAGGTGAGACACACTAAGCTGAAGCTCGTTTACAGGTGCAACCTGGGAGCATAGGGAAGTTAAGTGACTTGCTCAGGGTCACACCATATGCAAGTGGGGGCTGTGAGATTCAAACCCAGGTCTCCAGATTTGCAACTCAGAGCCTTAAACCACTGCCGCTATACTGCCTCCCCAAAACTGTCTACGCTTTCATGCTATGTGTTGATACATAACTATACATGTCAACATATTTCTATGTAATTAAAAATAACAGTATTTAAAAATGTTTTGCATAAAAACATAGACTTTATGACGAGATAAGGACGCTTGGCCCATCTAGTCTGCCCATTCCCTACCTACAGGATAGGTCGCAGATCCTAGTTAACCAACAGCCTATTTCTTCCTACCCCCAACAAGAATTGCCTTATGTCTGTCCCATGCATTCTTGAATTCTCCACAGTTTGAGACCCCACAACCTCCTCAGGAAAGGCTGTTCCATGCATCCACTACCCTCTCTGTGAAATAATACTCCTCACATTGCCCCTGAACCGCCCTCCTTCTATCTTTTAAATTGTGTCCCTTGTTCTTGCAAGTCTCTTTTTCTGAAAGATGCTACCCTCTTGGACTTTGTTGATTCCACTGAGGTGCTTAAAGTTTCTATCATGTCCCCTCTCCTTCTTTCCTCAAGGGTATACATATTAAGCTCTTTAGTCTCTCCTCACACGGCTTCTCTTGCAGACCCTGCACCATTTTAGTTGCCCTCCTCTGGACTACCTCTATCCTGTCTATGTCCTTGCGGAGATGGGGTCTCCAGAACTGGACACAGTACTCCAGATGGGGTCTCACCAACTGTCTGTACAGAGGGATAACAACTTCCTGTTTTCTGCTGATGATGCCTCTCCCTATACATCCCAGTATACCCCAGCCCTCCCTACTGCCTTCCCACATTGCTTGCAACCTTAAGGTCATCTGATATGATTACCCCCAGGTCCCTTTCCTTTTGTGTTGTTGTTACTACCTCCCACCCATTGTGTATTCTTCCCCTGGGTTCTTGTTTCCCATGTGCATTATTTTGCACTTCTTTGCATTGAATCCTAGCTGCCATACTTGATCATTCCTCCAACCTTGCCAAGTCCCTTTTCATCCTTTCCACGCCTCTGTGTATCAACCCTGTTGCAGATCTTTGTGTCATCTGCAAAAGGCATACTTTTCCTTCCAGTCCCTCTGCAATGCCACTCGATGAAGACATTAAAAGGACTGGACCTAATACTGAACCCTGCGGTACCCCACTAGTAACCCCCTTTCTTCAGAGTGGACTCCATTTACTATTACCTTCTGTGTCCTGTTGTCCAGCCAATGTTTATCCAAGCTACCACCCTGGGACCCTCCAAGGCTGGTTAATTTGACTATTAATCTTTTGTGGGACTGTGTCAAATGCCTTGCTAAAGTCTAGGTAGGCCATGTCAACAGCCCCTCCCTGGTCTACTACTTTGATCACCCAGTCAAAGAAATCTATTAGATCTGTCTGACATGACCTTCCTGTTGTAACCCATGCTGCCTTGGGTCCTGTGCCCTGCTGGCCCCACTTTATGTTTTTATATATTTGAGATACAGAAGCTGTGGCAGCATCATATATCGATATATCAACTGAGCTAACTCCAAGTTTTCATTCAAAGAAAAATAAATTCCTAGCTCTGTTTCAAAGTTGTATCTTATTTCATAGAAATGATCTTTTAAAAGATCTAACTTTGGAAACATTAAGGCTAGAAAATGTATTTCTACCTAAAATGGCACGAAGGTTGAAAACAAAAGTGTTTTATTTCATTAGAAACTGTGCAGTCTGCAACTTTATTTGTATTCTTCTTATGCCCTCACTCACACTGTAAACATTTCACCCTCTCCTCAGTAACCCTTTCTCTTCCCTGCCTGTGCCGAAGATGATAATTTGCCAAGTGCAGAACTAAAAATGTTTTTTAATATGCAGAGCCATTTTAAAGGTGAAGTGTTTCCCTTGGCTTTATGACCTTTGCATTGTGTATAACAGAAACCTAGAAACATAGACTCTGTTGGCACATAGGGTCCACTTGGTCCACCCACTCTGCCCGTTTTTCCCGACCTACAGTATCACTGCAGATCCTACTTGATCTACAGCTCTTTTTTCCTCCCCCTTCCTTTCCACTACGATTCCCTTGTGCCTGTCCCATGGATTTCTGAACCACACCACTGTTTTTGCACCCACCACCTCCCCTAGCGAGGCTGTTCCAGAAACCCACCACTCTTTCTGTGAAGAATTACTTCCTTGCATCTCTCCTGAATCTAAACCCTCCAGCTTCATAACATGTCCCCTAGTTCTTGAGCACCTTTTCTTCGAAAATACTTCCTTCCTGTACCTTATTAGCCCTGTGAGGTATTTAAAGGTCTCTATCATACCCCCCTTCTCTTCCAGGGTATACATATTAAGGTCCTTTCATCACTCCTCGTGGGGCTTTTTGATGCGAGACCCTCCACCATTTTAGTTGCTGTCCTCTGGACCACCTCCACTCTGTCTATATCCTTCCAGAGATGTGGTCTACACAGCTGGACATAGTGCTGTAGGTGGGATTTTACCTGCAGTCTATACAGAGGCAACACCACCTCCCTCTTTCCGTTGGTGATACCCTTCCCTACGCACTCCAGCATCCCACTAGCCCTCCTGACTGCCTTGTCTGGCCACTTTAGGTCATCAGATATGATTACCCTGAGGTCTCTTTCTTGCTTTGTAGTCATTAATACCATTCCACCCATTTTCCACTCTACCCCTTGGTTTCTTTGCCCTAAGTACATTAATTTGCACTTCTTTGCATTGGTACCCAGCTGCCACACCCTTGACCAGTTCTCTAGTTTTCTCAGGTCTCTGCTCATGATTTACACCGACCCCCCCATTGTGTCCACCCTATTGCAGATTTTGGTGCTGTCCACAAAAAGGCAGGCATTCCCTTCCTGTACAATATCACTTATAAAGACATTAAAGAGAACGGTCCCAGCACTGATCCCTGAGGAACCCCGCTGGTCCCCTTCCTTCCACGAATGGACTCTGTTCACCGCCACCCTCTGGCTGTATCCCTAACCAATCTGATATCAGTTTACTATCTTTGGAGCCACTCCTAAGTTACCCAGCTTGCTTACTAGTCTCCTACGTGGAATGGTGTCGAAAGCCTTACTGAAATCTAGATAAGCCATGTCCACTGCTCCACGTGAATCTACTTCCTTTGTCACCCAGTGAAAGAAATCTTTCAGATTTGTTTGACATGATCTCCTCCCTGTGAATCCATGCTGCCTTAGGTCTTGTAACCCACTGGAGTCATGATATTCCACAATCTTTCCTTCAGCAGTGATTCCATTAACTTTCCCACCACAGAAGTCAGACTGACTGTCCTATAATTGCCAGCTCCTCCCTGCTACCACTTTTGTTTAGTGGGACTACATCTGCCCTTCTCCAGTCCTCTGGAACCACTCCTGTTTCAGTAAGCTGTTAAACATGACAGTCAGAGGTGTGGCCAGTCCCTCCCTGAGCTCCCTCAATACAATTGGATGCACTCGCGGGCCCCATTGCTTTGTCCATCCTCAGATTAATGAATCTGTTCAGGCCACGCTCCTCAGAAAACGGACTAGTGTTCATCTCACTCCCTCCAAAGATTCTGCTACATTTTGTGGCCTCCCTTCTCCTTCCTCTGTGAACACTGAACAAAAGTATTTGTTCACGATGCCTGCCTTTCCTGGTCCCCTCTGCACAGTCTTGCCCTTCCCTTTTATCGTTACAATCTCACCCCTGGTCTTCCTCTTTTCACTTACATTCCTAAAAAATGTTTCGTCCCCTTTCACTCCCTCCTGGGCTAGTCTCTCTTTTCAGTTTGTGCCTTTGCACTCCTTACTGCTTTCCCCGCTTCCTTCTGTTTCTCCCGGTACACCTTCACATCCTCCTCCCTCTGCGTCTCCTTATGCCTTCTGAAGTTACCCTTTTAGCCTTTAACTTTTTAGCCATCCCTTTCAATAATCATAGCAGTGTCTTTTTCCTCTTGCTTTTGCTCAACTGTTTGATGCAGAGGTTTGTTTCCTACTCTGCTTCCTTTGCCTTTGCCCAGTCCCCCCCCCCGGTCATTCCTGATTCATTCCCCATCTTTATAAAATATGCCCTTCTGAAGTCCAGGACCCTCCCCTTTATGTGCAGTTTGATTCTGCTGCCATCCTTATTTTGAACCACACCATATGACGATCACCGGTCCTCAAGTGGCTTCCCACCTTGACATCTGCAACACTGTCCCTGTTAGTGAGTCCCAGGTCCAGAATTGCCCCATAATGAGGGGGTTCATTGATTAGTTGCCTGAGGAACGCCCCCTGTAGGGAGTCCAGGATATCCTTGTTTCTAACTGAAGCCACTGCTGGGAGACTCGGTCTACATCCAGTAGGCTGAAATACCCCACCAGCAGCACATCTCCCTCTTCTCCCATCTTGCCATTGGCTTCCACCAATACCTTGTCTGACTCATCCCCCTGTGCTGGAGGTCTGTAGATCACTCCAGTGTGAATAGTGGTTCCATTCTCATCTCCAGAGTGACCAACAGTACCGCTACCTCCCCCTGTAGTCCCTTAATCTTTGTTGATTCAAACACCATGAAGTCTTGCTATATTATAACAATAGCAGTCAGCCACTGCAGCTGAACTGCCCGGAGAGGAAGGAGTTAACTCCAGAGGATCTGAGTTCTACAGCCGAGGGCACTGTGCCAAAGTCTTATCTGGCCAGTTTCAAATGAAACTGTTAGATTCTTTACTCCGCTCCACTGAACAGTCGCTCTGGAGATCAGCTCCTTCAGCTCGGTTCATTCTCGGTTCAAGCGAGTATTTTTCGGTTCATTTGAACCGGCAAAAAGTATTTATTTTACCGCATTTCGGTTAAAAGCTCTATCTGGTAAACCGTAAGTACAAATTTAAAGTCTGTGTGGAAATTCAATTATCGGTTCGGTTTTGAACCGATCAGTTTGCTGATTTTAACATTTTGAAGTGTTTGGTTGGGCTTTTAGAGTGCGGTTCCCGGTTCTTATCGGTTCTAAAAAACCTGGTTTTTAAATAGGTTTTTCAAATACCCGTGACATGGTTAGGAACCGATAAGAGTGTCTTGCCTGGCACTGCCATCAAAAGGGCAAGTTTTTGGATAGGCTGGCATTATGTCTGAGAAACCCAAAAGAAAAACCGGCCCACTGGTTTCAACACTGTGATGTCTGTGGGAAGCCTTTGCCAAGGCTGACCCACACACCACTTTGTCTATTGTCTGGGGCTGACCACCTCCTGTCAGACTGCCAGGTGTGTAAAAATTTCCTGCAGCCACCCTGGAAAAGAGATTGGGCCGGCTCAGGGAACGAGAGGCCAAAAAGTCCGCTGACCCAGATGGCCAGCCCGGTCCAGCACCCACTGGACCAGAGGGAGTGCCCTCTGACCAAGGCGAGACTTCCTCGGCCAAAAGAAAGGCTGGTTCAGATGAACCAGTCCCAGTTAAAAGACAAAAGAAATCAGTAGGTTTGGAGTCCAAAATTGTCTCTCCAACTGCTGCAGAGATAGCTGAAGCCATTCAAATTGTCCAGTCACTGTCTCAGGGACCTGTCGAACCACCAACAGTTGGTAAAAGGTTGGTTTGTTCAGTTCCAGTGGTTCAGGAGTATGATGTTGAAGAATTTTATGAACCACAGGAGGGAGGAGAATTTGATCAATATATTGTGGCTGGGAGGGTCTAGACGTGCCCATTGAACCGGTATTCTCAGACAGAACTTTAGAATCTCCTCCTATTCTGTCTGAGTCCCTTCTCATTTTATGTTTCAAAAGGTTGCAGAAACCTCCAGCTTCCTTTAGAGGAGGCTGTGGATGAGCAAGAGGAGCCTGATTATGTAGAAATGATGGATATACCAGAGTCTAGGAGGTTGTCTATTCCTTTGCATAAGTCATTTAGGAAGCAAACAACAAAGATTTTAAAAATCTCATTCTGTTCCTCCTGTAGATAAAAAATGGACAGAAGGTATACTTGTCAGGCTCTGATACAGACTTCCTCACTGAACAGTGTAGTCATGTAGGTGTGGTACAAGCTGCAGCCTGTGACAAGGCTAATATTCCTGGCCTCACATCCTCCTGATAAGATTCCAGGAAGATTGATGCCATGGCGAAAAAACAGTATATGGCAGCTTCTTTGGGACTCAGGCAGGCAAATTATATGTTATGTAGCTAGATATCAGAAATCTAGATGGGACACAATATTGTAGTTAGCTAAGCAGGCCCATGGCCTGCTGGCTAGTGAGTTGGAACAGGTGGCTGCTGATGGCATTGAAACTCTAAAGTTCAATTTCATACTGCTGTTGATGTTAATGATGTCTCCTCTAGGGTCATGGCCACTTCTGTAGCTTTCCATAGGTTGGCATGGCTCAGATGCACTAATCTGTCCCAGGATACTCAGTCAAGGCTATAGATTTTCCTGTAGTGGAAATTATCTGTTTGGGAACAAACAGAAAACTATATGAAAAGATGGATGAATACAGAACTACCTACAAAAGTGCCCAGGCTAAGGAGAGGCATGCCACTCCACAAAGGCACGCCCAGAGGTAGGGACAGGCCTTTCCACAGGCCTTTTACCACTTCAAGCCTCCTCTGCTTTTAAGCAGAGGGGTTTCTTCAGAGGCAGGGGTAGACGAGGCACAAGTAAACTGGCCCCTCCCTCAGCCTAAGGCTGTTGCCAACAGGCACCCTGATGGGGTGCCCAGGGCCGATTCTTCTGTACCAGTGGGGGGCAGGTTGGCTTATTTCAGCCAGAACTGGCTGTCCTTAACTTCGGACAGATGGGTTCTGGAGGTAATAAGCCAGGGTCTGGTTCTCAGCTTCAAACAGTTTCCAAAGATGAGAGCCAGACATTTTCCACCTGCAAATCCTTCAGAAGCCCTTGCTTTGGAAGCAGAGGTTTCTTCTCTTCTGGACTGCAAAGCAGTGGAAAGGGTCCCTCCTTGCCATCAGGGCAAGGGGCTATATTCAAGATACTTTCTTACCCCAAAAAAGACAGGAGAATGGCGGCCCATTCTAGATTTAAGGTACCTGAACAAGCATCTTTTGAAACCAAAGTTCAAAATGTTGACTCTGGCAATTATATTGCCTTCTCTAAGGCCAGGGGACTGGCTAGCTTCCCTGGACCTCAAGGATGCCTATTTTCATGTTCTGATCAGGCCTTCTCACCGAAAGTACCTCAGGTTCGAACTTCCCTCAGGCCACTACCAGTTCAGGGCAATGCCTTTCGGCCTTACCTCTGCGCCAAGGGTATTCACAAAATGTCTAGCTGTGGTAGTGGCTCACTTAAGAATGCAAGGGGTTGCTGTGTTTCCTACCTGGATGACTGGCTCATTGTGGGTCAGTCTCCAGATCAGGTGAATCCACTTGCAAGTCACCAGCAGCTTCTCACTTCCTGGGATTCCTGCTAAATTTACCAAAGTCAGTTCTGGAACCAGTTCAGGTCCTAACTTTCATAGGTGCAGAATTGAACACAAGTTAGCCAGGGCATTTCTTCCTCGGAAAGGGTAGACAGACTCATTGCCCTGGCATCCTCCCTTACCCTGTGAGTCTCTCGACCAGCAAGACATTTTCTGCAACTCCTGGGCACATGGCTGCCTCCACAGCTGTCGTGCAGGGCAAGATTTCAGATGAGGGACATTCAGTTCCATTTGAGGGCCTATTGGTCTCAAAGGAAGGACCCCTTTCCAAATTGGTCCCAGTGACTCAAACTCTGATCCTGGCCCTCCACTGGTGGCAGGACTGAAGCAATCTAAAACAAGGGTTCCCTTCATTCCCATTTCCCACTCCTCACCCTCACCACGGATGCCTCCCTGTTGGGTGAGGAGCTCACTGACGATCTGTCCACTCAGGGAGTGTGGTCTCCTCAGGAATCTCTGCCCACATCAATCTTTGGAACTCAGAGCTGTCTTTTAGCTCTTCAGGTATTTTCAGTTTCTGTCCAGAACAAAGTGGTTCAAGTCAGGACAGACAACACCACCACAATGTGGTACATCAACAAGCAAGGGGGCACTCGGTCATCAGCCTTGTGCACCGAAGCAATGAAGTTGTGGTCTCTGGCCTACTCCCTGAACACCTCCCTGATAGCAGTTCACCTCCCAGGGAAGGACAATAGTCTGGCGGATGCCTCAGCAGAATTTCTCAGGGCCATCATAATGGGCTCTGAATCCACAGGTGCTGGGGTCTGTCTTGCCAGATGGGGCACCCTCAGATAGATCTTTTCACAGCCCCAGACAACCATCAACTTCTCTATTTTGTTGCAGGCCTCCAGTGCTGGGCTCAGTCCCCTGGACCTTTCTGTTGGACTGGAAAGGAAAGTTCCTGTATGCCTTTCCCCTTTCCTCTTCTTTTCAGGGTACTAGTGAAAATCAGATCTCAACCCTGCAAAGTGATTCTGATTGCCCCAGATTGGGCCAGACAGCCCTGGTACCTCTGCTTCTGTCCTTGACAGTCCACCCTGCCCTGAGCCTGCCCAGAGTCCATGACTTGCTGGCCTGTGCACAGGGGAGAGTGTGGTATCCGGACCTCAAATCCCTCCATCTCAAGGCTTGGCTCTTGAGGAGTTAGAATTTGCTGATTTACACCTTTCCCAAGGTGTCCTGGATATTTTAAAGGCTTCAAGAAAGCCTTCCACTAGGGCCACTTACAATTCTAAGTGGAAGAGGTTTTCCATCTGGTGCTCTGAGAGGCAGATTATTCCAGAATCCGCTGATCTTCCCATTTTATTGGACTATTTGGTCCATTTAAATTCCCTAGGCCTTAGGCCAGCTACCTTGAAGGTTCATCTGGCAGCTGTCTCTGCTTTTGTGTCAGCAGGGAAGCCTGCCTCCCTTTCTTCTCACCCTGTGTTTTCCAAGTTTTTTAAAGGGTTACTTCATACTAACCCCCCTTTTCAGGAACCAGCTCCTGCCTGGGACCTGAATGTTTGCATTGCTCAGTTAATGCAACCTCCCTTGAGCCTCTGTCTCAGCAGAGCTCAAGTATCAACTTGGAAAACTGTTTTCCTAGTGGCTATCACTTCTGCCAGATGCATAAGTGAATTACAGGCCCTGTCAGTGGAAGAAGATTTTATTTCTTTCCACAGAGATAAGGTAGTCCTCAGGACTAATAGAAAGTTTTTGCCTAAGGTGGTTTCAGATTTCCACCTGAACCAATCCATCTCTCCCAGTATTTTTCACTGAGCATTCTTCCTCAGGTGAGAGGAGACTGCACAGCTTGGACGTCAAAAGAGCAAGCTACTATTTGGAATGCACCAAGGGTCACAGGTTGAATCCTCCAACTCTTCCTTACTTATGGCGAGGTTGGCAAGGAAACCTGCCACTAAGAGGACAATTGCAAGGTGGATTGTCTCTTGTATCCAATTTTGTTACCAAAAACTAGGTAGAGAACCCCCCAGGACTGAGGGCACTCCACCAGGCAGCTGCTGCCTCTAGCAGCTGCTAGAGACATTCCCATTCTGGAAATTTGTCAAGCTGCTACCTGGAAGACAGTTCACACTTTTACCAAGCATTATTCCCTGGATGTCCAGTCCAGGAGAGATGCTTCAGTTTGGTACAGCTGTGCTTCAGAGCCTATTTCCTAAGTAGGTCCTGACCCTCCTCCATGGAGGTACTGCTGTGTAATCTGCTATTGTTATAATATAGCAAGACTTCATGGTGTTTGAAAAAATTACTCACCTTAGTAATTGCTTTTTCTTCTCATGGAGTCTGCATATTATAACCACTCCCTCCTGCCCCTCTCAGAACTTCTACTTGGGTAGGGGTGGCAAATTAGTGCAAGCACTGTGTCATGCCATTGTAGTTTTTCCCTTACCTCTTTCTTTAGGTTAGGAACTAGGTTGTTCGCTTAGGTAATATATTGGCCCCTTCCTGGACTTGAGTCTTTGGGGAAGGGGGGTCCTAATGGTGCTTGTCAAGGGGGGAAAACCAATAATAATAATACCATTATTCATTGTTATTATGGTTATTGGTGTTTCTATTGTTGTTTATATTGTTGTTATTACTACTAGTAGGTAGCCATTTGGCTAGTGTAGAGCTTTCCACACAGACTTGTTGCTTAGTGTTAGCTTCGTAAAGATCTGACAGTTTCATTTGAAACTGGCCAGATAGATCTTTGGCACAGCGCCCTCACGCTGTGAGAACTCCAGATCTCTGAGTTAACTCCTTCCTTCCAGGGCAGTTCAGCTGCAGTGGCTGACTGCTATTGTTATAATATAGCAAGACTCCATGAGAAGAAAAGCAATTACTAAGGTGAGTAATTTTTCTTTATGCTCTCCTCACATAAAGCGCTGCACCCCTCCTTTCCCTTCCACCTGGTCCTTCCTGAACAGAGTATAGCCTGGTATGGCCATGTCCCAGTCATCGTTTCTCATTGCACATGACCTGCAGGGGCCGAATATCCAGGTCGGCCTCTGCCACGATGGCCTCTAGGTCCGGAATCTTATTTGCTAGACTTCTAGCATTGCACTCATGGTCTTCCAGATTTTGTTTCCAGTCTGCATGTTACCTTCATTTTTTTCTTTTTGCACTCCCTTCTTCCTCCCTCTCTTTTTAATACTATTGTTTCCTTCCCCTTTCATCTTGACTATCCTGCTTCCTTCATTAATTTGCACACTGGGGTTTCCTCTCCCTTCTGGTTCTTCCTACGTTCTACATCAACCTGTTTTGGGGGGGGCATTTTCTGCCTCCCCGAATCCTTCTGCCACCCCCCTCGGTTAGTTTAAATGTTCAGTGAAGTAACATTTAAACAGTTCAGTGAGGACTGTGTTCCCCCCCCCAGATGGATGCAGCCATCACTGTTAAATTGGCCCTTATCCTCCCAGGTGGGTCCCCAGTCCCCAGTGTAGCCGAACCCCCCCTCGTTGCACCATTCCTTGAAGCTCCTGGTACAGAGATCCCTCTCCTCCCCTGTCGTAGACAGGCAGCACCTTAGTGACAGCCACTGAGCATGCTACCTGTCTATGGCCGGTTCTATGTGATAATGACGACTGCCTAAGGTAATTGCTGTTATCGCAACATCAGAGTGGTGAAAACATTTTCGGCACTCTGAGCACCTCGACGCCGCGGAACGACAGCGCCTTGAGGACTTCAGGTATAATGCTTTCTGTGGGAGCTGCGCCCACACCCCCACCAAAGGATTCTCAACTCCAGGGGTATGCTGTGGGGTAAAGTATTAAAATAAAGGTTCGCCAGGCTTAATAAAATCGCACCAAAGTGCCCAGACCAACCTGTACTCACCCTCTCCAGCCACAGGCCAACCCCGATGCCATGGTGCAGTTCTGCAACCCACCACAGAGCTACCCCTACATCCCTCTGCCCCTTTCATGCCGCTCACGTGCTCTCCCCACCCCCACAGGCATGTGTACATATAGGACATCTTGTCGCCCTGTCGACCACAACCACATCCGGTCACCCTACCCTCCCCATCGCGATTTGGGTTTTGGCCCTGAAGGCATCGCCATTATGGACGGCACCCTTTTACATGCGCCCACATCATGGACTACCCTATGGCCCCTCCCCAGCTCCCTAAACACCCCCTGCACTATCCTAGCCCTGTCTCTAGCCAGGTCATTAGTCCCCAGATGGGCAGTGGCATCCAGCTCTCCCTTCCTAGCTGTTGCCTTAGCGATCCCCAGGATCTGTTTCCCATTCCTCTGGGCTCTGGGGCCATGTAGGCACCTAACCTGCCTCCCCCCCTTCCTATTCCCAAATCTGTGCCCTTCACAATCAAGTCCCCCACCAGAAGTTGCTTCCTCTGGGGTTCTCTACCACCCTCCTTGGAGTCTCTACTGTGGATGGCACCCACATCTCCTAGTTACTGTGGCAGGTACCTCCTCCTGGAAGTCCCACCCCACCAGAGCGGCATAAGAATTACATGGTGGTTCCAGTTGAGGAACTTGCCTCTGTCACACCACCCCAACCCTTCCAGAGCCCATGATAGCCCAGTCATCCTTCTTCTCTGGCTTCCTCTAAGGTAACAGTGGCAGATTTGGTGGTGCATGGTTGGAGGTAGAGGCCCCCTGCATCCTAACCAACTCAACCTGGAGGCTAGCGACCTTCTTCCTCAACCAAAAGAGGTGCATGCAGATGGGGCAGCATCAGTCTCCAAAAGGTCTCTCTGAACTGCCTCCCCACAGCCCCTGCACTGCACCACTCCTGACATTCCCAACTTCTGTTCTCCCTTTGTTACCTGGAAATACTTTTGTACCCATACCCTGAGAGAGTGTTTCTAGTTCTCACCTTTTTTGTTTGTTCTTTTTTTTTTGTTTCTATTTGTGTTCCCCAATATCTTGTTTAAATCTCTTGATGCTCCTACCCTAGATAGGGTGTTGCTCTCATTCCCAGTTTTGGCCTAGTTTTTACCTTCAGCCCTTTCCAGCAGTGACTGTTACACAGTAGTGAGCAGGTGCTTTATGTTAGTCAACTGGCAGAGTTCCTTGCGTCTTTAAATCCTTCTGCTGATGCTTAAGATGCCAGTTACCTGTTCCACTTCTTTGCTGTTCCACTCGCTTGGACACTTTGGCCCTGTCCACACTACGCCTCTGTAACGTTACAGAGTGCCCAAACTGTTACCGCAACGGTTTGCATTTACATCTGTAACGTTACGGAAGGCGTTTTCATAACTGTTGTTGAAACCACATATGAGGTGGTTTCAACAACCGTTATGAAACCGGTAATGCCTGGGTAACGTTACCGGGCAAAGCGTGGACGCGGGGTAACGGTCCCCTGCAGGGCCCGTAGTGCAGCGCAAGCTGCATCCTGGCAATAGGTGCCAGCGTAACGGTCACCCGGCACCCTTAGTGTGGACTGGCGGTACCAGTCCCATAACGGACACCGCCGCAATGTGGACACAATGCACCGCTCCCTGGCTGTAACGGATTGCATCTGTTACCGGCCTGAGCGGTGTAGTGTGGACAGGGCCAAACAGTGTGGACACATTATGAGGAGTCCTTTTATAGTGCTCTTGTAAGAAGGTGCTAATCCCTGTCAGCTCCACCCCCAATTACACACCTGATTCACAGGGCTTTATGAATCTACTCAGCCCGGACTGATCTCCTGAGCTAGTTTCCTGACACAGCCTGTTACAATTTTAATGACAAGTTTCAAAGTGCCCCAAACACTGCCTACAGATCTCTTTTTCACTCCCACTTATCCTTCTACTTCCAATATGAAGAGAAATATAAATAAATATACTTTAAGGTAAAGCTAGGTGCTTTACTCCTCTCTGTCAGCAAAGTCTGTTCTTCCCCAAGACAACCATAGCTTAGTATTTTACAACAATTTGGTTTGAAATAAGTCTTGAACGAGTCAACAGAGCATCACTACTGGGTGCTTTACTCCATTTGCTAGCAGGTTACCAAATTTGAACCCTAGCACTCGACTCACCATGCTGCTGTTGAGAACACTTGATCCTACACGGTCCCTAAGTTTGAACATGAGCATGACGGCATGCTAACTTAGCATGCTTGTGTTAAAACTGTCTGTTCCTACAAGGTCTATGAGATTGAACCATGGTGGCACTCTATACTAGTCTGCTGGTTCAGAGACCTAAAAGAAGCGAAGTTGGAAATTGGCATTCAGTTCGACTTTGATTCAGACCCTGTTTTCAGTTAGTTGTGACACTTTGGGTTCGCGTATGGGGATCCAGCAGACTACAAATAGGGGTAAATGACACCTCCCTACCACCTTTGCCTGCTCCAGTCAATTCAAAGAATGAGCAGAGAACAGCACACACAGAGGAGTATGGAAATAGAAACAAATAACCTTTATAGCAACAAGAACGTGAAGGAGTTTATTTTAGAGACACACTGCATGTGTGGTACTTACCCCAATGCTTAGTTCTTTTTTAAGTTCAAATGTCTCCTGCCCTGTATGTGCTGTTCAGTGCTCGTTTTTTGTGTTTGGGTTTCTCAGCAGTATTGGCTCACTCCGTCAGCATGTGGTTTTGGTGGTGTTAGTTCCCAGTGAATTCAATCCTGCTTCTCCTGCTGGCATTCCTCGAGTCACTTTTCTTTTTTTAATGACACACTCTGCACCTGGCACAGTGCCAAGAGCCGGAAAAAAATGTTAGTGAAAAAAAATGAGGGGAAAATGGATAAGGGTGAGAAGGACGTGACTAGGGTGGACACATGGGGAAGCCACGGGACTAGCCCTGACCACCTAGGATGGGCTAGAGTGTTTTTGATGATTAATTAGCCAAAGATTAAAGTGACCTGAAAACAAGTGGCCAAAAACTTCAAGTTGGCCAAATCAAAGTGCTGACTTTCAGCATATTCAAGCACACATCTGGCACAGTTGGCATTCTTACCAAGAGTCTCTGTTACCTAAAGTCCCCTGAGTTTTAGTACCAGTATGTTGACTGTTCATGGTAGTGCCCTGACACCAAAACCCTTCGGCGCTGCAAGGGCCCTGAGTTTTTGCATATCAGTATTCTGTGGTGGCTTTTCATAACCAGGGCCTTGTCCACACTAGGACTTTTAAAAGGTTTGCGTCCAGATTGTAGCATGGGAAAACTGTGCTACAGTCCGTGTGCTAAAGCCGTGCTCTAACCCTGCTGCGTGGTGTTGGAGCACAGTCTGGATGCTTAAACATCCATGCTTAAACTCTGTTGAGGGAAACTTTTCTTTAAAAGTTTCTAAGCTAAGCAACTGTTGTGGACAGGGCCTATGTGCTGCTGCAGAGACCCTCTGTTAATACAGGGACTATGAGTTTGAATACCAACGAGTGGTTCTGTATACTATTGCACTGATGCAATTGCTTGTCACTGTTAGGACTTAGGTTACAATCCACAGCACAGCTATTTGTGATTGAAACCAAAACATGGAGCAGTACAGAAAATTTCTTTATTTTTTCATTTATAATTTTATTAAATTTGAAAGACACAAACAAAATACAGAACAGTACTTAAAACAATAACATCATGCCAGCCCAGTGGTGCTGAGGGTTGAGGCACTGGGCGCCACACCTCGTGCCACGAGCGGTGACCCGGGTTCAGGAATGGACTCGGGTCATTCGGGGGTCAGCTGGGGGTGGTAAGGATTGAGCGTCCGGAGGACTGATCTCCTTCCTCGGGAAGGGGGGTTTGTGCTGCGTGCATCAGCACAACAAGAGGGGTTCAGCCCTCACTCAGGGTGCTTGGCTGCCTCCGTGGAGGTGGATACAGCTGCTGTGCCCATTGCACGGGTGCGGGGGAGGAAAACAAAGGGAAAATACCAGGACCCTGCAGGACACATGATGGCCCTGATGTGCCAGAGGACGTACCCCTCCGGGGCGGCGGGGGTTGTAGCCCCTGCCATGTCTGCAGAGGTGGTGACAAATAATGTCAATATAAAAAAAAAAAACAATAACATGATAATAAAAGCTACCAACCTTGAAAAATACTAACAATAGTGTATGCATTACTAAGAGGTTTTCAAACAAATGCTAACAATACCATGTGCATTAAAAAGAGTTTTTTTTAATATAGGTTTTATGTTTTTTTTCTTTTGTAGGTAGCTTCCCCAACCAAGGCCCAGCACGGCCATACATGCAATGTGGAGGCATGCATGCACATCGTGGCACCAGCTCAGCCCCTTCCACCCTCCTGTTCTTGCTGCCCCTCTGCCTATTCCACCGGATCTCCACCTGGTGGAAGCAGAACTACGGAAGGACAGCAACCCACCCCACCACCCCCAGGAGAGCAGCCTGCCAGCTCTGCTCAATCTTGCTCCCCCCCATGCCGGCACCCCGACAACCCGAGGTTGTTCCCGAACCTGGGTCGCCGGCGTAGCGCAAAGTGTAAGGCACCCAGCACCTCAACCCTCAGTGCCACCGGGCCGGCACTACAAAGAGGTTTTCAAACAAATACTAACAAAAGCGTGTGCATTACAAAGAGGTGTTCAAACAAATACTTTATTTATTTATTTATTGAATAGAATCGGAATTACAATCCTTTGAGTCACAGACTCTTTTGCAAAGGCTCCACGTCAGAATATTAACAACAGCATGTGCATTACAGAGAGGTTTTCAAACAAATGCTAACAGTAGCATGTGCGTTACAAAGAGGTTTTCAAACAAATACTAGCAATAATGTATGCATTACAAAGAAGTTTTCAAACAGTCATATTTCTAATAATCATTCAACAATCTAAACTATACAGAATGCAACCATACAGTTTCAAGAAATAAGGATTCCTATGAAGTATTTTGCTTTTCAATGAATAGGGGCCACATGTTCTCAATATATCCGATTTATTTGGTATTGGGTAACTTAATCATTTATTGGAAGCTAATTCAGACATGTTTCTCCACCGCATCTCCAGAGACAGACGGGAATTCTCCTAGTTCCTCAGGATAGGTCTTGTTCAGCAGAGGGCAGCTAACTGGATCCAGATTTGCTGAAGTGCTTCAGTACAGTAAATTTCTGAATCAGTCATGCCACGTATATCATTGGTTCGTCACTTTTATCATTAAATTCTAACAGCCGTCAGCAGGATGCCACTGTGTATTACTCATTCCCTGCCAGCATGCCGTGCACTGGTAAACAGAGCTATTTTTGAGTAGAGCAGAAGGTAAGACAGGAGAGTAACTATAAAAAGAAATGGGTTGTTCTGACCTAGTGAAATAATGCTGTGCCCTAACACCTCTTAGACTTGTGTTTGTTTTTTCATTTTATTTCAGTTTTCTACACCTGGGTTCAAGGCAGAGTTATCAGAACCCTCTGACGTTCTAGGTTCTGGTTCTGATCTACAACTTTGCAAATAGTTCTAGGGTTCTAATCTTCTCTAGAACTCAAACTCTTGTGTATATGACTGAAAATAAAGAACAGATAAAGATACTAAGAGGAGAAAAAAACATACATAAAAAACCTGCCCACTCCGCACAACAATAATATTCTCTCACTGACATGCAGAAAAGAGAAACACATTGTGTCATTCAAAATGTAAATGCCAAGTGTCACAAGTCCAAGCATTCAACACATTTCCATAGGAGCAGCACATTCTCATGTTGTCTCTCTCTAAAACATTTTAGGATGTAATTCCCAATAAACGGTTTGTTTTTTAGACTGGCATCTCCTGTTTTTGGAATGTCTAAACAGGAAAGTATTTTATACTGTATGGTGAGGGCATGTTTTGCATAGAAATCTGTCCTAGCTGAAATATTGTTGTACCACAGTTCAAAGGTCACAGAACGCGGTAATACCCTTCTGTAGTACAACAACATTTCAGCTCTTTTTAGAAGCACGCAAGCCACAGTTTAAATCAGGCAACAGAAACGGCAGTATCAACCAGACAGACACTCACCGCCATGGCACGATCACTCTACCCTGTGACTCAAACAAAAATTGCAGATGCAGGATCCACCAGATATTTTAAATTGCTCACAAAATCTAATACGATTCCTCACAGTAAGTCTTCTCACTTAGCGAGAAAAACTGCCACCGTGTTCTGTTTTTTAAAATCCTTCCCAAATGCAACTTAGAACCATGATGTAGGGGATGTCTGGTCCCTAATGACCACACTCTGACCCTAGCAACCAGCCTTAAATCGGAATAAGACACAAATCATATAGATTTATTTTTCTATAAAAAAAACTTTTATATTACTTTTAGGGCACCATACACTATAAATACTGGATGTGCAACTCTATGCAACCAGTGTGTTCTACCTCGGGGTTCTGATTCCCACAGACCTCTCGAGCTTTCCTTTCGAGGTCAAAGGGAATCAGAACCCCACTGTGGCAGAACACACTGGTTGTGCATAGTTGCCCATCCAGTATTTTCTGTATTTAGTATTTAGAACCCTGAAGACTTAGAATCCATATGTGTTCTAGTTCTAAATTAGAACTCAAACCCCTAGGTTCTAAAAGGTTTCTAATCTTTTTAGAACTAGTTCTGACAATCCTAGTTCAAAGACAGATTTTGTCACCCAAGCCTAGGAGGTGGGCCCATCAGGAAGTGAGGAGTTCATTCTGCTGGGGGGGAGGGGGGTACAGTAACATGTCACCTGACATGTAGATTATGTGGCAACACTGGTGTCACTTGAGGAGAGAGGATAACATTACACAAGCAGAGGAGGACTCAGCCTTCATACAGTTTGAATTCCAGATTATAGCAGGCATCACCTGGCGTGGGAGGTGCAGTAGGATTGAAGTATCAGGCTGGCACTTACCAGAGCCTGCACGCTGATAAGACATAGGGGAGAAAACAGCTCCCTGCTTTTTCAGGATAACAGCAACGCCAGCCCTCTGTTGCCCTGTCCAGTTCCTCCTTCCCCCTCACCAGATGTGGACATACTGAGGTGGGAGTGGGGGACTACCCCAGCCCAATCACCTTTCCATGGGGGCAAGCTGTGGAGGACAGGGGACAGACAGGTGTAAGCTAGGTCGGGTGCTGGGAGGTTGCCACAGGCAGCTTGTGGGCAAGTAAGAGCTGAGGGGAGATAGAATATGAAAAACAAAAAGAATAAGTACAAAATTCCACTCATAGCATAAAGTGTTTTCCCAGTATACAGTAATGTATTTAAAAAGATTGTATTTTGACACAATTCAGCTTAATGTTATATATAGTACTGTTTTCCCCCTGACCACAGCCTCTGCCTACTCATCAGTCCCTTATCCCTAGCACCTCTGAGCCCATCTGCCACCCCACTGGCAAGTCCCATGAGGGCCTGAGTACCATGGCCATCCTTACAGGGTGGCCCATGAGCCATGGGATTTTCTGTTTTTCTGGCCAGTCCCTTTAATCCCACCTACCTGCGCCATTGTTGAGGGAGGGTGCTCAGTCAGACCTCGCACGCACACAGTGATGGCCCTGTGGAGGAGGAGGCAAGTTCCCGTCCCACCCCAGTGGGCGCTGTGGTGGCAGAACCACAGCCCATCCCTCTTCACCTGACAGAGTGCTACTAAGTGGCAGCGCCGCTCCAGCCACCTTGCCACCTGGGCGCCACTCCCAGGTTTGCGCCAGAACTGCAGCTACTAGCATGGGGAGCACAATGAGCTGCCTGCAGGACCATTAGGCAGCCTAATTCAGCTTAATTTTATTAATGGTCTGTAATCTTAATTTTACATTTTTTAGTTGAAAGGCATACTGAGCTGAATCTCGTATTCAGGTGTACCCCAACAACACAGGGAGGTTAAATTACTTGATCAGAGTCATGCAGTATACAGGTGGTGGTTGTGAGATTCAAACTCATGTCTGCTAGGTCTTTTGGTTCACAGCTTGGTGCTCTAACCTCTGAGCTACATTGCTCCCCTATAAGAACTTTGTGTCTTGCACTTTATATTCCTCCCCCCCAACCTTGACACTCTGTGTTGCCACAGTTTGTTGCGGTGGAAATTACTGTGATCTCACAGACTGAGGCTTCTGATTTGGGCGGGGGGGGTGGCAAGAGAATGGGATGAAGACTTTGATCCATGGATGCCCCGCACCCATGGAGGGATCAATTCATGGGCATGTGGTGCATAGAGGTCCTGCTTGGCGTATGCAGGAACCTTCACACATCCAAATCCCTGGCTGCTGGCCCCTACTTCCACTCCCTGAGATAGTGTATGGGATGGGCGTGGGCAGAGGAGTGCATGTGGCCCATGAAGAACTGAAACTCAGCATTGTCAAGGGCAGGTGAAGGAGACGGAGGCTGAACTGCCCAAATGCTAGCATTAGAAGGTACGAGCCCCCCCTCCACACAGCCACGTTTGGGTCCTTGGCCCCAACTGGTCCCTCTCCATCATCCCTCAGAGCCTCCACTGTGGGCTGGGTGTCATACTGGCACTGGCTGGAGCCAAATTCAAACTTTGCACAGTTCTGTCAGGAATACAGCATTCCTTGAAGTACTGTCATATCCCGACAGACCCTTCTCCATGTGGAGTCAGGGATCCACCAGCGAACTGGCCCTGACGTCTTAGTTGGTGGCTGGGTGTCTGGCACAGCTCTGCCGCCTTGCTGCCCCTTGGCAGTGCTGCATTAGTGGAACACAGCGGGAAGGGACTGTGGATGCAATCCTGAATGGACGGGCATTTGGATGCGAGCACCACAGCTGGGATATACCTGAATCGAGCATATCCAGGGTCTGCTTTGTGGCTCAGGCCTGAATTCTGAGACACAAAGATCTATTTTAATGCAAATGTCTTCAGCATTAAAGAATGAAATTAGAGAAATATAGGCGGGGAATGAAACATAAGCTCAACTGTATATGCATGTTACATTTTAAAATGTTTTTCAGGATACCTTATTCTTTGTTATTTCTCATTAATAAGGAACAATCACCATATAAGGCCCCACACTCAAGTGTGAGGCTGGTCCCAATGTACGCTTAGCATGTAAAAACATTTTGGTTTACGTACTGTTTACTGTAGTACAGTACATTATATCAGGCTAATTTTGTTTACTTCTAGGCTGTCATCTTCTGTTACTATAAATCCCAGAATCCCCTGCAGCTGGCATCGGAGCAGTAGGAGATTCAGTAGCCTGCAGTGCACGTTAGAACTTTATCTCTGATCAGATGCTTTCCAATTCTGCTTTTCTCCAGGGGCTCAGTACAGTCCTCTGTGGCTGTACGTAGCCCAGAGAGGACCAGCAAACAAAAGATCAGAGCTTGTATAAACGTTAGCATGAACTGCAAGCTATTAGATCTCCCATTGTTGCCTACTGCTCTGATGTTGGCTGCAAGGGATTCTGGAATGTGTAGTAACAGGTAATGTCAGCCTAGAAGCAAACAAAATTGGTCTGATACAATCTACTGTACTACAGTAAACAGTAAACCAAAATGTTTTTGCACACAAAGTGCACATTGGGACCAGCCTCACGCTTTGTGCCACTTAAATCTGGAAGCAGAATGCAGTATGTATCCTGCATCTACGCTCTGAGTTAGCTTAGGATCAGACTGCCACCTTCTCTCATTTTACAGTCAAGCATTTGGCACAAACAGGCTTTACTGTCCCATTGCTCGGCGTGCTGCGTGGCTGCAGTTTCCTTGATTTGAGATTCAGGCGCCAACTCAATAAGGCGTTCACACTGATGTCATCTACGCTGGATTTTCTGAACTCCATTCACTGGTTGGCCAAAAAATGCTCCTGCTCTGTTAAAACTAATGAGCCAATCAGCTGTCTGCACCCGGGCATCTGATGGCATGCTATTTATATTCCATGATCACCTTATACCAGCTCTAAACATTATCCAACTCTTTATTTTTGTAATCTGTGGACTGCTCCATAAAGAACTGGCAGTTATTTATTTATTTATTGTTTTAATTAACTTCCTGTTTTTCCCCTTCCTGCCCACCAACTTCCTACTATATCTCGGGCTCACCAGGCACCTCTCGATCCCCTCCTGCCTCCAGCCCCGGCACCTACCTCCATGTAGCCTTGGCTTGAGCCCCAGGCGAGGTCAGGAGGAGGACCACCCTGAACTTTCCTGTACTCATTAGGTGGTGCTGCTCAGTGCTGCATGAGGCAGGATCCCAGACCATCACTGTGGAGATACGGTTCTATGTGATAATGGCGAAAGCCTAAAGGCAATTACTGTTATGAAACTCAAGTGCCAAAATTTATTTTGGCACTCTGACACCAACACACACAAATGGTGCCAGGGACTTAGTTTTAATATTTTATGTGGGGCTGTGCCTCACTTTCACTTAAGATTCTCAATTCCAGGGGTGCATGTGGGGGTGAAAAATATTTTTTAACAAGGGTTTGGGCTGGGCATCAAAAACACACCAGTGCCCAGACCAGAACAGTACCCTGCCCAGCAACGCCCTAACCCACCACCACGCCATGGGGTCGGCTCAGCAACTGACCACAGCACCACCTCACATTCCCTCCCACCCTCGCTGTGCATGCTCGCCTCCCTCCCACATGTATGTATAGCGACATCCCATTGTTACATTCACGCTTCCAATCCGGTCACCCATCTTCGTAGCCCTATGACATGCGGGAGGTTGGGTCACCATGTTAGGTGCCCAATCAGCCCGCCCATTTCACGGGCTACCGGAGGTACTGGGGGCCACAGTAGTTTTCTCCCCTGGACTCTCCTACAGGGACACCACATGCCATGACATCAGGGCACGGCTGTGCACACTGTATGTGTGTCTACACACCGGCATCTGCGATGTCCCTCCCTCCCTCTTCCTTCTTTGACTGCACTGCTACCTGTGGTCATCCAAGTGGCAGTATCGCAGCAGAGCGTGGCGCTCTCCTTCCCTGAAGGAGGAGGAGGGTGTCCTCTGGGATGTTCAGTCCTCCTCCCCACAGCTGGTCCCTGATGACTTGAGCTAGTTCCCAAACTCAGGTTGCAAGCGTCGTGAGCAATAGCCATGTCCCACACTGTGCCGGCAGGGCCAACCCTTTTGTTTCTTTTAATCAAGCTTTTCTCATTGCTGACTTTCCTGATGACACTCCTCGCCTGTTACAGACCTTCTCAGTGACTTGTTGGTCATCCACCACTTGCCCAAGACCATGATAAGGCGGGTGGCCTGCCACATCAATTATCACGTGGGCCTGGGTATGCTGTGAGATGGCGGACCAGGGTTTTTCCTCTAGCTCCTGTTTTCTCACAGAGGATGGCCGCATTCAGTGAAGTGCACACACGCAAGTGGTGGTGCACCGGCTTACTGTTATCCGGTTGCTGCCTTCCCCTGTTGGGGTCCTGCTGTGCTGCTTCATGGCCCCCACCAGGTGGCAGACAGATGGCAGAATGATGTGTCTCGCCTCCCTAAGGGAGGAAAGTTTTTCCTGGGACACTTGATCCTCCCTCCTCATGCCAGTCACCAAGCAATGTGAGTCCATTCCCAAACCAGGGTCACCACATAGCTAACGGTAACACTGGCACTGTGCTGTCAAGTGGCTGGCTTGGCCGTTACTGTTGACCGTAGTACTTGCACCATTTAGCTCTCCAGTTGTCATACCTCTTCCTCTTCTGCCTAGCAAATCAGGGACAAGACTTAAAATGACCACAGACAATCCAATTTGGAGGCAGTATAGCGCAGTGGTTTAAGGCTCTGAGCTGCAAACCTGGAGACCTGGGTTTGAATCCCACAGCCCCCACTTGCATATTGTGTGACCCTGAGCAAGTCACTTAACTTCCCTGTGCTCCCACGTTGCACCTGTAAACAAGCTTTCAGCTTAGTGTGTCTCACCTGGTAAAACAAAGGTAAAAAAAAAAAATCCATTGTTATTTATATAGCATGCATCCAAAATGCCCAGACCGCTGCACTGCAGAAAGACAAAATAAAAATATGACAAATTCATTCACGAGTACAATAAATCCCAATGAGCGTCATAAAGCAGCAGTATCTTGGGCATCAACAAAGTTGGTTATCTGTTTGTTTTACCAGAAATATTTCTACATCCTTAGATTCACCATCATTGTATTTTTAATTCTCTGGATATTTTAAAACCGCTTTAATAACTAATTTTTAATGAATGTCTAAGCCATTAAAGCTGGCCACCACTCGCAATATTTAAAAATCTCTTCCACTGAGGTTACCTTAGGAATGGGCATACTAGAACCATACCGTGGATTCATTTGGATGGCACTAGCACACGTTTCTAATGGTAAACAGCATACTGTTGCACTGCACCAAGCTGCTTAATTATTTTCATGATGGGCATGGCAGGGTTTCAGGAATTGTTTTTGTTTTTTGTGCCTCCCTGCCCCCCCTGACTAGTCACTCCTTCGAGCCACTCATGACCCCAGGCCACCAATTCTCCCTCGGTCGCCATCCACTGCTCCACCACTACCAGTTGTCCCTAGCTGACCTGACATATACCTTCGTCAGACACGTCCCTCCCCCCTTCCGGAGAAGAAGTGCCCAAGGCACATTCAGTTAGCGTCTGGGCCAGTGTGGGGGTCAGCATGGGCTGGTCCCGATTCCATGGTGCCGAGACCAGTGGCCATCATCCGGTCAATTAGGGGGCTTTTTCCAGTTTTCTAGCCCTGCCCACCCACCGTAGGTGCACTGCAATGTGCGTCCTGAGTGGGGATGTCTGGCAGTGCGTGGTCACCCACACTGCCTGTGATGCCACCCTGGAGCCACCAGGAGCCGCTAGACAGGCAGCAAAGCACCTTTGCTCCCCCCCCGGGAGGGAGGTGTCCATGGGATGCCCTGAATTCCATCCCTGCCGGCACCCGCTCCTGACGTCCTAGGCTCAGGTCACGAACCTGGGTCCCCAGCATGCCAAGCGAACACCCATCACCCGGTGCCATGGGGCCGGTCAGGAAGTTTTGAAAACATTTAAAATCCCATATCATTGATTGGGAATGAAAGAAAATGAAAAGAAAAATGGTTCTGTTGATGTTTTTGCAAGAAATACACTATTCCTAAAAAAAAAAAAAAAGGAAAGAAAAACCTCTGTGTTGACTAAAAACACTGCTGCTTTAAATATACAGTAAAACACAAAAATCATTTACAAACAATTAGCAAATTAAATAAGCAGTTTGAATACATTAATACATTAGTTTCAGATGGTCTCAAAGGCTTGTACAGATGTATACGTTTTGAGCACAGATTTAAAACCATATGTAGAATCAATTAGAAGCAGAGGAAAATATATTCTGCTACAGCAGAGCCTTAACAGAAAAAGTCTGACCGCCTACAGTTTTTAAATGGTATTTGGGAACAGCAAAAACTTGGAGTTAGAAGACCTTCATGATCTAGACAAAGAAGTGGCCAAAATCAGAGACACGGCTAAAAAATGTTGAAATTAGACCAAAAAGCTGTCATAATGTGTGGCTTAGAGTGAAATGTATTCTGTGACAAAGAACTAGACTATACCACCAATGTCTCTGGCATATTAATGTTTTTGAATCCCTACTCGTGAATGACATAAATGCTAAATTTAGGAGGGGCCGTGTTTTAGGATAGACTGTGAACATTTCTGAAGAGAAATCAGACATCGCTGTAAAATCAGGGGCAGTTTTTTTTGTTTGTTTGTTTTTGTTAAATAGTTTACATTTTATTGCCTGGCTTTGATTGACTCCATTTCTCCAGGTTGGGTCCAGTCCCATCCCCCTACATCCCTGCTGCTTTCTGCCCTTTGCTTTCAACCCCATGGGCGTACCCCTCCCAGTGAGGCCACACCTAGTCAAACTTGCACTTCCTCCTCCTGAGTACAGAGATGGGGGTTCCCTGAGTGCAGAGGGAGAGGACAGTAGCAGGGATCGGTGCCACAACGCGCCCAGTGATCTCCCTGCTCAAGCTGGGTGTTCTTCCTTGTTCTGTTGCCCGCCCCCAGGACGCAGGCACTATAGTGGCTCTAGCCTCCTTCCCACACAAGTGAATGAGCAGAGCCAGGCCAACGTCCCCTTTCCCTACTCTACCTCCATTGCACTGCCTCCTGTAGTTACCGAAGTGGCAGCATTGTAGTAGAGGCAGTGAGACGCCCCCTAGTGATGAAGGCTTGCTACTGAACGCGAGTCGCTGGCGACATGAATGGTAGTGCTACCACTGTGCCAATGGTTTGGCTGAAAATCAGGAACAGTTAAGAGGAATGCCGTCAATCACCATAGCCAGCTGGCGTGCAACTTCTTACTGTTAGGATACAGTGAAATGCCTTGCTCCATGACTTTAGCAGTACTTGAATAAAATTCAGTGGCATGGTAATATTGCTCCCAGTTCATTATTATGACACAGTAGTTGAATGCCCCTGTATCCCTTACCCCAGGATGCATCTGGAAACATGTTGCCTCAACTCAGCAGCCGCAATTCTTGGAGAAAAGTTTTTAAATCATAAAATAAAATACTGCCAGTGGTTGCAGGCATACAAATCTCATCTGTGCTGCTACAGCTTTTTGCATTATGTGTCATTTTAATCATTTGGAGGTATGGCGATATATGTTTCATCTACTGAATACAGTCGTTATCTGCTCAGATGCTGGCAGTGAGTGTATTTCAGTTGATGGCAGCTGTCCAATATTTTGTGAATGATGTATACGGTTTAACAGTGTTGTGGCGGCAGACCCTGTGACAGGCATAGATGAATGCCAGAACCATAATACATCCTGAGACAGAATGGTGAAAACTGTAATGAAGCAAGAACCGGAATGCTTCCAGAACTGGACTGGTAAAATTAGAATTGAGGCGATTCTTGTTGTGATTGGGTTTCTGCTGTGCCTGGCAGCAGTAGCAACACACCAACACTGAGTCAGGAAGGAGTGGGTAATAAATCTTGATCCATGGCTTTTTCAGCCTTGGTCCCTGTCTCTTTCTCTGCCCTGGTCACTCTCTCACTGCTGATGGAGATCCCTGTTTGATGGGTCCTGAGACTGAAAGAATTGCCCCAAAACTGAGAAAAAAAGTCAGAGCAGGGCAGCTGGTTCTGGCTTATTCCAGTTTTAACATTCCGGTTCTTGGGAGCCTCCCCACTTTTGAAACAGGAACAGTAAAGCCAGAACAGAGCTATTATTTCAACTTTACCCTTAGGAACTGGAATGCTTTAGAGCGAAACAAGCAGTATTCGGTTGTTTTACCTATAGGGATGTACAAGTACTACTTCACAGAAAGGGTGGTAAACATCTGGAACAGACTGCCAGCAGACGTAGCGGATACAAAACTGTGGGGGCTTCAAGCATGCATGGAATAGACATAAGGGTATATTAGTAAATAGGTAGGGAGGAGGGAGGGTCACAGGAGACCAGTTAGGGTATGCGGAGACAGATTAGGCAGGGACCATCTGGGCAGACTGGGTGGGCCAAGCAGTCCTTTTCTGCCGACAAATTCTATGTTTCTCCCTTATCAGTTTTGGACACATCTGGTTCTGGACTTAGTCCAAGTTTGGCTTCTTTACTGTTTTTACTGGGTCCTCCCTGTGGCTTCTGCTTCAATTTAACCCTTATCTTATGGCTACTATCTCACTGCAGCAATAGACAGAAAAACAAATCATTCTAAGCAATGGTGTAACCATTTGTTCACATTACCCTATATTGCCCTCAATGGAAATTCAGCCATTTATCAATGTGGTATGTATTACGAATGTATGTTTTTTTTTTGTTTATTAAGATTCCCCCTGAATTCCTCTTTTTATTTATTATAAACACTTCATGACCCTGCTCTTTAAATGCAAAAAGCCTGCTGTTAAAAATAAAAGTTTACCAATCCCTGGCTTGTCTGTGAATGCCTGTAATAGAATAAGGAACCCCTTGGGAGGCTGCAATAAACACACCAGCGTTCTTTCACGTTACAGGATTATGCTAGCAGCAGCAGCCTCCAAAGGGGGGATGTTCTTCCAACCTAGCAGTGTCTTTCTCTTTTGTTGTTGTTTTGCTGACTGTTCCCTGCTGGCGGTTTTTGCTTTCCCTTTAGTTTCCCCTTTTGGTGTACTGATACAGAGATTCCTCCCCCCCTCCTCCCCTTCCCATGGTATCTGTCCCCCCTTTGTTCTGAACCAGTCTCCATACTTCTTTGTAATGTACTCTCTGTTGATTCCCTCATTTCCTCCTTTGCTTTCCATCAGCCTCCAAAAAAGATATGGGATTATACACCGGGAGATTGCTCTATCCTTTCTGTAGAGGATAGAAAGGTAATTCTTCTGCCTGTCTTTAGTCTGCTGTGCTATATACTTTATGCCTTACTGTCTTGCTGGTGTGTGTGTGTGTATGTGTGTGCGTGTGTGTGTGTGTGTGTGTGTGTGTGTCTGCGTGTCTGTGTGTTCTGACTAGCTTGCGCTTATTTAGCAATATGAAGCTGCAATGATTTTGGCAACCATTCACCCAGTGACCAAAGGCAATGGCATGTAATTACAGTATTAGCAAAATCAATTTCTGAGAGTAAACCTGTTTCTGGAGCTCTCCAGGGTTCTCAACAAAACCATGCCATTTTCTTTAACATTGAAATCGGCAGGTTTTTTTTTTTTTTTTTTTTCAAATCAGCAATGGACTTTACGTTGATTTGTGATGATGACAATAACAAACCCTCCCATTTTGATTGCATATTTTTTTTACCCAAGCATTCATGCTTTTTTTCTCCATGCCTGGTGTGCTGCTGTGTATCCATAGTAATGTTGTGTTTGGAAGTGACTAATTACTAATACATTTCCCCATACTTTATCTGTTGCCATTCTCAGGAAGGGCTCTGCTGGCACTAACATGCATTTTTGTCTAACCCCCCCGGCTTTTGTTCTCCCCATTCTCTTCCTTCTTTAACCAGGGCCAGCTAGAGAAAGATTTCAGCCTCTGCCTCTTTGAGTTAGAGACAAATTTAGAAAACCTGGAGACGGTTTATAAGGCACAAGATAAAAGACCGTGGAAGGTATTTTCTATTCTTTTCACAGTGCATATCCCCTTCAGATCTCCCTTTAATCATGTCAGTGCTGGATGGATCCACAAGTAAGGCAAATTATCAGGGGGTCTGAGAGCAGGGGTCCCTGAAAGTCATGTTTTTCTAGCTGTTGAAGATGTGCAAAGTATCACAAATGAAGCATTACTGTATAGTTTCCATCCAGAAGCAAATGATTTGATACCTTTTAATGGACCAACATAGATGTAACAACAAGAACAAACTGCTCTACTTTCGGACCAACCAGTCCTTCTTCAGAAAGCTAATGTATAGTTTCAGTTAGACTTCATGCTACCCTTTGTTTCCCTTTCTTTCCTGTAAAATCTTTTTACTTCATTGTCATTCTTTTGGTCTGGTTATTCATACCTGCACCTTTGTTTTTTCTTTCCCCCTACATGAGTAAGCTGGAAGAAACAGTTCCCAGTCCCTGCTTGACGTGTGCTTTGCACTGCGTCTCAGTTTTCACATTGAGAACAATCCCTTTCCCACAGATATCCATGTCCAGTGCTTACTTGTCTCCTACATCAGCATTCTGAGCCCTTTTACAACTGTTTCCTGTTGTTGTCCTCCTTGTGGTGGGTTAGGCCCACCAGACTCTCCACTCTGTCTGACCGACTCCCACAGCAGTCATGGTGACCTTCGTCTGAAAACAACCCATGGAACAATATTAATTATAAAAAAAAAAAAAAAAAGGTTCTGGAAGGATTCAGTTTCGTTTGGTAAACTTCCAGTATGGGATTCTGTGCAGCTTCTTTCAGGATAACACTGGATAACTGTTCCTAAAGTCAGAGACTGCACCTCTAAGCAGAGTTGTGATGGATTGCCCCAGTAATGATGGGGTAGAGTTGCTGTAAAAGATACTGGGACCACAAGTTTGAATAAATAAGGCAATCCAAAGCAATTTTGTGTTCACCACTGAATTCCTAAGTGGAAACATTTATTACAATTGATTATTTATGCCGTTACAGAAACATTAAATTATAAAGGCTTTGGACAGAGGACTGATTTTTTTTTAGATACGTACTAATCTTAGCCATAAAGCAGAAATCTACTCATGGGCAGAGAGATGTTTGCCTAGTAGACATGATTTTCACTTATACAGTACTGTGAAAGGGTTGAAGGAAAATAACTATGAAAGTAAGTGTGTGTATGATATGTGTGTGTGATATGTGTGTCTAGTCCTTTACCAGCTGGCTGTCTGCTCCTGCGTTTGGCTTGGATTCATAGTGACTCACTCCGAGACAAAAGAGCAGGCACTGGAAAGCCAGCAGATAGGCTGAGCTGCGGTCAGGACCCTCCTTGGATGGAACATTTAAACTGTCTTTTTTTTTCCAAGGCATCAGACTGCTTTTCCGCACCAATCTGTGCGCCAGCCTGCAGCTGTGTCTCTGAAACTGTTAGAAACTGAAGTTAACTCAGGAATATACACTTACAAAAAAAACAGCAACCTTAGTTCAGGATTTTTTTTTTTATTTCTGTTCCATGTTTTCCTGTGGATGTATCAATGGCTTCTTTGTTTGGCTTCTTGCAGGGTACAGCTGTGAGCCCTCCGCTGGAACCTCCATCAGACCATGCATACTTGTAAGTTCTTAACTGTTGCCTTCACTCCTTGCATTAAGTTTGGAATGGAAAATTGAACACCTGATGCAGTCTGTACCATCTGCCTCTGTCTGAGGTTAGGCATCCCAGAAAGTGGCCATCAAACCTGAGCACACAAGCCTTTGCATTTGCATAAAGGCATGTTGCATCATTTGGGGGCTGACTGGCAGTTTTCTTGCAGTTCTTGCTTTAAAGGGACAATCTCAACCCTTTTTGCATGATATTATTTCTAACTGAAAACCCACATTTTATGATTGTTTACCTCCTCTAAAACTCACTGAAGTTGTTGGTTGTTTGATCTGCTTCCTTTCTTAGTTGGACAGAAATGCATGGGAACGGTCCAATTAAATGAAACCTTGTTTTGCTCCAAATCCTTGATCTACTCTTACTGCATACATATTGAACATTAGGAATGCCCCAAAACAGTGCAGCTACTCATGGTACAGTAGTCTTTTCTCCCACTACATCATGGTGAGCTAGATTATGTAAAGGGCATTTTGTATAAGAGGCATTCCCAAGTCCAGGAAAGATGCAGTGGAAGTTGATCAAAGATTTAAACAAATGCTTTTGTGTGGTAACACCAGTTTGGTGAGCAGTCTTTTTTTTTTTTTTACTTTTAAAGAGAAAACAAATTACAGTCAAACTACCTGCTACACCAGAAATCTCTACAGAACATCGGCAATCATAACTGTGTTTTTAATCTGGGACAACTTGAGGTCTAAGGGTGTTGACAGTGTCCCTTTTAATAAAACAGTAATCATGGGAAGGGGCTTGAATTGTGTTTGTGTCTGCGGCTAAACTCAAGCACACCACCATACAGATGCAGATTTGCCGTTCAGGCTTGACTGGGAGGCGTTTCATTTGTACTTGTAAATTAAAGGGAAGGGACTTGACAGTAGGAGAAAGGAGGTGATGTTGCCCCTGTATAGGTCATTGGTGATTCCTCACCTGGAGTACCGTGCCCAGTTCTGGAGTCCTCACATGAGAAAGGATAGTGATAGACTAGAATCTGTGCAGTGAAGGGTCACATGTATGGTCCGGGGCCAACAGAGCAGATGCTATGAGAAGACTTAAGGCCTGTAACATGTACTGCTGGAGGCTAGAAGGAAGAGGGGCGACATGACAGAGACATTCATGTTCCTGATGGGAACTGATAGAGTGAACTGTGAAGATCTGTTCAATGGGAGCAGTAGTGTAGTCGCACGAGGATGCAAATGGAGGCTAGTCGGTGCAAACTTCAGGAGGGATGTGAGGAAGTTCTTCTTCACCGTGAGGCTGATGGAGCCATGGACCAGATTGCCATCAAAAGGGGTGGAGGCAGGGACTAGAAATGGATTCAGACACAGCTGGGGCTGGTTTAAAGGGCTGATAATTCCAGTAGGAGGAGGCGCTAGGGAGGTGGGGGGGCTTACAGGAGAGAGGGAGGGTTTGGGGTCAAAAACCCCTTTGTGACATTGGCTGGGGGGATAGGTAGGAAGCCCTTTATGGGCAAACTAGATGGGCCTTGATCTTAGCCAGCAGTGTCTAGATTGCTAAAGGGAGTACTCATGGGTAAAACCCGTACCTTACAATGCAACCCTTGATTAGGAGATTAAGTGAAAAGAAAATGTTTTTGTCCTACTTGGCAACTTCCAAAACTTGAACTGATTTGGCAAACCCTACATCCCTCACCCTGACAGTCTGCATCCCATGCCATTCTGGGCACATCCCAGAATCCTCTGTTGATGACATCAGCCATGGAAGATTCAGTCGTAAGCATCATCTAAATGTGCATTTCAGAGCTTCTAACCATTGGTCACTGGTCTCATTTAACTCCTGAGATTTAAGTGCAGGTAGAGCAGCCAGTACTTATCCTTTGGGGTACAGAAGGACCCAGGAATGACCAATGAAAGGGGTGCGGATGGAGCTCTAAAAAGCTCATTCAGGAAGTCCATATAGTTTAATCTGCAATTTAAGCTGTAGCCTGTGGCCAATGTCAGTCGTGGGGTGGGGGTTCTAGTATGACCCGATCTTCTGCAAGCTCTAAAGGACTCACTGTGTCTACCCGGCCCTTGCTTCTGCTAGAAACCACAGGACTGACTGCCCTAGCACTGCACACGTTTTGCTCAAATCTCTGATGTGTACTACTAATGTGCCAAGTGATATCGCCCTCTGTATGTTGTACTTGTACCCACAATGTTGGTGCCACCAATTTTGTCTGTGTCCTGCACCATGTTCCTTTTTTGCAAGTACATTTTTCGACTGCACCTGCTATTGTATTTTTGTTTGCGCTACTGCTTATCATGAAAGCAATTGATAGATGACTCACTGAGGATGTTTGCTCTCAATATACAGTATAGAGGATAGTGTATGGGCAACAGTGAACAACAACAGTGTTGTTCACTTCGAGAGGTTGTCATGACAACCGTTGAAACCTCGAGAGCAAAGCTCGAGAGGTTTGAGGGTGTCATGACACCTCAAGAAGTGAACCACTGTTGTTTTCCCTATGCTCACTGTTTTATAGTGTATGGGCAAAAGTAATGAGAAAAAAACTTGTGGTTTGTTTCGCGGTCGCGCTGTGATGTCGGGGGAACCCCCCCCCCGCCAAGCCCGAGTTGGTGACAACACTCCTCCGCATTTTAAATTAAATAACTGGGCTCTGCAGTGTGCCGGCTAAAATATTAACAAAATGGCGCTTACTTTCACATTGGGACGTCCACAAGTGCCTACGCTGAAGTACACTTCCCATTTTCTCGTCGCCACGAACCGCGAGTCGCACATGCGCAGACGTTGTAAAATCTGTTGTACCATTGATGCAGCGTACCCACGATGGTACAACAACCGACGTTACATTGATGGTACAACAACACTAGGAAACCTAGATTTTTAACAAATACAACGTTCTAACATACACTATACGTGTATTGTTGCTGGCCATTCTTCTTGCTGTTAGTCTGTAACTCTCCCAGGTCATGTCTGAAAACAGGCATACAGTATGCCTACTGCAGCTTACCTGGTATCAAAAACGAATAAACAGCCTGGTGCCGCGCGGGTTGCATGCGTTGTCGGGGTGGCGGTGGGGATGACAGGATCAACCAGTTTAATTCCAGTTTAGGAATACTGCAAGTAAGAAAAAAACCCTTTTTCAATAAATGTCCTTAAGCAGCTGCACCCTTTAAAGGAGCTCTACCGGCCAAAGAAATGCAGCCATCTCTGCATAGATCAGGGCTGTAGTACTCCGATTCCCCCTACAATCGTAGTATATATTATAGATTATTAACACCTGAGTGCTTGTAAATTGAAAGAATCCTGGAGTTGCAGCAGGCATTCTCTAAAGGGGGGGGATACTGGCCTCCACAGATCACACTGGAAACTACGCGATATGCTGACACGCCTTTGCCCCTTCCAGTATTGTGCCCACATGTACAGAAATGTAATAATTTCTGTATTTTCCATTTTACAAAATGTAGCACACACATAGCATTTAAGCACATTATGTGAAAATAGTGCGAGCATGGGAAATAGGGCAATTATTACATTTCTGTACATAGAAGCACAATACAGGAAGGGCAAAGGCGTGTCAGCATATCATGTTCCAGCGCCACTCTGTGGTGATCTGCTCAGAAAATACCTGCTGCAGCTCAGGATTCTTTCAAAATATGAGCAGTCAATCTTAAAAATCTGTAATGTATACTATCACCTGCAGGGCTGAATCGGGGTACTACAGCCCCGATCTATGCAACGATGGCTGCATTTCTTTAACCGTTAGATCTCCTTTAAAGAGAAGGGCCTGGATTTTCAAAGAATTGCATTATAATGTTGCCACCATTATGCTTATTTATTAGATCTTTGGTTTACAGACCTTTGAGTCAAAGACTTATTTACAAAGGCACCTCGTCAAGACAGCAATACATCACAGCAAACAAAACAGTACAGTACATAACGCTTAGATTAAAAAAAGCAACCAGTGTTACAGGCATTCATTGGTGGTACAAGCTTGGTAATAGGTAGATCACAGTAGTCATAATATAGATACATGAGTACCACGTCGGGTAGCAACCAGAGGTATTTTATTACACCAGTGAGCAGATGTTGCCTGAGACCCCAGGAATATACAGCAAAAGTAGACAGGGCAGACCCAGCCTAGGAGTGAGGGTAAGGGGCAGGTGGGGGATTATGTGCAGTTGCAGCAGCGAGTGCTTGTCAGATGGCTTCTGAGGGAGACCTTGAAAGGACCAAGCTTAGTGGAGTCAGCTATGTTGGCTGGGAGGGAATTGAATCAGGAGGAAGCCCAATAGCAAAAGGATACCTGGGCCATAGAGGTCCTTACCCTGAGGACAATAAGGGAGGTTTTGATAGTGCTGCAGGTGGAGACTGAGGGGGAGGCACGCTGCAGGGAGGTGGTGACCCCAGGTGGGGAGAGCCCTAGCAGGGTCTTTTTTACAGGAAGGCAGGTTTGGAAGTGGAGTCTTTCTTCAAGGTTGAGTAAGTTGATGGTGGAGTACAGCAGGCACGTATGGGTGCGCCTAGGGACTCCTGGCATTAACCTGCCGGCCTTATTTATAGAGAGCTGGATTCTTGTAACCGCAGTGTTGCTGGCTGCAGCATAGATGGGCAGCCCATAGTCGATTAGCGCTAGGACAGAGGACGTGATTGCCAATCTAAGGGCCTCTTGTGGTAGGCAGTCCCTATGGCGGTATAACGGTCCAATCCTGACATTGGTGGCAGCAGAAAGGGCATTGATATGGCAATGCTACTTATTACATGACTGTTAGACCACAGAAAACACGGTCTAACTTCATATTGCATGCTGCATGGCAAAAATGATGCATGCATCAAAAACAAATGAATCACCTGTCAGTTTTCTGCCTCATGGTAAGCAGAGCATCGCAAATGCGGCAAAATGAAATTTGCATGCAAACGTGTTGGTGCATTTGCAGAGATGCAGCTGCAGCAGAATAACTGCCTCAAGTCCTGCGTCTGAATTTTTGATAATCCAGGCCTCGGTCTCTAGTAAAAGCAAATACTGAAAATGATCATATGTACACCAGTTGTGCTTTCTAGTTTGTTAGTTGTTTCCTTTGTCCTGTTATTGGTCTAAAAAAAATGTCAGATCATGTTGTACTTATTTCATCGAGTCTTTCAAGAAGCAGTTAACTATTCCCAACTGACCTCACAAGTGGTGGCTGTGACATCACAACTTGTCAGAGATAGCCCTGTGATGCCATAAACAATGACACTATGAGGCCAGCAGAGGCAGTCAAATGCTTTTCATATCAATTTTATTTTTAGGTAGGTTGCCAAGATATATTATAAACCCAGAAAGGAAAAACTGAGCATTAAAAAAATGATTCTCTAGTAAATATTTCTGGCTGAAACACTAAGTTTGTGAAAGTAAATACTGAACTGCAGAGCTGCTTTTAAAAGCTGCACTATATGATAGTTGTCAGAAATTATCAAAGATTTTAGAAAATTGTATTTCTGACATCCCTCTCACTAGGTATATTTTTCTTTTCCCAGGTATTTAGAACACAGCTTTTATAACTATTTTCTTAGTAAATAGTTTTTCAAACAAGCTTTCTCTCTTTCTCTGCTCTATTTACAACCTAATCCTATGATTTTCTCTATATTCTGCTGAATAAATCTCAATGAAATCTCCTACAACTGAACTTGTGTAAATGTGTATATTTCTCTGTAAATATTGTAAATCTCACTGTATATAACTTGTAATTTATGTATATTATTTACACAGTGTTACAACCTTTGTTATCTGCCTATCCCTATGACTTTTATAGTTCACCCATTGTTCAGCTGCCTCTCAACTGTGTGCTGATTGTTTATCTGCTGTTCGTAAAATTGCTGCACATTGTTTGTATTCCTGCTTTATGCATTGTATTGTACTGTGTTGTAGTGTATTGGGATGTATTGTATTGTATTGTCTGCCGGGTTGCCCTGAAAAAAGGGACTCTATGGTCTCAACCGCTCACAATTACCAAAATTCAAATAAATAAATGAAAATGACATGGTTCATTAAAGATGCCGACCACTCATGATGCTTAAAATCTCTTCCATTGAAGGCACCTGTTGGAAGTAAATAATGGATTTATACTGTGGCTGTATTAGGACAGTACTACACGTTCTGATGATAAACAGCACCGCACCCCATCAAGATGATGTTTAATTGTTTTTTTTTTTTTTTTGTGGCGGCATTGCAGGAAGCAGGAACTTTTAAAATCATGCATCTCTGTTCAGGAAAGGAAAAAAGAAACATTGGTGTACTGATATTGTTGCCAGAAGTACATTACAGTATTACTAAAACAACAACAACAAAAAAAACACAAGATGACTAACAAACACTGCTGCTTCAAAGGCCCCCTTAATGCCATCCCCAGTGTCACTGATGAAGACATTGAACAACACCGGCCCCGTTACAGAGCCCTGTGGGACCCCACTGGTGACCTCTCTGGTGACAGATAACTTCCCCCCACAACCACCCTCTGGGTTCTGTCCCTCAGCCAGTTTTTCACCCATCTGGGCATCTTCTCCCCAACCCCAAGATCCACCAACTTCCTGATCAACCTCTTGTGGGGCACAGAGTTAAAGGCCTTGCTGAAATCCAGATAGAGGATGTCTACTGTCTTGGTGATGCAGTCAAAAACATCAATCAGATTCATCTGACATGATCCCCCCCCCACTCCCCATGAACCCATGTTGCCTCGTATCCTGGAAACCGAGCTCTTCTACATAGAGTCTACCAGCCTCTCCTTAAGTATGGTCTCCATGAGCTTGCATATGATTGAGGTCAGACTGACTGGTCTGTAATTCCCTGGGTCATCCTTGGAACCACTTTTGTGGACAGGCACTACATGTGCTGTTCTCCAGTCCTGCGGTACCACTCCTGACTCTAGTGAACTATTAAATAGGCCTATCAGTTCCCCAGCCAGTTCCTTTAGTACCCTTGGATGTACTCTGTCCGGGCCTGGTGATTTGTCCACCATCAATGCTAGCAGCCCCTCCCTCACTCTATCCTCCTCTATCTCTGCATCTGTTTCCCCCCCCCCCCGCTCCTCTTCTCCTTTTTGAAGGCAGACTGGTCCATCCATCTCCCTGGTGAAGATGGAACAGAAGTATTCTTTTAGTATCTCTGCTTTTCCTCCGTTACCCTTCACTCACATCTCCCCCTTTCTTTAGCCTAACAATCCTATCCTTCATGTCCCTTTTCTCCCTTATATAGCAAAAGAAGGTCTTCTCCCCTCTCAATTCCTTCAGCTATCTGTAGCTTCTTCTGTGCCTTAGCTTTCCGGACTTCCTTGCTTGCCTCACTAGCCAGCCTTATGCAACTACACATGCACGGCAGGCTATTGAATCTCCTATTGTTGCAACCCTCCTCTGATGGCAGCTGCAAGGGATTCTGGGATTTGTAGTTACAGGAAATGTCAGCTTGCACGTCAACAGAAAAAGTGAGATACAATCTACTATAGTGCAGTAAATAGTAAAAAAATGTTTCTGCACACCAAGTGCAAATTGGGACCACACACACACTTGGATTTGGGGCTCTTAGTGCTGACTGTTCCCCTTTAAGTTAACTACTGGGTGTTCCTCACCTTTGGAATTGACTTGGCTCAGTATTGCTCCCATCCCAAAATTTAGAGCATCCATGTGCACTGTGAATTTTAGATCATAGTCAGGACTGGCAGCAGCAAGAACTGGAGCTCAGTGCAGGGCCTGCTTCGGCTGAAAGATGTCCCTCTCACAACATTCTTCCCCAATGCATCTTTTGAGGCACTTTCTGTTTTGTTAGATCAGTGAGGGTAGCTGCAGTTGTGCTAAAACTAGCAGCCAACCTCCTGTAGTAATCCACAGTACCTGAAAAGGCTTGCACTTATGTCTTGGCTGTGGGCTTGTGCTGTCCTTGCATAGCCTCCACCTTTGCAGATTTGGGCCAGGCGTGTCCCCAGAACTTCGGTGTCCTAGATATGGCACTTCTGCTCTGTCCAACTGATACTTTGTTGCTTTGTCTGTCAGCTTTGCAGCATGCAGTCTTCCGAGTATCTCTCTCACGTGGTGTTTGATGCTCTCAGGGGCTCTTCAGGCATGCTGCTTTAGCAGTGCCCAAGCTCCCTTGTTCACCTGAGGCCAGATTTTTAAAAGTGGAAAAATTGCACATGTGTGAGAAAAACGTACGCAAGGGAGGTTTTTCTTGGTCAACTGCACTTTTTTCCGCATGCATGCAATTTTCAAAAAGGTTGTGTTTTTTAAAATTTTCCCACAAGTTATGGCAGCCTGCGTATATTTTTGTGTGCAGCTGCAGAAAAATGCTGTGCCTGGTTTTAGTAAGCATAGCACTTTTTGTGCCGCTGCAGAAAAATGCTGTGCCTAGTTTTTCGTGCATAGCATTTTTTGTGCAACAAAAAAAAAGCATACATATCTTTGTAAAATAAAGAAAATAGCATTTTCTCAGGTGCAGGTTCTCCCTGCCCCAAGGATTTGTGCACAGGGACTGAGTCTCTGGGCTGCTATCAGGCCCTTTGAAAGCTGGACCCCTGCAGCCAGATTTTCAAAGCCCGAAAGTTGTGTGTATGTGGGAAAAAACTGGTGCAAGTGGCTCTGCACTTTTGGAGCCACAATTCCACTTTCAGAGCCACAGTTTTTCCACAGCTACCTTATTTTCAAAGGTGGAGCCACTTTATACCCAGCTCCACAATTTGCAGCTGATTTGCCCATTCTTTCTTTTGGTACAGTTGAGCCAAAATGTTAAGTCTGGTGGAAGCAGACTTAACATCTCCTCAACCGTGCCGCCACCCGTGCGGAGCATGACCTGAAGATAAGGAATCCCCACAGGTGCAGAGATTTCCAAATGCAGTTGTGGCTGCAGAGTGGGGCTTAGTGCCTGAACCACTGAGACTCCAACCCTTGGCATGCAAGTGGGGTGTACCCCAGTCTTGCTGAGAATGAGGCGTTGACCGAATGCAGCACCCACTTCATTTGTGCCACTGTGAAAGTGTCAACTGCTCTAAGAGTGTGGGGGTGTCGACTGTCATTTCTCCTCTATTCTCTTCTAGTTAGGTCTGTTAGTGACCCTCCCCACTCTCATTGCCTGACTGTAAACCTTCATAACCATCTCTGCCCTGTTATGATTAGTTTCATCATGTTGATGTGTGACAAACCCTGCATTTATAGCCTCTTTTTGGGAAATTCCACAGCGGATTCACCTCATCTGTGATCAAGCTTGTTTGGCATGACCTACTGCTTGTGAACTCCTGTTGATTCCAGTCCATAAGGCTGCTTTCCTCTAGAAATACACAGTCTGTTCCTTTACAACCAACTCTATCAGCTTCCTGTTGTTGATCCCAGGCTCACTGGCCTGAAAGTACTTGGGCTTTCCCTAGCCCCACCCTTGCACAAAAGGACAACGTTCCCTCTCCCCCTCTCCTCTAGCCCACTGGCATTTTGTCTGTTGCTAGTGACTCATTTAATTGGGCCACCAAGGCCTTTCTTGACTCCTTCAGTACCCTTGAAAGAAGTCCAATAGTCTGTATGGCCTTACAGACTAGATTACATTCGGATTCTGAATACATGTTAGAGCTCTCTCCCTAGCTACATACTGTATCTCTAATCAGTGGCTATAGTTACCCCTGAATCTGTTCTTACTGTCAGAAATGTGTTTGTTATTATTGCCAATCATAAAAGGCTCTTGAGTCGAGGCACATTTTCAACAACATCCCACAGCAAATACGTGCCCCAAATAATGCAAAACTTAAAATCAATATACAACCGTAAATTCGCCATAACTGAACTAAGTAGTAGACAGTACAATATATACATTCAAATTAATCCCGAAGCTTCCACTGTGAACACAAAACTGAAATACTCCATTTAGTAGGTGTGCCTTTCCTTCATCTCCCTCAAACTTTGTTCTACCTTTCCTTATTCTTTCTGTGCTATCCTTTCCTGCTTTATCTCCCTTAATGTATCAAAAGAAAACGTTGTCACTATTTTTTACCCTCCACTATCCATATTTCTTTGTTTGATTTTTCCTTCCTTATGTAGTCCTTTTTTTCCTCTGACTTATCCTTATATAGAGCCTTGCTGGTCTCACCCTGTTCACCATTTGTACACCCTGGAGACTTTTCCTAAATCACAAATTGCCTCCTGCACATCATTGGCTAGCCAAAAGACTTCGCTTTGTAGTCTTATTAATAGAGTTTATGTAGTTTGGGCAGCTCCCATTATTGCCCTTTTAACTGCTACTCCTTATTCCCCTTCCATATTTGTGTATGTCCTTTCATCTATCTACAAGCAGTATCTGTCTGTCTGTCTGTCTATGGATGTATGGATGTCTGTCTATCTGTTTATCATCTATCAAACAATATCTATCTATCCATTTTCTTTCTGTGTCTGTCTGTCTGTCGATATCTAGCTAGCTAGCTTGCTTGCTGTCTACCCATATACAGTACAGTGTCTGTCTCTATTTGAGATGGGAGGGTTGGCTGTGGCCTGTTTCTGATTCTGGCTCTGATCTTTCTCCAAAAGTTCTGATTCAGCTCTGATTTTCCAAAACAATTTCATTTTCCGACTGGTTCAGAACCGGGTTAGAGGTAGCTCCGGACTGGGTCAGATGACAGAATCATGTTACTCCTTCACGCTCTTCATAAACCCTTTATGTCAATTAATATTTAAAATAGTTATTATTTTTTTTAATCAATTTCTCATTGTTAATGGAATGAAGCTCCAAAATGATGTACATTATAAAAGGAGTAGGGAAAATTCTGCTTTCTGATTGGTGGAAAAGGTTCCAAAGCAGTGCGATTCAGGAATAGTAGCTGCGCTTCTACACCTATCTTGATTTGTTTGTTCCTGTAGACCTATTTTATAAATGCAGTAAGACACATCAGGGTGTGGGTCACAGTTCCTGAACTGCACTTCCAGGTGGCTGTCCAGGTGCCTCACGCCTCACAATGCATTCTGGAATAGTAACCAAGACCCTGTCGTATTTTATTGCTTATTTATCTGTACCTGGGCATTTGAAAATCTGAACCTGGTCAATAGAGTGAACTGGGTCAGATCAGAGTTGAGTCACAAATTACTCTAATTTCCAGAGTTTGGTTGAGACGAGTCATTCTAGGTGGGAGTTCTGATCTGACACAGAGCTGATCCTCCCATCCCAAATCTCTATCTATCTATCTATCTATCTATCTATCTATCTATCTATCTATCTATATCCTCTATCTATATATTTGTCTAATCTATCTAACTATCTATCTATCTATCTATCTATCTATCTATCTATCTATCTATCTATCTCCTCTGTCATCTATATATCTATCTAATATCTCTCTCTCTCTCTCTCTATCTTATCCTCTGTCTATCATCTATCTATCCTCTATCTATTTATCCACCCCTGTCTATCTGTCTATCCATCTATCTATCTATATATATATCTGTCCTCTGTCTCTCTATCCCCATCTATCTATTTATCTATCTATCTATCTATCTATCTATCTATCTATCCATCCATCCATCCATCTAGCTATCTATCTCTATCCTCTATCTATATATTTGTCTAATCTATCTATCTATATATATATATATATATATATATATGTATATATATATATATATTTAATATATCTATCTATATATACTGTATATATATTCTCTATCTGTCTATCATCTATCTACTTATCTATCTATCTATCTATCTATCTATCTATCTATCTATATCCTCTATCTATATATTTGTCTTATCTATCTATCTATCTATCTATCTATCTATCTATCTATCTCCTCTGTCTATCTATATATCTATCTAATATCTCTCTCTCTCTCTCTCTCTCTCTATCTATCTCTCTGTCCATCATCTATCTATCCTCTATCTATTTATCCACCGTCTGTATGTCTGTCTATCCATCTATCTATCTATATATATATATCTGTCCTCTATCTGTCTCTCTATCCCCATCTATCTATCTATCTATCTATCTATCTATCTATCTATCTGTCTATCTTGCTCTCTTTCTCTATCTACGGGGTAACCCCAGAAATGTAGCATCTTTTTGTTCATGGGGTTCTGGGGAGGCAGCAGCCAGTACACGGTATTACTGATCCTTTGCAGACAGTCGATGCCTGCAATAAAGCAGCAGTATTTGTTAGCAACCATATAGTGTTTTTCAGCAGTAATATTTGTCTGGCAAAAATATCAACAGATCCCATTTTTATTTTGTTTCTGTCATTCCTGATCCAAGATAAGGGATTTTGAAGTTTTTCAAAGTTCCATGCCTTGCTCCCTCAAATTAAATAATATCTTGGTACAGTGTTGTGCTTTTAATCATCACAAACATGTGGTAACTGCATCCTAATATATCCACATTATGAATCTATCATGTACATTCAACAGGTATCCTCAAAGTAAGAGATTTTTAAAAATTGCAAGTGGTGACCATCTTTAATGACGCAAGTCATTAATTACAAAATTAACTGTGAAAGCTGTTTTAGCAATATTTGAGAAAACTAAAAATCAACTGAGCATGAATCTAAGGATGTCAGAAATACATTTTTGCCAAAAAAACTGTATGGTAACGTTTTCTGTTTTTCAAATCTTGAAATACAGAAGGAAGCATACATAAACTAACAATGACAAAACAATATGTGATGGGGAAGGAATAAGCATTATCCAGTGTATAGTGGCATATAGTGAGAAATCCCCAAACAACACATTCCAAATTAAAAACACAAGAAGAAGAAATGGTTACGTTTTTGGCCAGCTAACAAATACTGCTGCTGTAAGTGTATCGTGAATATATAACATTATAAAATAACACTATAATATAACATGATAGCAAGCATTAAAGGGACACTGTCAACCTGTTTTTCATCATTAGTAACAAAAAGAGCCACGGAACTCACAAAGCTACCACAAACTGTTGTCCACTCCCCAGAATAATTTCAAGATCCAACAGTTTATTTCAGGAACACATAAGGCTCCTTTCCAGAGGAAGAACAAAGTCTGATTTGTTCTTCCTCCGGAAAGGAGCCTTATGTGTTCCTGAAATAAACTGTTGGATCTTGAAACTATTCTGAGGAGTGGACAGCAGTTTGTGGTGAGCTTTGTGAGTTTCTTGGCTCTTTTTGCTAGTACTTTTACTGCTGCCACTGAGAACCTCATTCGTTGCTAGAGTGACTGAACTTTTGTATCTGTTTTTCATCATATTATTTCTAGTTAAAAACCCACATTTTATGATTGTTTACCTTCTCTAAAATTCATGAATGCTGCTATTTATTTTGTCTGACTCCTTGCTTAGTAGAACTGAATGCATGGTAATTGATATTTATAAACAACTTTGTTTTGTTTCAAATCCTGAATCTATTCTTCAGGAATACTTCCTGAACATTAGACATACCCCCAGATAGTGCAGTCACTCATGAGGCAGTAGCCACCTAAACTACCACTGCATCATGAGTGGCTAGACTGTGTTGGAAGTGTTCCCAAGTCCAGGAAAGGTGCAGTGGGAGTTGATCAAGGAATGTAAACAAACCTGGTTTTGTGTGGTAACACCAGTATGGTGGGCAGTCTGTTTTTCACTTTTTAAAAGGAAAAAAGAGTGAGGATCAAACTACCAGCTACATCAGCAGTCTTTACAGAATGTTAGCAATCATAAAATGTGTTTTTAAACAAGGGACACTTTGAGTCCTGAGGAGTTGACAGTGTCCTTTAGCAGTTCAATAGTATATGGTTGGGGCTTATTCTCCACGGAAAATGGTGGCTTTGCAAATCTTGTTGCAGGACAGTTCAAAGATCAAAAAAGTTGTTGTACTATCGTTCTGACATCGCATCGATAGTACAGCAACTTTTCAGCCTTGATCTACCTCCTGATTGGCTCACTGCCCCTGACTTTACGGAAAAAAATTGCAGAAACATGGCGGAGTGATTTAGCGAGTGCTGAGTAGTGGACACTGATAATTTTGACACGAGGAGCCACATGCCGCTCCGTGTTACAAAAGTGAACTTTTCTTTTTATTTCATTTTTAAAATGAACAATGCTGGACATATTAAACAGAAACTGGAGCAAGTGGAGCAGGGAGAAACTGGAGCATGGAGGCAGTGGCACTGGGAGCGAGGAGAAGCTGGAGCGAGTGAGCCACATAACACAGATGATGATAAGCTGCTGAAAACAAAAATACAAAAATAAATAAGCCCCAACCATATTGTACATAAAACAGTGGATGGGTGACCATTCACAGCTAAGGCTGTGTTTCCATCTCAGTTGTTGATGATGTCATGGAGACCTCTCAAGCTTAAGCTCTGGGGACCCTAAGCAAAGTCATCAACAACATCAATGGAAACACAGTCATGTTTTGGATGGTCACTTGGTCACCCATCCACTATTCTGTATATACTATTGTAGGTATTCTAGCAGTAAGCATCCCGACTAAGACTAAAATCTTGGATTTCGGGAGGGCAAACTTCAGGAAAATGGACAAAGCTCTAAGGAGCCATCTGGCAGGCATCAGAGCAGATATGGGGTGGACCAAAGGTGGTCCATCATTAAGGAAGGAATACTGGTTGACACAGATGAGTCCGTTAGGCTCAGGGGGGAAGAACACAAGGGCCAAAGCGCCCAGCTGGTTCAGTTCTGGGGTTCCCAGGCAGTAAGGGAAAAGAGGTTAACCTATAGAAAATTCTGAAGACCAAGAGAGAGGTGGATAGGAAAATTACCTAAGGTTGGCTAGTGAGGCAAGTAAGAAGTCCAGTGAGCAAAGGCACAGAAGGAGCTGCAGATAGCTGAAGGAATTAAGAAGGAGGAGAAGACTTTCTTTCACTATATAAGTGAGAAAAGGAACAAGAAGGAAGGGATTGTTAGGCTTAAGAAAGGGGTGCAGTGGGTGGAGGATAATGGGGAAAAGCAGAGATACTAAATGAATACTTCTGTTCTGTCTTCACCAGGGAGAAGGATGGATCAGTGCTTTCAGGAGAGAAAAGAGGAGCAGGGGGGAGGGGAACACAGATGTAGTGATAGAGGAGGATAGAGTGAGGGAGGGGCTGCTGGCATTGAAGGTGGGCAAATGACCAGGCCTGGACAGAGTACATCCAAGTGTACTAAAGGAACTGGCTGAGGAGCTGGCAGGGCCACTGGCAGACCTATTTAATAGTTCACTAGAGTCAGGCGTGGTACTGCAGGACTGGAGAACAGCACATGTAGTGCACCTCCACAAAAGCGTCCCAAGGATGACCCAGGGAATTACAGAGCAGTCAGTCTGACCTCCATTGTGGGCAAGCTTATGGAGACCATACTAAAGGAAAGGTTGGTGGAATATTGAGAGGAGCATGGTCTCCAGGATGCGAGGCAGCATGGGTTAATTGGGGGGGGAGATTGTGTCAAATGAATCTGATTGACTTCTTTGTGTCACTCAGACAGTAGACGGGGCCAAGCAGTAGACATCCTCTATCTTGATTTCTGCAAGACCTTTGACTCTGTGCCCCACAGAAGGTTGATCAAGAAGTTGATGGATCTTGGGGTTGGGAAAAAGATGGCCAGATGGGTGGAAAACTGGCTGAGGGACAGAACCCAGAGGGTGGTTGTGGGGGGGAGGGGAGTTATCTGGCACCAGAGAGTTAACCAATGGGGTCCCACAGGGCTCTGTGCTGGGACCGGTGTTGTTCAATGTCTTCATAAGTGACACTGAGGATGGCATTAAGGGCAAAGTGTACCTATTCACGGATGACACCAAGCTCTGTGGGAGAGTAGACACAGCTGAAGGGATACAGGACCTACAGGAAGATCTGGAAAAGCTGAGGAGGTGGGCCAGGATCTGGCAGCTTGGCTTCAATGTCAAGAAATGTAAAGTTATGCATATTGGAGCCAAGAATCCCAGGACAGAGTACTACCTGGGTGGAGAACGAGTATCTGCATCAGAGAAGGAGAAAGACCTGGAAGTGATGATCACTAGTGACCTGAAGCACTCCACACAGTGCAAGAAAGCAGCAGCAAAGGCAAACAAGATGCTGGGATGCATATCTAGGGGGATCAGTAGTAGGAGAGACGAGGTTATACTGCCCTTGTACAGGTCACTGGTAAGGCTGAATCTAGAGTATGGAGTTCAGTACTGGTGCCCACACCTCAAAAAGGACATTAACCTGCTGGAGAAGGTCCAGAGGAGGGCTACAAAGATGATAGCAGGCCAGCAGGGTAAGGCATACGAGGAGAGGTTGAGGGGACTGAACATGTACTCCTTGGAAAACAGGAGAGAGGGGACATGATTGGGACTTTCAGGTACTTGAAAGGGATAAATAAGGTTGATAAGGAGAATCGCTTTAAGCTGAGTGGCAACCATAACTTGAGGGGGCACAGCTTAAGCTGGAGGTGGGAGGTTTAGGAGGGAGGTCAGGAAGCACTTCTTCACAGAGGAGGGTGGAAGTGAACTTGAATGCGCTGCCAGAAAGTCATCTCGTTGAAGACAGTGGGCAGCTTTAAGAGAGGCTGAGATAGGCATAGGGGAGGTAAGGATCATGGGTAGGGAGGATGGGAGGATGGGGAGGGAGGAGGGAGGAGCAGGGCAGGGATATTAGCCCAAGCTGTGGACCCTGCAAATACAAGCAGACTTGATAGACCAAATGGCCTTCTTCTGCTGGCTTCTTCATTTGTTTGTATGTTAGTAAACATCAGAAATTGAACCCAGTGGTTAAAGGCATTAGTGTTGCTCAGAGAGTATCCTATGAATTAGGACACCATCAGATACCTGACGTTTGGCCAGATAGTGGATCCAGTCAGATAGTAACGCTATCCAACTGTGGATCTGACCATCCCTGGATCCAACACTGGATCTGACGTCAGATCCCTGGATCCAACCTCAGATCCCTGGATCCGACACTGGGTTTGACCGCGGATCCCTGGATCCAACCCCGGATAATGTGGAATTCGATATGGGATCCGACCTCCAACTTAGGTAAGATCCCAGGTTGGATACTGACACTATCCGATGGATCACAATCGGATCTACAAAGGCACTATCTGAGCATCACTAAAAGGCATGCACATGGTTCCTTCAAATGATTGAAAAGGTTAGTTTTCAAGGTTGATAAGGAAGCAGCATGTTTAATTAGTTTAGGTAATTCTTTCCACAGGCTGGGAGCACAGTATGCAAAAGCATGTCTCCCTGCTTCCCTGCATGCCCAAGAAGCCTTGAAATTCAAAGGAGACAAGAACCGTAAGGTGGAACAGCCACCTGACAGGGTGAGAGAGGACACAAGGAAATATGGACAGCCAGTGATACTTTCTGTGGATGTGTTTGTACTGCCCAAAGACTCGAGATGCAGTTCTTAGTTGCAGGTCCTTTTAAACTGAGGCTTGACAACTGATAGAGCAAGTGATATCATTTCCTGTTTCCGCTGCTAGTCGCTGCTTTTGTTTACATTCCAACCCCTTAGTTTGAAGGGAACAGTCAGCACTAGAGCCCCACACAAGTCGGGGCTGGTCCCAATTTGCACTTTGTTTGCAAAAACATTTTTTTAGTTAATGTTCACAGAGCTTGGCTGCAGCAGTGGGAGATTCAATAGCCTGCAGAGCATGTTAGAGTTTTATAAGCTCTGATCTTTTGTTTGTTGGTCCCGCTCCTCTTAGGGCTAAGTGCAGTCACACAGGACTGTTTATACCCCTGGGAGAACGAGGTGACCAGTAAACATCTTTGTCTAAGCCTATAAAATCTGTAACATGTACTGCAATATATTGAATTTCCCATTTCTGCAACCCTCCTCTGATGTCAGCTTGGGGTATTCTGGGATTTGTAGTTACAGAAAATGTCAGCTTGCAGTGCAAGTCAACAGAACCAGTCTGATACAGTCTACTGTACTGATGTAAACAGTGTAAAAAAAAAAAATAAGTTTTTGCATGTAAAGTGCAAATTGTGACCAGACCCATACTTGGGTGTGGGGCTCTTAATGCTGACAGTTCCCCTTTAAAAGGGCCTACAACTAAGGCCGTTGTGCACGTTAAGGTGATAGGAAATTATTTTCAATATGCTTACCATTAACGCAGCAGTACGTGCTATAGTGAGCGTTACATATTGCTACCCTTTTATGCTATTTAAGATTGTCCTTTCTCTCCCGATCTTGTAAGATTCCCTCCTTCCTACCAACACTCCACCATCTGTGTTCTGTTTTAGCATTTTTTAATACTTTAAATTAAAATAATTAAAAGAACTATAGGCCTATCTCCATATTATGTCCCCCAGCCAAAATACAAGAGAAAATCTTATATAATCGGCTTTACACATTTCTAGTGGAAACCAATGCCCTAACCATCCATCAATGTGGCTTTAGGAAACTACACAGAACTGAATCTGCTCTTCTCTGGGTCACTACTGACATCTTTCCACAATGGATCAGGGTGAGGCAACCGGAGCAACTTTCATGGACCTAACAAAAGTATTTGACCTCATCAACCACCCGCTCCTCCTAGCCAAACTCTGTAACCTAGGGCTCGACAATCTCTCCTGCTTGTGGTTTGTCAATTACCTGACCAACAGATGACAGTGTGTAAAATGGTCTGGCACTACCTCATCCCTATCTCCCATCACAGATGTAATCCCCAGGGTTCCATATTGGGACCCCTACTATTCTCAATTTTTATTAATGAGCTGCCCTCAAACTGTGGAGGAGCCTCAGTACAGCTCTACGCTGACGTTGCCATCCTATACAGATCAGCAAAAGATATCTCTTCCATCACTCTCAACCTGGAAGCAGACCTCCAGCTGCTGGGGAGTTGGTTCAATAATAACCTACTAGTGCTTAACATCAAAAAAACAAAAACAATGTTATTCCGCCGTATGTCTTATGATCCCTCCACCCAACCTCAACTGATAATTAAGACCTAAACTGGGGAAGCACTTGAAGGAGTAACCTCATTCAAATAGCCTGGTGTAACTCTTGAACACCTAACTTTTGAAACACATACTGACAAAGTGATAAAAGCTACTCATCAAAAACCAGGCCTACTATACCGCACAGCCCCCTACCTTGCACCACAGTCCAGGATAACTATTGCATCTACTACACTACTTCCAGGTCTTCCTCATGGAGCTCAACTAATTCTTGGAGCTAAGCCCCCAGTCCTAAATAAACTTAAGCAAGCCTATCACAGGATAGCCCAATTTGCAGCAGCTGCACATGCACGAACACACCATTGTGCTGTGCTTAATACACTAGGTTGGCCGTCCTTTGAAGCCAAACTGGAATTCCCCTTACTCTGCACCACATTCAAACTTATCCACCTTCCCTTACCACCCAGCCTCTCTACCATAATCGCACTGAAAACTTTCACCAGATTCCTCCGCCTCCCTATATCCAATGTTAAGTCTCCCAATGACTCGCTAGCTATAGGCAGGAGAGCCTTTTCTTTTACAGCTCCACACAAATGGAATAGCCTCCCAGTGGGCTTACTCTCCTGCACATCTCTTCCTGTTTAAAAAACTCTACAAAGAAAAGTTCTTTCATCCTCCCATCTGTACCTATAAATGACCTCTCCTTTCATCCTCATAGTGTTTCCTTTGGATCTTCCACCTACCCTCTCCCTAGTTCTTGCAGCTGTTATCCATAAAATTGTCTCAACTACCTCTGCTGTATCTATCCTCATCTTAGCCATGACATTCAGTGCTAATCAACACAGGTAACTCAACTGTGAAGTGTATGTTTTGATTGAATCACTCCACCTGTATTTTGAACTATATCTAACTGCTATCAATTGTCAAAAAGTTCTTGAATGCTCCTCTGTTTATGTAACCCATATCAAACAATGCCTTACTACAAATGTCAGTGAAGTGTCTACTTTATAGTAAATAGTTCTACCTCTGTAATACTATGTATTTATTGACTATGTATGGAAAACTTGTAATTCCCCAGGTCGCCCCTGAAAAGGGACAGCTGTGTCTTAGTAGGCCTACCTGGTTATCAAAATTCAAATAAATAAATAAATGGGAGCTTTAGTTTTGCAGCCTGGAGTTAGCCCTTGTGTTCACCTCCCCATTGTGACATAAAGTTAGAGAGTAGTGTCAGTTCAGTACTATGCTAGTTCGCCTCAACCCAAAAAGAATGATGTTAAACTATGGGTGTTCATGTGAAGCTGTGAATACTGATAAAAACTTGAGGAGAACCATATTTAAAGAAGAGCTGCTTGGGCTGGCAGTATAGCCTAGAGGTTAGTGTAATGAGTTATGAATGACCTGGGTTTGATTCCCACAACCTCCACTTGCATACTGTGTAACTCTGAGCAAGTCACTTGACCTCCTCAGTGTTCCCGGGTCACCCCTGAAAACAGGTATTTCTGCTTACCCGGTTGCCAAAGAATTAAAAAAAAAAAATAAAACAAATGCTAATGTAGACCCAAAAGGGGGAATGGGAATCTTGCAAGGTAGGAGAAAAGAGCAGTCTGTAATAGAGTAAACTTTCTATATGGAACAGTCAAAGGCTTTGCTAAAGTCAAGGTACAGAACATGTACTGCCTGCATCTTGTCCACTACCTTCATTATCCAATAAAAGGCATAGAGCCAGCTAATCTGACATGCGCTTCCTCTCGTGAAGCATGCTGTCTCATATCCTGAAGTCTGTTTGCTTCCAGGAAGCCCGCTAGCCTCTGTTTTAGTAAGGTCTCTGGTAACTTCCCTACTATGGACGTCAGCCTGATAGTTCTGTTGTTCCCTGGTTCATCCTTAGTTCTGCTCTTATGCAGGGGAACCACATTTGCTATTCTCCAGTCCCTAGGTACTTCCCCCTTCTACAGTGAGCTGTTCAAGACCTCAAGTGACGGAGTAACTAGGACCTGTCCCATTTCCTTTGGCACGTTGGAGTGCACCCGTTCACATCAATTGACTTGTCCAGCTTAAGCGCACTGAATCACTTTAACACAGTTGTCTCTGAAATCAGATCATCATTGATACCTTCCCCCCACCCTTCCCTCTTGCCTTGATAACACACTCAGGCAACAGCTCCTTATTTTCCACTGTAAATACTGAACACAAAAACTGGTTCAGTATGTCCGTCTTCCCTTTGTCCCCCTCCTCCCATCCTTCCAACTTCTTTAGTTTGACTATCCCCTCTTGTTTTGCACAACCCCTGTATGTGACAAAAAAATGTTTTGTCCCACTTCATTTGCTCAGCTATCCTCAAGTCAGTGTCAGACTTTGCACTCCCCACAGCCTCGTTGGCCTCTCTTGTACTGTTTAGAAACACTGCCTTATCCCCCTTGCCAGGCTGGTTTTATGTTTTCTAAAGACCTTCTTTTCTTCCCTCAAGCCTTCCCCACCTCCCTCATGAGCCACAGTAGTTTCCTACACCTACCACCCTTACACCAAGACCTGTGGCTTTCAATGTCATGTTTCTTTATCAATTCCCTTTTCACCTCCACTTCCACTCCACCCTTCTCCCGCATCCTGCAAAGTCTGCTCTCCTAAAGTCCAGGACTTTTTGTCTCAGCTTTTCCTCTCTGCTTCTAATATGATATGAAACCAATCACACAGTTTGGTGATTGCTGGTTCCCAGTGGGGCCTACACTGTGAGCTGTCCTGCATTATCCCTGTTTGTGAGGACTACTTCTAGGATGGCTTCCTTTCTTGTAGGCTCCCAAGCCCTCTGTATTAGGAATGCCTCCTGGAATGCCTGTACAAGACGCTAAGCTAATTTCTTACACTTGCTCCTACTGGGATAATCCAGTCCACATCTTGCAAGTTGAGGTTTCCCATTAACAGCACCTTCTCCTGTTCTGTTGTCCTTCTGATCTTATCTCCCAGTTCCCTATGAGCTGCCTCCTTCTGAGATGGTAATCTATATACTTCTCCATTCCAGATATTCCTCCTCCCGTCACCAACTACCGGAATCCACACTGTCTCTGTGCACTTGCCCTCCCCACTCACTTTGACCTCCATGACTTTTACACCCTCCCTTTCACGTAATACCACCCCACAACCACTTCCATGCCCCCTGACTCTCCTAAACATTGCATACCTGTAATAATCAGATACCAGCCATAAATATCTTTACTGTCCTTGTCTTGTTTTATACAGTACAGTATAGTACACCTTTACTAGTCATATTTGGTATAGTGTATCTTTACTGTACTTGTTACATTTGGTACAGTATAGTGTACTGTTATTGTCCTAGTCATGTTTGGTACAGTATAGTGTAATGTTATTGTCCTAGTCATGTTTGGTACAGTATAGTGTATCTTTTCTATTCTTGTCACATTTGGTATAGTATAGTACATCTTTACTGTCCTAGTCATGTTTGGTACAGTATAGTGTACTGTTATTGTCCTAGTCATGTTTGGTACAGTATAGTGTAATGTTATTGTCCTAGTCATGTTTGGTACAGTATAGTGTATCTTTACTATTCTTGTCACATTTGGTACAGTATAGTACATCTTTACTGTCCTAGTCGTGTTTAATTTTATAGTGACTGTTATTGTCCTAGTCATGTTTGGTACAGTATAGTGTAATGTTATTGTCCTAGTCATGTTTGGTACAGTATAGTGTATCTTTACTATTCTTGTCACATTTGGTACAGTATAGTACATCTTTACTGTCCTAGTCATGTTTGGTACAGTATAGTGTATCTTTACTGTTCTTGTCACATTTGGTACAGTATAGTACATCTTTACTGTCCTAGTCATGTTTGGCACAGTATAGTATATTGTTATTGTCCTAGTCATGTTTGGTACAGTATAGTGTATCTTTAGTGTTCTTGTCACATTTGGTACAGTATAGTATGTCTTTACTGTCCTAGTCATGTTTAGCACAGTATAGTATATTGTTATTGTCCTAGTCATGTTTGGTACAGTATAGTGTATCTTTACTGTTCTTGTCACATTTGGTACAGTATAGTACATCTTTACTGTCCTAGTCATGTTTGGCACAATATAGTATATTGTTATTGTCCTGTCCTTTGGCACAGTATAGTATATTGTTATTGTCCTAGTCATGTTTGGTACAGTATAGTGTATTGTTATTGTCCTAGTCATGTTTGGTACAGTATAGTCTATTTTTACTGTTCTTGTCACATTTGGTACAGTATAGTACATCTTTACTATCCTAATCATGTTTGGCACAGTATAGTATATCTGTACATTCCTAGTCATGTTTGGTACAGTATAATGCATCTTTACTGTCCTTGTCATCACAGAATCACAGAGTCACAGAATGCAACAGCATAAAAGGACCTCCTGGCCAATCTAGTCTGCCCCTTACCCCCCCGCAGTCCAACCTACTGTATCTTGAGACACCCCCCCCTTCCCCTTAGCCCCATGCATCTGTCCCAAGCAGACTTGAATACCTCTAAAGTCTCTGAATTCACCACCTCCTCTGGAACCCCATTCCAGTTCTCCACCACCCTCTTTGTGAAAAACTGACCTTCCACATTGATCTTGAAGTGCCCCCTTGGAGTCTCCTTGTTATGTTTACTTTCTTCATGTGGAATAGCTTCCCCGGACTGCCCTTGTCACCCTTTGATATACTGTAGAACTAGAAAGGTTCGCTGTAAAAAATAATTTCACTATAATCACTGAATGGTCCGGTTCAGTGAAATTATTTTTACAGTGTATATTACAGCCTCTGCCATCAGGTTGAATATCCCATCTGTCACTGAAAGAATATTGGCATCCAAGTTGCCGGTTTCCAAGGTAGAAAAGTCTGTCTTGGTGGCAGGTCTGCGAGGGGAGTTTAGCCACTTAAATAAAGACATCACAGTGGCTGTAACTAGTTTTTTAGCAGTTTAGGAGCCTCGGCACACAAACACAAAGACAATGCAGATGCACTGTGGCACAGAAGCAGCTACATGAACGGCAGCACGAACAGCTGTCTTTGAAGGGATAAAGTGCTCAAAAGTTTGTGGGCGTGATCAAGAAGCAAGACTCAGCAGCTCAATATAAACTTTACTCGCTTATATCTAGTTCTACAGTATTTAAAGGTCTCGATCATGTCCCCCCTCTCCCTCCTGGTCTCCATAGTACATAGCCCCAACTCCTTGCACCTCTGTTCATGTGTCTTGCCCTTCAACCCCTGCACCATCTTGGTCACCCTTTGCTGTACACTTTCAATTGAGTCTATATCTTTGCGCAGATAAGGCCTCCAAAACTGGACACCGTACTTGAGGTTTGGCCTCACCAGAGCTTGATACAGGGTCGCCAGGACCTCCCTACGCCTGCTTGTGATCCCCTTGCCAATACTTGCCAGCATCACATATGCCCTCCCCACTGCCGTTGAGCATTGCTTCCCTACCTTGAGGTTGCTGGAGACTGTTACTCCGAGACCCCTCTCGTTCTGTGTCACCCTGACTCTCTCCCCTCCCAGCATATACCGCCCTTTGGTTCCTGTGTCCCAGGTGCATAACAGCACACTTCTTGATGTTGAATTGTAGCTGCCAGGTCTCCGTCCGCTCCTCCAGTAATCTCAGGTCCCTTCTCATGTCCTCCACCCCCCAGAGGAGTCAACTCTATTACAGATTTTCATGTCGTCTGCAAAGAGGACCGCCATCCCTTTCAGGTCTTCTGCGATGTCCTGTACATAGATATTGAACAGTAGGGATCCCAGCACTGATCCCTGGGGAACTCCACTCCTCACCTGCCTGATCCCTGCGTACACCCCATTCACCATCACCCTCTGACTCCTATCTGCCAGCCAGTTTTCAACCCATCTTGTTATTTTGACCCCTACTCCTGTGCTATCCAATTTGTTGACCAGCCTCCTATGGGGTACGGTGTCAAAGGCCTTACTGAAATCCAGATAGGCTATGTCCACCATTCCCCTTTGGTCCACTACCTGCATCACCCAGTCGAAATATTTTATCAAATTGGATTGGCATGACTTGCCGCTAGTGAACCCGTGCTGTCTGTCATCAAGCAGTCCATTCATCTCCAGGTACTTTCACCCTTTCACCGATGAGTGCCTCCATGACCTTCCCCACCACAGCTGTCAGGCTGATGGGGCGGTAGTTTTCCCCTCAGCTCCCTGCTTCCCCCCTTGTGTATCGGCACCACTGTCGCTTTTTCTCAGTCCTCCGGCTCTCTATCGGTGTCCAGGGACAGGCTGAACAGCCTCACCAATGGGGCAGCCAGCTCTTCCCTCAGTTTCCAAATCACCCTTGGGTGCAGGCCATCTGGCCCCAAAACCATGTCCACCTTCACCCTGGCTAATTCCTCCCTAACTCTTTCCATGGTGAAGGGTTCCCATGCCCCGCCCCTCCAACTCTGTCCCTCTGCCCCCTCCTTCTTCCGTAAATACAGAGCAGAAGTACCTGTTTAGGTCTTCTGCCTTCTCCCCGTCCTCCTCCAGGTGCTTCCCTCCTTCCCACCTCAGCCTTTCAATCCCCTAGCCAGCCTTCCTCCTCTCCCCCACGCATCTAAAAAAATGTATTTTTCTCTCTCCTGGCCTGTTTCGCTATCCTTACTTCCATTGTCCTGGTAGACTCCATGACCAGCTGTTTCAGGAACACCCCACTTAGCCTGTCCACTGTCTCCCTACTTCTTGTTGAAGCTGCTTCGGGAATGGTCCATTCCTCATCTGGTAAGTTTAGGTCAGCTACCAGTAATGTATACCCATTGAAAGCCATCCTCTCAATATCCTGCAGCATCCCCTGTCCTGATCTTCTCCCTGCGAGGGTGGCCTATAATATTATATACAACTCCCAATCTCAAGTATTCCACTGCCCGCCTGCATAGCTTCACCCATAGAAGTTCCATAGCCCCGTCGCCCTCATATTTGGTACAGTATAGTACTCATATTTGGTACAGTATAGTACTTTGCTTTCCTAGTCATCTTTGATACAGTATAATACATCTTTACTGCCCTAATCACGTTTGGTACAATATAGTATATCTTTACTACCCTTGTCACATTTGGTACAGTATAGTACATATTTACTTCCCTAGTCCTGTTTAGAGCAGCACAGTACATCCTTATTGTCCCAGTCTCATTTGGTACAGTGTAGTAATCTTTACTTTCCTAGTCATGTTTGGTATAGTATAGAGTATCTTAATTGTCCTTGTCACGTTTGGTACAGCATAGCACATCTTTACTTTCCTAGTCATGTTTGGTAGTGTATAGCACATCTTTTGCTTTCCTAGTCCTGTTTGGTGCAGTATAGTAGATCTTTACTTTCCTAGTCATGTTTGGTACCATAGAGTACAGCTTTACTTTCTCCATTATTCGTGGTGCTGTATAGTGCATCTTTACTTTCCTAGTCATGTTTGGTAAAGTATAGTACATCTTTACTTTTCTAGTCATGTGTGGGTTGTATTGTTTATCTGTACTGTCCTCGTCCTGTTTAGTACAGTATAGAACTTATTTGCTGTCCTAGTTATGTTTGGAACAGTATAGTTAATCTTTACTGTCCTAGTCTTGTTTTTTTTTTGCAGTATCACATGTCTTTACTTCCTTAGTTATGTTTGGCACAGTATAGTACATCTTTACATTCCCAGTCTTATTTGATACAGTATAGTGCATCTTTACTTTCCTGATCATATGTGGTACTATATAGTACTTTCTTCACTGTTCTTGTCACATTTGGTACAGTGTGATACATCACTGTCCTAGTCATGGTTGATACACTATACAACAGCTTTACTGCCCTATCCTATTTGTTATAGTATAGTACATCTTTGCCGGCCTAGTCGGTTTGCTACAGGATAGTAAATATTTACTGCCCTAATCATGCTTGATACAGTGCACTACATCTTTACTGTCCTAGTCATGTCTGATAAGATAAAGTTTATCTTTGATGTCCTGGCTAGTCCCTTTTTGTACTGTATGGAATATTTGTACATTCTTCTGTTTTGTACAGTATAGTATATCTTTACCATCCTAGTCCCTTGTAGTACAGTATAGAATAGCTTTACATTTAATACCGTTTTGTATGGTATAGCATGTCTGTACAGGTCAGGTCCTTTTAGTGCAGCATAGAATATCTTTGCATTCTTAGTCATGTACTGTATAGTACATTTTCCTTAGCCATGCTTTGTACAGTATAGTATATCTTATTTTCCTAGGCATGTTTGGTACTGTATGGTATATATTTATTGTCCTTGTCACATCTGGTATAGTACAGTACATCTTTACTTTCCAAGACATGTTTAGTGCAGTAAAGTATCTCTTTAACGTCCCTTGTCACATTTGGTACAGTTTAGTACAGCTTTACTTTCCTAGTCATGTTTGGTACAGTAAAGTATCTCTTTAATGTTCCAAACACAGTTCTAAAGTGCGCGCAGGGATGGTGGTGCTCACGAATATCCGCAGTCACTTGTATGTCACAAAATCAGGCACTCACCAGCAATATGAAGTCAACTCAATGTAATGTAAATACACTGTGCTATATGACTTATGTATAACTGTTATTAAATGTATGTGCTTTCCCGTACTGACGTGGAGCCTTTGCAAAGCAGTCTATGACTCAGAGGATTGTACTTCCGATTTTCTCAATAAATAAATAAAATAAACTCCAATCACTTATAATACATAGAAAAGTTTATTTAAAACATAGAGATTTATCCACAAGCAATGCCTGATGCATTTCGGATCAATAAAGGTTCAGGTATTGATCCGAAACGCATCTAGTGTTTTTGCCCTTGTGGGTCGCCTTTTATGTTTTAAATAATCTTTTCTACATATTATAAGTGGTTGGAGTTGACTTCATATTGCTGGTGAGTGCCCGATTTTGTGACATACAAGTATCTCTTTAATGCCCTTGTCACATTTGGTACAGTACATCTTTACTTTCCAAGTCATGTTTGGTGCAGTAAAGTATCTCTTTCATGTCCTTGTCACATTTGGTACAGTACAGTACATCTTTACTTTCCAAGTCATATTTCATGCAGTATAGTATCTCTTTAAAGTCCTTGTTACATGTGGTACGGTATAGTACATCTTTGCTTTCCAACTTTGTTGTACTTGTAGAGAAATTCTCTCACATTTTGTAATCTGTTCTTTTGTAGCTTTGTATTACATATAGAAACATAGAATTTGACGGCAGATAAGGACTGCTTGGCCCACCCAGTCTGCCCCTTTCCCTACCTAATGGATAAGCTGCAGATCCTAGTTAACCAACAGCCTACTTCTTCCTACCCCACCCCTAGAATTGCCTTATGACTGTCCCATGCATTCTTGAATTCCACCACTGTTTTTGACTCCACAACATCCTCCGGAAGGCTGTTCCATGCATCCACAACCCTCTCTGTGAAAAAATACTTCCTTACATTACCTCTGAGCCACCCTCCCCATCTTCAAATTGTACCACCTTGTTCTTGCACACCTCTTTTTCTGAAAGATGCTACCCTCTTGGACTTTGTTGATTCCCTTGAGGTACTTGAAAGTTTCTATCATGTCCCTCTCCCTCCTTTCCTCAAGGCTATACATATTAAGCTCCTTAAATCTCTCTTCATATGTCTGGTGCAGACCCTGCACCATTTTAGTTGCCCTCCTCTGACTGCCTCCATCCTGTTTGTCTTGCGGAGATTGGGTCTCCAGAACTGCACAGATACTCCAGATGGGGTCTCACCAGCTGTCTGTACAGAGGATAACAGCTTCCTGTTTTTACTGGTGATGCCTCTCCTATGCATTCCAGTATCCCCCCAGCCCTCCTTGCTGCCCTCTCACATTGCTTGCCCACCTTTAGGTCATCTGATATGACTACCCCCAGGTCCCTTTCCATTTTTGTTGTTGTCAGTATCTCACCCCCTACTGTGTACTCTTCCCATGGGTTGTTGGTTTCCAGGTGCATTACCTTGCACTTCTTAGCATTGAATCTAAGTTGCCATACATTTGACCTTTCCTCCAACCTTGCCAAGTCCCTTCTCATCCTTTCCACCCAACCTTGTGTATCAACTCTGTTGCAGATCTTTGTGTCAGATGCAAAGAGACATACTTTTCCTTCCAGTCCCTCTGCAATGTCGCTTATAAAGATATTGAAGAGGACCGGTCCTAGTACTAAACCCTGCTGTACCCCACTAGTAACCCCCCTTTCTTCAGAGTGGACTCCGTTTACTATTACCCTCTGTGTCCTGTTCTCCAGCCAGTTCTTTGCCCAGGCTACCATCTTGGGACCCACTTCCAGGCTGGCTAGCTTGTATATTAATCTTTAGTGTGAGACTGTGTCAAATGCCTTGCTAAAGTCTAGGTAGGCCATGTCCATAGCCCCTCCCTGGTCTACTACTTTGGTCACCCAGTCAAAGAAATCTATTAGATTTGACTGACATGACCTTCCTGCTGGGAATCCATGCTGCCTTGGGTCCTGTGCCCCTCTTGCCTTTAGGTACTCAACAATTCTTTCCTTCAGAGCCGATTCCATCATTTTCCCTATCACTGCGGTTAAACCAACAGGTGTGTAGTTTCCTGCTTCTGCCCTGCTCCCACTTTTGTGAAGTGGAATAACATCTGCCCTCTTCCAGTCCTCAGGTACCACCCCATCTTCCCATGATTTGTTAAAGATGGTAGTCAGTGGTGTCACTAGTTCTACCCTTAGTTCTTTTACAATTCTGAGATGAATCCCACCAGGCCCCATTGCCGTCCACCTTCAGTTTTAAGAGTTCTTTCAGAACCCTTTCTTCTGTGAATGGGCTGGTATCAACTCCTATATCCAGAGTGTTTCTATTGTTTGGTTTAGGTACCTCCCCCTCTTCATTTGTGAATACTTAGCAAAAATATTTGTTTAGTATCTCTGCCTTTTCACAGTTACCCTCTGCCACCCCCTCCCCTTTATTAAGCCTCACTATCCCTCCCTTGGTCTTCCTTCGCTCCCTGATGGACCTATAAAAGGTTTTATTCCCCTTCTCAATTGAGTTGGCTATCTTTTCCTCGGTTTGGGCCTTTGCCGTTCTGACTGTCTTCCCAGGTTCCTTTTGCTTTAACTGATACAATTCTCTGTCCTGCTCCTTCTGTGATTCCTTGTACTTCCAGAATGCTTTTTTTCTCCCTAACCTTCCCTGCTACCTCCTTTGAGAACCATGGTGGTTTCTTACATTGTTTTGTTTTGTTTATTTGCTTCACACACAGGCTTGTTGCCTCTGTGATGGCAGTTTTGATTATTACCCATTGTTCTTCCACCCCTCCTTCCTGCCCATTTGCTAGTGCATTCCTTAGGCACTCACCCATTTTGGTAAAGTCTGCCCTCCTAAAGTCCAGTACCTTTGCCTTTGTATGGCTTGACTCTACTGCTGTGTTTATCGTGAACCATACTGTTCGATGGTCACTGCTCCCAGATGGCTACCCACTTCACATCTGTGATCCTCTCTTCATCTTCATTTGCGAGTACCAGGTCTAAGGTTGCTCCCTCTCGAGTGGGTTCCAATACTAGTTGTCTAAGGCATGCCCACTGTAGGGCATCTAGAATAGCCCCACTCTTAGAAGTGGCTGCTGCAACTGCACTCCAGTTAACATCTGGCATATTCGGATCCCCCATCAGCAATATCTCCCCTTTTTCTGCCATTCTAAGGATACTTTCTATCATTTCTTTGTCCATTTCCTCCACCTGAGATGGGGGTCTGTATACAACCCCTGTGCGGATTGTGGTGCCATTGCCTGTCTCCAAATTGACCCACAGTGCTTCCTCTCCTCCCTTTTTACCCTCCTGTTCTGTTGCTTTGATTCCTTCCCTTATGTAGAGAGCTCCTCCTCCTCCTCCTCCTCCTCTTTTACCCTCCCTGTCCCTCCTGTAGATAGTGTATCCTGGTATGCTTACATCCTAGTCATGGTTCTGTGTGTACCATGTTTATGTGACTGCCCAATATCCAGATGTTCCTCCTCCATCAAGGCCACTAATTCAGCTAGCTTGTTACCCAGACTATGGGCATTTGTTCTCCATTTTTTGATGGCTTTACCTCTTGAAGCAACATTCCTGTCCTCATTGACTTTGCTTTCTCTATTTACCCCTGTCCTGCTCCCCACTGACCTTTCTACCATGGTCTTTTCCTCATTTAGTACCCTGTTTTGCAGGGGGAGGCTGAGAATTCCCTGCTGCTTATCAGTGCCTCCCCCATTGACTAGTTTGAAAGCTTGCCAATGATGCATTTAAACCGATCGCCCAGAAGACTTGTTCCCTTCCTGGACAGATGCAGACCATCCTGCCAGTATAGGCTGGCATCCCTCCAGGTGGAACCCCAGTCCCCAATGAAGCCAAACCCCTGTGTTCCACGCCATTTTTTCAACCATTCATTGAATCGCATGGTGTGAAGTACCCTCACCTCACCCATGCCATAGACAGGCAGCACCTCTGAGAAGGATACTGTGTGTGCTACTTGTCTTAGACCCTTCCCCAACTCCACAGACTCCTCCGGCACTGCTCTAATCTCATGTTGAGCCAAGTTATTTGTCCCTAGGTGGACAATGACACCCAGCTCAGTCTCCCATGCAGCTGTTCTCGTGATGCTGAGGATGCGCTTCCTGTCCCTCCAAGCCATGGCGCCAGGCAGGCATATTTACTGTATGCAGCACCCTAAGCCCCAGGGTAAGGGTGCCTTAGAAATAAAATTGCCTTGCCGTGCCCTTGTCCTTGGCTAGTCATGTTTGGAAGAGTATAGTACTGTATCTCTTTACTGCCCTTATCACATTGGATACGGTATAGTACGTGTTTACTGTCCTTGTCACATTTGGTAGAGTACACCTTTACTTTCTTAGTCCTGTATAGTACAATGTAGTACATCTTTACTGCCCGAGCCTGTTTAGTGCAATCTAATATGTCTTTACTGTCCTAGTCCCATTTGGTACTATACGGTGCAGATTTATTTTCCAAACTGTGTTTAGTACAGTATACATGTAAACATTCATTTTTGTTTTCTTTCTTTATTTGTACTGAATAGTGCATCTGTCATTGTCATGTATGGTGCTCTATATTTTATTGTTTCTCTTTTGCCTCCGTAATGCTATAGAATGTCCTTACTTTCCATGTCTTCTGTGCTAGCTTGAAAGGCCTTTTTCATGTTAAAGAGTTGCTGATGCCTTTCTCAGCCTGCAGCAGGTAAGTCACAACAGAGTGCTACCCACCTCAGGGTCTAAATACAGACGTCAAAAACAAATCCTAGTGTAATTCATTAAACAAAGACCTTTGTAGGGCCAGCTTGTGTTCAGTAAATCCGGGAGTCCCAAGCTGTAACTCCTCCCCCATAACATCATTTTGATGACGCTAAAGGCCTGTTTACACTGCCACATTTACACCGCGGCAATCCGAGCATTTGAGTTGCTGCGGTGCAAATGTGACAGTGTGGACACCTACCTGAGCAGGGTAAGTCGATCCCTTGTCTTGTACCCAAGCTGCAGCAGAGCTGGGGATGCGTTCCAGAGTGAGTGGCATAAACTGCCATATGGATAGGCTGCACCACTAGCCCTGGTGCAAGACAAACACTCCCAGCATCCTCTTCTGCCCAACCATGATTCTTACTGCCTGTAGTTTTTTTTTTTAAAGGGTGTTTAGTGCACCACTCTCTTTCCCTGCCTAGATTGGATTTTTGCTCCTTGTATGGGCTAGTGCTTTGTTAAGACCAAGTTGTCTCTGCTTCCCATGAGCATACCGTCTGGTTGTGCCTTTTTTCCTTTTCATGTGAAATGCTCTGGAGCCTGTAATTTGTAAGCACTTTATCTGGTTGGATTACCAACTTTTGCAACCTAGCTGTTGCCACTTTTGAGTGTCAGCCCACTCAACAACATTTAGAAGCAAGAGTTAACGACATATGACATTAAAAAAATCACCCACCTCTGAACTCACAGACCCTCTCCAGCACAGCATGCGTCGGCGTGGAGAGGGATCGTGTAAACACGCCAGTGCATCAGCAGGCATGGTGGAGCCTAGACTAGATTGGACCACCATGGACATCAGTGCAGCTATGTAAACACGGTATAAATGAGGGACAGGGTTTCTGAATGTTCTACGTAAAGTGTAGTAGAATGGGGGTGGGGGCTGTTTGTGTCACTTGACGCAACGCAGCAGGCCAACTTTCATTTATGGGGTGGTATCATGCTTAATATAGTCACAAAATTTAAAGTTGGCTTGCTAAGTTGAGTAATGTTATTTTAAACAACTCCAGTCCCCATTCTACTACACTTTACAGAAAACATACTGTAGCTCTGTCTTTCGGTTAGCATCATCCAAACACTGTCTTGAAAGCGGAGCTACATGAGATTCCAAAGATTACTGAATACAAGCTGGCCCTGCACAGGTTTTCATCTAATTAATTACTCTATGAACATCTTTTCTGAATTGCTTATTTAGCCTGTGAGGCAAGTTGAGGGAAGTAGCACCCTCAGGCAGGTAGCACCTTGGTGTAGCACAAAGTTGTGAAACACCTCGAAGTTTTGTAAAATGTAACCTTTTTGTTGTTGTTGTTTTTGTTTTAAATATAAAATCTTTTTGAAGTAACTTTGTTTGTCAGACTCGTTTTGAGTGCTCTGCACCTTAATCTCGTGTTGCTCGTGGTTTTGTTATGCTGCAGATGCCGCGGTCCTTCCTGATCGTGGATCCACATTAGGTTTTCTCCTAGCACCCCGGTGTGACTTGCCTGCCCAGTTGTGTCAGCTGCTGTTCAAGGGCATGTGTACGGATGTGCCCCTCACATACTGTGTGCCTGTCAAAAGCTCTTTTCTTTTTTTTTTCCTATTAGTTATTGTACAGAATTGTTAGTTCTTGTAAAAGTTGCCAGGTTGACAATACTGAAAAAAAACCTGTGTTGTATCACATGACATGGGCAGCTGCAACACAAGTACCCTCACATCACCTCAACCAGGGGGATAGTGCAGACCCACACCTCTTCAATGTATGACTTGACTGATGGCGCTGGTGGTTTTGTGATGTGAGCCCCTGACCACTGGGAGCTGCGACCCCACTCACACCCCACTCAGAACTCATTTCATGGAGGTGACCAGACCACCAGTTGACGATGATGATGATGATGATGGCTGTTTGCAGCTACCGGTATGGACTACATTCCTCTGCCCAGGCACCAAGACCTGAAGGGCTCTCTATGCCCTGTGTATTCCACAGATTCATGTCACTCCCACCACCACAACCACCACCATTTATAGTAAACTGTTGAATGAATAAAATAACGTTGGGCTTTATACAGCGTCCGTTATTAGATTGGTTCCGCTGGATGCCCCTAGCAGCGCTGCCTCAGCCTTGATATGCTAATGGTGAATAAGTATGCTTTTATTTTCAAAACAGTGGGGGCCTGTGTTAGTGCTGCAAAGAGAAAAAAGTCAAACTCTTATTCTTAGAAGAAATGTTGAACCAATCATATATATCTAATGGTGCATAATGAGAGCTGCTCATGCTAGTTTGTGCAAGTTATTGCCTCCATTAATAGTCAAATCTTGTGACATTGGGAAACGCCATAAATATCTCAGTGGGAGCACTCTATGGTAGAAGAAAGCTACCATTGTTGTATATTGCCAAGCCTGCAAACCGAGAAGGCATGCAGAAGTAATCCTGAAAGGGGGGGTGGTGATCAAGCTTGAGGTTTGGAATTATATAGCAGGTTCATACCTAAAGGTTGAATGTACTGAAATATTTCCAGTAAAAGCCTTAGAATTTCCAGTGGGATGGGGGCAGTGTTAGTACAATATTTCCATTGGTCCAAATTGGCAAGCATTCCTTACTTCTGTTAAGTTAAAAAAATTCTGGATTATCACTTTTCAAGTAGGACTGGATGGAAATTGGTCCACCAACTTAATGTTGGCCAGTTTGCTTCATTGTTTTTTTTTGGGGGGACTAATAAACATAGCAGTCCATCGGGTTTTCCAAAAAGCACTGACACAAGAAACAGCCTCATCTGCCTTTTTTTTGCAAACTGGATGTTCTGGAGTAGAGCAGTGAAATCTGATCTTTGGGTCTTGTGTCATGCGACTGACTATTTAGTTCCACATACATCTTGAATGTGATATCTTATATAAGCAGTGTCAGTGGCTCAGCAGGTAGCACACTCGCCTCTGAGGCCGGGAGATCAGAAAGCTGTGGGTTCTATCCCCACACCAGGCACTTGGGGTTAAATCCCAATACTGACACTGTAGTGTAGTGCAAGGGGGGGTGCTGCACCCCTGAGGTGCCATCTTTCGGATGAGGTGTTAAAACTGAGGTCCCATCTGCCTGTTCTGGTGGTAGTTCAGGTGGATGTTAAAGATCCCGTGGCACTTCTTGAAAATAGATGGGGTGTTTATTAAAGAAAAACAAGCAAACTTGCAGGTTCAAACAGTAAAGACAGGAAAGAAAACGGAGCATAACCAAAATACAGTATACAAAAAAAAAAAAACAATATTGTAACATCATACAAAAAAAAAAAACAGTTTGTAATGGGTAATAACGTAAAGGTAATATTAAACCCCAGTCCAAAACTTCGACATTACAGCTTCAAAAGCCCAACTAGATGCAAACAAAGTAGAAAAAAAGGGAAACAGTGCTCCAGTCATTGAGGGCCACTTAGTTAAGTGATAGGAGGTCTGAATCAGTCACCCAAGGCATATTTCTCCATTGTACCTGTGTGAGTGCTGCAGGCAATGATTTAACCTCATTCCGATAAATACTCTGAAGTTGAAACTGCATTTTAACAATCAGTTCCAAGTGGATAATCACTTTTTGTTGTAGAGTAAATAGTGACCGAACATTCCAGACGTACCATTTAATAACCAGGAGAACTATATGAAAGGTATTCTTGTTCCAGACGAGGGCTGACCCCCCCCCCCATAATGACCAAACATCAGGGCTTTACACGTTACAGTTTTTGAAACCAAGGCTCCTGCCACTCCCTAGAGAGTAAGGCCCCAAACCCTTGGATGTACGAGCATGTAAAGAACAGGTGCGCTATTGTCTCAAGCTGTGTCACACAATGAGGTCCACTACAATACCTCTCCTGTAGCTGTTCATGTTTGTGGTTGGACTTAATATTAATTTTTTCGTGGCAACTAAGTCAGTGCAAATCCCACAGTTTAGTCAGGATCCTAGCTTCCTTAACCAAAAGAACCACAGACGGACATATCTGGAAGGACCGTTGGGAAATGTTACAGGTTCTGTGAAAAAGGTACCACTTTATAAGATATCTTTTCTATTACAAGTGATCACCATCGTGCTGGTAATGTACTATAGTTTTAATTTAAGAAAAACCTCCCTGACGTACCCCGGGACAGCAGAGGATCTCCTCAACACCCTGAGTCTCCCAGCCTCTCATTGAGAAAGCCACGGCCTACTAGTGTCAAGGAGCAGAGGTACCCATTCCTGACCAGCAAAAACCAAGAGAGGTCTTAAATTAGAATACAAAAAACTACTAAACAAGAAGTTAATGGGATTAATCATCCCTAACCTTCCCAATTTCATTGGCAGGTAGTCAAGTTACGCTTAATGGGGTTCAGTCTGCTCCCCCATATGGCCTGGAAAAAAATACTTAAAAGCCTAGTTTCCAAATTTTTAGGCACCGGAAAAACATGGCTAAGATATAAGAAAAGTGGCACCAGAAAAGTCTTAACCAAGTATACCCTTTTCTGCTTACTATATTTCCATTTGTTCCAGCCTCCAACCAACTGCTGTCCCTGTATCAATTTAATCTCCCAATTACCCATCGCATCATCAGCTGACCCACACAACACACCTAACATTTTAACTGGATCCACAGTCACCTTGATATCCTGAATGTGAGTCAGCCGAACTTCAGGGATTCTCGAATGTTTCGCCACACATTTAGTTATATGAAGAGAGAAGCCAGCAAAGGGATTGTAAGAGTCGAACCTGAAGAGCTGCTTCTGGTGACTCTGTGTCTTGGGCTAAAATGCAGACGTCAGCCGCATAAGCTATTGCAGCTACACCAAGTGTGGCATTTTTAAATCGTAAATGTTGAAGCACTGGTGAGGTATTCAATATCCTGAGTAGTGGGTCAATGCAGAAAGCGAAAAGCAGGGTGCTCATAGGTCACCCCTGCCTAACCCCTTTCTCCACCGTATACATGGGTCCTACCCACCCTCTCACTGGGGGGGGAACCGTAGCATTTTTGTATAAACACCTGATCCAAGAAATAAAGGTGACCAGTATCCCATATTGCCCTAACACTGCCCAGAGAAAACCACACTGCACTGACTCAAAGGCCTTGGACTGGTCTAATGACAACATCACTCCCTGTGTGTCAGTATGCTGCCCACGGGCAAAAATTTCGCTGAGCAAGATCAGGTGGTCCGAAATTTTCTGTCCAGACACAGAGCATGTCTGGGCAGGCATAATCATGTCTGCTGGAGTCTTAAGCAATCTGGAATTGAGCATTTTGCCAGAATTTTAAAATCAGTATTTAGTAAGGAGATAGGCCCAGTTCTGGATATCATGCCTATAAAAATATATATAATCTGATCTATGGTCATTCTAAGGAGAGATTATGATTCCTAAGGATATGAGTAAAACTTGTGCCAACTCATCCTGCAACACTCACCCATGTATTTATAAAGTTCATTGGCTAGTATCGCAGCCCAGGGTTTTATTACTAACCAGTTGCCTGGGCCACTTCTGCAGGGTGAATGTCCTGCAACAATAAGTCAGCCTGTGCAGATGAACAGGTGAGAAAATCCAGGTCCTGAAAAAGGGAGTCAAAATCCTGAGCACCGCCAGATGCTGCAGAAAATAAGCATTTTGTATGCTCATAAACAATATGTTTAAGAACAGGGAGGTCTTCACACAGGGTGTGGGTTTCATCCCACAGATCAGTCATATTTTTTTGGGAGACATTAGAAGTGGAGGTATCAAAAGGGCATGTGTGCTCTTTCCTCCCCTGCGTGGTAATCCTTTGTTGGTTATTCAAATTCTGGACCTGGATCTGGTGAAACGAAACCATGGCCTTCTTAAGGATGGCAATTTGGCCAGAAAAATCATGACCAGTAATATATGAGAGGGATAATAGTTTTTGTAAGTGAACCCTTGTCTGCAAGTACTGATGGTAATTAGCAGTCCGTTTAAATTTGGAATAGGATTTCAACAGAAGTGACAAGTCAGAAATCTGATCCTCCCACCACAAAGTAAAGTGGGGTTCTCATACAGCACAAAACAGATTTCCTGGCTTCCAAAAATAATCAATTTCTTACCTAGTTTCCTGAGAGTCCAACAAGGAAGAGTTGAACTTCCAGGTGCCAGGCCTTTGCATAGTGCGGTCTGTGCCACCTACCGAATACATAGCATATCATGATCCAAGAATTCGGATGCCAAAACCTCAGCCTTATGGAGTTGCAGGAAGGGAAACAAAAAATAATCTATTCTAGTGGCCAATGCGCCTTTATGAAATGTAGGTACAGCCATTTTGGAAGGGATAAAGTGTGCATCGAGAAGCGAGACTGCTTTTACCATCCATTGCAAGTATGCCATATCACAAAAAGTTTTGTCGCTTTGGCCTGCTTGCCCCTATCTGAAAGTGCCACACTACAGTTAAAATCCCTGCCAAAACCACATAGTGAGAGGAGTACAAGTATGGTTGGATGAGCTGAAATAACTCAATCCATGCCACCTTCGTCTGGGGCGACATTAACGATTTGAAACAATGCATTATTAAGTCTAAGCTCTCACCAATAAAGCCCTCACCTGGTAAAAGGTCCAGGACCTTAATAAAATGTGCATCAATACCAGAAGGCAGAATCGCCAGCCCAGAACATGCATCAACACCAAGAAACCAACAAGACAGGCCAGCTGACCACAATGTGGATGCATCCTTCAAATCCTGCAACGTGTGCAGTCGGGTATCCTGCAAAAGAAAAGACCTGGACCCATCGACCTAAGTAGTGAAAACACAGCCTGCTTCTTACGGTGATTTTTAACACTACTCACATTTAACGAATAAAATGCCACTGATGCCATCAGAACACTGAGAAGAAAAAAGAAGCAACTCATGGGGGTTTTCTAGAGGATCTTCTGGTCTGTCTTTTGGGTTTAACCACATCATCAGAAAGAGGTTGAGGGTCACTGGTACTGGGTTTATCTGTGGGGAGCGGGTCCTCCCTGTCAGAACTCCCATCCACCAATGAAGACTTGATGGAAGAATCATCCGATTCGTTCCCTGAAGCACCTGGAGGATCTACAAGAGGGTCAGATCTATTTGATACAGGAAGACTGGTGGTTCTCAAGACCTTAGATTTAGGTTGAGACCAGGTTTGATGGCATCTGACAGCCCTCTTAGATTTGTCAGTCTCCGCCAAAGGCTGGGGGGGGCATGTCCACTTGCATGCCCACAGCCTCCTGTGACCCCTCTTCTGTGCCAGGGAGATCGTCTTGGGGCACCTGGGAATCTTGAAACACTGGGGTTGTTGCTGGAAAATTGGCAGGAAGCACCACCTCAGGGACAATAGCAAGCTGCAATACCAGGGAGGCTGGAGTAAATTCCCCACCCAGGGGCAACTCCAAAGCAGTGGGGGTGTAGGAAGAGACCTGCCCTTTTCTTTTGAACCAATGCTATCAACAACATTTGTTCATCAGTATCTGCTTCATTCAGCTGGTTGTGGGCAGCCCAGAGGCAAGAGTGGTAGGAAGCGCCTTTGGTATCACATAAATTACACAATTGTGCATTTCGACAATGGCCGCTGGTGTGGTCCAATTACCCACACAAAGTACATTTCAGTTTATTGCTTAAACTACTGATATGTCCCATATCCCCACACCGTAACAAGCTTTAGGCTGTCCTTGATAAAATAGAACACCCCTATCCCGACCAATGAAAAATCTGTTGGGTAAGTGCTGAATACCAGTCTCAGTAGTATGCAATACAATGCGGATTCTCCATCCCCAGTCGAGATCTGCTTGTAACCCCTAGGTGCGCTTATCCCAGGGCTACTACCCCTGCCTGCATGGCTAGTTGCAGGTTAAGGGGCTTGGGTGCTGAACGGGTGCCTCCACCCAGAGGACAGGGTTGTTAGTAATAAGACTAACCTGGGCACAGCTCTCTGGGATACTGTAACTCTCTTTCCCCTCTAGTGGCCTAGACAATATACAACAAACACTTTCACAACAGCCCCTATTCAGTATACAATTCCCCACACTTTCTGGACTTACCACCAGGACTGGTTCCACCAGTTCGACCCTGGAGACCCCCTGTAAAACAAGGTTAGGCACAGCAACTAACAACAGTACAGTGCTTTTGGTACAAACTGGGACCACAGTCAGATTAAATGCAAAAAAAAAGTTAGATCTGATTTATTCAGGGGAATTGAACAAGGGAGGGGTGTAATCAGGTTGATTGATTTGAAAAACTGATCTAGTCAGGCAATTTTGCATGCACTTTTAGTCCCTACACAGTCACGCGCTCTGGGTACCCAGTTGGAAGTAAGGTGGGCTAGCCTGGAACGTTGCCCAGGGTAGGCTGGGACATCGCAGCTGGTTGGGGCCCTGTGATGAAAAGAAAAGGCATACACAACCACACACAATTTGTAATCCAGAGCCCGAAGGCTCAGTTCGTGAAAGGAAAAACAACAATGCAATCAGATGACAGCACTTGAGATTTAGCTGTTGTTGCAGGGAGCTACCCTGATTGTTACTCACGCTACCCAGTACGAGACACAGGCTAGATGAAATGGAGACTGCAGGTTGATGACTGGTTTGCCAGGAGAAGCAGGGCTCACATGAGTCACCGAGGTATCGTTCCTATTTCAGATGGTTAAGCAGGGGGCTGATCCCTGGGTAAGGCTCTCATTGATGATGGTTTTTGTGCCTGAAGTAGCTGGCTGGGCCAGGTGGCAAGGCCCAGGCCGGGTGGAACAGTTCGGATTTTGAGTCCGGTAGTGCTGGATGCAGCTTCCAGCAAGTGTGGCACATTTACACAGTGGGGAACCAAATTGTGACCCACTAACAGCACACAGCACATTTATAGTAGAGCAATCACCATACCACAATGCGGAAGGCAGTCTGGCTGCAATATCAGTGTCTCTGAGCAAAACCGGGAATTCTGTGGCAAATGGATATCCTGATAGGCCGATCGCGCACAGCAAATCTTCGGTCTTCTTCAGGTTCAAATCTGGTCACTCTTCAGTGGCTTTATCACACTCCAATTCAGATATAGTCCAATTTCTAAGCCTTTCAAAGGCTTCCCTCTCAAGGGACTGCAGGCAGACAGGCCAAAAAGCAGCTGCTTGAATCACTCGAGCTGTTTACTCTTCAAACTCTAACTCCAGACTGATTGACTGCAGCAGGCAGCTTGGGAATTTCCCTTCGGTCCAAAAGGTTCTGGTTGGGTGATCTATCAGTCTGTCAAAGCAAGGGCTCCCCCTCCAGGTCTCTTTTGGTGCCAAAATGCAAAAACTAAATTCCTACAGAAATTTGCTCCCACAAGACCCTTGGGAACAGGCTCCATTTTAGAGTCCCCAAAGGTACTGATTGGTGCTGACTGGCAGTCCAAAACCAAAATGGTGGTGATAAACAGAACTGTATATGCTGCAAAGAAGGCAGGTTAGACAAACTACAATATCATTACTGTTCTAATAGATAATCAGCAAATAAGTACAGCTTCTAACAGAGCTCCCACTGCACAAATAGTGATGGCAGAACGGAGTGATTATCTGGCAGCCCGGGCGGGACTCGAGCATAGGAACACTCAGCCCCCTCCCAGATTAAATAAGCACCACGTTATAGGCAGCTCTTAAAGAGACAGAGCACGGAGGCATTAAGGCACTCTCATAAACACTTTTAAAATGCTAAGACACAGGATACCAGCCTGGCAGTGGGCATTTAGACACACCCAAGGAAGACTTTCGGGAACCCCCATTTGTAGGGGGATTACATGCTCATTGTCAAAGGTCACTTCAGGGTTACTCAAAACTGTGCATCTTTGTCAGAGCCAGTAAAGAAAGTCTGTCATACTGACCCCCTCATTGCGAAACAGGACAGTGACTGTTCTGGTTGCAGGCTTAGTCAGTGGGAAAGGCTCGAATGGAGACCACAATGGCGTTGATTTCAAAGAATGAAATAATTCCCAAAACTTCTAGAGTCCACTATTAAATTTAAAACTCATATCAAATGACTGTTCTCCAGAGACCTGTATTAATGCATAGATTTCGGCTGCATTATATTTCATGGACTGTTTCAGCAGTGTCCTGGCCACATACACACAGTCTGGGAACTCCGCCAGGCCTCCCTTTTAAAGCAAGTGCACAGCATTGTGCCTTTTAGCTGGGAATGTGGATTCACAGAAGAAGGAAGCATAAGACCTCCTGCCCCCAGCCCATTGATTGTCAGCCATATCCCCTGAAGGAATCACTGAGGGGACATCAACACTAGGGCACCCTGATGGGGCCACCACTGGACTCTGTCCAATATCCATCCTAAGTTCTCCAGTAGGGGCCTTCACCAGGCCAGATCTTAAGAGATGGAGGTCAGGGTGTTGTGTCAAGCACAACTCCTCTGGAATATGGAGAGGGGAATGCATCCCCAAAGAATTTGCAGACCCAGTGTAGGTAGCATCACAGCCCTTACCCAACTGCGAATGGCTAGCTTGCGACTGAGGCATCCGGATTGGGGAACCATCTGAGACCCAAGTGCCATCAAGGGTCATCTCCCATCCCGCTCCTCTGAGGGCCGAATCCACTGTCCAGTCCGGGACAGTATGCTCTGGTGTGTGAGGGTTTTGAGCAAGGCAAGGAGCAAAACCTCCCTCATGCGTAGTGTTCAATAGAGTTCCTACATTTAGTGCAAGATTCCCCTTGAAGCAAAACAATTAAGCGGTACTCACAACTGCCGCCAATTGCGGCTCCATACTGTCAGTCCAAACGTCGGGTTGGAATCCAGATGTTGCCTCCAGTAAAGGTACTGATGTTACAGCATCCTCAGCTGCATCCAAGGCTCTCCCTCGCAAAGGCTTCTGATCAGCAGGGCGTGTCGGCTCCACTGTTGCCAACTGTAGATTCGTCAACTTGCATTTCTCCAGCGCCACACTGAGCACCAGAGCAGATAGCAAGTTTCCTGTTTTTAAAAGTTGAGCTTCCAGCTCATCTGGCATCGGTAATCCATCTTCCTTTTCACCACCTGAGCCGGTGGAATTCAAAGCCTTGGTGCACATCGCAACGTGTGAGTCTTCAATGGGTTCTCCTCCACAAGCCCGAGCCTCACCCCTCCGCCAACGGAGTTGCAAGGACCCTGCCTGCACAGTCGGTACATCCATCACTTCCCTGGACTCTGCATGATCCAAGGCAGCAGAGGAGACCAACTCTACTACCTGCTCCATATTCATCCTGGAAGGCGATCCGACAGCGGTGCCCATCTCGCAGGCCAGAGGTTCCCCCTACAAGACAGTAGGGGAATTTCCCAGGTGCCCTGGCCAAATTTCCCCCACACTCACTAAAAATACCACCAACAGTTTAATCTGGTTCAGGATCAGTTGGCATTCATCTGTATCCCTCCTTCTCCCAGGTCGTGCCTGAAAATAGGCAGGATTTATCTAGTGCACTTACCCGGTCAACAAATAAGAACTAAATAAATAAATAAATAAATAATCTTCTGTAAGACATGCCTAGATTTGCTAATTGTTGTGCAGTAGTCTTGTTTTTACAATTTCAAGGGGAAATAACTAAGTATGCCAGTATTTAAACAATAAGGCACGACAGGGTGTGCATTACTGTGGGATAACAGCCTGCTACGGCAAGTTAGCCAAGTGCCTTCCACACTGGAAAAGTACTGTTATTTAAGCAATAAGGCATGACCAAGGGTTATGTTAATGAATATTAATCACCTTCTATGGGTGTACTGTGGCCACGAGGTGCAGCCGAGAATCCACATGCCCCTAGAGGGTGATTAACTGACCATTAACATAATCCCTGGGAGTGCCTTATTGCTATTATAATAAAAATGTTTAAACAGTGTTAAACCTTGTTCAGCATATGGTTACGCTCTACATGTATGTTAATAAAAGATTAATATAAGGCTGTTAGAATGTTTGCAGCCAATCAGAAAGCTCCATTTCTCAGACCCTTTTTATAATATACATTGTAAGTCTAATTAAATATTCATGAGCCTAGCCAGGCCCCTGATTGGTTATTAGATCTGTCATTAATGCCTTTGAAATAACTGATCCAGTTGCCAACTGATGCTGTGCGGCACGTACGGCTCGCACCACCCTGTTAAAAACAGACTAGTAAGTAATGGAAAGTTGTTATTGCACTTTGAATTATAATCTCAAAAACAACCTCGAAGCAGGTCATTTTCTCAGATTAATGAGTGGCTGGAAAGCAGTGCCCCTCGGCTGTGCCATGGGCCACCCATCCTTCTAACTGGTCCTTAATCACTCAGAAATGACCGGCTTCTCAGTTGTTACTGCGCATATGCCTCCTCCATCCCCTCCCTACTGATACCCTCTTCCTCACGCTATCCTCAACTACCCCATCCCAGCTCCCCATCCCCTGCCACAGAATACTGCTTCTGATCATTGAACCTAATATCAAAAATGTTTCTATGTTAATATGTAAATATGGGGCCAGCCCTCGGGCACAAGTGGTAGGCTACCGCTTGTGGTACCAACGACCAGGTCTGGGAATGAACCCGAGCATCAGAGGGTTGGCTGGGAGGGAGGAGGCCGAGCATCCCAGGGACTGCTCTCTTCCTCCTGGAGGGCGGTGGTGATGGGCTGTGGACTACCAATGCATGAGTGACACCCAGTGAAGACTGGGTGTACACCAGGTTGGGACTATGTACCAAGGGGTGGAGATGATGGCGACGTCTGCAGGACATGTGTGTGGGGCACACACATTCCATGTTGCCATCATGGCACATCTGCACCTCCAGGGAAACAGAACGCTGAAAATCTTGGGCTAGCTGCAAGATGACGCCCCTGAATGCCCACCCAAATGATGCCCCAGCTGTAATCCTCAGGTGAGGCCTCAGGTAGAACTCAGTCTCTCCCTTTGGGGAGTCCCACCTCGGGGTAGGCTGTGAGCCTTCCACTCTGGGCAACTTGGGGATACCGGGTAGGTGGTCTAGACATTGAAAGAGGGGGTACATCCTCACCTGTCACCCAAGAGACAAAGAGTTGAAAAAAAATTTAAATATGTGAGGGGTTTTCATTGTACCTTTCATAATTTTATGTCCTTAGCTGTATTTGTAATTCTCACGTTCGTAACCTTTATGTACCATCTCTGCTGCTGAAACTGTTCCCCTGGACCTTCATGGAAAACAGATGTCTTACCTAAGTGAGGCTATTCTGGTGTGCAAAAAATAATAAATAAAGTGTTTCTGACCTGTGCTGTAGTGCCAAAGTAACGCCCGGTCATGTGACCAGATTTGCCCAATCAGACGTCTTGGTTTCTCTCACCCATTTTATAATGGTTCATTTGCAGATCGTCCTACGTACCTGACTACCATGTAGTAAAGAAAGAACCTGAAACAATGACAGGGGAGCAGGCTGGTCTGGAGAATGAGCGACAGATTTACAAAAGTGTCCTGGAAGGGGGCGATATTCCTTTTCAAGGGCTAAGTGGGCTTAGCATGCGAACATCTAGCTCTTCCTCCTCAAAAGGTAGGTTGGAACTGACTAAATGCGTTTTTTTCTAAAGTAATTATCTGAGGTTCATAATTTCTTAAAAGCTGTGTTTTGTCCTGTAGGGTTTCATTTTAAATATTGACGCACTGTTATGCATGTATATAGTTTGTTATTACATATATGGTCTGTTATTCAAACGTAAAATTTCTCAGATTCTCAGGGGCTTGTGTGATCATGAATGTTGAGAATTACTGTACTGGAGAGTTCTAGCCTGCAGTGCAAAGTTCACATGTCTTTGTCTCTCTAGACCCTAGTTGCAGTGGATTGAAATTGAGGCTTGACATGCGAACCAGAGCAAAGCTAGGCAGCTGAAATAGGAAGTTCTGCAGGCTGCTCGGTCACTGTTTTAATTTTTCTCCTTAAGGCTGTTTGCCCATGAGAAACCACCTTCACCTGCCACTGCGTCTGGTGCTGGCGGCTTTCTAGCCCCATCAGCTGCTCCCCCACCATTGGATCTCGTAGAATTTAACATCGAGCGGGGCCCAGGAGTGCCTTCCACATCACACCGGCATCTCGGGGGACACAGGAATTTTTCCATTTTGCTCCCTTTTCCCACAATCCTCTTTCTACTCGCTAGTCACCAGGCCTTTTCCTAACAAGCCTCACAAGTATGCATGCACCCTGTGGAGGAGGCAAACCCCTTGGCCCACCACAGGGGTCACTGCGACTGTGGAACCTGGCATCCTCTCTCCATGGCTGGAAGCACCGCTGGGCAACAGTGCCATCCCAGCCCCCCCCCAAGCCACCCGACCCAGCTTCTTGAGAACTGCTGGATCCAGGTTGCTGGCATGGGAGCACAGCATACTACCCACTGGGCATCCCTCCTTATCATTGCTGCTGATTCTGTACAAGCTTCATTTTAAGCCACCTTGTCCATCCAAGGCTCTTATTGCTAGCAGGCACTATTTTTGTCAGCTGTGCTGCTTGGGATTAATGTCATTGGCAGTAACTGCTTTTTTTTTTTTTTAACTGATTATTTCTAACCCTGTCCCAGTCGGCCCTTACTTCTGCCATCCTTCCAGTCCCATACCCCGAACATCAGACCCCCCCCTCTGTCTTCCCCTACGGCTTACCCTCCATGGCAGGGTGGTGGGGAGCCCCCCAACTCAACCCGCCAGGTCCAGATCCAGTGTCAGGGAGGTGTCTTCTCATGGGTGGCGCCTGCGAAGGACGGCCATCATACCACTGATCAGGGATCAGTTTTTTCCACTTTTCTGCAGAGGGGAGCATGCAGTACTGACAATGGCCATGCTGCGTGCGCTTCCGCACACAGCACGGTGGTCAGCTTCTCCGCCTCCATGCCCCAGCGTACACAACCGAGTGCCAGCACCCAGCTACTGCTAGGTGTCTGGCAGGTGCCGGTGTCTGTCCCCCACCCTCCCAGGAGAGGACAGCTGTCCTCCAGATGCTCTGTCCTCTCCCTCCCTGGTCTTCCTCGATGACCCGCCCGCACCACGAAGACAGGTCACCATGTGCGGTAGGAGGCAGTAACTGCTTTCTAAATTCTACTCTCCTTAGGTATGGCTGGGAGGGCTAATGTTCACGTGGAAGGACCCTATTTACCATTTAGCAGCAACCCCAGTTGTCAGATATAGAAAACGTATTCTCTAAGAAGGTAGAAACAAGACTTCTGCCATCTTTAAAAAAATTTTTGGGGATGGCCCAGGGCACGGTGGACTGGGGCACTGGTTGCCACACAACTACCACACTCGCAACTTGGGTTCGAAAATGGAACAGGAGCCCGAGGGGACGTAGGATTGCGCATCCATGGATGACTCTCTTCCTTTGGAGAGGGGGTGTGTGCTGCTGCTTGCTTGACACCTCACAGGTGAAAAACACAGGAAACTGCACCAACCCTTCTGGCTCCTCACCAGCACCTGTAGCCCCACTGACCCATAGTGGTAAGTAAGATGGGGCGGGCTGCACAGCAACATTACTTCCTACAGTGTAAGAGAGGGAGTAAGGCCCAGGACAGTGGGTGATGGGGCTGTGAGTTGTCATCTAAAGAGGTCCACGAGCGTAAAAGGGGAGCAACAAAGAATAAAAAAAAATGTTAACCAAATGCAATGCTCGAATAGTAAGTAGTCACATATTTTGTAACAAAATGTCCATATTAAAATTTACCTTAGTTGAAGTATAGGAGTTTTTTGTTTTTTTAACACATTGCCCAGAATCGCCCAACCAAGATACAACATCTTGTTTTCGGAGGGGTCAAATCGACTTGCTCAAGGTGACACAATAAGTTGGCGGCTATGACGAGATTGGAATGTGTGATCTCTGTCTCACTGGGGTCCCTGCTTCTACCCTGTTTTGCACTTATGAGCTGAGTGAGGCCAAGTGACAAACTGATGCTGAAACAGTGAGGCAGGGCCTCTGGTGGGATTTGAACCTGTGATGTCCAGTTTCACAATTTGTTGTTCTAATCATTCTGCCCGGCTGCCTTCCCAAGCTGTAACTAAGTTGTTGCATTTCTTTAAAGAAAAGCTCCTTTTTTAGTTCTAGTTATCTCCAGCAGCAATATTTGTTAGTCACCATGTATTTCAGCAATGCTGTAGTTCTTGCAGACACATCTGTATAGCTATTTTTCCATTTCCTTTTCTTTCATTCCTGACATGAGAGACAAGATTTTGAAGTTTTTAAAATTCCCCACACCCTCACCGGCCCAATGGTGTTAGGGGACTAAAGTGCTGAGCACCTTATCTCCTGCTGCGCTGGTGACCCGTGTTGGGGCTCGGCCCGGGGGTGGGGCTGGGAGAATATCAAGCGGCCACCTGGCAGCTCTTCTATCCCAGATCAAGGTGGTTGGTCATCTTGGCTTCTTGCTGCCACCAGTTAGAGGCCTGGTGGTAGCTCATGAGCGTCACAGGTGGGGAGGGAGCTGCTGTCCCAGGATGTATGCGTGCCTCTGCGTACTTGCGCTGCCCGAGTATGCTGCAGCTGAGGGAAGGGAAGGGATGGGGAAAAAACAGGAGGAAAAAGGAAGGCATGGCGGGGGATGCATGATGCCCGCGCACTACATCTCCGCCCAACACATCACCAGGGAGCCCTGCTGGCAAGCACTGGATTAAAGCATCAGGGGAAAGGGTAGCCCCCCCCGACCCCACCATGGGGGGAAATCCATGGGAGTACTAGCCAACAGGTAAGCTCGAGGAGATGATGGACGGTGGAGGGCAGTGCGGCTAGAGCATGTGGGAGCCAAGCCCTGTTGTGGCCATGGAGGATAAACAGATTATGGGGAAAAAAAACTTCCTGCACCCATGCCAGGCCCACAATGAAAAAATTAAATATCTTGGTACAGCGCTATGCTGTTTACCACCAAACACGTGTGGCAACACCTTCCTAATACATCCACAGTATGAATTTAGTGTGTATAGTCAACAGGTATCCACATTGGAAGAGATTTTTTAAAATTACAAGTGGCGGCTATGTTTAATGACTTATTCATTTCAAAATTAGTTACAAAAGTTGTTTTCTAAATGTCCAAGGGTATTAAAACAAAATGCACTGGTGATAAATCTAAGCATATAAGTTTTTGATAAGAAAAAGATGACACTTTTTGCTAACTAACAAATACTGCTGCTTTAAGTGCCTTACTGCTGCTTTTTAAATGACATTTTAGTGTTGCCCTCTAATTAGCAAGGAATGTTAATTTTTGCTGCTGCTTAATCCTTATTTAACCCCTTGTGTTTGTTTAAAAGTTGTACTGTGGAACTTGTCTATTAAGTACCCCTTCGGGACCAAAGATTCTGTCCTTAACAATTTGTTTTTGATATGTAAGTCACTCATTATTTAAGTAATTATCGTCGGGACTGCAAGAAACGTCCTTAACATGCAGTTTCCTTGATAGGCAAGTTTCACGGAAATGTAGAACTATCTATCCTGTATTAACAGTGCAAAAATGCAATTATCCTAACAAGCTTTATTTGTTCTGTTCTGCATGCTGACAAAATCAGTGGATCATAAAGGTGGAATGCACATATCATTTCACCTACTTCCGCTTATAGCCGAACGCTTAATGCCATTAATGTGATAGGTAACACACAGAAACATAAGAAGCCATTATCTGCTGCAAAGGCTTGCATCTCGGAGATCCTGCCTCCAAATTCAAACCCAGACTAGTACCTCCGAATGCTGCCACACCGACAAAGAGGACAAAGGTGCTCTCAGCACAAAGCGCAAAGCTGCGAAAACCTTCACGAGTCGACATCCTTCCCTGAGAACAAAACGGGGCAAGTGCTAGGAATAGGGCAAAGCACGGAATGTCTTTAGCAAGCAGGAGCAGTAATTGTGTCCCGAGGTCGGTAGCGCCACGGAGCCTGCAGGAGTATGGCCTGCATTCTCGAAATGTTCCCTTCCCGGCAGAAAGAGTTTACCGAATTCACAGCGCTGTACAGACACATGCACAGCATCAATCGGGCGGGCTGCACAGCAACATTTCTTCCTACAGTGTAAGAGACATTGCCTCACAGTTCAACAAGAGAACCGAGACCAAAGTGAACCGAGTTCTACCAGGATGAACCAGACCAAATACCAAAGCACGCGTGTCACAAAGGTGACTGTGTTCGAACAAATGATCCAGAGGTCTCGGTCCATGCCAGCACTGGATGTTTCAGATGGGGGGTCGCACAGCAAAAGCCCAACACCCTCACCACACAAACACAGACCCTTCATGAACTGTGCGGTTTCAGCTGAATCCCTCTTAGAGCCACAGATGAAAGAGAAGGAGGAAACGAGTATACATGCTGCAGTTCCCAGTGCCTCCGCTTCTGAAAGTGAGGCCGAAGACTTGGCATCAGAACAAAGTGACTTTGCACACATGGACTCTGTCTCCGCTGTACAGACAGTGAGATTGATCGTCTTTCCATTGCCTCCTGACAGTTCCAGCAGCAGTGTCAAGCAGTCGCCAAAGCCCCAGATCAGGTAAATGCAAGGAGCCTGCCCTGCTTCCTATACCAGGTTTACAACGATTCGGAGACATGAGCAACAGATGGCAAAGGCTGTCGCTTCCAGGCTGGAGAGCCAGGGTTACAGGAACATGCTTTCAAGGAATGTTTATTTGATGGGACCACTCTTTTCGACTGAAGAAGGCTTTCCAGAGCGATCCAAAAAGACCTCATCTGATTTGTCAGCAGTACAGATGCAAACGACACAGGTTCAATCCAGTGCAGTACCGCAGAGGGAAACCGCCAATAAAACTTCCTGAATCAACTGCTGTCTGAGGAAAAGCCCTTTATTCCCAAGCGCCTGTCTTCCATTGACATCCTGGAACGACTTCAACTAACCAACGTAGAGCCGGATCCAGGCGACTCTATTTTCCACCTGATTTCCCTGACTCCTTGACAATGGAAATGTACTGTGTGCTGCACATAACTGTCTGGACTCAAACAACAACCATTCCAATGGCCTTGAACGCACCTCAGAGGTGGATTTTCCTGTACTTTTGCCAATGTCACTTCATCCCTGTGGCAGACCATTTACCTGTCCTCACACCTGTGCTTTTATGTTCCTCTCCTCAGTAACATCGACGCTCCCATTCTAGTTTGTCTGATCCTCCTTTACCTGTTTGGTTCATGTTTGACTATTTTTCTCTGTCATACATTCTACTGTCCGATATAAAGTGCCCTGAATGGCAGGTCAAAGGATTTTTGTCCATGCTTTAAAACAAACATTCAATATTGATGTTTTTATCTGTAAAGCTTTCAAAGAGCTCTTACCTTTAGAAAGCATGCATGGTCCTAGTCCAAGGTATTGTACCTGTTTCCAAAGTATTTTGTCTATAAGTCAAATATACCATAGTTCTTCACCTCCATAACACTGGCAGCCAAATGAGGCAAGAGGGTACACAGAGCTGTCTGTAATATGCATAGTTATTTTTAGCAGATAAATAAAAAGCTGAAGGCAGTACTAAAAACATTTGCAAGCATTGTTTGGACGCTCTTGCAAATTGCAAACATATTTGTTTAAGGACAGAAGAGAGAAAGAAGTAAGTGCCTAAGCTGGGACCTGAACCCAGGCCGCTCAGAATATTAGTCCATTGCACTACCAATTGCAATACCAAGGCAACTGGAAATCTGGGACTCCCAAAACCACCTTATTCAGTATTCTGAGTGGCCTTGGTAAGGCACTTATTTGTTTCTGTCTTCTGCCTCTTTGTGTCTTATATATGCACACTGACTGCTTCCTTGTAAAAAAAAAAATCTACTGAAAAATAAGTTAATTTGCAAGGAAATCCTGGGGTTATAAGCTTAAATTCAAGTTGCATAAAACAGGATACAAATAAAATAATCTATAGGGAACCATGTGATACGTGGCTATAATTTCATCAAGAGATTCTGTGACATCATAACCACGAGAGTGATGCGCAAGTTACTTTAACATGCCACTAGAGCCCCAAGATGGAGTTAGAGCTGAGTAAAACATAGCTCCCAGTTAGCCAGTGTTACAAGTTAAGAGGACTCTGAGGGTGTCGCTTATTGTGTAAGAGACACGAGCAGTTTGAGCAAAGACATGACTGAGTAATTCTGTCAGCCCCAACATCAAGAGAGGTGTCTCTTATACCATAAGAGACACCCCTCAGAGGCTCTTAATTATCTTATAAATCACCGAGTTTAGCTTGAATGATTTATAACAGGTTTAGAAGCTTTAGGGCCTTTTTTTATTATTATTATGCTGTCCCCCACCCTGGTGCTGAATTGAGTGCACTCCCACGCCTGTACGAGAGCACACTGTACACAAGATAAGATGTACAGTGGCTCTGTATGTTGATTGGCTGAAATCGCATTAGTGGTTTATAATATAATGTGTCTTTTTTTTTTTTTTTTGGGACAATTTATTTGTATCCTCTTTCTCACTGGTGCAACCACCCCCCAGAAAGAGAGCATCTTCTAGGATGCTCAGTCTTCCACCCGTGGCAGGCCCCTAGTGATCCTGGCTCATACCCAAACTCTGGTTGCGGAATCACCAGCAGTACCTCTGCCGACTAAAACAGTGAACTTCAGTTTTCGGCATATTGTGTAGTCGTCTTTTACTGTACAGGCGGTTACAGTAAAAGTCAACTCACGATGCGCATAAGGACTTTCAGGAATGTTTGATCTCATAATACCATCAATGTGACATTAGATTGACTGAAATAAATAAATACGATTGATGGTATTATCAGATCATGAGGTCAGAGCGATGGTATTACAGGGTTTTGATGTTGCTGTTTTCTTGTGGTAGCCCTAAAGTGGCACTCCATATTTTACAATAAGATGATGAGTTGTAACTAACAACCTGGAATCAGATAGGCGGAGGGCAGGGTTTCCTAGGTTTAAGCAAAATGCATTTATTTATTTCAAATTTTACTTCACTTGGAGGGTACACTGTGCTGTGGACTGCTGGTTTCCAGGTGCGTCCTGTGGGAAACAGAAGAGAGTACAAAACCACAAAGAATAAAGTAGAGGACAAAAAAACATTAAATGAACTAAATAAATAATGCTTAAGGGAATGGTCACTGTTCAGATACAGCAAAAATGACAAGGTGCAATACTGTAGAGCACGTATTAGATACTTCACAATGCACAAGAGTCAGTGACGAAGGAGAACAAAGAAGAGAAGGAGAAGGGTGAGCTTTTAGCAGTTAATGCTTGGAGTACACGAGTGGTGTCAGTGTGGCTCAGTTGGTAGCACATCTGCTTCTGGGCCACAGGGTCATGGGTTCTAATCCCACACTGGGATTGGGCTCACACAATAAATTCTGGCACCCAAGTACAGCACTAGGGGGATGCTGTACTGTCAGAGTGTGCCATCCTTCAGATGAGACATTAAACGGAGGTCCCGTCAGGTGATGTTTCAGGTGGATGTTAAAAGATCCCATGAAATTTCCCTGCTGTCCTGGCCAAATTCCCCCCATTCACTCAAATACCACTAACAGCTTAATCTTGTTCAGTTGCAGTTGGTTTGCATCTGTTCCCTCTCCTTCAGGAGGAGGCTGAAAATAGGCAATATTGTCTAGACTTCCTTTCCAGGGCAACAGAAACAAAATAAATATTCATGGAAGGAAGATTCAGAGCAAATATGTAATCATGTTAAACATTGTTAAACATTTTTGGATGCCTCTCAGAATTTTTGGTTTATGCTGGTTCTGATTCCCCATCTCCCCAAAAAAGTTTTTTTTTTTTTCTTTTCTTAACGTTTGCATAAGCAGCCAAAAGGCACACAAGCAAATGTTTTCAAAATATAGCCTGACAAATAGCTTGAAAGTTAACATTTTAAGAGAACAGCCAATTTCTTGTAAAAGAGTCTCATTACAGTTCCGACACATGGCATGTTCAGTTTTACCAAGTGCATATCCTGGCAGATCCCACCATTCATGATGGCATAATCTGCAAAACAGTAGGATCTTTGTTGGCCTACTGTTCATGGTGGCTGTGACCACTGTGAGCAGCAGAATCAGACATGCTTCATTGCAGCACTGTATAAGAATATTTGAAATGTCTAAATTTTAAAAAGGGGGTTCCTCCTTGTACCCGTTCCCATTCCCCATTCAACTTACGACCTGCGAGAGGGGAAACAATAGATGTAAAGTAGGAGGGCCAAGCCCAACTGATTAGGCTCAACATGATACAAACAGTTGATTATAAAATTAGGGTGCAACTTTATCATTGATATTGGAACATGAATATTTCAGTTATGGGTAGTACAGTGCGTCACAGCTGTTGCAAAATGTTGTTGATAAATGCACAACCAAGATTTCCTGCATCAGAACATATGCTCTAATGTCAGAGCCGAATACCATTGGGCAAAATAGAAAAAGGCTAGTGTTTTTTGATTTTTACCAGAAAACTTGGTAAAATTCCAGAATGTGGGCTTCTACACACTGGTAAAAACAAAGCATTTCATGGAATTGGACATTTGTTTTTACCAGACCAGCGAATCCATGTAGAACTTGTATTTTGCTATACATTCCTTCCTGTACTATTTTCACTTTGCTTTATTTAATTTGCTGTATATTTAAGCTTTTTTTTATTCTGAATATTTATTCACATAATAAATGATAGTAGAATCCCAGTAAAATCTGGAAATGAGGCAAGCAATCACCAGTCTGATCCTGGAATCTCAAATCTTAAATATGGGATTTCATTTCTTCAGACACCATAAATCAATGGCCTTGAAAATAATTTGTCTCTAAAAAAAAAATAAGTTTATTTTTCATACGTTTTCATAGCATAGGGAGAATATGTGTTCACATGCAGAGGAAAACAGCACTGTTAAAAAGAAATGGCACTTTATAAAAACTGATCTTCAATTTGGGAAGGTTTAACAGTTTTTTTTTGTTTTTTAGTGTGCACAAATATTCCCCATAAGATATTCGTGCATCTGCTGTTTGCAATAACCAAACTGTGTTGTTTCAAAGTAGATTCAGAATCCCCAAGGCATTTTGCCCCAGCTGAGCGAATGGAAATGCCAGAAGAGATTTTGCGCAGACGCCATGATGATAAAGAGGTAACAGTGAATAAATATCATACTTGCTGTAATTGGATTTTTTTTTGCTTAATTCTTTTGTCCACCTTATACGACATTTTATAAAACTGGAATTGCCTGTTGTAAACTAGGTTATTCGGAGACAAGAGGGAATGTTTGTTAGTATCCTGACATTAAAAGATCATTGGAAATTTAAAATACAGGTTGCTGTATTTCTACTTGCAGTATGCACTAGCTGTAAACACCATGTCTGAGTTAAAAAAAAGTTCTTCAGGCTTACCACAGGGGTTGGTACAACATATTTGTTTCATTGCTGAGTCGTTCCCAGATCACTCTGGCTCAAAATATAATACATCGATGATGTCATTTTAGTCATTAGTTTCTAATTATTTCAACATCAGCCCTATAGGAAACATCTCTGTTTTGGGCTACCCCAAGGGACCAGCAGGGGTGAATTGCGCTGCCAGGCAGGCAGGCATCCTGAGTTCAGAAGCCGACTCTGGTCACTAGCATTTCAAGGGTAGGCCAGGGCTGAGGTATTTGCTGATGACATTTCACCTTAGGTCGAGGAAGGGCCAGCGCTGAGTTCCTGCTTTACAGTCACCTCCTCCCACCTCCCTGTGTTGGGTCAGGAGCTTGCTGTCTCCACAGGGGCCTTGCGCTGTGTGTCTTTAAGGTCTGGGGAGACTATGTCCACACCCAGCGAAGGGAAGGAGGAACATACAAAACGGCGAAAGAATGTCCCGTCAGAATGATGTATGCCGCACACTCTGCCATAGGCCATGTTGCCTGCCACCTGCACCACCAGATTATATGTGCTCAGGGGACATAAAACATACAAAATGGGCAGAAAAAGGCCCAGGGTTCATCCAGGCTGCCCAAAATGTTTCCTACCTATCCTCTAGATCTGTTGTCTTAAAAGAGTATTTTAGCCCTAATGCCTATCCCAAGCCACCTTCCTCTTTTCCACTACCGATTTCTCTTAGCATCTCTAATTTTTCCTTTTGGTGTACCTGTCCCACCCACTTTTGAGCCCATTTATAGATGCTGCCCACGCTACCTCTGTGGGTAGTCTATTCCACAGATCCACCACCCTCTCAATGAAGTACAATTTCCTTAAATCTCTAGAACTCCCTCCGACAAGTCTCCATTCATGCCCTCATGTCACTGTGTTTGCATTCCTGGTGAATGATGAAGGACGGTCTTCCCTTGGAGCCTCTGCCATGGAGAGCAGAATCATGGGGAACACAGCAGCAGGAGCAGATTAGTGGCAGAAGGGGTTGAGTGGGTGCCAGGAGTAACTGAGATGGATGACGAGAGAATGGCAGCGTGAATTGCCTTGACTGAAAAAAAGAAGTTTTTATTTAAAAAATAAGATATAAATTTATAGAGACATGTTTTGGTTTTTTTTTAGTTTTTCTGGACCAAGGTGTACAGTGTTGTTCTTTTAACTGTGTTGATGCTTAAATTACCTCATGCTGATTTAAAGGGATTGTTGTGGCTCTGGAACATGACTGACAAAAACACGATTTATGGGTACATTTCTACATTATTTTTTAAATAAAGACTATTTTGTTAGAAATACACTTCAGCAGTGAAAAATAATACAAAATTAATTTTATATTTCCAATGACCTTTAAGTAGGGCCCAGCGTAGTTCACAAGCACAGCTGAAAAATGTCACAAGTCAGTCATGGGAAGAGTGGCAAACTTCACAGGCTACCAAAATACGGGGATATGCATGAAGGCAATATTGGATACTTTCTATAACCGTACGAGCTGTGGTGACCTCGGACGACTTCACAAGTGGCAAACTGAAGTGTAGCTATGAGTGAAGTGTCTCTTAGGTCATTGCAACAAATATGGGTGAACACCTTATCCAAATGCTACTCTTGTTGCATATGTGATTTATGCAATGTAGTTTGTGTTTTTAGGTACCGCTTTCATTGATTGAAATGGGACAGAAATTTGTGCTAATTGGCAGCAGATGCTGATGTTCCTGTTTACAGAAATCAAATTCATACCTCCAAATGATCTTTAGTCTTTGTTTCTTTATTTATTTAAATGTTTAACCAGGAAATACATACTGAGCTGAGAAATACAATAATAAGTACTACAAATGATAATTATAAAAATTAATAAATGAATACAGTAAAATTAAAACGCACTCATATGTATAGAGAAAGGAAATAAAAAAGAAAAGAAGGGAGTCATGGACAGTTGCAGGCAGGATAACAAAAGTCATATAGAAGAGGCTTTAAGGAGAAAATGCAGATCACATTGAAGGGGGAAGGGAGGACTAAAGTTTAGAAACGCCACTGCCCGCCGCGCAGCAATTGGAGCCCGCTTATGACGCTGACAACCCAGGTTCGGAACAGACCGGGGAGTCGGAGGGCCAGCTGGGGAAAAGGATTGAGCGTCCCACGGACTGCTCTCCTTCTCTGGGGGGAGGGAGGGGTAGAGTGTCCAGTGCTCGATGCACCCCTGACGGAGGCAGTAGGAACCACAGACAACCAGTGCCTGTACGCTAGAGGGGCGGGGCGGACACTGGACGTCATTGCACATCCCCACCCCTGGGGCAGCTCAGAAAAATTGCTGGCCGCCGAGGATGATGCCCCCCCGTAGCACTTGGCCTCTATGGCTCCCTGCCTCCCCACTGACTAATTACGGCTATGTGGCATCATGAGGCCCTGAACCCCGCCCTGGGGAGGAAGCCAGGGAGGCAATGTCGGTAGCCACTGACTCCTTCTCCCGTTGTAGATGGCCTGATACAGTGCCATACGCCCACCCTGGGGCAGTAAGCAAGGGGGTATCTGTAGGGGTAAGGCAATAGGGGAGCGAGGCAGGAGTTCGGAGCTGGAGCTGAATAGTGGAGCGTCTGGCTGCAAAAAAAAAAAAAAAAAAAAGTTTAGGAAATCGGTAAGAAAAATCAGATTGTCCAGCAGTAGATTTTCGAGAAGGGGAAATACTGCTCTTCTTCAGGGGCATCTCAGTCATCAGGCCACATCGCAGAACTTCACCATCGGTGAAGGAGAATCCATGTGGAAGATATTCAGCAGTACAAATGTGGCCGTAAACTCCATCGACGTCACCAACCGTATAAAGGCGTGAGTGGCCCTGCTCCCTCCTCAGTTCTTCAAACCCCAGGAAATCTTACTGTATTCTGACATATGCAGTATTGTCCTCCCATAGTACTGCCCTGGAGCTGAAATGGTTAATAGAACCTACTCTGATGATAGAATGCTAGGCTCTTCTCATGCTCGGTTTTCAAACCACTGTCCCTGGTAAACATTCCTCAACTGTCAGAGTCTTTACTCCACTTGAACAGTACAGAAGCCTGGAGAGCTCTCTTTCTTCTTTCTTGAAGATTTTATTTTCTTGGTTTTTTGAAGTAAAATTTAATTTTGTTCATTTTTAAAGCACTGTCCTTGTGTTTACAGGTAAACTAGTTTAGGCTTAATGTTATTCCGGTAAGTTTTTTCAGTTTCTTTCTGGTTCTTTTAACCGGGAGGAAACCAGACTTTTATTTACAATTTTAAAAGTAAATTTCTGTATTTTATTCCTTCTCTGAGCCGGTTGCTTTATTTGTTTATTTGAGGGAAACCAGGGTAACTCTCGGCTCTCAGTGGTTGCTAAACCGACCGCAAAGTAAAAAAGATAACTAAAATAAATAAGGTTTAAGCCTTATTCATTAGTGTGGCTTTCTGATTCTCAGAGAACCATTTCTTGGGAATTTTACTTATTTTGTCACTAACCCAAGAAAAGAACCAGCCCAATGGGTTCTCAGCTTTGTACAGAGTGTGGGGGAACTGTTTGAAAGCAGATCCTCATTTATTTGTGTTTTTGCCTAGGGGTTTAACCACCTGAAGGCAGATTGTAACATCTGTAAAATCAAGAAGTATTCCTCAGTTGGCGCCCAATAGGCATTTTAACCGACTACAGGAAAAAGGTTCAATATGGGAAGGAACCGATTTTACAACCCTCTAACCTATGGTTCCCCGATTAAAGAAAAGAACCGCAGACACTGCCTCTGAACCGGTAAGTTCTGCTGAGAAAAAGAGGAAAGAAAAAACACTTGATTCAGTAAAAAGTATTTCCTGAGTTGGCACTTAATAGGCATTTTAACTGACTGTGGGGAAAAAAAAGGTTCAATAGGGCTGCTAACCCAGCTGTGGACAAAACTTCCTCCTCTCATATGTAGAAACCGAAGGAACCATTTTACAACCCTCTAACCAGGGTGATGGTTCCCTAATTAAACAAAAGAACCACAGACACTGCCGCTGAACTGGTAAGCTCTGCTAAGAAAAAGAGGAAGGAAAAGCACTCGGTTCAGGAATTGCAACCTGCAAAACCGTCGGTACCAACCGCAAATGCATAGCAAATGCTATACAAATTTTATAGGCGCTGCAACCAGTACCCCGGTTCCGGTTCAGCAGCCCGGTTCACAGACCTCGGTTCAGGACCTGGGCTCCTTCTCAGTTCCCGGTTCATTTGAACAGTTTGCTGAGGTGTACATGGTGAGTTTGTACCTGGTGTATGCCCTGATCCTCAACATCCTTGATTCCCCTGAAAAGGGAGCGGAGATATTTTCCTCTCACTTTGCCTTCATAAAGCACACAGACACTGGACCTCTCCACCCAGGAATCCACAGAGGAGGAAGAGGAGCCAGACTATAGGGATAGGATGGATGTGCCAGTAACAAAAAGACTGGTGCTGCCCATCTACAAGTCCCTGAAGAGACAGGCTTCTAGAATTTTATAAAATCCCACTTCCATTCCCCCAGTGAACAAGGGGCTGGATAGGAAGTATTGGGTGGCAAGTCTGGAGCAGATCACCCCAGCCATGAAGAGGTGGTGCAAGCTGTGGATTGTGATAAGGCAGGGATTCCTCTGGCATCACACCCACCAGATAAAGACTCCAAGAGATGGATTCTTTGGCACAAGAAATCCTACTTAGGTGTGTCTCTGTCCATTAGACAGGCCACTCACATGGCCTATGTCTCCAGATATTAAATAAATCAATAAACATCTCTGGAATGCAATTTCAGAGATTGCTAGGGCACAGAGGCCTCCATACTGGATGTCATGTTATTGCAGCCAGGCAAATGGCAATGTCAGTGTCTCTGAGGAGATGGGCCTGGCTAGGATAACTAATTCGTCCCGGGCCAGCCAAAAGGCATTGGATTTTTCTGGTGAGCCACATTCTTTTGGTGAACAAACAGAGGCTTACATGGAAAACATGGATGGGTACAGAAGCTTAGGAGTGCTGCTGCAAAGGAGAAGGCAGCAACACCCCAGAAGTAACAAGATAGATAGTGGGCTTGGGGCTTGCCCTCAGGTTCAAGATCTTGCCCAAACTGGGGGCAGGGTTTTCAGACCTGCCAGTCTGTTAGAAGCAACCCTGTTGGAGAGGGTGGTGACCCATATGGATCCCAGACATTTAAACAGGCATTTAACAAAGCCAAAGTAAGAATGGTCACTCTAGCTACCATCCTCCCTACACTCAGAAAGGGGAATTGGGCCCACACCTTTGGCCTTAAAGGGCACTTCCTCCCACATAGTTCAGACCCATTCCTTTCGGCTTTATCTCTGCTCCTAGGGTGCTTACCAAGTGCATAGCATTAGTAGAAGCACATCTAAGGAGGCAGGGGGTCATACTCTCCCCATACATGGACGACTGGCTGATGGCAGACTAGTCTCCTTTGCAGTTAGAAGGGAACGTGATTTATGCAACAAACTTGTCATTTTTTTTTTTTTTTTTGCCATAGAGGGTTTTTGCCCGCTGGCTACCACTCATGCCTGACATTCAGGCCTTCCTGCCAGAAACCTCTCAGCCCCATCAGTCACTCCCCTGCTGGTCAGACCAGTGGGGATCCATTCGGTGCAGGGCCTGAGAGTACCAGTAGCCTCATACAGGTGGCAGGGGACATGGGCTTTTTTTTTTTTGACATTTTCTCTCCTGTCCCCTCAGTTCCTCCCACCTCCCTATGACACTGGACAGTGCCCCTTCCAGCCTTTAATGCATGAAGCACCTCCAGCATTATCTCTCCATGTTTGGGAGTGCCACTAAGTGGCAGTGCTGCCCTAGCCCCTTCAACGACCTGACCCAGTTCCACGTTCACTCCCGAACCTGAGTCATTGGAGCGGGAGCATGATGTTTATCCGTTGGGCTACTGGGTAGCCCCTTAAGCTGTCAGGATTAAAGAGTCAGTTACCCCTCTAAAAAAAAACCTCAAACATCATTCAAAGTTCACTGGTCCATGAAATGACAGTATAGGAATGTTTAGGGTAATGTAACATTACATGCTGAGTACATTATACTGAAACAGGTTAGGGTGTGAATACAGTCAATGTACAGTAGATAGAGTAGACAGAACTGAGTGCTTGTGCAGCAAAGATGTGGTCATTCCTTCCCTCTCTCTGTCCCTGCTACAGGGACAATCACCTTGTCAAAGTACAATGACAACACAGAAGCCCTCTTTCAGAGGGTTCCAGCTCTAGAGATGCCACAGAGACAAGGTCCCCTTTAGACCTTAGAGGAAGAAGCCCATGAATCCCATAAGGAGTGAGACCAGCCACTTAGGAGGGGAGTATGGTGTGTGCAATAAGCTGGGGGCTTGGGCTCTTCAGATACAGCTTGGTGGTGGGGGGCATGGCATGTGTCATTCACTTCCCCCACCAAACTGTAGGTATAGTCCTATAATTTTAGTTGTATTTCCTAAATTTCTGTTCATCGTCTTTCCCTTGTTGTCTAATACTAAGGACATTTATATGGATTCAGGACCCTTGTCCTGTGGACTTTATCTGCTCCTGCTGTATATCTGCACAACCTATCATAATGGTGGCCCCTTGTGCCAACATTCTCGACGGGCGAAACACAGAAAAACTACTACAGCGACAGTCGCAGTAATGGTCCATTTCTTGTCTGCTTTCCCTCAGTGTTCTTCCTCCCGGACCAACTCTGACCTGGAGTTGAGAATCCTAGGGTGGGGAGGCACAGCCCCCACAGAAACACTGGGATTGGGTGCACAATGCCTGCCTCGGTACTGTGCCGTCACTGTCGGAGGTCGCCAGTTTTACTGTCGACTCCATTCTGGAAAGCTTCCATCGTGAATCACCTGCTTGTGACAGTATAATTATTCCCATGGCAATCAGTTGTGATTCAGGTGCCAGATGGTCGTGGGATGGGGTTGTTTGTTTTTACTGGGTTGGATGGGTGGAGTAAGGAGGATTGTTTAGTACTGCTTTCTGGTGGGGCAGTGGTGGGGGGATGGGTCTTGCATTGTCAGCAGTGTCAGTGGCTCAGCAGATAGCACACTCACCTCTGAGGCTGGGAGATCAGAAGGCTGTGGGTTCTAACCCCACGCCAGGCACTTGCGTTAATATCCCAGTACTGACATTGCAGTGCAGCATGAGGGGGATGCTGTACTTCTGAGGTGCCGTCTTTCGGATGAGACATTAAACGGAGGTCCCATCTGCCTGTTCTGGTGGTAGTTCAGGTGGATGTTAAAGATCCCGTGGCACTTCTTGAAAAGAGTAGGGCAATTTGTATTAATACACATCAAAAACAAACTCATACAAAATCATAAGTCTGTGTTATCTCACACATAAAAAATAGAAGAAACAGTGTATACATCATTAAGAAGAATGCAACATGTCAGACATATTGTCCCAACCCGTACTTTTTCCATACTTCTAAATCACCCACATTAAACTCCCTCAAGAACTATTAGATCTACCTGCATCACATCCTACAGTGCGTAAAATCCCCTCCTCCAAGTTCTTATTGATTTCCCTATCCACCTCTGTTTTACTTCATTTAATTTGTAATCTATCTGTTATACCACATCTATAGCAACACGCTAACTTTTTCAGCAAACTTTGTCCTATCAGGTTTTAGTTCCCTGATTTAAACTTAATAAAGAAAGTTAGCCCCTTCCACCAGCATCTTATCTTGTCACCCGGATAGTGTAACATATCATTGTGGTACACTTTCCCCATTGCTTGTTCCACTAACACACTCTAGGTCTGCTATGACATCCACTTTTGCTGCAAAGAACATTGGCATCTGCCCTACCATAAATAATATTTTATGCAACTGAAAAAAACATCAAAATACTAGAATGATACTTGGTCTTAAGTTGGAGGCAATTTCTCAACGCCAATACCTCGTAAGACATTTGTGTCAACCATACTAGATTTCATCTTGTGGCTAAAAAAGGCCATAACAGTTTTGAATATGAACGAAACCATTCATTTGAACAGAACAGTAAATCAGAAAATGTTCCATTGTTTCCACCATATTTTGGCAGCCCAAGTAAAGACAATTTATTTCTGTTAATGCTTTGTGTTTCTAATTTCCCCTTACATTTAGCCGCCTATACATTGATTGCCAAAGCACTTCCCACATATGCTGGGGTATCCTTTTATTATTTAGCTGGGACAGAACCCCTGCCAATTTTTAAAATCCACTTCCCTTGGGTAAATGTTTCCCATTACCTCTGTGTACAATTGACGAGCCGTAGTTCATGTCAACTGTTCTTTTGTCACCCCCCAATCTAATTAGCTTTCCCAGGGCTACCTTAAAGAAACCTGGGACTTGCATTCTCAGGGCCACACTTGGAGGGACCATGCTTCCCCATTCCTTCATAAACCCTTCCAAATTCCTTTTCAACCAGTCCTGTTGAATACTTTGTCTATTGTTTAAGGCTAATTTAAAGTTTTGAGTTAGGAATAAGGTTGCTACAAAAGTTACAGGATCCACCATCCCCAAGCCCCTTGACCCCTGGGAAGATACAAAAAACATCTCTTTATGGGGTTTAAACGATTCCCCCATACCATCTGAAAAAAGCAGGAATACAACCTAGATTCCAGATTACAGGGTAGAGGAAAAATCATTGCCACATATAGAATTAATGGGGTTATAAATTGTTTCAAAGCCGCTATTCTTTTTAGCTTGGATAACTGCCATGACTTCCATCTATTGATTTTAGATACCACATTGGACAAGATTCTTTCCCAATTTTTCTCTGGCAAATTCCTAGCTGCAAACTCAATCCCTAGGATCTTTCTAGGGTCATTTAAGATGGAAATATGGTTTCTGCATACTGGCTTCCTAATATTAGCACCCAAAAACAACCCTGAGCTTTTCTTTAAGTTTAATCTGCCATTGGAAATCACTGAGTATTCTTGACATATCTCAATCACTAGAGGGATTTGTTCCAAATTGGCCACAAATACACAAATATTGTCTGGGTATGCCAAAACCTTTGTTTGAAATTGCCCATCTGGGCTCTTGAGGTCCTGCCTTACACAGGAAGCATATAATCTCCTAATCAAGGGATCTAGGGAAAAATTATACACTACTGGGCATAACGGGCACCCCTGTCTGACCTCGTTTCCATAATAATGCCTTGAGCCATCATCCTGTCTATTAACTGGAAAAACTTCTGCTTGAGCATACAATAGTTTGATTTTATCTATGAAATCCTCTGGAATGCCATAGTGTTTTAGTACCTGAAACAGAAAGCGGTGACCCACTCTGTCGAACGCCTTGTTTTGATCCAATGATAAAATACATCCTACTCCGTTCTTTCCTTCATAAAAAGCCACTACCTCTCTGATTAAGATTAAGGCATGCTGAATCCTCATGTCAGGTAAACCACAGTATTGAACAGGGTGAATAAAATTTTCAGCAGCTTGTCTTAATCTGACCTGTAAAACCCGAGACAGAATCTTAAAATCAGATTTCAATAAGGCTATAGGTCTCCAATTATAATATCCAACCTGTCCCCCACCTTAAACAAAACTACTAATAATCCAGAGGTAAACCCATCAGGCACCTTCCCTGTTCTAAACATTCTTCTAAACACCTCCTGGAGACAAACCGCAAATTCTTTAGGAAACAATTTATGAACCTTATAGGATAACCCATCAGGGCCAGGGGACGTCCCTAATTTTAGTTGTGAAATAACCACTTCTATTTCTTCAGCTGAGATAGGCCCTCCCAAATTGGTTACCACCCCTTCTTGCAACTCTATCTGAAAGGTAGTCAAGAAATCAGAAATATCCTTCTCTGATGGTTCAGGAAATGTTTTAAATGAAAAAAAAATGTTGCTGAATTATTCTTTGGATTTCTCATTTATCTTTGGTTTTTTGGCCCCTTTCATCTCTTATTTGTTGGAAAGCCATCTTGTGTTTTCTAGTTTTAAAGGCCTCAAATGGATCCCCCGCAGGAGTTTTCTGAGTTCCATACTTCAATTCTGCTTTTAAGGTTGCTGCTCTATTGTATTGAAACTTCCGCATTTCGGATTTCATGTGGTCTATTTGGGGTTCGGAGTTCGCCCTTGATGTTGTCTGTACCCCGTACAAATACTGGAGCTGTGCCCTTAATTTTAAATATGGAAAGAATTTACTTTGCTCCTTAGTTTTTCCATACTTCTTTAACCACTGAGCAATTTCTTTTTTGGAGTCCTCCCACCATACACATGTGTCTTCATACAGTTCATTCACCGAGGTCCTAGCCCACAGAAGGGACCTTAACCCGTCTTTTACCTGGTTTTCCGATAACATTGCTGTAGTTACCCTCCATCTTTTTTGCCTCAAGTTCTTTGCAACCAGACTATCAAAAGATATTCTAAGAAACAGGTGACTCAAAAATTCTGTGGGCCATATTGACAGATTTGGGGTTGGGACATTTTTGGACAAAAAAAAATATCAATGGTGGAAGTTAATTTCCCTTTTCTAAAAGTAAACTTGGGCCCTTGGGATAAATATTGCACGCATATACCAGTTCGGCTTTCGATACACATTTCTGCAATGCATTTGTGTCACAGTAAGTTTTCTTATTACAATCCAACCTACCTTTCTGCTGAAACCCACAATTAAAATCCCCCGGTACCACAGAACCCAAGGTGTACAAAAAGGGTTGGAGCTGCTTTATGAGATTCACTCTCTCTGCCTTAGATTGGGGCCCATACACATCAATAATTCTATACGGGACATGTTTCCAATTCACGCTCTCTTCCTTAGATTTGAGCCCATACACATCAATAATTCTATATGGGACATGTTTCCATAGCCCATCCGCAATCAAACCTCTCCAAGGGATAAGCTCTATCAATTTTGTCAGCTGAAAATTATACACGTTAAATAAAATGGCTATCCCATCTGCCCTTTCTCCTCCAAACGACCAGTATGATGGCCCGCAGCGCCACTCTGCCTTAAAATTCCTGATCTGTTTGGGGGAGAATATCCAGGTTTCCTGAATTAAACAAACCTCCAGGCCTTGTCACACCACATAATGAAAGAAAGCCTCTCTTTTTTTATAATACAGGAGGCTTTGACAATTACACGATCCAAACTGTAGCATGATCACACATTTTCAGATTCCTAAGGTCCGTTCTTCCTTTTTTTCTTCTTCTTCCCATTATACAACATAATTTCCTGACCCCCTGCTCCTTTTGAGCAGGTAAGGATCCTGAAACCTCCATGTCCGACTCTTCCTCCCCCTGTGCCAGGGGGTTGAAAGGATTCAAAACCTCTGTTACTTTCCTTTCAGCTGGGGAGACCATGGCCTTCATGTTCCGTGTAACACTTCTTGGGGGCAAGGGAACCACTTCCCTCTGTGTAATTTCAGCAACCTCCTCTCCTCCCTTGGTCTCTATGTAGCAAACTGGTGTAACAATATCCCAATGGACCTCTTTGACCCCCGGACTTCCCTTCAACTCCATTTTGGCTGCAATCCCCTTCTCGGTCTGAGGTACCTGCCCTTGATCTGAGGGGTCAGTCTGTATCAAGGCATCTCCCTTGTCCTCTTCCACAGCGTTGGGGCCGGGGTTATTTGTTTCATCTTGTGCTTTTTTTATCAAGAGATCAGGACTTATTACAGAGGCCTTATTTTTTGCTGCCTGTGGGCACTTGGAAAAGGTATGAGCCGATTCTTCACATAGATCACATTTCATCATGTTTTGACACTGTATCCTATTGTGGCCCACCTCCCCACAATTGTCACATTTGGGGGTGTCACAAGTACTAGATAACTGAACACCTGACCCACACCTGTAACAGGCCCTCGCTAACCTGCATAGAAGCATACACCTCTATCCCTGTCTAACAGGAAGGAATTCAGAATATGCTCTATACTGTTTTCCACTGTGTCAGTTTCACCTTATACTTCCCACCTCCTGTCCAAGACTGCTCAGAATCTACTGCAGCTTCTGGAGAACTTAACACATCACATTTTTGAGACAGCCAGAACACAATGTCTTCAAGATGCACTCCTTCGTTTCGGAACATAATTGTACCAAACTTGATCAGTGGTTTTGTCAAGGAAATAACAGAAAAGAAGGACCATAAAGGAGAAAATTTCAACTGATTATAATGTTGCCAAAAAAAATCTAACAAATCAGATTATCTAAAACTTATGTCATGGTTATCCTCTCCGGATATATTTATAAAGGCAAATACTTCCTGTGGTGTGAAGTGTAGGGATTCTTTAAGCAATAGTTTTCCCACATATTGTCTAGCAGGTCTTATCTCTAGACCATCTTTATACCGAATCCGCTTCGCATTCTGTCTCAGTGCCACTTCTTTCTTAGATTTTGAGAACAGGTCCAATAGCAGTGGTCGCTTGGAGGGGAGGCACCTCCTTGTGTTCCTCTTCCTTGTGCACAGGCTTGCTGTGCATGTCCCTTCTTCCCTCCCTCCTCGTGCTCTCCCAGCTTGGTTTTCGGATCCTTTCCCTCCCTGATGAGCTTTTCTTCAGCCTTCACTCTCTTTTATTTCAGACTCCCCCCCACCTTCACTCAGGGGTTTCTCAATATTTTTTCCCAAGCTCAGTTTGTGGATGTACTTGATAGTCAATTGGAAGCCACTGGAGGGCTGTTTGGGGACAGGGGTCATGCCACTGTGGATCTGGTAACCACTGACCACTCATAGTTTTTGCCACCCGCCTCTTTTAGGGCTTTCTCTGGTGACCATTCGAAAGGTTCTGTGAGATACAGGCTATTACCAAAGGCTTTAATAATTGCTGCAGAAGTTGATGAGGTTTGGTGAATGCAACTCTGTCAGGTGAACCTACCCTTTCTCTGAAGGAGTGGACTGCCTTAGCATTCAAACCCAAATTCCTATTTGCCAGTGTTAGGGCAGCTCTTTTATTCTTATTATCCTCCTGTGCAAGTTTGTTTAACCTTTGGTTCCAGGCTGAAAAAGAAAACACAGTGGCTGACTCCTGAGAAGTATTTTTACTTTGATATATATCACTGGCCTCTCTCTTTTGTCTTCCTGCACCCCTTCCCCGTTATCCAGTTCCATCACAGTCTCAGGCTCTGTTTCTGTAACTCTCTCTTTTGACCTGTTTCCTTCTCCGGAACCGTCCATTCCAGACATTTCCCTGCCAAGCACACCCTTTTCAGCTGTGCTACCATCGTTGTTTTCTTCATCCCCCACACTGGTGTCCCTGTTCCCAAATGGCTTTAGGCACTCACTTTCAGTACTAAAACTGCCAGCCATACTGTCGTTTTCGGTACTATGCTTTTTGGCTGCATACATAGTTACCTGGTGGGAGACCTTTGATTTGACATCTGAATGCCCCAATCCAACTGCTGCATCGTACTCCATCTTGTCAGCATGGCTCCACCCATGTCGACCTGGGCCGCTCTTTGAAGTTTAATCATTTTTGCAACGAGTGCCGCTTTGCACTCTGCATGTCGCTGCTCCTCTTCATTTAGCTCCTGAAGCTTGCTCTTTTTTAAATCCACCTGGATAACCTACTTCTCCCGCAAAGTTGTATCGATCTCCACTTCCGATGTGCTTAAATCCCTCTGTGGACAAAAATATCTCTTCTCCCATATCTCCGTCAAGCACCCCCATATCCCCAGGGTTTAAATCACCAGCCTCTTGGATTGCAAGGATTGAGGAAGAGGCTGATTCCCCTGCCTCCACGACGTCCATTCCTTTTATCGCTGAACCGCAACTGGCCATTGCAGCGATGAACAGTGGTTCCCCCTACAGCTCAGTAGTGGAATTTCCCCCCATTCACTCAAAATGCCACCAACAGGTTAATCTGGTTCAAGGTCAGTTGACATTCATCTGTCTCCCCATCCCCCCGGGTCGTGCTTGAAAATAGGCAAGAATTTGTCTAGTGCACTTACCCGGTCAACAAAAATTAAATAAAAATTAAAAAACTGTGTCATGCAATAATACATTTTGAACTTCACTGGAACTGGGGGGGATATGGGTACTTAGAGAGAGGGGGCATGCGGGCTTATGTTTTGAATGATCAGAGTGGAGAGAGGAGGGAGGGAAGTGTGAGTACATGTGTAGGGGTGTTTTTTTAGGGTTTTATAGTTTGTTTTTTAAAATGTCGCCATGCAAAATTGGGAGACACCAGGAAAACCTCAACCTGCTACATATAGTGCAGAGTTCCTGACTTCACACCAACTCCACCGGCAAGGTTTTAATTCACCACATCTCTTATAACAGTCAAGGCAATTGATTTGTGGGATTGAAGTAATGAAATTCCATTTCAAGATTTGAAATTCTGGGTTCATACTGTCAGTCTAATTTCCGGATCTTACTGGGATTGTGCTGTCAGTCTTTTAGTATGGGTATGCTACACTGGTGACCTGGATTCAGTGGACTCAGTATCAGTGGTAAGCAGAGGTGGTAGTGAGAGAATCTGGCATCTGAAGGACATCTCTCCTCTCACTGCATTGGGCCGTGCCTCCTGCAATGCGCCTTGACACCCTAGTGGAGTCAGGAGGCCCAGGAAGGTGTAATTGTTTTTTGTTTTTATACTCTTGTTTCTACACCTACACTCCCAGGCATCCTTCAGGAGTGCCCACTTGACTTTCCCTAACTCCCAGCCTGAAACCCCCGCATCTCCAGGATCTCCCTCCCTGAGCGACTCACATGCAGGCTCACCCTGGTAACACCTCCAGGGCTGGTTCTGCCTTTCCCCGGTGGTGGGCTCCTAAGTATGAAGTGTCTTACATTGTGGTTGTGGTCGGCCATGGAGAGATCCGGGCGTGTCTGGGCTGGCATTGGGATGTGGGAGGATTCCCTGGGGCCACCGTCATCTCACTGGAGGAGAAGGAGATATTTCTACTTTTTTTTGCCTCCACGAGCACGGCATGCAATGGCGTCAACATGAGCTGCCCCGTGAAGCGCCTGCCAAGTTTGTTCCCCTGAATCTTGATCCCCCGCATAGCAAAGTACCCCGATCTCCACGAGGCCACTAATGTGCCAGGAAACCCCTGGAACCCTCCTTGGGAGAGGAGGCAGTCCTCGGATGCTCAGTCCAGCTCCCTCCTGCCAACCCCCAGCGCCGGGCTTGCTCCCGAACCCTGGGTCGCCAGTGTGGCTCAGGGTGTGGCGTCCAGCGCCTCAACCCTCAGCGCCACTGGGCCAGCAGGAAGGTGTGATTGTTGATAGACTTACTGCATCATTTCAAACTGATGTTCTAGGAAAAACCATGGAGGAAAAAATTCTTCACTGTGTGGAATGAAGCTCATTCCTTGCAAGCCGGGCACCACTGACTGGGCACCCAATTAGCTCCTGCTTCAACGGAGCAAGGGAAACCCCTCTATCCCTGCCATGAGGAGTATGTCATGGGGAAACAGTGGGTAAGTCCCGGAGATGGTGGGTGACTAGATTTGTGGGGTGGGGTGGTGACCATGAGGGACAAATACAATATATATAACCATCGTATGGTATGGTTCAATTTGACCACAAGAACTAAATCATCCCATCCCAAGGCAAAACTTTTAGCTTAGCAGCCCACCAGAGTTGATCCTGCCCCTACTTGCAAGGTTTTGGATATGAACACTCCGAGCATGAGGTCTCTCCACTCGGGGGGGAGCCATTACAGCGATTGGTAGAGGTGACAGTGATGACTATGGTATGGGGCTTGGGTGACGAATCTGCATATGTTGTTGTAGGCTGTGTCCATGCGATTGAGCAGAGAGAATGGGGTGCAAGGGCTATTACCAGAGAGCAATATTCTAGTATGGAGGAGTTGACCCATCCCAATCGCTAATCTGGTCTCAGGGGACAGGAGGTGCCTAATCCTATAGCACATTCCTATACGCTGCTTACGCTCTTTTATTGTTGAGCTGATGTGGTACTCAAACATTAGAGTCGGGTCAAGCGAGATGCCCAGGTATTTGAAGTCTCTTACCTGCTCGAGGATTGAATCATCAGGGGTGAGTATGTTGAGGGCTTTAATGCTGTCGAGAGTGTACTTTGCGAACCTAGGCTTAGAGCCAAACAGCAAGCACTTTGTTTTCTTGGTGTTTACGAGGAGTCTGTGCTGTGTGAATCAGTGTATTATTGCAGTGAAGATTGCATTTAGGTTGAGGTTTAACCCAGGGAGGCTGTTTCCATTTTTGAAGAGAATGAGGTCATCCGCATACATTATTCTTTTACAGTTTAAGGGTTCAGTGAGTAAGGGGTTAGCGAAAAGAGAGAAAAGTAAGGGACCTAAGATGGAACCCTGTGGAGCACCAGTCCGCACAGGTGGGGTTGATAGACAGGCCCTATTTTCACCAGCTGGGTTCTGCCGTCTTGGTAACATGTACCCAGTTTGTGGCGTTGCTAAGGAAGCCCAGGGGAACATAATGTTTAGTAGTATTGAATGGTCAACCATATCAAAGGCTTTTAGACAGGTCAATAAATATAGCTCCCGTGAGACTACCTTTTGCCAGCTTCGCTGAGCACATGATCCGAAACTGTGGTGATTGCAGTGGTGGTGCTGAAGCCTCTACTGAAACCATGTTGGTCCATGGATAGCAAGTTGTTTTTATCAATGTGCTCTGATAGCTGACGGTGGACCGCCTTTTCAAGTATTTTTCCCATGTGGGACAGTATAGACACGGGTCTATAGTTATCAGGAAGGTGCGCGTCACCAGCCTTGAAAATGGGGACTACTCTGGCTTCTTTCCAGAGTGCTGGCACCTTGGAGGAGATTGAGGAAAGGCGGCTTATGTGCAAGAGTGGTTTCACAACAGCTGCTGACGCTAGTTTGGGGAATTGTGGTGTGATCCCATCACTTCCCGCGTTGCCTGTGTTGGGAAGAGACTTAAGGAGGCAATATATCTCCATCTGAGATGTTACTTTAAAATAGAACGGTGGAGTGACGCTTGTTTTACCCTGCTTGACGGTGCTCTGAGACGCATTGGGAAGCTGGGCTAGGTAGGAGTCTAGATTCGAGAATTTGCTATTCATGAGGTTTGCCACAGTCTCAGGATCTGTTTGTAGGCCAGCGTCGCTCACTAGGGAGATAGTTCCTTGTTTTTTGGTTGGTTTAAGGACAGAGTTCATTGCCACCCAGAATCTACGGGAATCACTAAGGGTCCGAGTTTGTTGGGCCTTGAAATACGAGGCTTTTAAGGATTTGGTTTCATGCTTGCAACAGTTTTGCGATTGCTGTATACAGCCCAGTTTCCTGGGGTGGGTGCAACCTTATGAGATACCCATGCCTTGTCCCACTCTTTCATCAAGGCGACTAGTTCCCTGGTGACCCATCTAGTGTTTCCTCCCCTTATGCGCCGAGTGGTCATAGGGCAGTGTTTGTCTTATGCGAGGTTAAGGCAGCAGTGAGGAATTGAGTGCTGTGTCCACATCCTTCAGTTAGTAGAAGGCGGGTCAGCATATGTCCCCAGATCTCTAAGCGGTACTGATCTTATCTCGTGGTTTGTCAGGATCAATCAAGTGCCGTGTGATTGCCTGTTCTGGAGTTGTGTCATGGGTGATTCATTGATCTGCATTAGGCTTGTTTCTTTCAGCAGTTTAGCATAACTGTGTTGCTTGTCAAGCCAATTTAGCTTGAAGTTGCCCAAGATAACGGTGTCCCTTGCTAGTGAGAGACTGGCAACTTAAGTAATAATTTTTCTTAGTCCATCAATCCCTCCCAGTGGAGGGTTATATACACAGCCCAAGTGTAGTTTGAGTGCCGCGCCAATGGTAATATGAATTAGCAGCCATTGGGCTAAGCTGGCAGCAGTGATGGTCCCAGTTATGTGATCCTTCAGGTAGATCATAACCCCATCCCCTCTCTTAGGGCCTGGTCTGTCATTTCTAAAAATGTTATAGCCCTGTATGTGGCATAGAGTGTCAGGGGAAGCAGGTTTCAGCCAAGTTTCGCTGACAGCAAGAATGTCGGACTTGTGTAGCAGCACCCAGGCTTCCAGTTCCTGAATCTTTGTTATAATGCTTCCGATATTAATGTGGGCTAATCTGATGCCTGTGTGAAGAACCATTGTGAGAAAGGAGTGTGGGAGGCCAGGTTTCTCTCCACGTCTCCACATCTTAGGAGCAGGAGGCCATGGAGTAAGGGATAGAACCTGTCCCCACCCAACATACTCATTGCTGTGGCTGGTGGGGTAATCAATAGAGCACCTGGTATGTGAGTTGCCTTACCCCTGAGGCATGCTATTGCTGTGGTAGGGTGCTTTAGAAGCAGGGACTGAGCCCCAAGGGGGGGTTCCATTGTGTCCTTTGAGGGAGTGATTATTATATGGTGAGCAGTCTTTAACAAGGAGACAGCTGGTCACATCACATAGGATTAATAGGAATAACAATCTAGTAGCCATAAGGCTACATGGTGTTATTTCCCTAAAAATGTTTGACACCATGGTGCTTTTTTATTTCAAGAAACCACACCCAGACTACCCGCATGTGCTGAGATGAGCTCTTCTGTTCTGATTTCTTGCTAGGTCCCTTGCTCCCTTAGTTTTTATCAGTGTTAAAAAAACCTTTGGCTGAACAAGGTGCATTCTGTGCAAAAAGACAAAAAAAAAACAGATGCCCTCAATAGGTGACTTATTATAAGCTGCAGATGGGAAAGTGAGGAGTTAGTCACGTGACTGTCTCACTCTATAAATCTACTTTTGGAAAGGTGGGAGTGATGGGGAGGGTGGGGAGCAACCGCTGGCGGCTGTGGGAACAAACAGGTCATGGTTGGGCTAGCTAAGTCCTCCCTATCTGAGCCTAGCAGCAGTGTGAGTCAGGCAGCACTGATAAATGAAATTACTTGTAAGAACTAAGCTTCAAGCACAGCAGTAAGTTAAAATTAAAGCTGTTGCTCCACTTGTCCTCTGCTAGCTCAATAGTTTTTATGCAGTGCCAGTCCAAATTGCAGCCAACTGTTGTGCAAAGGAAAAAGGCACCAATTTTGAATTTTGCAGGGCAGTCTCGACCTATAGACTCCTGCAGGCTCCGTTACCTTTCTGTTCAGTGGTGGCGGCATCCTGGAGTCTCGATCTGAGGGAGGGCTCATAGATTTCTTTGACTGAGTAACCAGAGTGGTGAACCAAGGGGTGCAGTTGATGTCGCCTACCTTGACTTCAGCAAAGCTTTGATACTGTTCACACAGAAGATTGATTAGTAAGCTGGGTAGGCTCGGGATGGGTCAGAGTTGGTCAACTGGGTGGCAAACTGGTTGGCAGGCAGAAAGCAAAAAGTGGTGGTAAGCGGTATACAGTCAGAAAAGATGCAAGTCGCAAGTGGGGTACCTCAGGGATCAGTTCTGGGGCCAGTCTTCTTCAATATCTTCATCAGTGACATTGCAGATGGACTGGAGGGTAAGGTTTGTCTGTTTGCAGATGACACCAAGATCTGCAACAGAGTAGATGATCCAGATGGGGTGGGCAGAATGAGCAGAGATCTGGATAAACTGGCAAAATGGTCGGAAGAGTGGCAACTGGAGTTTAACACAAAGAAGTGAAAGATCATGCATATAGGGAAGAGAAACCCTGAAGCCACCTATAGGTTGGGAGGGGGGAGTTGCTGGCAGTCACAAGGGAAGAAAGAGACTTGGGCATCATCATCACAGATGACCTGATATCATCTAAGCAGACCACTAAAGCAGTAGGTAAGGCTAAAGGGATATTGGGGTGTATTAGCAGGGGTATCACAAGTCATAAGAGGGAGGTTATAATCCCTGTTTACAAGACACTGATTAGGCCCCATCTGGAGTACTGCGTGCAGTACTGGAGGCCGCACCTGCACAAGGACATTAACAAAATGGAGGCAGTCCAGAGAAGGGCAACCCAAAATGGTGCAGGGACTGCATCAGAAAACATATGAGGACAGATTAACGGAGCTCAATATGTATACCCTAGAGCAAAGGAGGGAGAGAGGTGATATGATCGAAACATTCAAACATCTTAAGGGCATTAACAAGGTGAAAGAGTCTAACATGTTTCAATATAAGAAAAATAGCAGGACAAGAGGACACAGCATGAGAATAGAGGGAGTCTGATTAAGGGGTAACGTGAGGAAGTTATTTTTCACAGAAAGGGTGGTGGATGCATGGAATGGCCTACCTCAGGAAGTGGTGGATATGAATACAGTGCAGGGCTTCAAACAGGCATGGGATAGGCATAAGGGAGCGATACAGATGAGTATGAATAGATAGGCCATTGACAGAGTAAAAGCCTATGGCACATTCATAAGATAGAAAAAAATGGGCAGACTGGATGGGCCTTGCAGTCCTTATCTACCGTCAACTTCTATGTTTATATATATAAATATTTTTTTATATATAGCTGTTTTTCCTTCTGGAAGCCCTGGCAGGTGGCTGCAGTCTCACCTTACGGGGAGACTCACTCTCCAGCTTCTTCCCACGTCCCCATGTTGCCGACCCTGGCCAATCCTCCACAGATTACCCCCTGTGGCGGGGCCAGGGAGGAGGGTGCCGGCATTCCCCCAAGACCAAATCCAGACACACTGGGGGGACCGACCCCTGTGGACGCAGGAGCCATCACGGTACCTGCCAGGCTCCATTTTCCACTTTTCTTCAGTCCCCCCTCCCCACCGACGTGGTGACATTGGTACATGTCTCCCGACCTGTAATGCCCTCTGGCTGCTGCCAGAGGGCAGTCATGAGTGGGACGACAGGTCTCCCTCCCACCGAGAGAGGAGAGCAGTCCTCCAGACACTCGATCCTCTCTCACCCCTGCCGACCCCCAGCGGCCTGATGTCATTCCCGAACCCGGATTGTTGCTGTGGCATGAGGTGTGGCATCCAGCACCTCAACCCTCAACGCCACTGGGCCAGCTTAATATGTATTTTTAAATAGATATTTTGTCCCCTCACATCAGCAATGACTTACCTCAAACCTATAGCATCTTCCTTGGCCCCACCTACCTTACCTTCTGCCATTACCCATGAGCCTTGGCTTACTGCCAAGCTTCCCTAGATCAGATGGCAAAGAAGGCAGAGGGGACTGGCCCAGATATACTGCAGTCCCAGGAGGCCGGTACTGGTGCCATTTTTCTTGTTTTGCTGATGGTGATGTCTGTCTGAGCCTTGGGAGACATCTGCTCCCTAGGGGGACCAGTGCACATGCACAGGTATTGTGTGTGCAGCACAGGGCCCCAGCTGACAGCTTCCCACTGCCTCTCATAGTCCTTAGCTTCACTACCATCTATGGCCACCCAGGTGGTGGTATTGCAGCAGGGCCAACAGCCCTCACTCCTTTGGAGGAGAGTGTCCTCTGCAATGCTCAGTCCTCCTCCCTGCCCCCAGTGATCCAATCTCATTCCTGAACCTGGGTTGCCAGTGTACTGAATAGTATCCCTACTACTGCTCCAATAGCCTAGCTGAAGTACAATGATAACAACTAAAAAAAAATGTGTTTTGTTTTCCCCTTCCCATGTACAGTATGTGTGCTTGTTGCTCTCCCAATGTTTCTGAAGATTTTGAAAGGTTGCTCACAGAGTGATACAGTCAAGTCAGTCTGTCAGCGGGGCTCAGCTGGTAATGCATCCTCCTCTGGGTCAGTAGGTCATGGATTCTCATCCTGCACTGTGATTCGGCTCACAGCTCAAGCGCTGGCACCCACGTGCAGTACTAAGGGAATTCTGCACTAGAGGATGTGCCATCCTTTGGCTGAGACGTTAAACCAAGGTCCCATCTGCCTGTTCTGGTGGTTGTTCATGTGGACATTAATGACCCCACAGCACTTCTTGAGAAAAGTAGGGGACCCCAGTGTCCTGGCAAATGTCACCCATTCACTAAAAATACTACCAACAGTTAAAGTAAATATTAGGAAAGCAAAAGCCCTACATGAGATTAATCTTGCTAACAGAGTACGATAATAAAAAGCTTTTTCCTATATTAACAACGGAGAAAGACCCCCAATAGTATAGGTCCCTTTCTCACTGAAGAGAGCACCCAGCAACTAATCAGCAAATGGCTAACATCCAGAACAAATGTTCATGTGGACATTAATGACCCCACAGCACTTCTTGAGAAAAGTAGGGACCCGGTGTCCTGGCAAAATTTCACCCATTCACTAAAAATACTACCAACAGTTAAAGTAAATATTAGGAAAGCAAAAGCCCTACATGAGATTAATCTTGCTAACAGAGTACACGATAATAAAAAAGCTTTTTTTTCCTATATTAACAACCGGAGAAAGACCCCCAATAGTATAGGTCCCTTTCTCACTGAAGAGGGGCACCCAGCAACTAATCAGCAAATGGCTAACATCCAGAACAAATATTTTTGTTCAGTTTATAAACTAAATGTTACTGATGTACATAGCATAAGTAGACCCTTTGAACCTGGGACAATAATATTGAACCCAAATAACATATACAAACAAATAGTTGGTCTAAACATTAATAAATCCCCTGGCCCAGATGGTATGCATCCTAGAATCCTGAGGAATTGGCAGACATGTTGGCCCATCCATTAACACATATCTTTCAAACACCTATAAACTTCGGTTCTGTTCCTCATGATTGGAAATTAGTAAATAAGTACCTATTTTAAAAAAAGGACCCAGTACCCTACCAGAAAACTTTAGGCCAATTAGCTTAACTTCAATACTGGGAAAACTTATGGAAGGAATAATTAAAGACATACTAATGGAACATATGGAGGGATGAGATATGATGGATCCCTTTCAACATGGTTTTGTAAGGAATAGATCCTGTCAGACCAATCGATTATCCTTCTATGAAAAGATGAATAGAGAAATGGATGCTGGGAACCCTGTGGATGTGGTCTTTCTGGACTTTGCTAAGGCATTAGACAAACTGCCACATAAGGATTATTGTTAGCATTGGAAAATACAAAACTGCCTAGTAACATCTGCAGATGGGTCTCAAACTGGTTGCAGGATAGAAAGCAGAGGGTGGTCATAAACGGGGAATATTCAGATTGGGCCCCGGTATCTAGTGGAGTACCCCAGGGTTCGGTGTTGGGCCCCAGTTTATTCAACTTGTACATTGCTTCGTTGAAAATCAGTAATAGGAATATATGGATGTACAAGTTTGCTGATGACTGAAGACTGGGGGTAGTTGGAAAAATGATGAACAGAGAGTAGCACTTCAACACACCCTGGACTCAATATATAAATGGACTAACCTTAAAAAACTTGTATTAAACAAATCTAAGTGCAAGGTTATGCACATGGGTAAGAATAATAAGGAAGCAATTGACCTATTGGATAAAACAACTTTGGAGTAGTTACTGAGGAAAAAGATCTGGGTATCACAATTACAAAGACTTGAAATTTAGAGTACATTGTAGAAAATAGCTTAAGAAAGCAACCCAGATTCTAAATTGTATATTCAAACATATTGCAAGCAGAAAGAGGAAAGTGCTGATTCCACTGTACGTTGCACTGGTGAGGCCCCACTTGAAGTATTATCCGAGGATTTGGTCACCCCAAAACAGGAAAGACATACTTTCTATTGAGGGAGTGCACAGAAGATTAACCAAACAAATAAAGGGACTGAAAAATAAAATATACTATGAAAGACTGGTGAGTCTGAACCTTTATTCACTATATTACCGTAGATTAAGGGGAACGATGCTTTCTATATAAAAGTATGAAGGATGAAGAGTTGTTGAAAGATTTGGGCTTTACGATAACTATGAGAACTAGCACAAGAAAACACACACGAAACAATTATGTCAACAAACTTGGGCACACGATTTTAGGAAAAATTGGTACAATTTTAGAGTAGTTGGGGACTGGAACAATCTACCGACTAAAATTGTTAGCAGTCCCACAATGAATGAATTCAAAAACGGGGTAGATTTATATTTTGGAGATAGTAAATTTCTTTTTTTTTTAAATAAATGGATGGCAAGCCTAATAGGGTAGATTTTCTATCTTCGGCTTGAATAAACCTATGAAACAGCTAAATCTGGCTCAGTCTCAGTTGGTCTTCATCTGTATCCCCGCCCCGGACAAGGCTCAATATAGGCAATATTGCCTAGTCATTCTTTCCCAGTCAACAAAAACAAATAAAATAAATAAGCGGCACTCCAGACAAAACCCATTCCCTCCAATAGCGCTTTTCCAAATATTCCATTGCGCAGCCTTAATGCAGTATGGCTGCCTCGAAGGGAATAAAGCAAAATGAGAATTTTGTTACCATTTGGTAGCGATTCATTGGAATGCACACTACAGAAACATTCACTCCTTCATACAGTCCTGATTTCCAAACTGACATTTGCTGTAACCAGAAATCCCTGAATTCCCCACAGCTGATGTCAGAGCTGAACTTCTGCCACAAGAGATTCAATAGCCTGCAGTGCATGTTAGGAGATTTTGTAAGCGCTGATCAGCTGTTTGCCGGTCCAGCTATTCTCCGGAGGCTAAGTACAGTCCTTTGTGGCTGTGCTTAGCCCTGGGAAGCCAGTGGGATGAGCAAACAAAAGATCAAAGCTTATAAAAACTTGTGCTGAATCTTCCACAGCTGCAGCCCCGCTCTGATGTCATCTGCAGAGGGTTCTGGGGTTCCTGATTACAGCAAACATCCAGGTGAGAGTTAGCATGAACAGGCAGATACAGTTTAATATAGTGCAGTAATCATTAAGTAAAAAAAAAGCTTGCTCACAAACTGCAAATGGGACCAGACCCACACTTGGGTGTGGGGTTCTTAGTGCTGACTGTTCCCCTGTAGGTTCAGTATTTAAGGGAAGGAAGGCATTGTTTATATTTTTTGAGAACTGTTTGTTGAAAATCTAATAAGAACCTTGTTGCTTGAGCAGTGGCTCTGATTTTCAACAGATGACCCTCTAAAATGAAAAAAAATAATAATTTAAAAAACAGCTCTATTTATTTCTGTGGAGTGTGCCCTTTCCTTTTCCAAATATTAGATGTCATGAAACATCTAGAGTGTGAGGGTATGCAGACTAACAGGGAAGTGAAAGGGACTGGGTGGCCAGCTGTATAAACCTAAAATACGATTCCCTTTCTCCCTTAAATGCTGAACTTAAAAGTTGCCCCTTCCTGTACCTGATACCCTAGCAGGAGGAGAGGCTCCTTTTGGTTCTTTAGGGGCATTTTTGGCATTGTGCACCTTTGGTGTTCTTCGAAGACATATAGCATAGACTGGATTTAAGTAGTTTTGCATTTGGCTGGTAATGAGCTGCGATTTGAGCTGCTAATGCACTGACAGCAGAAACAGCACTGAGTTTTAAATGATTTTGTCAGTAAGTTATATATATACTGTATGGGAGGGCATTGTTAAGGATGGAATTCAATGAATCCTATCCTTGTTATGGTATCGTTGTGACATCAAGAGGTTGTTATACCCTCTTGTGTATGCCACATCGATTCCATAACAATGCAAACGTCATTTGCTCATGCGTCTCTGAACCACAACAGCCACAGCAGTGAGAGCTGGCCTGACAGAGAGCGGTGCAATGGGGACAAAAAAGAAAGCAAGCACACATTTAGTTTACCTGGTGCCAAGTAAAGTGAGTAGCGCCCATGCTGTAACAGCTAAAGGGGCTGGTCTCACGGTAGTAACTTCACTGCAATCGCTTCTTGAGGTTGCCATAACAATGGTAAACCTCTCAAGGTTTACAATATTGTCCTGGCAACCTCTCAAAGTGATTACAGAGGGGTTATTAACCAAAGACCAGACATTATCTTCTATGGTCCATTCTGCAAGCATGTTGTTGCAAGCTGTACATTTGCAATGCATTCCCAGTTAAACTGATCGTTCTTAGAAACCAGCTGGAAACAAATTGTCTCTGGGCTGTTAATGAGTTGGCACTGTATTGCAGAGTTATTTAAAGCAGCAGTACTTGTTAATCTGCTGAAACAGTTGATCATATACTTTGTTAGCAAAAATGTATTTCTGACATTCTTAAATCAATCTGTGTTTTTTTAATTTTCTCAGATGTTCTCAAAAAAACAGTTTTTTTAGCTAATTTTATAATGAATTACTTGTTAACTGTACGTACTAGATTCATACTGTAGGTATATTAGGATAGTGCTACCACATGTTTCTGATGTTAAACAACACAGCACTGTACCAAGTTATCTAATTTTTTCATGGTGGGCATGGCACAGGAGCACAAAAATCCCATATTTCAGTTCTAAAATGAAAGAAAACAAAAGCAAAAGTGTGCATTTTGATGTGTTTGCCAGAAAAACATTATTGCTGAAAAAAAGCTGTATGGTGACCAATGAATACTGTTGCTTCAGATGCCATCTGGACTGTATTAGCATGAATCCAGACAGCGTGCTTATCATTTTTATAGATAGTGCCATTGGGGAGTTTATTAAGTCTATCATTTACGGTACTTATCTTGTAATTTGGTGTCAGGATGTGGTCTCTTCTATTGCATACAAGTCACCATCAACGCAATAACATGAGATTATTACTTCATTGATGCTTTTTCCTGTGCTTAGTATTTTATAATCATACCACTGCATGTTTATAGTTATATAGAATGTTCCATAACAGCTGCGTTTCGTATCTTTGTTGTTAAGATGCAAGCTCTGTAGATTATTGATGGGCCATTTTATGCCATTTTATGACAGAAACTATTAGAGGAACAGAGACGGCTTAAACGTGAGCAAGAAGAAGCTGATATTGCAGCTAGAAGGCACACAGGAATGGTTCCGACACACCATCAGTTTATCACAAATGAGCGGTTTGGGGACCTCCTTAATGTAGACGATTCAGCAAGAAGGAGATCTGGGTCAGAGGTCTGTTTTGGTTACCTCGATATGCTGCTTGACCCAAAGTAGTACTTGCCCCCCACCTTCCACCCCGCAATGCTGTGCTGTAGATCAACATTAGCAATTGGAATGATTTGTCATCATGGCTTCATATAGATCTGCTATGATTTAACATGCCTGGTCAACCAATCCATGAGAACAGTGCCCAGCTGCTTGTTCAAGCATGGCTGCTAAGAATTGCCCGTGCTCACCTGTGAAGCATGCACTTAAAATTTGACATCTGTTTAATTGGAGAACATCCATTTTGTGTTCGCTGCATCACATCGCTACGCATTTTTCCTTTCCTTGTGTTACTTTCTCTAAATTTGTCCTGTATTTATTCTAACATTTGGCTGTGGCTTCAGATGTTTTGTTTTATTTTTTTTATTTTAGGAATGCGAGGTCTGTCGTTGGATACAGGTTAAAACTGTTTACTCATTTGTTTTGTCATGCAACCAAGCAAGCATGTAACCTAAGTTGACAGTGGAATTGGGAGCCTGAGCCGGGGTAGCTAGGGCTGGGATAAGTCCTGCTGTAGGTAGTGCCTCCTCAGCTCAAGCTCAGGGAGGTTGGTGCCACACCCAAACTCTGTAGCACCTCATGATGCACAACAACATTTAGAATAATTAACCCCCAACTGTTAAAGATGATAGGAAATGGTTGCTTACACCTCTAGATGCCCTCCTGTTTTCTTTTCGTGCCTATCAATATTCTGAAATGTTTTGACCTTTTTGCATTAAATTAATCATCTATTTTTTTCCTTTTTTACAACTCTGAATTCCTTCCTCCTCAGCAGTTGCTGCTCTCCTTTTGTACTGCCCAGACATTATATGACATCATTAACACCACTGCAGACCATTCAGATTAATAGCATGGAATGGCGTATCTGATATGATGACATGACTTAGAAATATGTAAAGAAGGAACATGAGCTGATGAGGAGAGTGGGACTGTATGCAGGTCTGAGGGCACCCTGAAGCTAGCTTATTTATTCATCAAAATTGGTTAACAGCTGGCCTGCAGAGTGCATCGGTAGCACTACTGCCTGCGGCGTCAATGACTTGGATTCAGGAGAAGACCGAAGGTTGCTGGAGTGTCAGCCTGGGGGAGAAGGCTGAGTGTCCATTGGACTGCTTGCCTTCTCCAGGGAGGGAGGGGATCTGGCACCTGGCATCTACTGACCTCTAGCAACAGCTAAAAGTACATGAGCCTGAGACCAGTACTAAGGCCAGATGGGGAAGGTGGCAGACATCTGCACGTTGGGGGTAGGAGTGCAGCTGGCAATGCGCTGAGGTCATTGCACATGTGCCTCCATTGGGGGAGGCCATGTGGGAACCACATGCAGAAAGGAAATCTTGGAGGACGAGCAGCGTGAAGTTTCGGATCTTTGCGGGAAGTCTTAGCTGCCCTGAAGAGAATAAACAGAGTTGCTAAAAAAACAATAATAATTGGTTGAAACAAATCAGAATACACAACTGGTATGGAAAGAAAAATGTGAGGGCAGTTAACAAAAATAATTTCCTTTCATCTTTAAGAACAGTCTGCTTATTAACACCCGGTGTGTTCTGTGACATAATGTGAGCTGATGAGTGAAGCTTGTGATCACTCCTGTGGTTACAGAACTCACAAAGTGATTAAGCATCAGCCCGTTCTTAAATGTGAAGGCTATTTATTTAGCTTAATACAAGTGTTCCTAATTTTGAAAACTGAATTTGGGAGTAAATGAAGATGTTGTTTCCCAGACTGGAGAAAATTGTGCAAAAAGCTACTGAGGTAAACAAATACATTAAGATGTGGTTTAAAAGGGCAGTTGTGTAGCTCACACTGTAATGAGACTTTCGATTGACAGATTTAAGGGGGAAATATTGTTCTTAATAACTTCCTAGTAGGCAGTTGTTCACTTTTCAAAAGCCATCACCAATACGAATTGCACTTAAAGGGAAACATATGTCAGTTTGCATCTGCATCTGTATCTCCCCGGGACATGGCTGAAAATAGGATAGGCAGACTTACCTAGCCCTCCTTTCCTGGTCAACAAGAAAGAGGAAGGAAGGAAGAAAGGTAAGAAGGACAGTCATATACTTGAGCTGTCACAGAGTAGGAAGAAAAATGACACGTACAGCAGTAATAAAGGAGCACTCATAGTAAAAGCAGCAGGAGAGCTGGAGAAGCATTGCCGGATCATGATGCTAGTGCAGGTAAGTCAGTTCACCTGACTGCAGTAGAAATCAAATAAGTGTGATGCTTAGCCAAACACTTCAGCTAGAGGAAGGAGCTGACTGTGTGTGGTTCAAAATGGTTCAAATATTTTTTATTGTTTGACTTTTATTGTCTTTACAGTTAAAAAGCATGTACAATACATGCAAAAAATGTAAGACTTCATACATTTGCATAATTACAAGTGCAATATACATACAGTAATATAATTTCAACATACAATACAACGTTTAATATAGTATCAAAATGTATTGCTTGGAGTAGAAGTCTGCCTGGCAATTCATTTCTGCACAACAAATGGGACAGGGTCTTATTCAACCCTGTCACATGCCCTTCTTAGAGAGGAACCTGTTTAAAGAAATAGGTTTCCAAAACTTTCTTTTAGTTCTCTTCTAACATTACCTTATAACTTCTACAGTTCTGCGAATATGCAGTATCCCTTTCTCCATAACAAACAGTACAGCAAACGGTTATGTTTAAACCCACATATGTGTTTTTTTCAACCTTTGGAATTCTCAATTCCGGATCCATATCTTGACAGAAAATCAGCATTGACATTCTGTTTTCCAGATTTGTGCATCACTTTGAATTTAAATGGCTGTAGTGTCAGGTACCACTTTGTGATTCTGGAATTGTTATCCTTCATTTGGTTAAGCAAACAGAGAGGATTGTGATCTGTTGCAAGTACAAAGTCAGCTCCTAGCAAATAGAACGTAAGGGGCTCCATGGCCCACTTTGGCCACAAAGCATTCCTTTTTCAATGGTGAAGTACATTTTCTCTCTGTTGTGCAATTTCCTACTGATATCTAGAATGGGATGCTCCTTCCCATTTATATTCTGACTCAAGACTGCACATAGGCCTACCTCTGATGAATCTGTGACAAAAATTGTTTATCAAAGTCTGGGCTTGTTAAAATGAGGGCTGAACATAATGCAGCCTTGATGGCCCGTATAGCCTCATCACACACTGGGGACCATTTCACATTATTCGGGCACCATTTCTTCATGAGTTCAGTGAGGGGGGGTAGCTAATTGGGCAAGGTTGGGAATGAATCTCCGATAGTTACCAGCCAGTCCTAAATATGACCTAACATGTTTCTTTGTTTTAGGGACAGGACTGTTAGCTACAGCTTCTATCTTAGAAATCTATGGCTTTACCTCTCCGTTTCCCCAAACATAACCCAGATATATGGTTTTCTGCATGCCCAATTTACATCTGGTACGATTAATTGTCAAGACATGCCTTCTTGATAGATTGGATAACTGCTTGTAGGTGTTCCAGGAGGCTTTTCCAGCTGGACTGTACACCACGACATCATCTAGGTAAGCAGCACAATAACCAGTGTGAGTAGCTAAAATTATATCCATGTACTGCTAGAATGTAGTGGGTGCACCATGTAAACCAAACAGCATGGTGGTGCACTGATAGAATCCAACAGGAGTGGCAAATGCAGTTTTGTCTCTGGATTCTTTAGCTAAGGAATTTGCCAGTAACTCTTGGTAAGATCAAGGGTACTGATGTGCTGGCACTTCCCAATCTGTCCAGGCCATAGGATAACTGTCAAATTCGGACACTTGATTAAGCTTCCTAAAATCAAGGCAGATTCTTACACCTCCTTCTTTATAATTTACAATCACCATTGGTGATGACCAAACATTCTCAACTCTTCTGTGATACCCAACTGTTTAATTTTTGTATTTCTTACCCACATCTGCTGTTAACCGCTCTGGTAATCTGTATGTCTTTTGTCTGATAGGGCAAGCATTCCTTGTCACTATTATGTGTTTGACCTGGCACTGTGGTAAAAGTACTGTTAAATGTCTTTACCAAGTTACACATTTCTGTGGTTTGTTTGGAGGTTAAGGAAGCATTCACCTTTACAGCATCAGCAGTTACAGTTTGTTCCAGTCTGTCATAAGCTATATCAATATATTCTGTAGATGTTTCTGGTAAAACTAGAGAAGGAACCTTTGGCGTTTTTCAACCCATTTCTTCAGAAGGTTAGCATGGGTACATTTGGTAGGATTTTTCCTATTAGATGTCAAAACACTTTACAAAGTCCTTATCATTAACAGTTGATTGTCTGTAGTGGGTAACAGTAGCAAGACCTTCTCACCTGGCTTAAAAACTTTTCTTTTACCCATGGTCATAATACACCTTCTGCTGGTTTTGGCCTCTTCCTGATTACTATGGCAATTTCAACATATTGTGCCAGCTTCTTTCTCAGGGCACACATATAAGATGTAATAGATTGTTTCTGACTGGGGTTATCTTCCCATGTTTCTTTTATTACATCTAGTGGCCCTCTAGGTTGCCTATCATATAGGATCTCAAATGGTGAAAACCCTGTTGAGGCTTGTAGCACTTCTGTGTAAGCAAAAAGCAGGTAAGGTAAGTACTGGTCCCAGTCTTTCTCTTCCCCTTTTACAAACCTTTTTAACATGTGTTTTAGAGTTTGATTAAAATGTTCAACAAGACTGTCTGTCTGAGGGTGATAAGGGGAGGTTCATATGGCAGTGACACCTAGTAGTCGGTACAGCTCCTTCAGTACTGCAGCACCAAAATTACTACCCTGACCAGTAATAATCTCTTTAGGTATGCCAACCCTGCTGAAAATTTTGGCAAGCTCTGCTGCCGCTTTTTGGGCTGTGGTAATATGCATTGGAACTGCCTCTGGGTATTGAGTAGCATAGTCACACACTACCAAAATGAATTGATTACCCTTTTTACTTTTGTCTAAAGGGTGAATCACATCCATTGCAATTCTCTCAAAAGGCACATCTGTCAAGGGTAGGCACCTTGTATTTTTTAGTCACTGGAGCTACTTTTTGACATTCAGCACAGGAATTACAAGTCAGTAAAATCTGTACAGCAATCTGGCAAGGGTGCGATCCCTCCCTGAGTGACCAGCCATAGGACTATCATGTGCTATCTGTAACAACTCAGTTCTATACTTCTTTGGTGTGGCCAGTTGTTCTATCTGTATCTGCATCTGAGAATTAGCCCAAACTCTGTACAGTAATCCATTATGTTTTTTAAACATTGATTTACCCTGTTTTGGTTTTACCCCCAGCTGCTTAAAATAACACTGGAGAGAAACATTGTTAGCTTGCTCAAAAAAAAAATCACAATCAGTTATCAGTTTAGTTTCAGCATTTTCATACATCAGCCCCTTATGTCCATCAGTCTTTTGTTGCCACTGTTTTTTTCAGGGGTCTTCTTTCTTTCTTGAATTTCCAGATCTTGGAGCTGGTCTCAAACAAGTCCTCATTAAAGTCACCAAAAGTAAAAGTGTCCCCAACATCTGTGATTTTCTTTGTCTGTGCTCTTGCTACTACCACTGCTGAAACTGGAAGTTTCGCTTCCTCTGAGATTAACTCAGTAAATCCTGGAAAGTCATTTCCAATAATCACAAGTACAGGTAACTTATGTTCTACCCCCACTTTCATTTGGTGTGATACCCCATTAATATTCAGAATCACTTGGGTGGTGGTATACTATTGATTATCCCCATAGATGCAAATATCACCAGTACCTGGTCCTGTTGTACAGTATTTTTCCAGTACTTCAACATGCACTAGCATCTATCTGTGTCCAAAATCAATAAGTCCTTTCACAGTCTTATTTCCCACCTTGACATCTGTTAAATACTTGCCCCAATTTACTATTGACAAATCTGCTTCAGTGTTACCCTCCTTATTTTTATGGTAGTTTCCTACAGTATGGCCTGGTTTATTACAATTATAGCAAGTAAAGTCTTTGGGTGCAGATTTGTTACCCCCACCAGAATTCTTATCTGACCTGGAATTAAATCAGTAAAAAGAGGGTCTTACCGGTCCTTGTCCGCTACATCGCTGCTTCAGTGTCTGTTTGGCCATCTGATAGTCCTCAGCCAAAGAAACAGCCTTTTCTCCATTTTCTGGTCTGTGTTCTTTTACCCAAAGTTGCACATCTCTGGAAGAATGTTGATGGGTGCTCCATTGCAGACATATCGATAATCTGTGGGATGGCTTTGCCCTCTGATTGGAACCATTTAATGAGGAGTTCTCTGAGCGGGTGAAATCTTTTGAGGACTGTCGTCTGAGTGGTACTTCAGGGACCGGAGTCTTAGCCTGTAGGTCTCTCCTGAGATGTCATATCTTTTCAGGATTTCTCTTTTCACAAGGTCATAGTTTTCTGACTGTGCAGTGCCCATATTGTTGTAGGCAAGTTGTGCTTTACCTGTCAGGTGTACCAGCCTGATTGCCCTTTGCTGCTTTGGCCACTGGCAGGCTGCAGCAACCCTTTCAAAAGTTGTCAGGTATGCTTTGATATCATCCAAGGGACACAACTTTGTAAGTTTAATGTCTTTTAAGTTGTTTGTGTTTTGTTGCTCTGCTGGACCTGTGCCAGATTGTCCAGCTTTGATAGCTTGCAAGGCATCCAACCATCGCTGCTCTTGTCACTGTATCTCTTCTCTGTGTTGCATTTAAAGCTATACAGGATGACTCAGTTTAGAGACAGTAGGCCATGTTAGGCATATGGGAAATAGCAACACGAGGTTCATAATTTAAAATTAAGAGTTGAAATAAATAAAATATCAAGAAGGTGTAATTGGTTCACTCCAAAGAGTACCAGCTTTTTGGAATTCGCTGCCAAGTACTATTGTTGAGAGTGATAATATCAACTTATTTAAGAAATGTCTTGATGATTACATGGGTAATAGAAAATGCTTTTTCCACCCTTGAGCCAAAGTGTGGCAAGTTCCTTATAGGCCATCGGCCTTCTAAACTTGCATAAACCTATGAACCTATGCTGCTCCTGTTGTTGCACCTCTTCTCTACTGCTTCTATCATTGCATCTCCTCTCTACTTCTCCGTCTCTCTTTTGTATAGCCCACCATTTGAAGAAGACAGACAGGCTCTCAGGTTCTTTCCCTTCCTGTTCTTCTTCCATCACTGGTGCCGGCTGTACATTCTTGGTTTGGACTTTTGTCTCTGCTGCTTTAGCTGCTGTTCTTCAGGTAATCACTCCTGGGCTTCCGGTTGCAGGATCTATACTTCCTTTTATGCTTCTCTGGTACCAGGTTTAGTACACGTGCAAAAAAAAAAATCCTGGCTTACAGTATGCATGGCATAAATCCTATTTAGTCTGACACCCTCTGTCATCAATGTGAGGTCAGAAAGCATAGGAAACCAGGAGCAGTTATAAAATTCATATGTAGCATTTTATTATTTTCAGTAACAATAAAATAAAACAAAATTGTGCAGGACTGCTCTTATACAGGCAGTTCAAACAAAACAAAGTCATTCATCTGAAGGTATCTCTAAATCTAAATCTCAGTATCTCTCTCTCTCTCTCTCTCCCCAAACAAAAGATTGCTCTTTTTATAAGAAGTCTGTGTCTGTCAATTAACTTCTGCATAACAAATGTGACAGGGTCTTATTCAACCCTGTCACACCAATTTTCTTCTGCTATTTTAGAAGGAAATAATATAGGCAGAATTTAGCTAATCTCATATCAGTTCCAAGATGTAAACTGGGCACTGCAAGGTTCAAGCATGGTTATCTACACCCCCTGACAGTGTACTGTGCCAGTAAGCTCTGTCATCCATTTCTTCCAAACATCAAGGGTCAAAAGGCCTTAAAAACAAAGTATAAAGCACTTCCTTCAAACAACGTAAGTCCTTTTCACTGAGAATCTGTGCATTACTAACAAAAGAGTAAACAATTAAAGACTTGACACCATTAGAAGCTCAGTATTCAAAAGACACAGTGGAAACTTCACTATAGGATTACTTTTGATATTTATATCCCAGTGCTTTCCTAGAACATATATGTAAAAAAGAGGCCACTCTATTAATTGTTGATAGATTGTGTGTGAAAAGCATTATCAATATCAAACTAGATGTTGGTGCATAAATGTCACCAGTGATACCTCCAAGCCCTGTCTCTCTTTGAAATTTATAAATAGGGCAAAAACATATTATGTGTTCAATGCCATTAACATCCCCTGATCCACATTTGTAAAAAGCTGATAAGGTTTCTGGTCTATGTTTATAATGTAAACAATTTATACTGAATATTTCTAACCTGATTTTCATGTATCTATTTCTGGCTTTTTTATTTTGTAATATTGATAGATTGCATTCCCTTTCAAAACTAATTTTACAGCTGGCCTGGTGGTGCTGAGGGTTGAGGCGCTGGATGCCACATTTCGTACCACACTGGCGACCTGGGTTCAGGAGTGAACTTGGGTCAGCCAGGAGGGAGAAGGATTGAGCACTCAACGGCTGCTCTCCCTCTCCAGGGAGGGGGGACTGTGTTCTCTGCTGCAGTACTGCCACCTGTTGGGGGAACTCAGGGTGGTTGTTGCAGCTGAGGGACACCCAGATGTAAGGGTAGATGCTGGCAGAGGACCGGCATCGACATGCATCTCCACGCACACCAGCAGCCTTGCTCCTCATTGCACGCCAACGTCAGGGATCCACATAACTCGGAGGAAAGTCATCCCTCCAGCCATCTAGATGACGTCCTCCAGAGCCAGTCTCACCACCCGCTGACCATACAGGGCAGACCCCGCTGTGCAGCTTACCTCAGGGGAAGAAGAGGGAGGTAAGGGGGGATCTCTGCTCGCCCCTCCCGGGGGTTAATCCAGGCCATCAAGAGCCCCGATGGTGAGTGTGGCACTCTAGGAGCAGACTCTGAGGGGTCAGTGGGGTCGGGAGGGTGTCACTCCTTGGAGGCCTGAATGAGTGGAGGTTGGGGGACAGTAGGCATAGAAAAATAATAAGTAAAAATAAATAAATAATTTTACTGTAAATATTTTGCAATTTGAAATTTAAGATTTTTGCATGTCCAAATCTGTTGCTACCTTTCAACATTTATGTTTGATTGTTTGTATTAATTCTGGTCTTGGAATGCGATAAACATCTGCCATGATTTTGGACAGTTGTAGCAGCTAGATTTTGAAATATGTGAAACAATAAATCCCTTGAATATTGTATGTGTTCCTCAAAACAAGCTTTAGGTAATCTGTCTTCTGACATTACTTATAAATCCATGATACATAACATTTCCCCCCCCCGAGACCATAGTTTCTGTTGAGTATGCCCCAATTCTGCTCATAATATGTTAGGGACATGGACATATGACAGAAGTCCTAGTAAGCATCTATAGAGTTTGCTTAATATTACTTCCAAAGAATTAGTATTAGTAATGCCCTAAATTTCACCCACATAAAGGACTGATCATTTAATTTTGGCATTTGTTTCTGTTAATGACCCTTTAACTGAGTAATCCCCATATTTCCGATTAAATGCCACAACTCCATTTGACAATTTTATTAATTTTGTTTTCAAGTACTCCATATGCCCATTCCACTTTGTTACTCGTAAATCTGAGCCACAAATAGCCATGACTATTAACTATCTGTAATCTAGCTCCCTTACTGTACAACCTGTATCTTTCTTGTATTAATTCCCCCAAAACAAGCATTTGTGTTTTATCCAGTGAACCCTGCTCTGAGCAAACAAATTTATAAATGATCTTTGCTTGCACGAAGAAAGTCATGATAGATACCGTTGGCGGACATGTGACGAGCCATACTTCTCTACCTCCAAACAGTATGTGACTGTGAGGCATGGGTTTGGACCTGTACCTTGTGCTTGAGCTGGAGGCTAGGCACTGGGAGAGGTTTGGGTATTAGGGTTGACAACCCCTAAGAACATTACACCACTGATTCGCCAAGACTCCTCAGACTCCAAACCCTAATGTTTTCATTTCCCTACTTTCTGCTTTTTGACATATTGGGAACCCTAATCTCTGCATTTAAGCAGTTTTTTGCAATGAAGATATATAAAACAGGGGCATGGTAGTGCCCCTGTAGTTAGGGTTGAGTAGGCTGTTTAATGTTAAACTCCAATATTGCACCTTAATAAGTTTGGTAGCGTTTGAACAAATAGCCTAAAATTTGGCATGTGCAGTCAGACTGGCAAAGTATTAAGACGTGAAACGTTTTGTGATAGCATCTTGTTTGGTTTTTGAGAAACAATACCACAAAATGCAAAAAAAGGCATTTCGTTTTTCTCCATACTTAACGTAGTTTTTTCCCTCACACACAGTCAAGACAGTGCTGAATTTTTTCATGAAACTTATAGGGTAGAAGCTGCCTGTACCAAGGTAATGCTTTCCAAAGGTTTTGTAAAAAAATATAATGTTCCAGTGTTACAAGGAATTTTTTGATACCTGTCAAACTCAACCTGTAAAAAAAAAACACCGATTGTGAGTACTTATTTTAATGATTTACTTGTCATGAAAAATTATTTACTTGGGAGAAAAAAATATGATCATGACGGTTGCCAGCTTGTTTTTCGAAAATACATAAAAATGATGTATATTTGAAAAACACACACCTGAACGTGGGTAAATGGGACCTGCTTAGTTGGATTCTGGTGTTTCTTTTTTGAAGATTATTTCTAGGGCAAAGTTTCAACCCCAAAATCCTGGCTGGCCAGCTAGTGAGAGGAGCCATTTACCGCATTCTCAGTATGAGAACAGCGGGACTTTCTTGAAATGGGAGAAGCTGCTGGAGTGGTGCTGCCAGTTTCAGTTACAGCAGTAAGCTGGTGATCCCAATCTCTCTCTCTCTTTATATCTGTCTGTCTGTCTGTCCATCTATCTATCTATATTAATCTATTGATTAAAATAAGTAGTGGACCAGGGTGCCTATCCCAGGTACCATGTCTTCTCCCCTTCCCTCAGATTGCAAGCTCTGCCTTTCCCACGTTTAATTTTAACTTTCAGAAGTGGACCAGGGTGCCCACCTCTGATACTGCATCTCTTCACCCCCATCCCCTCCAGCTCACCCACCCCTCTTCCCATTATGTACATGGTGGCACTGGGGTGCCCACCACTGGTGTTGTCAAACAGTAGCCCAACACTGTGGTGCCCAGTCTCCAGTGTCACAAAGTCCCCCAAAATAAAGAAAACGGTCCATCACTGACTTTTTTTTAAAAACCTATGAAAAAGAAAATGGTCCCTTACCAATCTAACACCTACCTTACCCACCCCATCCTCCCACTCATCACCCACCAACCACATGCCCCACACATCCTTATTCACCTGAACACGAGAGGAGCTGTTGAAGATTGCCCTGGAAATAAAGTTTCAACCCCAAAAATCCTGGCTGGCCAGCTTAGTGAGAGGAGCCATTTACCCGCATTCTCAGTATGAGAACAGTGGGACTTTCTTGAAATGGGAAGTCGCTGCTGGAGTGGTGCTGCCAGTTTCAGTTACAGCAGTAAGCCGGTGATCCCAATCTCTCTCTCTCTCTCTTTATATCTGGCTGTCCATCTATCTATCTATATTAATCTATTGATTAAAATAAGTAGTGGACCAGGGTGCCTATCCCAGGTACCATGTCTTTCTCCCCCTTCCCCTCCAGATTGCAAGCTCTGCTTTTCCCACATTTAATTTTAACTTTCAGAAGTGGACCAGGGTGCCCACCTCTGATACTGCTTCTCTTCACCCCCCCATCCCTCCAGCTCACCCACCCCTCTTCCCATTATGTACATGGTGGCACTGGGGTGCCCACCACTGGTGTTGTCAAACAGTAGCCCAACACTGTGGTGCCCAGTCTCCAGTGTCACAAAGTCCCCCAAAATAAAGAAAACAGTCCATCACTGGCTTTTTTTTAAAAACCTATGAAAAAGAAAATGGTCCCTTACCAATCTAACACCTACCTTACCCACCCCATCCTCCCACTCATCACCCACCAACCACATGCCCCACACATCCTTATTCACCCGAACATGAGAGGAGCTGTTGAAGATTGCCCTGGAAATAAAGTTTCAACCCCAAAAATCCTGGCTGGCCAGCTTAGTGAGAGGAGCCATTTAACAGCATTTTCAGTATGAGAACAGTAGGACTTTCTTGAAATGTGAGGCCACAACTGGAGTCGTGCTGCCAGTTTCAGTTACAGCAGTGACCCGATGATCCCCTGGTCTCTCTCTGTCTCTCTCTCTTTATATATGTCTTCTGTCTGTCTCTCTACCTAGCTAGCTAGATAGCTATCTATTGTTTGAAATAAGTTGCAAACCAGGATACCCACCCATGGTACTGCTTCTTTCTCCCTTCCAGGTCAGAAGCGCCCTCTTCCCATGTTAAAGTTTAGCTTTCATAAGTGGACCAGGGTGCCCACCTCTGGTACCACTTCTCTTCAACTCCCTCACCTCCAGCTCACCCACCCCCCCTTTCCATTATATACATGGTGGCATCGGGGTGCCCACCTGGGTGCCAAAAACAGTAGCTCGACATGGGGTGCCTAGTCCCCAGTGTCAGAAAGTCCCCTAAAATAAAGAAAACCATCCCTCACTGATTAAAAAAAACTGTAAAATAGAAAACAATCACTCACCAATCTGACCCCCAGACCTCCCACTCAGCAACCACCATCACACACACACACACACACACACACACACTCACTGACCTGAACATGTCCCACAATGTAGATCCACTCTCTGATTGAAGACACATCTTGCTGCTGGAACTGGTGACTGTTATATGGAAAATAAGGTAAGTCCAGCTTAATGTATTTCAGTGGGGTTTGAACTTTTATTCATAGCTTTGTCATTTTTTAATATTTTTACACCACATTTTCAACATGGCCTTTTTGGGACCCTACCTTGTGACAATGGGCAGTGGAATTATTTAAACCTGGCCCAAAAAGTGGCTTTGTGGTGACTTTGCCAAATCACTTTTTGGGCAGGATTTGAAAATTTTCACCACCCTTTTTCATGACAGGTGATCATTCAATCATTCAAATCTTTATTTATCCAGGTGGGCACCATTGAGCAAGGCTCATTTGCAAGATGGACCTGGTTGTAACAAAAATAATGGTACAGTAACAAGGAAGACATAGTACAATATCATACAGAGACATAAAATATACATATGTACAGAGTAGTATGATGTATACATATATCAAATAAATATACATTAACATTGAGCAAAAAAGCCTTACAACAGATAAGCTCATAAAAGGATAAAGCTGGCATGTTCACCGAGAAAAAAAGAGAAACCAGGTAAGGAAGATATTGCGGGGCTGGTATAGTTAACTGGCATAAAACTGGGATGTGAGTGGCACCTGGCCATGGCCAAAGCAACAACTGTTTAGTTCCAGGGAAGGAGTCTGAGTGGGGAACTGGGACAGAAGAGAGATGGAGAAAGAAGGGAAGTAGAAGGTTTGGGTGAGGAGAGTGAGGTGAGGGGCCAGGGCAAGAAGGAAAGTTTGGTGGGGTAGGAGAAGAGACTGGAAGGGAGGTGAGCTAGTGATGTGGGAAACAGCTGCAGGATTCTTCACAGAGCAGTCATAAAGTGACTTGAAGATTCTCAAACTAACAGGACAACTCAGCTTCAAGCTTTTTGCATTTTGTGATAAGAAGGCTATGTTGAAAATTTGGGGTCAAAATATTAAAAACAATGAAGTTGTGCACTTACATTGAAATTTTTCTATGCTTGCTCATCTCTGGTCATTTTCAGTATTTTGACCCCAACATTTAAACATAAACATTTTTTTCACACTACCTCATGAACATGACAGCTGTCTTTCAAATCGTGACCAAAATGGGTTTTCATATCTTTGGCACAGAATAACATTTTGGTGGGGTTTTGAACATTTTCACCTACTGGGTTCATGAGATGGGATCATAAGAATGCTATACTGAAAATTTGAAATTTGGTGTACATATATGACAAAATGACCAAGTTATGAGTGAAAATTAGCAGCATTTCACTGCAACTTTCAACATAACCATTTTTTCATACCATTTCATAAATGTGACAGGTGTCATTTTTTCTTTAAATTCTGGACAAGATGTGTTTCATACTTCTGGTGCAAAGTGGTGTTTTGGCCAATATATTATAAATGCCACATGCCATTTTATAAGGGAGTCCTAAATGAACTATCTTGAAAATTTGGGGTTAGAATAAAAAAATATATATATAATTATTGAGAACTTTTGTGTGTAGTGCCAATGTTGACCCCAGCGGGTAGTGCCTTTTGATGCTGTGTTGTTGAGCTGAGTTTGGGGGTGAGTTCAATGACCCAGCTGGATGGGGCAAGGGTGGGTGGATGGCGTTATGTGACACCTTCCAGCCAGGGAATGACAGGTGTGGGGTTGCCTGCATGGGCCCAGGTACCTTACTGTAAAGAAAACTCTTCTGTTAACGTAGGGCCTACACCTCTGCACCTGTGAGTGGCAGAGGCCCATGTATTGGCTGAGATGGACTGTTTGCCCTCTACATCTGTATCCATGGTCACATGGAAGTGCAGGGTCCAAAGGTCCCTGCACTTTCACAGCCACTAGACAGCCCCAATAATTCTTGACATCCATCGCTGCAAGGAAGTGTAGGGTGCCTATCAGTTAGGTTTCAAGTTAAGCCACAAAAGTAGGGAAATGTGGCGTTAGGGTTTCCAACCCTAAATCCCCACCCCCACACCCCAATCAGCAAAAGGATAAAATATTAGGGTGGTGGGTCTCCCGAGTCTTGGTGAATCAGTTGTGGGGACTTCCTTGGGGTTGTCAACCTTAATGCTCACCCTGTTCCTTGAGCAAACAATGTAAAATGTGAAGAAAGCTACAGCAGAATGTGTTGGCAGCATGTGGCGAGACATACATCTCTACCTTTGAAGAGTGCATCACTATGATGCAGTGGCTTAAAGCTGTACCGTGTGCTTTGGACAGGAGGCTATGGGCTGGAAGAAGGGGTGAGCATTAGCATTGACAATCCCAAGGAAGAGCACACCACTGATTCACCAAGACTCTGGAGACCCAAACCCCTAATGTTTTTTTTCCTTTTGCTGCTTGGGGTGGGAACTTAGGGTTGGAAACCCTAACGTCACATTTCCTTACTTTTATGGCATTAATTTGAACCCTAACTGGTGCATTAACACAGTTTTTGCAAAAGAAAATATACATATAGAATTTATGTATACATACATATACATAAAAGTGATTAGCAGTTATTTCCCTGTATACCTTTCTCCATACATGCATATGTGATCAAAACAACCAGAAGGCATCCAGATGTATTATATAAAATTAAAGACAGGTAAGTCCATGATACTGGAAATAAAGCCATTGAGGGGGGCTGACCAGATCATAAAACTATTGCCCTTTGGGCTTGTGGCTTTATGATCTGTTTAGCCCACTCAATGGGTTTATTTCTTACACCACACTTACCCATTATTTATATATATATATATATATATATATATATATATATATATATATATATATATTTATACCATGGGTGAGACCAATTCCAGTGAAATAAACCATGTTATTTTCACTGGAGTGAAATAAATCCTGATGACACCAGCAGAGTTAAAATAAATATCATTCATACCTACTCTGCTGACATCACTCACCTGCATCTGAAAACACTAAGAAACACCCTGTAATTTGTTGAGTTCTAAAACAGGTCATACACTAAAATTAACACAATTAAGATAGATAATGACAGTCAGCTCAGCACTCCTTCTAAATGTAACAATATCCAAATCTCTTGTGCTGTATTTCAAAACCCAAGTTTAGTACATTACTGAATCAAACAGATGATGCCTGAAATGTTTAAATAAATCTTAAACAGCCAAACATGAAGACACAAACCTGCCAAAAGAAATCATTACCATCTTCCGTTAAACCCCTAACTTTCCACCTTAATAACTTTTCCTATTCAACGGAATTGAATGAAATTGTGCATACACAGCCAGGGGCAGGGCTCTTGACTTGAAAGTTTTGTGATGGTTGGATGTCCGGTTCTGACTTCCAAATAGTACAGAAGTGGAAAAATAGAGGTTTGGGGCCTTTTTTTTGCTCTCAGCTGCAGCCTAGATGGTTTGGAATTTTGCTTCGAAATAGGGAAGAAGGGGCTCATCCTAGAAAGAGGCATCTTGTGGTACAGGAAAAAAATATTAATTGAGTCCTGAGTTATAAAGATTTGAAATTTAGGTTCTGAGCATGTTCAGTAGGGTCTTTCATCTATATGTCTGATACAAAAGAGGAGTTTCCGGCTCATAAAAGAAGATTTTCTTTCATGAGCTGAAATTCTGCTTTTGTGAGCCAAACTTCTTTCATATGGCCGCCATCATATTTTTGATTAAAAAAAAAATTTTAAAAAGTTTTTTAAACCCCATAAAAATTATGCCCTGGAGAAAAACAGTTACATACATCTAGATAAGCAGGGTCCATTTAGCTAAGTTCTGGTGTTTTAAAAAAAAAAACTCCAGAAATTCCTTTCCTGGGCCCCCAAAATCCAGGGTGCCCAGCTTAGCCAGAGGAGCCATTCACACTCATTCTCTGTATGAGAACAATGGGACTTTCTTGCCCTATGAAGCCACAACTGGAGTTGTGCTGCAGGCTTCAATTGCAGTAGTGAGCCGGTGATGGCAATGGCAATCTCTCTCTTTCTCATCCATCTATCTATCTATCTATCTATCTATCTATCTATCTATCTATCTATCTATCTATCTATCGACCTACCTACCTATCTATCTATCTATCTATCTATCTATCTATCTATCTACCTACCTATCTACTCTATATATGTATGTATCTATCTGCCTCTCTCTTGTTTATTCTATCCCCCTCCCAGCTCAGCCAGCCCTCCCTCATTCTGCCCGATTTGCTAGTTGATGAATAATTAGCGAACTGAGGTGCCCACCCCAGTACCACTTCTCATTTTGCCTCCCTCCCCTCCAGGTCGCCTACCCACCTTTCCCAATATACAGTTGGCACCACTAGGGTGCCAACCCCGGTGCTGCTGAAGATCATTCTGACACTGGGGTGCACAGTCCCTAGTGTCGGGTTGGGTCCCGCATAACCTGTAAAAAAGAACCTGCTCCATTGTCGATCCGACCTCCCCACCATCCACCCCACTCCACCCTGAGCCCCCACTCAGCACCCACCACCCCACTCCACCCTTCACACCCTTACTCACCTGTACATGTCTCATGGTGTTAATTTACTCTCCAAGTCTTGATGCTGGAACCAGTAACTGCGATGTGAGAAAATAAAATAAATCTGATTTAATGTATTTCAATAGGGAACTTTGTTAGTTTTTAATGTTTTTATACCAAATTGTAACATGGCCTTTCTGGGACCCCAGCTCATGAACAAGGTGGTGAAATTTTTCAAATCCATTCTGAAAGATGATTTCACAGTTGCTGCATGAAATCACCTTTCAGGTGGGATTTGAACATTTTCTCCTACTGGTTTCATGAGCTGGGGGTCATAAGAAGGCTGTATTGCATTTTGTGTACAGATATGGTAAATGACCAAGTTATGAGTGAAAGTTGAAATATTTCAACGCTCAGCCATAATTCTCGCTTAATTTTCAGTATTTTTCCACCAAACTTTTAACGTTGTTTTTGTGACCACCTCATGAACAGGGCAGCTGAAAATTTTAAAATACCTGCCTGAAATAAGCTGGCCCACTGGTGTGGAGGGCTGAAGCATTTGCCTCACTTGCCACCACAGCAGTGACCCGAGTTCAGGAACAGACCTGGGTCACTGCAGGTTGACCAGAGAGAGGAGGATCAAGTGTCTGATGGACTGCTGTGCTCCTCTGAGGAGGGAGGAGATGGTGCCCAGCACACATCTGGCTTCTACCAATGGCTGGGGGTTCAGGCAGCCAATGACTGTAACCTGGGGAATGGAGGAATGGCAGCCAGCGACATCCTACATACAGAAGTGTGTGGTAGGTACATATGGATGGCACTGCATGTCCATTCCTGTAGGGAAAGAAACTTGGTGGAAAATGGCCAGGCACAGTGCAGGATGACAGCCTGACCTTCCACACCAGCTACATGGCCCACTTCTGGAACCGGATCTGTTTGATGGTGAGCAAAACCTCCGACCCCACGCCACAGGGAGTGTGCCATGGGGAAGCACCATGATCAATGGTAAGTCCCTAGGATGCCAGGCCATGGGGCTGAGGGGGTCAGTCAAAGGGATGCCTGCACCAGCTGAGGAGGAGAAATGGATTAACTACAAAAAATGTGTTCTGAAAGGAAATTTCACGGTCAGTATGCAAAATCATGTTTTGGGCAAGATTTGAACATTTTCACCTAGCAGGTTCATGAGGTGGAGTCATAAGAAGGCTTTGTTGAAAATGTGGTGTAAAAATATGGTAAAATGACCAAGTCACGAGTGGATATTGAAATATTTCAATGTTCTCTCAGAACTTTGCTAATTTTCAATATTTTGACTCCAAACTTTAAACATAGACATCTTTTCACATCACTTGATAAACGTGAGAGGTGTCTTTTTTTAAATCCTGGACAAGATGTGTTTTCACACTTGTGGTGCAAAATGAGGTTTTGGACAGTATTCTACAAATGCCACATGTCACATTTATAAGGGGGAGTCATAAAATTACTATCTTGAAAATTTGGGGTCATAATTACAAGAAAAATAATAATTGTTAAGAAACTTTTTGTCTAAAGCCAGCCTTTACTACAGTGGATATTGCTTTGTGATCCAGTGCCAGTGAGCTGAGTTTGGGGGAGAGCTCAGTGAGCTAGCTGGATGGGGAGAGGTGGGGGATGGTGCTGTTATGCAACACCACCTCCAGTCAGGGGAGGAAAGGTGCAGGGTTGCTCTCATGATCCCAGCTACCATATAGTGAAGGCAGCTTTTCTCTTGGCATAGGGCCCTGCACCTCTGCACTCATGGGTGGCAGAGGGCCCTGTGCATTGGCTGACAGATGGACTCTTTGCACTGTGCTTTTGTATGTGCAGCACATGGAAGCACAGGCCCCTGGCCCTGCACTTCCCCAGCCCACCAGACAGCCCTATGAATTATTGACATCTGTTGCTGCCCTTCCACAGGTAGGAGAGTCTTCCTTTGGCATAGGACCCAGAGGGCCCTGCATGCCTGCACGTGTCCATACAAGTCCCAAAGGGACCTGTGTGAATGAGGATATGATTCTACTATCTCAAAAAAAAAGGAAATTATTTGCAAAAAACTTTGTTAATGCACCAGTTAGGGTTCATGTTAATGCCACAATAGTAGGGAAATCTGGTGTTAGGTTTTCCAAACCTACCCCCCCCCCATCTCCCAAGCAGCGTAAGGAAAAAACATTAGGGTAGAGGGTCTCTAGAATCTTGGCAAATCAGTTGTGGGGTCTTCCTTAGGGTCGTCAACCTTAATGCCCACCCTGTTTCCTGAGCAAACAACGTCAGACGTGATCTGTTTTCTTGGGGCCTTGCATGAAGAAAGCTACAACAGCTTTTGATGACAACACATGGTGAAACATACTTCTGTACCTTTTAAGAGTGTATCACTGTGCGTCACTGGCTTGGAGCTGTACCTTGTGCTTTGGACAGGAGCCTACGGGCTGGGGGAAGGGTGAACATTAGTGTTGACAACCCCAAGGAAGACCCCACCCCAGATTCAGTTAGGGTAAGTGATGATAATGCAGCCCCTAGTTATGCCTAAACACTTGGCTGTCTTCACCCTAAGCTGGAAGGTACAGCTTGCTACCATGTGTGCAAACTGGGAACTCTCATGTGAACCATATGTGAGTCCCAAGTTTGCAGCCAAAGCTTGACTCACACATTGGGCAGGTAGAACCTAGTGTGTGCCCTGCAGGCTCTAAGAGCAGGGATCCATTCACCCCACTGCATGGGCATCTCCTTTAGGTGGGAAATTGGAGTGGCAATGAAATCACGGGTAATCATATGATGTCAGCCCCCTGAAGATCAGACAAAGGGGGGAAGGCACCAAGCAGGGGAAGTGGGAGGGGCAAACACATGGAGGAGGGTGAGAAGAGAAAGGAATCATAATGCTTCCCCTCCTGTAAGTGCCCCAGTGAACCACCAGCCACTGCACAAAGTCCCACATTGAATCCGGGAGAGAAAATAGTCTTAGGTGTAAGGGGCAGGCAAACCAAAGGATAGAATGAAAAGGGTCGGCAGTGTTAGGGCAGGAGCTGGACTGAGAGGCAGAATGAAACAGAGGATTATATATGGGGGGGTGGAGAGAGAGAGAGAGAGGAGATTATATGCAGTTCTTGATATGTAATAGCCTGACTGAAAATATGTCATTTTTTTCCCAAGCGTCTGGTGGGGGACCATAACTCTTAAGCAGAAAAATAACAGTTGACTAATGGCAGTCATTTACAAATTCAGTTGACCCTTTTAATGAAGGTAAACAGTTTCACTTTGTGTTCAACAGCTGGCTTGTGTGCTGGGCTGGGACATTGTGATGCCATCAGCCTTGTTCAAGCCACACTCCCTTTGGTTGAATATGCCGTTGTGGCAGGCATAGCGTGAGACTGTAAAGCGATGATGCATCTATAATCATTAACACAAATATCTAATTCACGTGGGCACGTTTATTTCTACAGGTGTTATATAGATGTGAATACCTTTAATATTTAGCATCAATGGAAACAGAACGGCACAAGAGGAAAGTGGGGTTTGGGTTAAGGACTCCAGGTATCCCTAGTTTTAAAGCCTCTCTTTAAAATCAGAATCTTTATCTTTTCCTTTTTAGTTTCCTTTTTTTTTTGTTTACTGAGTCGAACTTCCTGGAAATAGCAATGCCCTACATTTAAACTAAGTAAAAATTATTTTGATAATGACAATGAAATGCTCTGGAACACAGTACGCATTTTTTTGCTTTAGCCACGCCATGCCACTACAGTTTGTTTTGTAACCCATAGTCTTGAGTGTTATACTGCAACAATCGTAGGCATGCATGACCTATACAAGCCTACGTCATTCCACCTTATTTTGCTGAATACCATTATCACCAGTGCCAAGTCAAGTAAATGCATCATTCTTTAGGACTTCAGCTTTTAATCTGTTTGCCTGCTTTTTCATCTTCAGATGAGACCTGCCAGAGCCAAGTTTGAATTTAAAGCGCAGACACTGAAGTGAGTATATACAGGGGCACCAGTGGTTAAACTGGAAATGTTTAGGTGGGTTAGCGCTTTTATCTAGATTTCTTTGTGGTGGAACTGTCATGTCCATGTAGTGGAACTCTCCTACAGTAGTGAATGGAGGAAGACGACAGAGGTGGTGGAACTGTCATACAGTTTTTTTAAGAGGTGGTGCAACTGAGTTTCTGTGGGCTGCTGCCCAATTTCACCCCGAGGGGCATGCCCACGGCAGTCACCTTATTCAGTTTGAAGTTATGAGAGAAAAGAACCATTGAAATAGATCTGGGGTTCTCAAATGGTGAGGCCAGCCTCCTTGGGGAGGCCCCAACCTGTTCAAGGGGAGGCTCAAGCAAGTCTGAAAAAGTACTGTACTTAAATTTTGGGTTTTATATATTTTGTGTGAAGAGATGAAGCAAACTGAAAGAGGATAATAATAGTAGGTGAATGTTATGTACTTATTTACTAATAGGTGACAAGGAAGGTGAATGACCAATGCTCATTTCAGGTGTACCGGGGAAGAGTAGGGAGTGAATACATTTCAAAAGGTAACTGCAAAACAATCAAGAAATATACAATGAGCAATAGTGCAAATAAATATGAATAAATTAATAATGAGTGGTGGTAATTGATCAATTTGTAAACTGATGGCAGAACAGCCCAAATACAAGGGTTGGGCATAGAAGTGCTAAGAGCAATAGCAGGAAGGAGCAAATTAATCCCCGAGATGTTGCTTAGGAGAAGAGAAGGAGGAGAAGAGGCAAAGTATGTAGGAAAGTTATTTCATATAGAGAGGAAACAGAAGAAGTAGTCTGACCCATGAAGGTACTGCAACAAGGGGTAACACTGGTTCAAGAATGAAAATAGCAGAGCAAGTAGGTTGGCATGTGTGTGTGTGTGTGTGGGGGGTTACAATAAGCTGAATAATAATATTTATTTATTTGTTATTCAGATAACACCTTTGAGAACAGGAGCTCTTTTTCAAAAGTTCCAAGTCAGTATAAGACAAAGAACTGAATGTGAGCCAAGTACTCAAGGGGGTTTCAATTTATTCATAGTGTACTGCGCAAAAGTACAGTATTTTTTTTTCTTTGGGGAGGCCCAAGATTATTTCAGTTTTTTGGGGAGGCTCAAAATCTTTCCCATGGATTTGGGGAGGCTCACTGTGACAAAGTCTGAGAACTATTGAAATAGATTATAAAATGGCACTGAAATAAAACCATCCTGATTGGCTGAGACTGATCACGTGACTGTGCATCAGGTTCACATTGATACATGGTCCCTAATCAGGTCGTCTTATAGCCATCAAAAGCCTGTTTCCTAAGCAACAGCAATCCATTTTACAAGTGCTGTAACCCACTCCAGGGTGTGCGGTGATGCTAAATCGATGCACTCTGCGTAAATGCCATGTGCCTCCCACCCCTGGAGTATGAATCGATTTAGCTTCACTGCACACCCTGCCATTGTTTATTGCTTACTTCACTGAGCCCTTTTAAAAACATTTTCAGATTTGCCTCCCTGATGGCCCAACGGTGGTGTGTTACGTGAGCTATGCAGGTGACCCAGGTTCAAGAGCAGATTTGGGTTGCTGCCTCGACAGGCCAGGCTGTAGCAGCAGCTGCTCGGCAGTGTGCCTCAATCAGAAATGTTAGGATGAGTTTTAGTGTCACAGTGACCTTCTGCGGATGGGCCAGCGAGCTTGTCTCTCACTGCAGTGATGCTCTGAAGCTGATGTAGGCACCACTCATACCATGGGATGGATGAAGGACTTTAGGGAGAGACAAATGGGGACTAAAAATACGGCACCGAACCATATGTGACAGTCATCGGTACCCTGGGCTCTGCTCCATGCAGATCCCCACCATCCGGGACTGTGTGTATGTGTGCATGTGTATGTGGGGGGTAGATGACAAGGCTGAGGAGTTGCTGACAGTACACAGCAAGACCTGAATGGCAGGACTAAGTGATGGCTTGAGGGGCCATAAAAGTAATACTGGAGCAAAAACTTTTCAGAATAAAAGAAAACAGGGTTTCCATATTGCAACCAAGTAATGTGTTTTCTGTGATTATAATTTATTAGGGAGCTTCCTTTGCAAAAAGGGGATGTGGTGTACATCTACAGACAGATAGATCAGAACTGGTATGAAGGAGAACATCACGGAAGAGTGGGGATCTTCCCAAGGAGCTATGTGGAGGTACCAGAAGTTGACAGCAGCCCCTTTGTCATTTGACAGTGCCGCCCGCATGTTCTGCAGCCCATGTATTTTAAAGAATGCCCTGCCACACTGAAGCGTGGTGATTCATTTCTGTGTTTCTGACATTTCAGCTGCTGCCACCGATGGAAAAAGCCCAGCCCAAAAATATGACACCTGTTCAGGTTCTGGAATACGGAGAGGCCGTCGCTAGGTTCACCTTCCATGGGGACACGCCAGTGGAAATGACTTTTAAAAAGGTAAAAGACAGCTATTGAAGTTGCATATAAAACTGCCTCCCCCCTCCCACGAATAGAGTGGAGTAAAAGGAGGGAGACTGTTGGCAGAGCTTTAAGTTGGGAACGGGAGGAGCAGGAATGGGAGAAGCACAAAAAGACTTAAGGTTTCTGATAAATCCATAGAAGTAAGAAGACTAGAACTGCAATGCTACGACATCCTAGTCACATTATATCATGTGACTGTTTCTTTCTCATAGAGAATTACTTGCCATCATTCTGTGATGGTGGAAGAATACATACCAACATTCATGCCATTGCCATTGTAGTCATCTTAGTTCTATGGCTATACTATGGAAAGTTATGATAGTTATCTGAACAATGTCAGAACTTTCAGAACCTTTTGGGTTTTAAACTTCATTCCCCCATAAACTACTGTCAGTGAAGGGATGTGATGGTGAAAGCAACTTAAGAACTGAATTAAACAATATAATTCAGTGAAATGATTTCAGCCAATCAGCACTCAGACCTGCAGGAGTCAGCATGACTCTTATATGTTTATATGTACAGTGTCAGCGCCTCTATGCTTATGAGTGTCTTCTGAAGTCCTCTGTGTGTCACGACTGCTGAACTTCACTTGCAAACTTAAGAAGGCACTCATATGTTTATATGTACAGTTCTTGGGTCTCTAATGGGTATAAGAGTGTATTCTTGATTTTTTGGGTAAGATAACTCTGAAGTGAAGCTGGCAGTCCTGGCACACCAAGGACGTGAGAAGAAACTCTTATAAGTATAAGAGACACAGGAACTGTACATATAAGCATTTGATAAATAATGGTTAGGACTTTCTATTTTTTTTAAATAAATGTGTTTTAAAATCAAAATGTTTTACTTAGCTTAAAATTTGAAAACCTCTTGTGTATGAAATGGACTGTGCCACCTGAACCAAGAAGTTTAGAATGGTGAGCATGAGACATCTTCTTATGGTTATAAGTGTACCAGGAATGTTTGGAAATAAACAATCCCAGTTGTTGTGATATACAATCCTTCATACAGTTGTCACCTCGTGTGTGATTTTTCCTTTTTTTTTTCTATATGTAGTTTATACTTTTTCTCCCCGGACTGCCCAGGTCCCCAGCAGTCACAGCAGTGCGCACGCATAGAGGTGCACACACACTCTGGGCACCAACTCAGACCCTTCCACCCCACCCCTGGTAATCGCCGGAATCTCCCGTAGCCCAAACTGCCATGCGTCCTACACCAGGTGGCAGTCAAGGGCCAGGGAAACCTCTCATACCTCCCCAGGAGAGGAGAGCTGCCTCACGGCTGCTCAGTCCTACTCCTCACCCTCCTACGCCAACTCACGACAACCCCGGCTCATTCCTGAACCCGGGTCACTGGCAGGGTGCGAGGTGTGACGTCCAGTGCCTCAACCTCAGTGCCACCGGGCCGGCTCATCTCATATGATTTTCATAGTGGAATGTTACACTTCTAAGGGGAGGGGCACCAGTTTGTTCCCCATTGAAATTTAAAAAAATATAATGTCAAACTTATTACAGATAACTCTAGCTAACTCAACCAATTTATTCAGTGATAAGTTAATAGTCCTCTGTGGGGTGCCTTTTATGGTATAAGAGAGTCCACTTAAGAGGTTTGGGTTGCCAGAACCACATCACTTGGCCTTGCAGTCCTTTCAATTAACCCTTATGAAAGTACTCTCTTATACAATGAAAGATGCCTCTCAGAAGACCAATTAAAGCAGCAGTATTTATTTCAGTCATTATGTTGTTTTTTTAGCTATATAGTATTTCTGGCAAAAATATCAATAAATAAAATTTTGTTTTCATTTTCTTTCGTTCCTAAACTGAGAGACATGATTTTGAAATTTGTAAAAGTTCTTGCTCCTTTGCAAAGCCCACCATGAGAAAATTAAACATCTTGGCATGATGTGATGCTATATACTGTACCATCAGAAACATGTGCTTGTACTAGCATAATACAGCCACAGTGCGAATGCAGTATTTACATTCAAAAGGTGCTCACAATGGAAGAGATTTGGAATGTTGCGAGTGGCCACCATATTTAATGATTTGATACATTAATTACAAAAATCTTTATAAAAGCAGTTTTTTACATGTCTCAGTAAATGAGAAAGATACTGATTATGACTCTAAGGATGTCAGAAATACATTTTTGTTATACAAACTAGATGATAAAAATGTTTGCCGACTAACAAATAACATCTGCTTTAAGTTATACACTCTACGTAGTACAGATAATTAGTTTAGCAACCCTTGTGTAACACAACTGTGAGCATGACTTCTCTTTTCTTGTGAATAAACATTATTGTGTTTGTAGTGGTAGTATACTTTATTAATGAACGTAGAAGGTTATTACTATTTATTTATTTACATTTTATTTATTTAAATTTTGATGACCGGGTAAGCCCACCGAGATCGTTGATCCCTTTTTCAGGGGAGACCCGGAACTAGTTACACATATAAGTAAAACATGTTGAAGATTAATTTTTTGCTGTATAAGGAGAGATAACACACAAAACATAACATCTATAAAATTAATAAAAATACTATATTATATTAGATGATTTCCATAAATAAATTTCATAACTTTTTTGCTGCATATATTTTTATGATAATAGTGCACTAAGATCACTAAAGTAAATACATTTTGCACTCTTCTTCTATCAATGGCATCATAAATTTAGGAAATTACATATTTGGACATTTACAGTATTTCTGAGTTTATTAATAAGTGTCACAAGAATTATAAAAAGTATTATAAAAATACATTTGAAAGGCGTGTGGCTAATGTCCTCAATGTAGTTTAATGTTCTGATAGGTGAAATTGATTCATGCACTGCCATTAATATTTTCTCACAAAATGCCAACATTTTGCAATGAAAGTGTGAACAACTGTTGATCTTCCTAAAATGGACGATGGACACGAAGTGGGCTCCCAACCCTTCATTGGTTAAATGCCCGTCAGACCAGACGTCGGCTAAGCACCCGATGTCAGTGAGACGTCATCGAGTCGAAGACTGCCTCCCCATCACCGGTAGATACTGGTCACCGGGACTCTACAGAGGAGGACCTGGCGTTACCTGATGACCAGGCAGGTGACAATGAGGATAGCGAGCTTCACAGAACCTTCGACCCAAACCAGCCCTTTGAACCCGGCCTCGATACTGGCGACAGACCACCGCGCCAGGTCCATCGTCCAGTATGAATATTCAGGAGTCAAAGATTTTCACCTTTTGGTGGGACACAATAAAGAAGGACGTGATCCCAGTAAAAACCTCCTCCTACTCCTCCTCCTCCACTGCAGGGGCCAGCAGGAAGACCACCCCACCCTCAAGGAACCTACTCCACTTCCTAGGGGAAGATCCAAAGAATGGAGAAGGCCCCCTTCAAGATCTCCCTGAGGGTCTCCAAGTCCTAAGTGACCCAGACATCGACGGTCCACTCTGCAGGGGGATGATTCTAGACCTGACACCTCAGATACCTCCAGGTCTCCTTCTCCAATTAGCATCCCATCACCTGACCCACGTGACCTGCCCAGGTCACCTCCGGATGATCCCTCTTTTTCTGAAATCATGAGGCACATCCAGAAGAACATGGGATGGGATTCAGAAGATCTTGATCCCGTGAGACAGCGCCTAGCTCGTTACCTTCAGCAGAAGGACCCTAAGCCTGTGGTGGTACCACCCTTGGTGGACACCTTCACGGACATCACCAAGGCTGTGTGGAAGCATCTGCACTCCACCCCTGCAGTGCTGAAGAAAGCTGACCATCTGTACAGGGCCCCTGCAGAGGACCTGTACTTGGCACAACAACCCCTGGCTGATTCCCTGGTCATTACAGCCTCCCATGATAGGTCTCAATGACCACAGCATCTGAGCACACAGCCACCAGACCAGGAATCCAAGCAGTTGATGCCCTGGGGTGCATGTATACAACTGCTACATGCTCCATCAGGTCCCTGAGCTATCTGACTCATATGGTTCAGTTTCAGAATGCCCTGTGGGAACAGGGTCAGGACCTGGTTGACAAATTACCGGATGGCAAGCAGAAGGTGGAGCTCTTGAACCTCCTCTGCACAGGGTCAGACATAGGGACCCAAGTGTTAAGAGCAACATATGATTCTGTGGACTCGTCTGCCGGGGTGCAGCTTCAGGCGTCTGTCTCCAGAGACACTCCTGGCTCCGTGTCTCTGGGTTTACACCAGATGTACAGAAGAGTATCCTGGACGTCCCTTATAACAGAGAGGTCCTGTTTGGTGAACCCTCTGAAAAGGTCATCACCAAGCTTCAGAACACCGGAAAGGCAGTAAGGACTGTACAGGCCATGTACAGACCCAAATCTGGTTCCTTTCATAGGAACCAGAACCATTTTCGTGGCCGACAACAACATCAGCAGCCACATTCCGGCCAGCAGCAAAGGGGCACCTTCCACCATAAGGCCCAACCTAAGTCTTCCTCAGGTCGAGGTCAGCAGTATCCCAAACTGGCCCAGCCTACGGGGGGTAATGCCACCACAGCATGACTCCTTCCCAGCCCCCACCCCTCCTCTGGATCAACGGGCAGAAAAGGTCGGGGGTCACATCGCTCGCCACTTTTCAGGGTGGCAGTCAATTACCGCCGACCACTGGGTCCTTCAACTGGTCAAGAGAGGTCACTTTATAGAATTCCTCAACCACCCACCATCAAGGCCACCCCTGCTTTCCCGTTATTTGGGTCAGCACGCACTGCTCATACAGCAGGAGGTGCTCGCGCTTCTGGGAAAGGAAGTTATAGAGCACGTACTGAAGAACCAGAGAGGTGCAGGTTACTATTCCCACTTCTTTCTGGTTCCCAAAAAGACAGGGGACCTCTGTCCAATACTGGATCTCAGTGATCTCAGTGCTTGGTCCTTTACAAACAGTTCCGCATGGTGACCCTTCGGTTTGATACCCATGCTCAAGCAGGCAACCTTCCTAGTCCTTGGACATGCAGGATGCCTACCTGCACAACCCATTGCTCGAGCATGCAGGAAGTTCTTGCTCTTCTAATTTCTAGGTCGCCATTATCAGTTCCAAACCCTCCCTTTCGGACTGTCATTGGCACCTTGGGTGTTTACGAAGTGCATGGCAGTCGTAGCAGCAGCTCTAAGGAGACATGGCCACTATGTGTTCCCCTGCCTGGACGACTGGCTCCTCATAGCACCCTCTTGGGAGGCTCTGATGTTCACAATTCACTGTACTCAGTCCCTGTTCAGGACGTTGGGCATCATCATTATCAATCAGGAGAAGTCACACCTGGTTCCGTCACAGAATCTGCAGTTCATAGGTGCAGTTCTGGACACCGTCCAGAGAGAGCTTTTCTGCCCCAGGACCGAGCGGAACACATCAGATCCCTCATCAGAGACGTCTTGGCAAAGAAGACTGTCCCAGCCAGACTGGTCCTTTGCCTGCTCGGACACATGGCTGTGGCCATTGCAACAGTCCCGCTAGCCTGTCTCCACATGCGGGTGACCCAGTGGATGTTACGGGTTCAATGGGATCAGAAGCAAGACCATTTGCAGCTTCCAATTCGGATCACGAATGCAGTAATCCAGGATTGGCAATGGTGGCTAGATTCAAAGAACCTGTCAGCGAGGGTCCCCTTCATTGCGCCATCTCCGATTGTGACACTCTCCACGGATGCCTCAGGGTTTGGTTGGGGAGCACACCTCGACGGGGTCAGGTCTCAGGGCTTGTGGACACCCCAGGAAGCTCATCTCCACATAAATATTTTGGAAATGAGAGCAGTCCTTTATGCCCTGCAGGCCTTCCAGTCGGAGATCCCACCAGGTACTCTCCTGTTACAAACAGACAATACCACGGTGATGTTTTACCTCAACAAACAAGGAGGCACCCATTCCTACCCGCTTTGCAGGGAGGCCATGAGGGTGTGGGATTGGGTCCCACAACACGGCGCAAACCTCATTGCTGTTCATGTCCCAGGAGTGAACAGCGTCATGGCAGACAGCCTGAGCCACTCTCAGGCCAGAGTCCATGAGTGCGAACTACTCCAGGAGGTAGTAGAGGATCTGTTTCACAGATGGGGCACACCAGAGATAGACCTTTTCACGTCCCCATCCAATGCAAAACTGCCAAATTTCTGCTCGCTAGATCCAGGGCCTGGTGTTTTCTGGTGAGACGCGTTGTCCCACTCCTGGACGGGCAGATTCCTCTATGCGTTTCCTCCCTTCCCATTGATCCAGAGGGTCCTTTTGAAACTCCGCAGAGAGCAGGTGATGCTGATATTTATCACGCCTTTTTGGCCCAGACAGATTTGGTTCCCTCTGCTACACCAGCTGTCCCAGGAACCTCTGGTGCCTCTGCCAATCAGCTCTCACTTATTGTCCCTGGAGGCAGGTTCTTTGGTCCATCCAGACCATCACTCTCTGAACCTGCACGCCTGGCTCCTAGAGACATAGCTATCATGCGGTACGGGGTCTCGCAAGAGGTAGCAGATGTTCTGGCGGCTGCTAGAAAACCAGCCACTCATGCCACGTACGCCATAAAATGGTGCAGATTTTGCCTCTGGGCTCAAGCAAGAGGACTTTCCCTGATGGATTGTCCAGAAAGGTCGGTCCTGGACTACCTCCTGTCTCTCTTCCAGGCAGGCTTGGCCTACTCCTCTATTAAAGTACACCTTTGTGCCATCTCAGCCTATCATACACCTATAGGCCGACATCCCATAACTCAGTTGGACACAGCACGAGTCTTCCTGAGAGGTGTTCTCCACCTTAGACCTCCAATTAAGGATCCTATTCCTCCATGGGATTTACCCTTTGTCCTGGAGCAGCTCATATTGCCACCTTTTGAACCAGCTGCAGATTGCAAGCTATGTCTCCTAACATGGAAGACATTATTTTTAGTTGCCTTTACTTCGGCCAGAAGGATTTCTGAACTTCACACACTGATGTGCAAAGAACCCTATTTGGTTTTTCACCAGGACAGGGTGTCCCTAAGGACAAATCCAAAGTTTCTACCTAAGGTGGTCTCCGCTCTCACCCTCAATCAGGACATCGACTTGCCAGTGTATTTTCCTAAATACTCTAATAGAGGAGAGGCTCTGTTGCACACTCTAGATGTGCATAGGTGTCTAAAATACTACCTGACCAGAATCAGGCACCACCGTCAATCTGATCAGCTTTTCGTCTCCTTCGCCCATGGGATGATGGGAGCTCCGGTTTCTAAACAATCGCTGTCCAGGTGGCTCATCCATTGTATCACGTTCTGTTACCAGAAACGTAACAAACCTTTACCGGGTGCTGTTAAGGGTCATTCCACAAGGGGTGTGGCTACCTCCTTTGCGGCCATGAAGAACGTGTCCACTTCAGCTATCTGCACAGCAGCTACTTGGAGCACCATGCATACCTTTATCAGGCATTATAGCCTGGACGTTGCATCACGGCGAAGAGCTGGTTTTGGTCTAGCAGTCCTTCAGGGACTCCTATCCTAGGCTTCGGTCCAACTCACGATCTCTACCTAGCCTCCTCCCACCTGCGAGGGATTTCCAGTATTGCTTGGGAATCAGTCCTAATGGTGTAACCTGCTGCAAGAGCTGTTTCTCGAAGTAAGATAGTACAGTTACGTAAGAACTTACCGTAACAGTAGATCTTCGAGAACAGCTCTTGCAGCAGGTAGTTTCCCCTCCCACCATCCCTTCTGGAAGTAGAGTTGTTCCGCTATCTCTTTTCTAGGATTAGGTGTTTTTAACACTGCTCTGAATACCTTTTGATGGCGGATCCTCAGTCTCTACTTCTGATGTCATCTAGTGGCCAGGAGTCTCCAGCGAGAGTGCTGGGGATTCTGGGGGACCGCCCCCTTTTATATGATGCCTGACGTCGGGGCGGACCCCGCTGGATACTGCTAGCTAGAAAATTTTCGTGGGGTTCTGGGACCTGCCGGCTTCAGTCCTAATGGTGTAACCTGCTGCAAGAGCTGTTCTCGAAGATCCGCTGTTATTGTAAGTTCTTATGTAACTGTACTTTACTGGATTTTGTAGCCCTTCTTACACGGGCCACCAGGGCGATCTTTCACCCCTAGGTTAAGTACATGGGTTACTCATTAAGTTCATGCTGCTCACCTACTCGGTAAAAAAGATATCGAGGCAGTTAGGGACTGGCATCACTGTATACCAGTGGGCACATGCTGTGACACACACGGGGTCCACTTGCACCACCAACCATCCAGAAAAGGTATGGCTACTGCGAGGTCCTAGAGCCTCCTAATGAGACCCATAAGTTGTAATCAGTGCTGAAGATATTCTGAAAGATCAACAGGTAAGGTAAGTTTGTAATTTTCATGTCTGTGATCTTGGAATTGCAGAATTCCAGGGGTGCAGTCTTTAAGTTACTAGTTAGCGACTGCTAAGTGTTTCATATTCATTTCACAGAGTAATATAGCAGGCAAGCGTTCTGTCTTCGTACCTGCCCGATGAGGTATGGAGTTAATTAGCCAACTCTCATCATATGACTTTTCTATATTAAAATGGTGACTTTACGTCACTATGAAGAGTTAGAAAATACAGTGTAGGATCAGGGCAGGTCGCTGCTAGCGACAATGTGGTACCCTGCTGGCTGACAAATTTCATAGTTTTTTGGGAATGCCCTCTTATTCGACCCTATCGGAAGCAGTGGAGGATATTCATAACACTCCTCAGTTGGTGACCCCATCTCTGGCATTGCATTCTATACCTTCTCCTGAACATAGACTGCGGGGACGTTCATTCAAGCTTTTATTGATTTTATTGGCCTCAGCTAAAAGGGTACTAACCCCTAGCTTACACCAACGCTTGACCACCGCCTAATGGACAGCAATGGTTGATGCAGTTTATAAGATGAACGCTTAACTTATTAATTGAATAATTGCTCACCAGTATTTAAGGACACTTAGCATAGATGGGTAACTTAACAGTTGGACAAGATCCTTGTTTGTACCTTAAATAATATGACTGCCTTTTTCACCCCAACCCCAACTACACAATTTACCCGTTGTCTAAACATGGACAGATCTGTTTATTTTATACTGATTTCTGTACCACTGCATTCTGCAGTACACCGCGTACGTAATGCAACTGTATTTTTATCTCTGCAAACATTTTTAATAAACATTGATTATATGATAGTATTACAGAGACAAGCAAAGGTCTTTTTTTCTTTTGTCCTCAATGACAATGATGGGCTTCAAGTAAGGATGGGAGGGCTGGCTTAACTTGGCTCTGACCCGGTTCTTATTTTGATCTGTTTCAAAAGGTTCTGATTTATTTTTATTTGCTGTGGTTGGCCAAAATAAGTAACTTCCCAGACTGAGTCCGAAGCAGGTCAGAGGCAGATCTGGACTGGGCCAAATGACTTAATTAGGTTTTGCCTCCCTCAGTATAAGACTTTTTCTTCATGCTAGTTCATATTTAGAATAGTTATGTCTTTTCCCACCAGTTTCTCAATTTTTAATTAGTTTTTGTTGACCAGGTAAATGCTCTGCCTATTTTCAGGCATGACCCTGGGATACAGATGAATGCCAACTGACCTTTGAACCAGATGAAGCTGTTGGTGGTATTTTTAGTGAATGGGGGGAAATTTGGCCAGGGTACAGGGGAAATTCCCCCTACTCTTTTCGGGAAGTGCCTTGGGATCTTTAACGTCCACCTGAACTACCACCAGGACAGGCAGATGGGACCCCAGGTTTAACGTCTCATCTGAAAGGCGTCACCTAGGGAGTGCAGCACCCCCCTCATGCTGCACTACAGGGTCAGTATTGGGATTTAACCCAAGTGCCTGGTGTGGGGATAGAACCCACAGCATTCTGATCTCCCAGCCTCAAAGGTGAGTATGCTACCGGGTGAGCCACTGACACTGACACCAAGAATAAAGCTCCAAAATCACTTACAGTATCTAGACCCGGTCAGAACCAGGTCACTGGCAGATAAGAATATGCCCAGTAGTCTGAGCTAGGTCAAATCAGAGTTGAGTCACAAAGGACTCTGTTTTACAGAGTCAAGCAGAGGTGGACCATTTTTGGGGTGTACTGATCTGACATAGAGCTGGCCCACCCATCCCTAATTTAAAGTGATTTTTATTTGTCAAAATAAATAAATACCTTATTCATGTTATGAATGGAGTCTGCATGTTCTCTTTCAGGGTGAGAGGATTACTCTGATCCGAAGAGTTGATGAAAACTGGTACGAGGGGAGGATAACGGGCACTGGTCGCCAGGGCATCTTTCCTGTGTCATACATCGACGTTATAAAAAGACCCCGGGTAAAGAATGGAGTGGATTACCCTGATCCACCAGCATCTAATTCTCCGAACCGCAGTACAACTGCCTCACCACAGGTATATCTGTCATTCCTGCATACAGTGGCGGCTCCAGGAATTAAGGAGGGCCAGGGCAAAGGTAGGGTACAGAGGGCTTGTGTCCGACACACAGGGGAGTTTAGATCCAGACTATGGTGCCAGCTTTGTATTACTGCTAGGGCACAGCAGATTTTTACAGGGGCATGTGCCCTGCCTGGCCCTATCCTGGAGTCACCCATGCCTGCATGTACACAATGTGCAAATGTTCATAAAGTGGGTAAAAATGTTTTTATGTATAGAAACTGAAATCCATAGGATTTAAACTCCATGACTTGGGCCATAACTTTAAACAAATCTGTTCAGTTTCACTTGTATAGAACTTCGGTGGGCAGCCTTCCCTAAGATTAACGGATATTATTACTATTCTTAGTTATGGGTCATCCATCCTATGCCATCTCATTTACTTTTGGGGCTATGGGGCTGGGGGGACCACAGGCTCTTAGCCCCCCCCCCATAATTTTATTTATTATGTGTCACATGATAATGGTGTAGATTTTAAATTGTATGTTTGTATACTTTTAATATTGTGGTATTATTTTGATTGTTGAGGCAGTATGGTGCAGTGGTTTAAGGCTCTGAGCTGCAAATCCTGGAGACCTGGGTTTGAATCCCACAGCCCCCTTGCATATACTGTGTGACCCTGAACAAGTCACGTAATCTCCCTGTGCTCCCAAGGTTGCACTCTGTGAAAAAGCTTTCAGCTTAGTGCATCTCACCTGGTTAAACAATTGAAAAAAAAAATTGTGAAGTGCTCTGAGTCCCCGGAAACAAGAGCTACATAAATCTATCTATCTATCTCTGAGGTAAGCCCAGTGGCTTATGTGACTGCTATTTTCTATTTACATATAATAGAAGGCAGTATATCCGAGTGGTTTAAGGCTCTAAGCTGCAAACCTGGAGACCTGGGTTTGAATCCCACAGCCCACACTTGCATGCTGTGTGACCCTGAGCAAGTCACTTAACTTGCTTATACTCCCAGGTTGCACCTGTAAACAAACTTTCAGCTTAGTGTGTCTCTCCTGGTAAAACAAAGGTAAAAAAAAAAAGTAGTGGGGTTAGGATCCCCAATTTCGAAGCAGGGTCCACCCTGGGCCCCATCACTCCTAAAGCCAAGAAAGTCTCATCCCAACGTTGCGTCATATTACAGTATTCCATTCATATAATATTGAAAGCATATCTCTCAAGGGAATCGAGATGGTTTGTGATTAAGTACACTGCCAAGGCTGGCCGACCAGCGCAGCAGTAGTGTTATCACTTGCGAGACGATGACCTGGGTTCAGAAGCAAGGCAGGTGCATCACAGAGCTGACTGGGGTGCAGAGATTTGAGCATGGGTGGACATCTCACAACCACCGTGGTGGAAGGTGCGAGGACCTGGTGATGAGTGCCACCTGGCAGCAGTTAAGGCACAATGAGCCTGGGGGCTAGCTTTGGCTGGGATTGAAGGAATGCGTCAGACATCAGTGTGCCATGCATAGCAGTATGCGTGACACCCCATGATGTCACTGCATGACTGTTCCCTCCAGAGAAAACTAAAAAACACAGATAATGCCACTGGTTGGGCAGCTGATGCCACTCCTTGCAGCCATGCCCACTGCCGGATCCTGCCCGCATTGTCCTTGTTTCACCCCAATCTTTACCTCCACCTGCCTGGGCAAACAGATGTGTATACAGGAGGGTGCGAAGCTGAGTTGGCCTGCCCAACAGATGAGTCTTGGGTGGGCAAGAGGACCAAGGAGCCAGGTCTGAAGGATCTTGGTAGGGTAGGATCAGGTGCTAGAGGTGGCCAAAGAGGTCCCAGCCAGTGGAAGGAAGGAGGACAAACATTGTTAAAAAATGCAATGCCTTAAAGGTAAGAGTGAGAGAAGTTGTCCTGCTTCAGGTAGTTTTCACAAATTTTCCACAGTTTCGTAGAGTTATGCACTTTGTGAAGTGTAGAGTTTCCTGAGAACTAAGCGAAGTGGGCACTTTGTGTGGGTTCTGTGAAATTGTTCAAAATGTGCAAATTAATGAAAAGTTCATAACATCCCAACGGAATATACCACACAGTGATTAAACTGAGTTGAATTATGCTTCCATCTGTCCTGTAACTGTTTTTTTCTATTTTTTTTTTTACTTTGTATACTCATCTCTTTGCCTTTCTGCTTATGTTTTTTTTTTCATTCTCTGTATTTCTTTCCTTTCTTCCTTCCTGTTTAAGTATGCTGGTTATGACAGGCTTCATACTCCAACTCCTCCTCCTCCTCCCTCGATACATACAGAGCTTTATCTCCTGAAGTGCAGGCCATTACCTCCGAGTGGATCTCTCTGACCATGGGAGTGACTCCCAGCAGCACTCCCACACTGACCCCACCTCTGCCTCCTCTGCCTGAAGGCTTCTATTCTAACAGTGACTATCTCACTCCTTCTGCCACAGCCAGCCCAACTCCCTCCACCAGTCTCACCCATTATAACACATCGGGCGCTTCTACCCCATGTTCTACCACTTCTCCCTTGCCCCCTTATCCTGTCAGGCCACAGTCCTCCGGACGAAATGTGATGATGCCACATCGTGCCGAGGACAGGTCTATGTGGTCTCCTTCTCCCAAAGCTCCCTACAGCAGCTGCTCACCTCCCCCAGTAGGGGCCAGTCCCATCAATTTTATAGAAGAGCTTACAAGCTTCATTAACAAGAACAACAGCCTTCATAGAAGTAAAAAAGATGGCGGAGATGCACAGAAAGAGAGATTGAAAGTTGGATGTAGAGCCCAGGCTAGTGGAAGCCATAAGGCTAGTGGCAGTGGGTGTTATGGTCCTTCCTACCCCAACAAATGTGTAAGACCTGAAAAAGAGCTCCACATGGAAGAGTTTGATGACAAATTGTGCGAGGAACTCCTCAGTATTGTTCAGGGAAACAACAGATCAGAAAGAGATGGAAGGAAAACTGAAAAAATGGATGTGCCCAAACGTTCTCGAAGGGGTACAGAAAAGGTACCTAGTGGCGCATGGGCATGGAGTAGCTAATGTACGGAAACGTTCCAAAGCTCAGTCTGACAGCTTAGTCTAACCTCACCAGTTGTGTGCAATAAAATAATAACAAATGGTTATTTGTGATTCTAAGCACTTTCAGAAGCAGTATGTTGCATAATACATGGGTATGACTAATGAATCCTGTTATACATGGCTGGGATGCCATATCTGAGTATTATTTTTTTTTGTGTGTGTGTGTGTTAAAAAAATCTGCTGCCACTTCTTTTTGTTTCACCTCCTCTCTCTTGCCCCTCCTCAGAAATTTAACATTAAATGTATCCTCACTACATCAACACCCACGAAGTATCAGCTGCCAGGCCTGGTGATTGATTTAAATATCCCAACAGGAAAGATTTGGGGTTAGAGGCAGACAAGAGAAAGATTAATCACTCACCACATTACGATGTTAGTAAGCAAGGCGTCCATAAAGCCAGGATTGTTTTCAGTCGATAATTTTTTTAAACAACTAGTGTACTGCCTAAAATTAAAGGGCAGCAGTTAGCACTAAGAGTCCAAGGTGCTGGACTAGTCCTGTTTGATCTGCAAAAAAATGTTTTTTACTTACTGTTTACTGCACTATGTTAGATCATATTTGTCGGATGCTGCTGACTCCCACTACAACATGTGCTGTAACCAGGACTCCCAGAATCCCCCAGGACTGGCGTCAGAGCCAGGCTGTAGACACAGGAGATTCAGTAGTCTGCAGTTCCAGGTTAGAGCTTTTATAAAGCTCTGCTCAGCTGTTCCCCAGTTCTGGTTTCCTCCCTGATCAAAGTACATTCTTCTGTGACATCACTGTTCCCCTATAATATTAACTTAAAAAAAAAAAGAACTATTCTTATATCTGAAGTATTTTCTTCTTTTTAGTTTTGCTAATTAAAGCAGCAGTGCAATGAAAATGGGCTAAAATTTGTCCCTACGGTTTTTTCTTCCTAATTGATGCCAAATGTCTTCCAGTTTATTTTGGTGGTGACATTTTCAGTTTCCACTATTATTTAAGAATTTTATGAAAGTTTTGAAATAAATTATTTCTCAAGAAAAAAAGATGGCCGCCTCATTTTGCACAGAAATAATATTGAGGACCTGAGGAGGGCAAGAATCCAAATGTACCATACACAGCATAGGACGCATCCAGAAAACCGAAATTAACAGTTCTACTAATGTTTTTTACAACCATAGCAGAAAATTAGCTTTTTGAATAGCCTTTTTGTTGCACTGCTGCTTTTAAATGCTTTTCTACCTGACAGCATGAGGTGTGCTGTGGGGAACAATACTGTAGCAGGAGACTGACATAGTTCGCTCTAGTACTCCGTGCATCATCAACATTGTGACTTCACTGTCTGTGACATCAAAATGACCAAAGAAAACAAAATAAGGGTCTTAGACCTTCTGAGAGCTGACTTTGGTAAGATGGGAGAAGTTCTGAAAGGACACCTTGCTGAGATCAGAGTGGGATGGATGTGGAACAGAAATGGGCCATAATAAAGAAGGATTGATGGAGGCCTCCAGTGACTGTGCCAAAATCAAAAGTAAGAAAGCTAAGGCCCCCCAAAAAACTCCAAAAAAGCTGGTTTGGCAAGGAGATGCCAAAGCAGTGGGGGACAAGAGGGCAACCTTTAGAAAGTGCAAGCGTATTCAGAAAGAGGAGGCTAGGGTGAACTATGACGCTAAGTCAAAACAGGCAAGCAGGGCGGTAAGGAAGGCAAAGCCGACAAGAGAAGTGCAACTAGCCCAGGGGGTAAAAGCAGGTGAGAAGGCCTTTTCCAGGTATATAGGGGAAAAACATAAAAGGACAAGATTGTCAGGCTAAAAAAGGAGGGGGATGGGCAAAGGGTAGTGAAGAAAAGGCAGAGCTGCTCAACGTGTGCTTCTGTTCAGTCTTCACTCAGTAGAAGGATGGACCAGTACCACAAGAAAGTAAGGGGATGGACACTAGGAGGGGAGAAGTTACAAACCGCGTAGTACAAGCTGACAAGGTACTTAAGGGACCAAGGACCCTAAAGTTGGACAGATCACCAGGGCCAGATAGCATGCATCTGAGAGTCCTTGGAGAACTGGCAGGGGTTCTGGTGGGTCCACTGACAGACATTTTTAACACCTCTCTGAAGTCCAGAAACATGCCCCAGGATCGAACAGTGGTGCATGTTATGCCTGCCCCCAAAAGTGGATCAAGGTATGAACCAGAGAACTGCAGACCAGTCAGCCTGACCTCAGTAGTGGGTAACCTGATGGAGACCATCCTGAAAGAGAGGGATTGATTGACTTTCTGAAGGAAAATGGGCTCCAGGAGAAGAGGCAGCTTGGTGTTATGTTGGGGAGGTCCTGCCAAACTAACCTAATTGACTTCTTCGACCGAATCACTAGGACAGTGGACAAGGGCTAAGCAGTTGGTGTCCTGTATGTGGACTTTAGCAAGGCCTATGACTCATAGCCTGATAGGAGACTCGTCAAGAAGCTAGAGGACCCAAGGGTGGGAGCTAAGCCCATGGGATGGGTAAGAAGCTGGTTGCAGGAATAGAAGCCAAAGGGTGATAGTCAGGGCAGAATTCTTAGAAGTGAGGCCTGTGACCAGTGTGGCCCTACAGGGCTCAGTGCTGTGTCCGGTGTTCTTTAACATCTTCATAAGTTGTCAGAAGGGGTTGGGAGAGGGTGAGGGGAAAACTTGAAGGTAGAAGGGGAGCAAGTGGGGGGCAGAGAGGAAAGTTCAGGGAGGTCAAAAGGGAAATGGGGGGAGCAGTTCCCCTTTGTAAATACTTAGGGAGCTGCACAGTCAAGCAAACTAGATAGACCGTAAGGCCTTTATCTGCTGACATGTTCATATGTGAATCCATAGAGCTTGTATAGATAAAAACTAGCAGTATCACCACCTGAGCCTTCACTCATTTGCATGTTATTCCCATAGGCAAAGTACGGGCCACATGTATATGGTGGCATGGAAGCCCCTAGTACGCCATGTGATGTCCCCTCTAGTTTTTATATACAGGATCTCTATGAGCAAATCCCCTGCTGCCAGATTGGTCATTTGTGATGTCACAATAAGTGAGGTTATAATAATGATGATCTATAAAAGAGGAATAGAACTAGTTATTGTATGTCCACATCCGGGTAAAGTACTGCTCCTTCTATCACATCTAATACTATCAGGTAAAAAGCCTTCTAATTGGAGGATGCCCAGTGATCCAATAGAAACATGTCATGCATTTGTGCTAGTGACCTAGGTTCAAGAGCAAGCCTGGGAGCTGGATCAGAGTGGTTCTGGCTGGGCACTGCTGTGGAGGACAGCACAAGCCAGCCTGGGGAGGCAGGGAGGAAGCGCCTGACATCTGGCATTGCGGCAACCCTAGCCGTTTGCTGGGAAGCTTGCTTCTCCATGGGGGTGGAGCCTGCCCAACATGTGCTGCAGTGTGTGAGGTCGGTAGTCAGCTGTGTCTGTGCCATAGTGAGAGGGGTGGGTCCTGGAGAAATTGGAAGGAAAACCATAAATACCTATGAGCACCCCCCCCCCCCAAAAGACACCACCAGCACTGCTGGGTCTTGCCTCACATGGATCTCCATTGTCCTTGACAACAGGAGGAAAGGTGGACAAGCCCAGGAGGTCACCAGGGACATGCCCGAATGGAGGTGTGAGGTGGTTGACCGGGGCCAAACAACTTTATAAAAGAAAAAAAATCCTTCTAATAAGCAAATGGAAAAAAAAACCTCAGAAATAAAAAGTAACAGCTGACTACTTTTAAAAATTGCTAACATTTTCTACCTGTTAGTCTTGGCTTTACCAGCTTTTTAAGTGCCTGGATTGCAACACACAGGATTTGGCCACAGACCCACACTGGTGCTAAAAATAAAAAAACAGCTCCCAGTGTTTCACTCTCATACCATGCTTTGTCAAGGGACTCCCAGTTCCAAGTTAATCAGCCAGATGCAAGTACGGGTTGTGGGGGGGGCACAACATCATGCAAACGTCTGCCTTGGAATGGGAAAGCAGTGCTGATTGCATGGGACCCTGGCTCACATTACATCTGGTAATGCAGTCAGTGACAGGTTGGTGCAGTTCTGTGGGCCATCGGAAGGGCTCCCAAATGAAATGCGACACTGCAATTCCCTGCCTGCCAGGGAAGACAGCAGCAGAATATCTCTAAATTCTCTGGGTTTCCTGACACCCCCCCCCCCCGATTAAAGGTTTAAGGTTCAGGGAGGGGCAGGGTAGTGGGGACTGGCAGCTCCTCACCACAGCTTGGGATATGGTACAAAAGATGCACCTATGTGCTCTTCTGGGCAGATTGAGGCTTTTTAGGTGCTCCCTACACAGCAGCTTACATGGCGGTGGGGGGCAGCAGAATGACAGCTGTGTAGCTAGCAAGGCCCAGTTAAGTCAGGCAGGAGGCAGGCTGAGTCAGAATTTTATTTGTTAACCGGGCCCCAGGGACCACTTTCAGGCACAACCCGGGCCATGAAGCTGGCACAAATACACTGATGCAGAAGTTATAGATACAGCGAGTGAAAAGCATGGCACAATCTGGAGGCAGGGCTCATGTAAACATGTTCTTTGCAACTGCACACTCTTGACAAAGTCCCAGTCCCAGGTTGCGCGTTCTGACTTCCACCTACCTGTCACTCATTTGCATGCTGCCTTGTCTTATGTCAGCTGGCTAGAAGCAGCATTTTGCTGCTACGCTATAAGGGAAAAGAAGCTGTTCTCATGCAAATGCTTAAAGAAATAATTAAAAAGAAAAGATTTACAGTAAATATTTGAAAGTTAAGCTGCATTGTGTCTAGGCGTTATACTTTCGGTGTTTTTCCCAGTGGTTTCTCCCAGACTGATTTGGCATTTCTCCTGTAACTCCAGGGCAGTTTTCCTGTAGATTGCATTATTTCAGATGGAAACTGCATTGCTGTATTTTCCCACATAACCAATGCAAGTCTATGGGACCAGTTTCACTATAGATGGCACTACTTCCCTGTAAATTACAGTAATATCTCTAGATTTGTGAGCCCTGTTAAAAGGTACCTGAATAAAAACTGATGTGAAAAAACTATACTTTTTGATGTCTTTTTCTTCTTCTTTTTTTTTTGGACAGCATTCTGCATAAAATAATTTGGAGTTCTGACAATGTTACAGTTTGCATACACAACTCTTGAGAGCTGCTGTGCTAGGAAATTGTGAAATGTTGCATACTTGCTGTATATTGTACCTTTACCTGTGAACATGTTGTATATTGCTGTATATTGTACCTTTACCTGTGAACATGTTGTATATTGCTGTATATTGTACCTTTACCTGTGAACATGTTGTATGTTGCTGTATATTGTACCTTTACCTGCGAACATGTTGTATATTGCTGTATATTGTACCTTTACCTGTGAACATGTTGTATGTTGCTGTATATTGTACCTCTTACCTGTAGAACATGTTGTATATTGCTGTATATTGTACCTTTACCTGTGAAACATGTTGTATAGTTGCTGTATATTGTACCTTTACCTCATGAAATGTTGTATGTTGCTGTATATTGTACCTTTACCTGCAAACATGTTGTATGTTGCTGTATATTGTACCTTTACCTGTGAACATGTTGTATATTGTAAACTGTCTGGTGTTGCATCACCCTTGTTGTAACTTTCCTGGGTTGTACCTGAAAATGGGAAGTTTCTGCCTAGTGTACCTATCTGGTTAACAAAAACTAAGTAAATAAATAAATTATTGGCTCATGCTGCACTCTGTATATAAACTGTTGCACAGTGAAAACTCCAAATTCCTGGTTTCATGATGGAATTATGGAGAATGTTGTCCATAAAAGAAAATAATACAAAACACAGTTTTACGTATCAGTGTTTATTCAGATATGAATCACTGAGGGTATGAATATAATTTCTGCTAACTGGCTCATTACAGACAGCTGCCAGTCAACACAAATATCCTGAGAGGTTAGGTAGCTTAAATACTACTACCATTCTGCTGTACCACCCCCTTGCTGGGCCCTAAATCCACAATGAGAGCAAGAATTACTGCCACCGTAGAGCAACAGCACAAGCCATTCTCTGAAGCACAATAAACAGTGGGGTGATGCAAACAAAATTATAGAGCTAATGAGTGCAGCTGACCAATCAGAGCGTTCCTTTCCTCTGCACAGGAGACACTCTTATTCTGTGAAGAGTGTCTCCCGTGCAGCTGCCCTGGAAACGGGCACATTCAGGGGAAAGATTAAGAGGTTAATATATTATTAAGTGGTCTTGGTCACTAGTAGGTTAATAATGCCACAGAAGCCACTCTTACGGTTGTAACAGTGATCCATTTGCACCCTTAGGGTATCAGAACCACTCACCTTTGGGTCACAGTTCTCATGCCCTAAGAATGCATGTAAGACCACTGTTAAAACTGTAAGAGTGGTCTGTGCAGCAGTATTAACATACATAGTTTAGAATTTATTAGTCAGCAGAGTCCTACAGAAGTGGTTCACATTTTGCCAGCAGAGCGGGTTTTAGTCAGGTAAACCCAAGTCAAAATCTTGCTGCATCTTCCTCAGAGAGAGAGAGAGAGAAGCACACAGACAGTTTCATTTCCTTGGAGTTTTTTGTCAGTGTTTGCTAGCCTTTTTTCAGTTTGCCTGCTTATCTTTTCCATTTTTATGTTTCTTTGCATGGGCATGCAGCGTGTCCCCCAAATGGTTGAACTTTCCTACTCACATTTCTAACTTCACATTTCCTTTGGTTCCTTCATCAACACTGAGCAGAGCTGTGAAAATGTTCACACAGGGTAGCTTTTCCATTAAAAGGGCAGCACGTCACCCCCCACACACACACACCTGATTAGGCTTTCAAGCCAAAGACATTTTTAATTACCTTCAGATTATATGATCCAATGTAATAGCCATAATGTAAACAGCACTAGAGCAGCGTGTCCCCATTTCACAGTCTCAGTGCTGCACTGAGCCACTCACAGTATCACTTTATACAGTGAGCTGAGCCGTATAAAATTGTGAAATGGCACCACGCTGCACCTGCACTGTTTACATTATGGCTGTTACATCGGATCACAGAAAAGCTATAGAGATAACCCCAAAAATCATTTCTTTGGTTTAAAAGCCTAATTGGGGTTGTTTTTGGGGGGGTGATGGGGGCCATTCAATGCGAGCAGTATGCAGGGCATATGCCATCACTGAAGGACAGGTAGGTACAGTATTTGTGCTTTCACAATGAGGCCCTAACCTTCTGACTCTCTGTTGTTCTACTAGCCTTTCAGGATTGAAGGTAGCCATCCTGGAATCACATCCAGGAGTCCTGTGATGATGACGTGCACTGCCAGTCAATGCCATGATCCCAAGTCCCTTTATGTAAGCCACTTTAGCTGCATTGTATTTTTTATGCAGAGATTCGGGGGCAACTAGCATCAGCCATTGGGGGTGTTATGGATTCCACTTTGCAGTTTTGCTTACATTTGAGAACAGTTACAAATCGGAGGAACAACCAGAAAACAAGAAAGCAAAGAAAGAAAAACATTTTTAAGCACTAGAAGTGCTAGTTGGGGTAGTCCCATACAGTATGTGTGGTCTTGTAGAACATTCTTTTTAAAGAACTACTGTGCTGCCCTGAATTAATAGCAACTTTCAGAAGTAGCCCGTCATCACTGCTTATATCTGAAGTATTTTTTTCTTTTCTGTTTTGCTAATGTGAAGATTTTCTACCTAACAGAAGGTGTGATATGTGGAACAGCACTCTACCTGGAGGCTGACTAAAGGCCTGTTTATCTGGTGACGTGCGCCGCAGTAACCTAAGTGATGGGGTTGCTGCAGTGCAAATGTGACAGGGTGGACACTTACCGAATAGTGGTAAGTTGCTCCTTACTCCAGACACCCAGACTCGGCTGAATTGGGAATGTGCAGCGATGCGAGCGGTGTCAGCTGTCATGTGGACTGAAAGCTACATTCGTATCACCGCAATGAGCTCATTTTCCCACAATGTCCCATTGGAACAAGGAAGTGTGACCTGCACATTGTGAGTTCATGTTTGACTTCGCTGACCAGATGAACGCAGTCTGACCATCAGAAGGCACCATCGTGATCGCGGATTGGCCCTGTGTGCTGTTGCCCCCCCCCAACATTAGTTTATGACACCAGCTCCCTCCTTGTACTCCATTCAGCCCCCACCATCTCTGTCAGCCACTTTGCCATTCAGTCTTCCTTTTAGGGTGTTGTAGAAAACTGCACGAGCTGTTACAAAAGTAAGGCCCTGAATTACCTATAATCCTCCTTTTACGTGGTTGCCACTGCCAGCACTTCTGGTACTAATGGTAGGCATGGCAGCACGAGGAAATGACATCAGCAAGTTGCTAAACAGCTGCCCACCCCCAGACACACAGCCCCTCTTCAGCACCTCTTTTGCGCCGGCGCAGCGTGGTGATGTAAATGTGAACATGCAGTGACTCGGGAGGTGGGAGCAGCACGGAACTGGAGAACGGGAAGGAGAGGTATGGCCATGTAAACATGGCTATAGTCAGTTCTGGCCCTCCTCTCTATATACAGCATCAGAATTAATTTGTGATGTCATTAACTGTGACATCACTAGTAACCAAGAGAGCCAATCCCTGCAGCTTCACTGCATGTTACCAATCAGGCGGCAGGGCATGTAATTAGTAATGTGAGAAGGTCACGAGCAAGGAAAGGAAAGGAAAATCACTTCAGAACTAAAAGCAGTACGGGACTACTTTTAAAAATTACTAAGCTTTTCTGCCTGTATTTTTGGCTCTATTTACCACAGGGCTCTGTCAATGAGGGTGATTACATGTAGGTGATGCACTATGTTGCGTCTCAGTGTCGCAACACTACAGAGTTACTGCGACTGATGCATGTCACAAAAAGTACAATAAGTGGCTCCTAAGATTTCTCACTAAGGGCTAGCTACAAAAGAATTGCAAATAACAGTTTTAATAGTACAGATACATTTTATGACGATAGAATCCGGTTCTGCAGTCTTGTTACCGCAGGACATCTTTAGATATTTATTAAATATTTGATATCCAGGATTCACAGAAACAGTAGTTCCACATAACCTGGTGACTAATGAGAGCATATATTACTGCTAACTATTATCGAATCCTTGTACCAGAATCAATATAATACTTAATATAGAGAATAATATATGAGTGTGTGTTATGAAGTTTTTTACATACCTGAGGTGAGTGATGACCCATAAACGTCAGTAGTGAATCTTGAGAGGTTTATGTTGTCATCGCACATTAAGGTGTGTAAAACTTGATAAGTGCATAGTCGCTCTGTTTTATTTAATTTTTTTTTATAATAATTGCTTAGGACATAGGCACAAAAAAATCAAGTTTCCCACTATTGTGCTTCAAACAGGGAAAGTAAAGTTTAGGGTTCTCCAGTCGCTGTAATAACTGGGCATGATGTCATTCCAGTTATTACGCATTTGTTCACCGCTGATAATCAGTGTGATAAAGGGACCACCAGTTATACATTCTTACCTAACTACTGATAAATTATGCACTTTGATTAGGCATGTATGTAAACTCATATGCTATTAAATATTGAATGTCATACATTAATGTTTTGTTGTTGTTTGTAAAATTGAATAAAAATTTTATAAAAAGGTGAAAGCCTAAACAGGATGTACAGAACAACTGTAAAAAAACAGCTGTACTTCCTGTGTTTTTTTTAATGTATAAATATAGGTTTTTATCTCTCTCTTCCTGCTGTCACCCTAGGGATATTCAGTACCCTATTGTCAGGAATCTACCCTGTTAGGTGATTTAGGCTGTCATTTTGATGGCAAGGTTTTACTTCCCCACTTTCTCCCTTGTCCCATCCCTCTCCCATTTTGTGTGAGCCATGCCTTTCAGCCTTGGTATCACAGTGTACCTCCTGTGGAAGAAGCACAATTTCTTGCTTGCCCAGAAGTCTCTGCATGCTGGAAACCATCACCACTCTCCTCAGTCAAGGTGCACTGCCCTCCAGCAGCTGTCTACAGCCTGGCCTGCCTCCTGATGTGTCAACCCGAGTCCGCTGCCACTGGGCTGTTGGGGCGGTCCGGACGTCTCATGTTTTTATGTCTAAATTGATACAGGTTTTCAAGTGGACGCACAGTGATTTGTTTTGTATGTTGTCATCACTTTTTTGGAAAGCACTAAACAGCAGTTGTCTGTAATGCCATCAACATATAAACAGGTTTATGTCAGCATTTACATGTTAGCATTCCCCGATAACTGGGATTTCTGCACACAGCCTCTTGTCTCACAAAACCTTGAGGTGTTTACCACAAATGCTTACATGTACACCCTGGCTTCTGTTATTCCTTACTAAATATATTTTTTAAAGAAGCATAAAGGATTATTTCAAAAAACATTCCGCGCGCTTCTTCTTGTAAGCTCGTATCAATATAGACAAAGCAAAGAGAGAAATGAAGTCAACTTTTACAGCTTTTCAAACAAACTCGGGCCAGAGCTGCCGGTACAGCTGCAGCAGTCCGCGGAGGAACACAGCATAATCCACCATGTCAAAGGTGACACTGGACTTCTCTGCGCATGCGCAACAACTCGTACATGCGCACTGAACTCCGGGACATGGGTGGTAGTTGTTCGCCGCGCCCAAGATGGACTGTGGAGCCCTGCACATGCATGATGACTCGCATGCACTGGGCTCCAGTGGCCATCTTGGACATGGCAGACTGTGTCACTATGCCCTTGGAGTTCAGTGCACATGCACGAGTCATCGTGCATGCACAGAGAACTCTGGCAGACATCTTGGACATGGTGGACAGTGCCATGTTCCACCGGCACCGATGGACAAAATAGTGCAGTGAATGCGCAGTGATTGCCGTTTACCTCCACAATTTAAAAAGTCTGTTTGGTATCCGGTAAGCTCCCTTTTCTCCACAGTCATCGCAAGATGTCTACAGGGCTACACCGACTGCAGTCATAAAAACCTGGTAGTAATTTTGTGACACATATCCCAGTTACATATAAATTCTGAAGTGTAGCATAGTTTAGAATAGTGTACTGCCACCTACTGTACATGTAAACTCCCTCTATGTGCCTTTCTCATTATAAATCATGACCTCAGTTTTAGTCAACCAGGACTGTTTCCTTCTAAACATTCCAGACACTCTTCTAACCGTAAGAGGGTCTCACATAAAAACTGTTCTAAAATTCTGAAATTCAGAGTTCAGTTGGCTTTGTCCATTTCCCACACAGGGATTGCTCTTATTATCTATTTATATGTATAGTTGCTGTGTCTTGTATGGTTGTAAGAGTGCATTCTCGAGTTATTTGAGAGAACTGCTGAGCTGAGGAATCCTGGCACAAAAAGGACTTGAGTAGAAACTTTCCACTTCCCAGTTGTGAGCCTCACCCCCTCCACTTGGACATTTTGTGACGTAATGGCATGGAGAATGGGGGTCTCCATAGCTTTTCATGGGGTCCTCTTTTTACTACAATAATATTTTTTTTTATTTTAGAGTGCTGATTTAAAAAAAATCAGAGCTGCTACTCAACTGATAAGGCCCTTGTTAGTTGAGTGGCGGCTTTGATTTTTTAAAATCAGCCCCTCCAAAATATAAAAAAAAAGTTAGGAAAGACGTCCCCACTAAAGTCAATGGTGTATGCCTCTGTGCTCTCCAGAAGATAACATCACAAATCGTCTGAGTGCGGATGGTGGGACTTATAATCAAGAAGTGAAAGGGATCAGGTGCTCCGCTCCGTAGAGCCTAAATAGGATACCTTTCCTTCCTAAATCCCAGGATTGTAAAATTGTCCTTATAGCTTGCAGCAGATGACTCACTAGGTGGTAAGGTGCATGGAGGGGGTATTTTATCTGGAAAGGTTCTCTTTAAGGCATGACCAGGGGTTAGGTTACCATCAGTTCATCTAATCCTGGGAGCTATCTTGAGGTACGAGACTCAGCCAAGGACCTTATGCCACTAGGGTAAGATTAACAAAGGTAACCCAACCCCTGGAGTGCCTTTAATGCTATTATTAAAGGACTCATAAACAGGGAATGCTGATATACCCCCCAAAACCGCAGCATCGTAGGTCAGAGGCTTACCTACATAATGCCGCCATCCGTTTTCGTCCAAAAGTGTGTTAATCCAGAGTCGCTAATCAATAAATGTTTTGTCGAAATGTAAATAAACCCATGGCTCCTGTTTAAGCTCCCTACCCCAATAGCTCCCTAAGATGGGCGGATACGTCACTGTGCAATGACATCATCGTAGCAACAGAGCCCCGAAGCTACAGTGTAGGCTGAATGGGGACTTAAGAATTGTATATGAAATAACCTTACCAAAGCGCTTCCCTCCAAATCCTTTACCTGTGCAGATGTGACCACCAATTTCACCGTGCACAGGTTAAAGGATGGAGAAGAAATATGGTAGTTATTTCATGTATTCTAGTCCCCATTCAGCCTGCACTATAGCTCGGAGCTCTGTTGAGATGATGCTGCCATCGCGTAGTGACGTATCCGCCATCTTAGGGACCTACTGTAGCAGGGAGCTTAAACAGGGGTCGTGGGTGTCTTTACATTTCGACAAAATGTTTATTGATTAGCAACTCTGGATTAACACACTTTCAGAAGAAAACGGATGACAGCATTATGCAGGTAGGCCTCTGACCTACGATGCTGTGCTTTGGGGGACATATCAGCATTTCCTGTTTGAGTCCTTTAAACTAAAATGTTGTCATTGCTTTAAACTGAATGTTGTTAGAGTGGAACTGTCTTAGTGTACATGAAGGTTTCCAGGCATTGACCTATCCTTTTTCAAATATTGTCAGCCAATCAGAATGTTCCATTTCCAACCATTGTTTCATGTTGCTTGATTTCCATGTGACGTTTACAATCTTGTCATTCTTCTCATCTCATCTAGTTGTTTGACGTTGACCCTTCAGATCCTTTTGTTATTATTATTTCTTAGTATGCATGTTTAAGCACTGTTTGTCTGCCGTAGCAGGTCCTAGTTAGCTCCTTCATTTTTCTCATAACATTCTGTCCCATTTCAACGCGCATGTACATCTAATGGCAGTGTCGTGTGTGTCACCTGTTGAAGTCAATAACCGTTTGCTAACATGTTTTCCTTATAATCTGCCGGCGACAACCACAGCCTTCCCATCACTCACTGAGACCTGGACCTGATCTCACAGAGTCTGAAAAGAGCTATGTGGTAAGACAGATACTTGTTCGATGCATAGCCATTCCCCTCCACAGAGGGTCTTATTACATGAAAAGCTCATAAGATGCATTAGCTAGTTGCTTCTGTCAGTATGCATTAGTATGTACTGCTTTAAAATATTCACCATGTTCCATTAAAAAAAACTAGCATTTTAAGGCTGAAGAAACTGTCTGGAGTTGGTATGCCTGTGCTATTTGTGTGTACATTTCATATTGACTTTCTCTATTGCACGCACTGCATGTAAATTTAGCTAGAGTTGGGCAAGCCAGGAATTTTTATGTAGACCCAAGCTAGAGCTGAGCCAATAGTCTGGCTTAACTTCAGAACTAAAGTTCGAGCCGAGTCACTACAATACTGATCCCTTTCATGACTTGCTTGAGAGGACTTGAATGTTTCAGCCACTGCACCAACTGCTCAGGCTGACAAAAATGCTTGCTTTGATCATAGCTGCCTCGGCTTGACCTTGGCTCTCAGCTGCTCAATGGAGGCTGGCTTAGTTAAGTCAAACACTAGGCTCAAATCTGCTCTAGCTTGCCCACCTCTAAACGTAGCCTCGATACTTAATCTCAAGGTATTGAACAGTAACGCACTAATCACAGCTTCCTGTGCTGCATTCCTAATTCTTATGCTAAACATGCAATTTCTTCTGTATCTTGCCCCATTTTCCATGCTACCTCTGATTCCTTCTGCACCACGCTACGATCTACTTGGATCTCCAATCCTGTCACTTACTCGGCTCATGTGATGCTTCCGGAATGCTCCACCCCTTCTTGTCTCTTTCTTGTTGACTTGTCTTACATGGTGCCCCTGGATGTGCTGACTGGTCACCCTGCTCACACAGGAAGCGGTCTGCAATGAGATCATAAACATTGCAGAGAAGTCTGTCCATTACTGCGGCACTGTCTCTCATCCTCTTGACTCTCGGCACAAAGTGTCTTCCAATGGCAATAAACAATCTTTAATCATTTCCCAGCAACCTCAGGCACAGCAGAGAGGGCCAGGCTCTGACCAGAACGACAAGGAAGTGGAAATGTAAGTTACCATCTTATAGTCAAAAGTATTCGTGAATGAAATAAAGCATGACTAACATTAGCAGTATTCCATTTTGTGTGAAGTGCGGTAGTTACAACAGTAACAGTGATTGCAAGATACTTTGGGTGCTTTGGTTTTCACATTTTCTGTGGGAATGATACATGATGCAGTGTAGGTTAAATTACAATAATTACTGACTGTGGTTGATATCTATTTAAAACCAGTTGCAACGAGTAATGGACATCAGTATTCGATTTTTTTTTTTTTTTTTTGTATATATCCTCTCAGTGTGCGGTGCTTTTATAAACCCCTCAAGCTTTGCTGTCTTGGTTTAGGTAGTATCACACACCATGGAGTGTAAATGCAGATCTCATAACATGCTGACGTCCATACATTATTATATATTTAACACTAGAGATGGGAGAACCAGTTTGGATAAGTTCCAAATCTTCCAGAACATGTGCTGTTTTCGATAGAAGAACCTTATCACAACTTTATCCGGGTTCTGATAAGGTTCTGATCATTTTTAAAAACATTAATCTTCAGCTTACTGTATTTCTGCAGCAAATCTTTAGCCTTAAAGAAGGCTGGTTGTGCTGGTATGACCCAGAAAGAAGGCGGGGGGGGGCTGAGAGACACTTCTGTATTAAATGGTAATACTCACAGTAGCTTTACACAAGGGTGGGATATTCAGACTGCACGGGCAGGGCACAAGCCTGGGCGCAGCGCAGCTGGGCTGAGCCAGGGCATGGACCAGGTGATATTCAATGGTGCTGCGACATGGCTCAGCACCGTTGAATATGGCACTGAGGGTACTCGCACTGCGCCAGCGCAAGTGGCAGAAGGGGAGCAGGGAGCTGCGCCAGCACAAGTGCGGTTGCGCTAGGCACAGCAACTGCGATATTCAGCCCTGGGCATGCAAATGAGGCCATTATGCTTGCAAGGCACAAATGAAGCCATTTGCATGTCATTATGGCCCCATTTGCATGCAGCGCGCCGATCCCCGGTGACTTGGCGCCTGGCGCCCTGCAAGGCTGCAGCCATCGGGGACTGATGCCCTGCTGCCCCTTGGGCTCCACTCCCATTCGCCCGATCACGGGGATGTGTAAAATCAATCCCTGGTCGTCCAGTGGACTGATCCCCATCACCCGATCTTGGGCATAAGTTAAAACTCCCTGGTGGTCTAGTGGACCCTATCCAGTGCCCGATCATAGGCATGGGTTGATAAATGCCCTGGTGGTCCATTGGAACCCCCCCCAGCGCCCGATCGCAGGCGTAATGTACAAAGGACACCCTGGTGGTCCAGTGGTACCCCCACCCACCCACTGGGTCCCCACCACCCTGCCCCCCAGTCAGCAGCGGGCAGCAGCATCCCACCCGCAAGCTCGCCAGCTGACGGCGTACAGTAGGGTTTGTCGAGCCTATTGAGGGTCCACTGCATGGGCCCAATGGGCATGCAGACCATACTGTACTACCTGAGCCCAAAGGTGTGAATGAACCATGCATTTGAACCTATGTAGTACAGTATAGTCTGCGCGCCAAGTACGCATGTCGGACAATAAGGCGTGCAGCCTACTATGCGCTGTCAGGTGAGAACGCTGCAGGCAGGATGCTGCAGCATGGGGTCGCGAAGTGGCCGTGACATGGGCAGGTGGGAGTACCTTGGACCACCAGGTGTCTCATTCTTCATCAGTCCATGATCAGGCACTGGGGGAGGTTCCACTGGACTACCAGGGAGTTTTATTTTACACCAGCGAGGGATTGGTCCACTGGACCACCAGGGATTATTATAACATATGCCCGTGATTGGGCAATGGATAGCGGTCCACTGGACCACCAGGGCTTACACTCACATATGCCCGCAAACGGGTGGGGGGCACAACGCTCCCTGGACAGGGGGCATGTGAAATTTGTCCTGGGTGGGTGGGTGGCCTCCCGCAGCAGGCGGCTGCCGTGTTGCGCCTTGCAATATGGCAGCTCACCTGTGAGTGGCCAGGATTTGTTCCTGGATTTACCAGGCACATCTTTGCGCCCCCCTGAGCGGCGCATGGTGGGGTTCTGCCAGCATATGCGCCGCACATCCTGGGCTGAATATTGGGATGCGCATATGCATGGGCACGCCCCCTTAGCTTGCATACATTACCGATGCGCCTGGCGCATCAGAAGTTGTGCTGTGCAACATGTCCCTTTGAATATCACGCTAAGACATTGCGGGTTGCACATGACGAACCCTTTTGAATATCCCACCCAAGGGGTACTAATTAGCTGTGTGACAATCATTATATTCTCTGTAGTTCACACCACTGTAAGTTATTTTAGGATTCCTTTCCCTCAACTGACAGTAGCCTCTGAGTACAAATGAGGGTTAAAACTGTTTTTGTACATTAAACGAAAAGGTTCTGAAGTTCCTGTAAAGCTCATATAACTATCAGAACTTTTATTGGCTTATCAGAGGCTTTCAGAACATTCTGTGATTCTTCCATCTCTATTTAACACATCCCTTGGAGCTTTGCGCTGAAGTCCTTTATCTATTGAGGTGATGTGTTAATATACAACGATACTGCTACTGTATATGGTTGAATGTCGATATCAGCTGATGCCACTTGTGTTTGTCTACAGGTGACTCAGTGATTGTAGTCTCTTGGTCATTTGCTGCCATTTGCCATTTTTGGCAGTATAGAATAGAAGTTAGAGTAACAAGCTATGAATGAGCTTGGTACATCCAGTAGACCTGGGTTTGATTCCCACAACCTCCACTTGCATACTGTCTGACTCGTAGCAAATCACTTAACCTCACCAGGGCTCCCGGGTCTCCCCCGAAAACAACTGCATGTGCCTAGTGGGCCTTACCTGGTTACCAAAGCATAAAAAAGAAACAAATGTGTGCAACTTCCCCCCGGGACACCTTTGGACATGAGACATGTTCTAATAAGATCTTTCCTGGTAGAACATTTTTATGGTTGCACAGCATAGCTATGCTTGACGTAGAGTGTTAAAGGGAAAAATGAGAAAGTGGAAAAAGAACCAATGCATACTACTTTCAGCATCCGCAGTGGAATCAAATCACCTCATTAGCATTCATTAGCTCACGGAATAAAACAAAATCTGTCCCCCTCCCAAAAATGACCTGATGGGTCCAGTGCCAAACCTGGCCATTAGGGAATAAAACACAATCTGTCCCCCTCCCACAAACTACCGGATGGGTCCAGTACCAACCTGGCCCATCACGGAATAAAACAAAATCTGTCCCTCCTAAAACTACCTGATGGGTCCAGTGCCAACCTGGCCATCAGGAATAAACAAAATCTGCCCCTCCCACAAACTACAGTACCTGATGGGTCCATTGCCCAACCCAGCTCATCAGGAATAAAACAAAATCTGGCCCCTCACAACTTTCTAACGGATCCAGTGCCCAACACAATCTATTAGAAAATTTATAAAAGGATTCTTTCTCCTCTGCCACCAAAGACCTGATGGATTCAAGGTCAACCCAGGGCCGTCAGGGAATTAAAATAAAAAACTATCCCCTTCCGTCAAGAACTTGACAAATCCCAAGCACAACCTTACTTTCAGAAACTACGCTAACTTTGACCAGAATAAGTTTCTCTCTGATGTCTCACTCATGGATTGGACTACACTGTATCAAGCATGAGATGCACAGAGTCTCCACCTCTCTGCCTCTAGCACCTGTGACTGTCATACCTAGCAGATACTTTCAGCTTAGTCCTAGCCACCAAGCCCTCCTTGTACCCTCTCCCTGCTTTCCACTTCCTCCCCTCTAGCCTAACTCCCCCCCATGCACTATGGCTAAGAAGATCACTATGGACCTGGCACCCCCTGTTCCTCTATCCTAATTGATAACTGCCACTGGCAGGCTCTGTTTACTTTTTGGAGTGTATTATTATGCAACTTTATGTTAAATCTGTTTTATATGCTATGATTACACATGCCTTATTGTTTATTTGCCTTTTTACAACTGTTGTAATGCTGTATTGTCCTACCTCTGACGTGGAACCTTTGTAAGAGCTTGTCAAAGTATTTGTAATCCTAGACTTAAATAAATAAACAGTTGGCGCTTAGCATTTTCTTGAACAGTTCAAGTCACTTCAGGACATACATTCCCCTTATATCTCCCGCCATGTAAAGGGAAAACAGACACGATGGTTGGAAAAGGATTTGCTTGCCAACCTTAGGGAGAGGGATAAGAGCTGGAGACGTTTTAAGTCCCCTGGTCTCCAAGCGGACTTTGACCTGTATAGGTCTAGGCGAAGCGCTTGTAAAAAACAAATTAGAATTGCAAAAAGCACATACTGCAAAGGCCTTCTACAAAATGCTATTGGGCACCCTAGAAAATTCTGGGTACATGTCAAGACTTTCCTTGGCTCTACCCAATCTTCTACCCCTAATGATATGGTCCTAAGCAGCATAAACTTCAGTGATCCCCATACCATTGCAAACTATTTTAACAAACAGTTTTCTGACCTAACCAAATACACCTCCTCCTTCCCATCAACACAACTGAATAACTCACACCCCTCCACCTGCCCAAAGATAGTGACCCCGCTTTTTCTTTTCAAGGCCATTTTGAGGCTTGAAGTTTTAAAACTTTTAAACCCTATCTCTGATAATACAAGCATGGCCTCTGACTGCCTCGAGCCTAGGCTCCTAAAAATGGCTGCTTCTATCAGAGCCGCCTCGCTGGCTAGGATCTTCACCTTGTCCCTGTGCCACAGCCTTGTCCCAGATATATGGAAGATTGCCCGGTTACACTGATCTTTAAAAAGTGACCCTAACGATTAGTCAACTACCGAACGATTGCCATTCTATTCATCCTAAGTAAAATCCTACAGAAACTAGTAGCCAAGCAAACAATAGATTTTCATCTTAAAATTACCTCTTCAAACAACATGAAGTCTTGCTATATTATGACAAGTGCAGTTTGTCCCACCACTAGAACTGCTCGGAGGTGAAAGAGTTAACTTCCATGCAGAGCATGGAGCTTAGAGCTCGAGCTCGGTTAAGAACTCTGTTAGGGTGGTTTCAAACCGAAACGCCAGATTCTTTACTCCGCCTCACTGAACAGTCGCCCGAGATTCCTCCTGTTGCTTCGGTTCATTTCCTCGTTTAAAAGCTATTTCTCGGTTGAATTTAACCATTTAATTATTTTAACCGCAAAACCGATCGGTTCAAGCTCTGTCTACGGTATTGTAAGTAATAGATAGGTTTTTTTCTGTGTGGAACTTGTAAATTGTTATCGGTTCGGTTTGAACCGATCGAATTGTACTAAAACTTGGTTTTAAAGCCTTTTAAGGCTTGTTAGAGTTCGGTTCCCGGTTCTTATCAGTTCTAAAAAAGACGGATTTAATTCCTTTTTTTTCCACGACCCGTGACACGGTTTGGAACCGATAAGGGTGTCTTGCCTGGCACGGCCATAAAAAGGGCAAGTTTGTTGGTTAGGCTGGCATCATGTCTGAGAAACCCAAAAGAAAAACTGGGCCCACTGGGTTTCAGCACTGTAGTGTCTGTGGGGAAGCCTTTGCCAAGGCTGACCCACACACTACATGTGTCTATTGTCTGGGGTTTGACCACCTCAATTCAGACTGCCAGATTTGTAAAAATGTCCCTGCAGCCACCCTGGACAAGAGGTGGGCAGGCTCAGGAATGAGAGGCCAAAATTCTGCTGACCCGATGAGACAGCCCGTCGGTGCCAACCGAACCGGGAGGGAGTGCCTCTGACCAGGGTGAGACTTCAGGCAACTAAAAGCTGTCTCTGAGGAGCCAGTTCCAGCAAAGAAAACTAAAAAATCAGCAGGTTTGGAGTCCAAAATTCCTTCTCCAACTGCTGCAGAGAGATACCAGGGCAATACAGATTGTCCAGTCTTTGTCCCAGTTCCCTCCGAACCGCCACTGTCTGGCAAAAGGTCGGTTCGGTCAGTTCCAACGGTTCAGAAATATGATATAGAAGAGTTTTATGAACCAGAGGAGGGGGAGGAGGATTATGATCAGTGTGAATGTGACTTTGAAAGTCTGGATGTGCCCATGAACCGGACATCTCCCAGACAGACCTTTAGGTGAATCTCCCCTAGGCTTTCTGAGTCCCTTCTCATTTTTGTTTTATAAAAAAGTTGCTGAGACCCTCCAGCTTCCCTTAGAGGAGGCTTTGGATGAGCAAGAGGAGCCTGACTATGTAGAGATGATGGATATCCCAGAGTCCAGGAGATTGTCCATCCCTTTGCATAAATCTTTTAGGAAACAAACAATAAAAATTTTAAAAGCTCCTAATTCTGTGCCTTATGTAGATAAAAAGATGGACAGGAGGTACACTTTGTCAGGTCCTGATACAGATTTTCTTTCACAGCAATGCAGTCATGTTGGGGTAGTTCAGGCTGCAGCCTGTGATAAAGCTAATGTAACCCCCCTGCAAATGGGGGTTCCCAAAAGACTTCCAGGAGCTTGCTTGAATGCTCCAAGCCTGAATGGTGTTTGGCGTTTAAGCCATTTATCAGTGAGTGTTTTTAGAGCCTCTGGTACTGTCTCTTTAAGAGCTGTCTGCTTGCAGACATAATTAGTTTGTATGGGGGACTGTGTGCTTCTCTGTTTGAGTACCACTCGAGCTGCTGCCAATTCACTCCATTTTGCAGTCACTAGGAGTGCAAAGGAACCTATCTGAAAGATGTAACTGTTTGCCAGAAATCATTTAGAGTAATAATGAAATTACAGTTTGTCTAACCTGCTTTCTTTGCAGTCAGAACTGTGTCTGCCTAGTTCCCATTCTGGTTTTGAACTGCTGAACTGGACCAATCAGTGTGGGGTAAGCTAGCTCTAAAATGGTGTCTTGGACGAATCAGAACTTGGACTCATAATCTGAGCCAGCCACAAGAGGATTGTATGGGCAGTGACTCTGGGAGATGTAGTTTAGACTTGGCCTTTTGGACCAACAGCAGCAGTCTATTGTGAATGACAGCCAATCCAGTCAAAACTGGGAGGAACTCAAAGGAAGTGCCGGTTTTGTCTGTTGGAGTTTCAGTTTAGCTCTGGCAGTGAGGGGAAAGGAACCCTGTGCTCCTTCAGTGCACAGTTTTAGTCAAAAACATGTGTAAGGTCCAGAGTTCGGTCTGCAGCTTGTGTAACTGCTTGTTAGGACTGAATCCGTCCTGTGAAGAGAATCAAAGGATATCTGAAGAGTAGAAACCAGGCTCACCCTGTAGGAGACTGGAGAAATTGCTGATTTGCACTCTGTCTGTCAGGAACTGAATCTGCTGTGTGTTCTCCGGGTATTGTGCAGTAATTGCGATTGGGATACAGATGCAGCCTGCCTGGTATAGTGCTTTCTTTACCATATAAATGTGTGAGGAGTCTCGTGGAGCTCAAGAGTAGCCCTGCTGACGTTGAAGGACCCTATCTTGTTTGGAGGTCGTGAGTACTAATTCAGGTCGCTCCCTGTTGAATTGCCACATTAAATCCAAATGGAATCACTGTACTGCTGACTGTTTAAATTAATTTTTCTTTTCACTGTGTGAAAGGGCCCCTACCAGCTGCCACGGTTTGGACTAGCCACTAGGGCTTGGGTACCCAGGGACAGTAACTGGTAGGGATAGGCCTATGCACAGAGCCATAGGTAGATAGTAAAGTGATAAGCTAATTAACCTGATTTCCCCCTGTCCTTGTTATATTCCCCTAAATAAATCAGAGCTGCTTGTTTCAGCAAAGTTATACTGCCTGAGGTATTTGTCTATGTTAAAGTATTGTACTGTGATTGTTGCACTGTATCTTATTTTACAGGAGGTCCCAGTGCCTGAACCAGCCCTGGGGTAAGTGTATACTGTGAAGGTAATTCTAATATATTGTGTGGGCCACTAGTGGGAAGAAGGGGGTTGCAGTGTCCCAGAGGGCTGTGACCAAGTTAGTTTAACTATTGCAAACCCTGACCTCTGGGTGGAGGCACCGCCATTGGATCCAGGCCCCTCAACCTGTTAGTGGCAAATCAGGCAGGGGTAGTAGCCCCTGGGATAGCGCCATCTAGGGGTTACACTAATATTCCCTGGCTTCACATCCTCCTGACAAGGACTCCAGGAAGATTGATGCCATGGCCAAAAAACAATACATGGCAGCATCCTTGGGACTCAGACAAGCAAACTATATGGCTTATGTTGCGAGATACCAGAAATCTAGATGGGATACTGTCATGGCCTTAGCCAAACAGGTCCCTGGCCAGCTTGCAAAGAAACTGGAGCAGGTGGCTCTTGATGGTATTGAGGCATCTAAGGTGCAATTCCCTGCTGCAGTGGATTCTAACGATGTATCCTCTAGAGTCATGGCTACATCTGTGGCTTTTCAGAGATTGGCCTGGCTCAGGTGTACTACTTTGTCACAGGATACCCAGTCTAAGGCTATGGATTTTCCTGTGGTGGGAAATTCTCTGTTTGGGGAGCAGACAGAGAATTATATGAAAAAAATGGATGAATATAGAACCACTTATAGGAGTGCACAAGCCAAAGAGCGCAAGCCACTCCTCAGAGGCATCCCAGGGGTAGGGGCAGGCCTTTTCACAGCCTTTTACCAGACCAGGCCTCCTCCTCTTCAGCCTATGCACAGAGGGGGTTCTTCAGAGGGAGGCAGACGAGTGCAGGCAGGCCTGCTCCCACCCCTCAGCCTAAAGCCCCTGCCAAACAGGCACCCTGATGGGATGCCCAGGGTCGGCTCTCCGTTACCTGTAGGGGGCAGGCTGGCTTACTTCATCCAGGACTGGGAGTCTTTAACTTCAGACAGGTGGGTCCTGGAAGTAGTGAGCCAGGGTCTGGTTCTCAGCTTCAAAAAATTTCCAAAGATGAGAACCAGATCTTTTCCACCTACAAACCCTTTAGAGACTCTTGCTTTGGAAACAGAAGTCTCAACCCTCCTGGCTCTCAGAGCTGTAGAAAAGGTTTCTCCCCTACACCAGGGCAAGGGTCTGTACTCCAGGTACTTCCTTACCCCAAAAAAGACATGAGAGTGGTGGCCTATCCTGGATCTAAGATATCTAAACAAGCACCTTTTAAAACCAAAGTTCAAAATGGTGACACTGGGAATGATTTTACCCTCCCTAAGGCCAGAGGACTGGCTAGCCTCCCTGGACCTCAAGGATGCCTACTGCCATGTTCTTATCAGAAGCTCCCATTGAAAGTACCTCAGATTCGAACTGCCCTCAGGCCATTATCAGTTCAGAGCAATGCCCTTCGGCCTCACTTCTGCCCCAAGGGTGTTCACAAAATGTCTGGCAGTAGCAGTTGCTCATCTAAGAAGGCAAAAGATTGCCATTTTTCCCTACCTGGACGACTGGCTCATTGTGGGTCAGTCTCCAGACCAGATCAAATCACACCTGCTAGTTACCCAGCAGCTGCTTGCCTCTCTGGGCTTTCTTCTCAATCTTCCAAAGTCAGTTTGGAACCTGTCCTGGTACTCACCTTTATAGGCGCAGAACTGGACACAAAGCAGGCCAGAGCCTTCCTTCCCTTGGAAAGGTTAAGGACCTTAGTGGCCCTGGCCTCGTCCTTCACTCTGCAGGTCTCTCGACCAGCAAGGCATTTCCTGCAGCTCCTAGGACACATGGCTGCCTCCACAGCTGTAGTGCAAGGAGCAAGATTTCAGATGAGGGACATTCAGTTCCATTTGAGAGCTTTCTGGTCTCAAAGAAGAGATTCCCTATCCAAGTTAATTCCAGTGACTCGAACCCTGATCCAGGCCCTTCAGTGGTGGCAGGATCAGAGCAATCTGAGACAAGGGGTGCCTTTCATCCCTCTGTCCCACTCCTTGACCCTTACTACAGATGCATCCCTCTTGGGATGGGGAGCTCACATGGGCGACCTCTCCACCCAGGGGTTATGGTCCCTCAGGAATCTCTGCTCCACATCAATCTGTTGGAACTCAGAGCTGTTTTTAGCACTTCAGGTTTTTTCTGCATCTGTTCAGAACAAGGTGGTACAGGTCAGAACAGACAACACCACTACAATGTGGTACATCAACAAACAAGGGGGCACTCGGTCCTCGGCCTTGTGCACCGAGGCGATGAAGTTGTGGTCTCTGGCTTATTCCCTGAACACTTCCCTCATAGCAGTTCACCTCCCAGGCAAAGACAATGTCCTGGCAGATGCTCTCAGCAGGATTTCCCAGGGCCATCACGACTGGTCACTGGATCCCCTAATACTGGGGATAGTGTTTGCCAGATGGGGCACTCCTCAGATAGATCTTTTTGCAGCCCCAGACAATCATCAACTTCCACTGTTTTGTTGCAGGCCCCCAGTGTTGGGCTCAGTCCCCCTGGATGCCTTTCTCCTCGATTGGGAAGGGAAGTTTCTTTATGCCTTTCCCCCCTTCCCTCTCCTGTTCAAGGTACTAGTCAAAATCAGGTCTCAACCCTGCAAAATGATCCTGATTGCTCCAGACTGGGCCAGGCAGCCCTGGTACCCACTCCTTCTGTCTTTAGCAGTCCATCTTCCCCTGTGTCTCCCCAGGAACCACAATCTGTTAATCTGTGCTCAGGGGAGAGTTTGGTATCCGAATCTCAAATCCCTCAACCTCAAGGCTTGGCTCTTGAGCAGTTAGAGTTTGCTGATCTACAACTTTCTCAAAGTGTTCTCGAAATCCTGAAGGCTGCTAGGAAGCCTTCCACCAGGGCTACCTATAACTCCAAGTGGAAAAGGTTTTCCATATGGTGTTCTGGGAAGCATGTTTCCCCGGAATCTGCTGATCTACCCACTGTATTGGACTATATGGTCCATCTTAATTCTTTGGGACTGAGACCAGCTACCCTGAAAGTGCACTTGGCAGCTGTCTCTGTCTTCATTTCAGCATGGAAACCCTCTTCTCTTTCTGCTCACCCTGTATTTTCCAAGTTTTTTAAAGGATTGCTTCATACCAATCCTCCATTCAGGGACCCTGCTCTGGCTTGGGATCTTAATGTATGCATTGCTCAGCTGATGCAACACCCCTTTGAGCCTCTGTCTTCGGCAGAGCTTAAGTATTTGACTTGGAAAATTGTATTTCTGGTAGCCATCACTTCTGCCAGGCGCATAAGTGAGTTACAGGCTTTATCAGTAGAGACTGACTTTATTTCCTTTCACAGGGATAAGGTAGTCCTCAGGACTAACAGGAAGTTTTTGCCTAAGGTGGTTTCAGATTTCCACCTTAACCAATCTATTTCACTTCCAGTGTTCTTCACTGACCATTCCTCCTCTGGTGAGAGGAGGCTGCACAGCCTAGATGTTAAGAGGGCCCCAAGTTACTACATAGAGCGTACCAAGGGTCACAGGTTTGACTCCCTCCAACTGTTTCTCACTTATGGTGAGGTTGGGAAAGGGAGACCTGCCACTAAGAGATCCATTGCCAGGTGGATCATTTCTTGTATCCAATTTTGCTATCAAAAGCTGGGTAAGGTCCCCCAGGCCTGAGGGCTCACTCTACCAGAGGTACAGCTGCATCTCTAGCTGCTGCTAGAGACATCCTATCTTAGAGATATGTCAAGCAGCTACCTGGAAAACAGTACACACTTTCACCAAGCATTACTCCTGGATATTCAGGCCAGGAGGGATGCTCGGTTTAACACAACCGTCGTCAGAACCTATTCCCTAAGTAGGTTCTGTCCCTCCTCCATGGAGGTACTGCTGTATAGTCTGCATTGTCATAATATAGCAAGACTTCATGTTGTTTGAAGAAAAAATTGCTCACCTTAGTAATGTTGTTTCTTCTAATGGAGTCTTATATTATGACCTCCCCAGCCTGCCTCTCAGAACTTCTACTTTGGGTATGGGGTGGCAGTCCACTGTTGGCATTTATTGATGCCCTCTTTCATGTTTGGGTGTTGTGTTTATTTGCTATTTTATCTTATTTTCTGGTCCACTGACTTGAGTCTTGGTGTTGGGACCAGGAAAATGTGAATATGTTAGTAGCCAGTTGGCTAGTGTAGGTTACAGCTTCCACACAGAACCTTAGTGAGTTTTTGCTCGTAAAGATCTGACGGTTTCGGTTTGAAACCACCCTAACAGAGCTTCTTAACCGAGCTCGCGCTCTAAGCTCCATGCTCTGCATGGAAGTTAACTCTTTCACCTCCGGAGCAGTTCTAGTGGTGGGACAAACTGCACTTGTCATAATATAGCAAGACTCCATTAGAAGAAACAACATTACTAAGGTGAGTAATTTTTTCTTCTCAGTCGCCCAGCATGGTTTCCATGAGGGACATACCACCTGCACAGCCCTGCTCAAATTGACCACAGATACTCTTGCTGCAATGGACACTGGTCTTCTCACGGGGTGCTTTTATAGATATGACCAAGGCTTTTGATTTCATTGACCATTCCATCCTCCTTGCCGTGCTAAAATCAATGGGGTTCTCGTGGTCTGTAGTAGCCTGGTTTGACAGTTACCTATCAAACAGGATCCAAATCGTCAAGTACAACTCTGCCCTCTCTGACCAAGCTACCATTAATATTGGGGTCCCCCAGGATTCCATATTGGGGCTCCCCTTCTCTTCTCACTATTCATTAACAACATCACCACTTGTACAACCTCTTGCTCATCCCTTCTTTACGCAGATTATATAGTCCTATACACAAGCTCAAAAAATATATCCGATATAAACTCTTGGCTTTCTTTGGACTTTCTCAACAATCCAGACCTGGCTCTCTGACCACAAACTAGTTCTTAATGAAAGCAAAACCCAGGCCATGTTATTTGGATCTGCCTCAAAACTCAAATTATGTCAAGACAATTTCAAGGTACCTAGCACTGGTGGCTCTCCTATCGGTGTTGTCACATCTTTCAAATATTTAAGTGTCACACTAGATCAGTCCCTAGACTTTGATCTCCACATAATATCCACCTGTAAAACCGTAAATTCGAAACTTGGCATTGCTTATAAGACTAGTTACGTCCTTTCCCCTTCAGCTAGATTGGCTATCGCCCAGTGCATCCTACTTCCCGCCCTGACCTACGGTGTCCCTACCTATGCTGCCACACAAAAATCAACACTTTGCAGATGGGACACTACTTATAATAACATCTGCCGTCATGCCTCCTCATCTCCTCGGCTCAAGCACCACTGCTAGTTATATGCAGGCCTCAACTGGCTATCACCCTGTGCTGTCAGACTCCTCTCCCTTGGCTCCCTGGTAGATAGCGTCATGAGGTCTCAAACTCCCTCTGCACTTGCCACCATGTTAATCCCCAATCATCAGCTTATGGTCTTCGCTCACTTGACCAAACACTCCTCCATGTTCCTAAGTAAAAGAGTGCCAGAGCTGTCTCCCACTATGCCCCACGGTACTGGAACTCCCTTCCTCTAGCTGTTCGTCAGGCACCATCTCATGCCAATTTTAAAAAAGAACTTCGCAAATTCCTATCCATTCCTGACATATGGTCTTGTTTCAAACCTCCTTAATGTGTATCTCACCTGGCATCCCCTCTCTCTCTCTCTCTGTGTTTGCAAACTGTAGCTCTCTCCCTTTCAATCCACCCTCTCCTGCCTTTATTTCCTCCAGCTGTAAAAACTGTCTCCTTGCTTGTTTGGGAGGTTGTTTCTTTTATGCTCCATCTCAGGCTACTTGAATCCCATTCTACCCTTTTCTCTGCCCAGTGAATATGCTATGTTTATTTATTTTGCTCCCTAGGTTCATTACTGTTACAGTGCACTTTGTTGAGAATGTTACCACTTTTTGTTATTACTGCTTACTGTACACTGTGTAAACCCTGTAGATATGAGTTATTGTTTATTTTACCCTGATCTCTGTTGACTGTTATGTCATTGATTTCCTAATTTTGTACCTAACATCCGCTCTATGTAATGTGTTCATTGTATTTTTTGCTTTGTTTTCTGTGTTTCTGCTGTTTCTGATTTCAACTCTGTAACCTCCCGGGTCGTATCTGAAAATAGTCATTTCATGGCTAGCACACCCACCCGGTAAACAAAAACTAAATAAATAAATCAGGGAATAAAAAAAATCTGTCTCCTTCCCCCAAACTACCTGACTGGTCTGATTCAGAACCTGGCCCATCAGGTAATAAAACAAAATCTAGTCCTCCTCCCCCAACTACCTAACGGGTATAGTGCCCAACATGATCTGTTAGAGAGAAAAAAAAATCAGTCCCTGCTCCTCCACCCAACTGATAACGAGTTCAGGGCCAAACCTGGACTGTCAGAATAAACAAAATCTGTTCCTTCCCCTCAACAACCTATTGAACCTGAAACCCAACTTGGCCCATATAAAGAAAACATGTCTCCCTCCCTCAAACTACCTGACAGGACTGATACCCAACCTGGCACATCAGGGAATAAAAAAAAAACTGGCCCTCCCCCTCAGCTACCTGATGGATCCAGTGTCCAATCCAGACCTTCACAGAATAAAAACTAAACATAGTATTATGTATTTGTCTTGGTCAGAATCCTAGCTACCTGACCAGGATCATGTTACATACCACTGTTCATGCTCTTTGTTTGCAGAGACACCACTTTGTTAGCTTGGTTCGATTACTGTTTGGATGTACTCACCTTTTGAGCTAGTTTGTTTTTCCTGTATATACTTTAGCCTGTATGTAACTATTTCTGCTGGACTATGTTAACCTGCTGACTGCTGCCATCCTCCCTGGGACCCCCATGAAAATGAGATGCTGCATCTAATGGGGCCATTCTGCTTGGAGTAATTTCAAATAAATAGTTCAATATGGAGGCAGGCTGGGCTGTAAGTGAGTTTGGTGCTGGGGAGATGAAACTAATTCCCTGGTGCTGGGTGGACTTGAACCACTGTGTATAGTGTAGGGAGCATTACCAAAAGAGTGTTGCTGTGTCAAAGCCCACCCTCTGGGCACTGTATGCAAAAAAAAAATCTGTAAAGCTGCAACTGAATGTGGTTATTTTATAACTACATTTATAACAGTGAGACTGGTGAGACAGTAACACCTGCTACAGAAATAAAGATAACATACAAAAGGCAAGGCCAGCTTTGTTGGCACCAGCCAAATCTTGTTCCCCTTTCTTTGATGAGACATGTCAAGGTAAGCACACTCCCAAACAGGTGCTCCTCATCTGAGTTTGTCCATAGCAGTCACAGTGACCTTGGCTATACAGCTCACTCTTGTTAACAGAAGTGAAAGTAGTTCCCCGGAAGGTTCACTGCAGGGAAAAGAAAATCTGTTGCCAGAGCTGGTTCTTAAACTTTGCGATGTGGCAATGTGAAGGTAGAGGGTAAAAAAAAAAAAAAAGTTTTTATCAGACCACCTGGAAGTGTATACAGCACTAGTGACTACAGATCCCATTAATGCGGAAAACAGAAAAAAAGAGAAGCAGCGCACAGACCCGGCTCGGGATAACGTCCAAAAGACTTTTGTTGCTACATGGCAACAGTCAGTACACTGGGCTAACAACACCTGCTTTTCACCTCTGTGGTAGTCTTTGTCGGGAGTGATTATCCTGAGCCTCACATGTGCGCAGCTTTTCTTTTTTTTATGTATTTGACTTTGCTGACTGTACTTTTGGGGGTAGCAGAGTACACTTAATTCTTGTCCTACAGATTCTGTTAAAGCACAGATCTAATTGACTGATGTCAAAACAGTACACTTAATTCTTGTCCTACAGATTCTGTTAAAGCACAGATCTAATTGACTGATGTCAAAACTGTGGTGTTATTTTTTACGTCCTTCCTTGTCCCCGGGAACCTCACTCTTTCAGGCACTCTCATCTGTGCTGCTAATCTGCCCACCGACCTCACTCTCGTCAGTGCCCCCCCACCACCTGTTTTCCATTGTGGTCCTCTGGTGTATGAGTCGGTTCCGTCCCTCCCTGGAGGCACCCTTCTCCTTCTGCTTGAGGGTTACAGGAGAAGAAGGCAGAAGCATGCTACTGAAGCCACTGTCCAGGCTCCAAGCACTAGGCAGTGGGCATGCCACCAATGAGGGCCTGGTAGCATGGTGGGAGGGAACATGTGGAGGCCATCACCCAAGACTGCTTGCACAGACTTCTTTCCTTGTTTGGCCTGCCATCCCTCTCCTCCCTCCCCTCCACTGGAGCATGTCCACATATGGTGTCCAGGGTGCTGGGACCTCAGGCATGCAACCACTCATGCTTTCAATGGCCCTATGCTACCTCTAGGTGCTGCTCTTTGACCGCTGCATGTCCTCTCCCTCCAGCTGGAGGACAGCATCCTCGCAGATGCTATTTGTTGACCCTCTCGGCAGCCTCCACTCCTGATATCCCGCACTGGGTGCAAGCCGACTGCCAAAGCGCCAGAGCAGTCTCCTCACTGGTCAACACCACGGAGCTACTTGAACAGAAAACAGGTTTTATGACGTATTCGAAAATACACGCTTTGGAGTCTTAGCTGCATTACATGAAGGTTTAAAATTGGTGGTATTAATCTGCAAACAAAAAAGAAAGCCCATTTTTCATATCTATCTTTATCTGCACTGGGCATCTACTGATGAGCAAAACCTAAATAGTAAACAGTAATGAAAATGGGGTTTATTGTGGACTTTATCATTGCTATTATCTTATATCAAAAGGAATTTAGCATACAAATAATGTAACATTTCCCCATCCCAACCGCCCTGTGAAGTGTAACTAAAGAAACTTCTTTGCCTGCTAGGCAGTAAATAATGCTCGAGAGTGTACGCACTCATGCTCAAATGCATTGTGAGGTGTGATGTGAAGGCAGGTGCCTTCAACCTCCAGAGAAACATGTGTATCAGAGCACTCACATCCCCAGAAAAAGGTTTTTGTTTTTCATGACCACACGTCTGTGAACTACAGGCTCATTACTTTAACAAAAAAAAACAAAAAGAGTTGCTCCATTTTATGTGTCATAGCGCACTCCAGGCTGTGCGATCATTGCAGAATAAATATACTTCTTGACTGGTTTAATGACACTCAGCTGCACCTTGTGCCAAACAACCACTAAAGGCAAATGTGTTTATTCTGCGCAACCGCATACCCTGCTGCATGTTTTCTCTTACAGCAAGAATCATCTCTGTAACCCCTGTCCTGACATAGGGATGCAGCAGCAGTAGAACACGCACAGATGGGGGGGGCAGGGCCTCGAACACAGAAATGGGTAGTGTAGGGTATGTCAAGGGACAGGGTAGGGGTAGTGCAGGGAGATTTCAGAAAGCTGGGAAGGGGTCTCAAGCAAGTGGTACATACAGTGGCTTTTGCTGAAGTGCTATCTGTATACAGCCTGGGGAAAGGATAGGACACACCGCACCAGAACTTTTAACAATTGGTTGAAGGCATGGTACATGGAGGAGGGCTTTGGCTATATTGGGTACTGAGGGGCTAATTGGGAGGATGTGAGCCTCTATGGGACCGACAGCCTGCATCTCTCCAAGTGAGGTTCATAGTCCTTAGTGGGAGGTTTAAATGCTATTTGGATGAGAATTAAAACTAGCCAGGGAGAGGTTGTAAAACCAAAACAGGCAACACCGTCCCCCCGTGATGAAGCAAGAAGGAGGGAGAGCCCAAGGGGAATAAGCTTCCCAGTGCAGGAGTGCAAGAAGACAGGGGTGGGGACAAGGCAGAGGATGAGGGGGTAGCAAGAAGAAAGGAGTAAGGAGACCAGCAACCGAGAAAGTAACAAGGAAAGAGGGAGATCAGGAGGAGCTTCAGGGAACAGCACAAGCAGGAGGGTGGAAGCAGGCATCGAGGGAGTTAGGTATGGAGAGCTATGTGTGTCAATGCAAGGCGTTTGGGAAATGAAATTCTGGACCATGAGGCCATCATGGTAGAGGCTAGCCTGGATTTTGTGGGCCATAATAGAGTCATGGTGTACTGACAGTCACGACTGGGACGTGGCCATACCTGTCTACTCTTTGTTCAGGAGACACATAGAAGAGATGAGGGTTGTACTATATGTGAGGGAGGGAGGGAGGGAGGAATCGAGGCATGAAAATACAAGGGTATCCAGCAGAAAAGAACAACTGAAGGTGCTGTGGATCATCCTGGAGACAGGTACTAGGGCCGCTATCTGTAAGGGTGGTATACATACCTCTAACAGGGACAGGAGTTGGATAAGGCACTTGGGAAGCCATCATCAGGTTGGCAAGTAAGGGAGGTGCTGGTAGTTGCGGCTTCTGCCAGAGATGGATTGGAACCTTCCAACTGCAGCTCCAGCAAGGAGCAGGGCCATTCTTGTCTCCCTACAAGGGCTTTTCACAAGCAACTAGTCAAGGAACCCATTTGGGATGGGGCAGTGCGGTTTGGTGCTTACCAACTGGGATAGCATTGCAGGCGTCACAGTTGGCAGCCCTGGCACCAATGACTGCCATTCAGTGTGGTTTAACAACAGAGGCAAACCACACTCAGACCCGTGAACTATAGGAGGGCAAATTTTAAAGAAATGGAGACTGCCTGGAGAAACTGCCTTATGGGGGATTTCCAGGGAGGGGTAGAGGCACAGTAGGGGAAAAATAAGGTAGGGCATAATTAAGGCAACCAACCTCTGCGCGAAAGAAGTCAGTAAAAGTAGGAGGAAAAAGAGACCAGTATGGTTCTCTGGTAGGCTGCCAAGGTGGTGAGGGGTGGCATTCAGGAGATATAAGGAAACACAGAGAAAGGAAGACAGGGAGGTGTACCAAGTAAAACAGAGGAAAGGCAGTGAGGGGAGCAAAGCTGCAGACAGAAGAAGGGGCAGCTAAAGGGGATAAGACTTTCTTCAGATATGTGAGCGAGAAGAGAAAAGCAAGGCTTGGGATAGCAAGGACAAGGAAGGGGGAGGCTGCACAGAAGAGAACTTGGAAAGAAAGCGGACATCCTGAACAGGTCTACTTCTTCCCAGTCTTCACCGTGGAGGGACGTAGGGACGGACCACTAGGGAGCACAGGAACAAAGAGGGGGAGGCGAACACAAGTCCATATTCCGAGGAAAGAGTCCTGAAGGGATTTGTAGTTCTGAAAGTGGACAAGACTATGGGACCGGATGGGATACACCCAAGGGCACTAAAGGAACCCTGGAATGTGCTAGCTGCCCCATTGATGGCCTTATTCAACAGCTCACTGGAAACAGGTGTGATTTTGAATGACTGGAAGAGAGCAGACATGGTCCTCTCCATAAGAGCAGCAGCTGGGAGGAGAGTAGCAACTAGGCCGGTCAGTCTCACATCATTGGTGAGGAAATTATTGAAAACCCTGTTAAAGGAATGGTTGGTAGAGTATCCTGAATCCAGTGGGCTGAAAGACCAAAGGCTGCTGGAATCACCGGGGCATGAGATGAATCTGATTGATTTCTTCAAATGGGTGACCAGGAAACAGATCAGAGAGGGCAGTGTACTGGCCTGTCTGGACTACAGCAAGGCTTTCATTTTCCAATTGTTTAACCAGGGAGAGCACTAAGCTGACCTGGGAGCACAGGAAGTTAAGTGACTTGCTCAGGGTCACACAGCATGCAAGTGGGGGCTATGGGATTCAAACCCAGTTCTCCAGATTTGCAGCTCATAGCCTTAAACCACTGCACTATACTGCCTCCCAACACCAGCCCCTTGAACACTGTACCGACAGGACACTGATGAAGAAACTGAGCAGCCTAGGGTGGGATCCAAACTGATAAATTGGGTAAGAAACTGGTAAATGGATAGGCAATTGATAGTGGTGGTTAACGGCACTTACGTTATGTGGGAAGAATGACCAGAGGGGTGTCGCAGGGCTCTGTACAGGGACCAGTCCTCTTCAGTGTCTTCATAAGTGATATTGCAGAAAAGGACCGGAAGGAAGGTCTGCCTCTTTGCAAATGACACAAAATATGTAATAGGGTGGACACTTAGGAAGGGTGGAAGAATGCGTAAGGACCTTGGGAAATAGGAGTGGTCCATGAGCATTAGAGTTGGGGTTCAATGCCAAAAAGTGCAAAATCATGTACCGTGTGCATAGGAACCCAGTTGCTGAGTACAGAATGGGGGAGAGATACTGACAACCACTAAGCAGGAAAGGGTCCTTGGGGTTATTACACCTGATGAGCTCAAACTGGCAAAGCAGCGTGACATAGCAGTAGGGCCAGTGGGATGCTCAGATACATGGGGAAAGGTATCTCCAGCAGCAGAAGGAGGGGATGTTGTGTTGCAACTGTATCATTTGCTTGTGAGATTCCATCTGGAGTATTGTGTCCAGTTTTGGAGGCTTCACCCCAGAAGTGACATTGACGGGGTAAAGGCAGTCCAGAAGAGGGCAACTAAAATGGTGTGGGGGTTGCATCAAAAGCTCTACGAAGAGAGGTTGCGGGATCTCAACATGTACACCTTGGAAGAGAGGAGAGGGAGATGGGATATGATAGAGAACTACTAGTACCTCAGGGGGTGAACAAGTTGCAGGAGGGAGCCTCTTAGAAATGAGAAACAGTACAAGGACAAGAGAGCAAGCAACAAAGCTGGAGTGGGGGATTTTAAGAGGGATGTGAGGTACAATTTCACTGAAAGAGTGGTGGATGCCTAAAACAGACTGTCAGCAGAAGTGGTGGAGGCGAAAACAGTAGGGGTCTTCAGGCATGCATGGGGTAGACACGGAGAATATTAGTAAACAGGCAGGGAGGAGGGAGGGTCGCTGGAGACTAGTTAGGGTCTGCAGAGGCAGGGACCATCTGGCAGACTGGATAGGGCAAGCAGTTCTTTCCTGTCGATAAATTCTGTGGTTCTATGTTTCATGGGCTCCCAAGGGGACAGCCTCCCTGGCAGCTCTTCCCATGCTACCAGACCCCCAAAGCGAGCTGGCCCTTCCACCTCTGGCCATTGCAGGCAGAACAAGGTGCTTCCTTCCTGATAGCAGCAGAAGGGCTTCTGACAGGGTTAATGCAGATGCTCCTGGCAGTGGAGGTACCAGAGGTCTGGGAGAAGAGTCCAACCGCGCAGGGTGAGTGCAGAGGGCAGTGAGGGTGCGTCTTGCAAGAAATCTGAAAGAGGGAGTGTCCAGAGCAGTAGGAGGGAAAAAAACCTGGTATGTATGTAGCCTCCCCCCCATAGTGCCATTACAGGTGTTTTAACCAGTGACACCATCATCTAAAATCAGTCACTGGCTCTTGACACTGATACAATTACTTGCACTGACCGCTACTTTTATGAAACTAATTGCACTGAGGCACTGGGTGGAGCAGCTATAGCAGTCGAATTATGGGGGCTACATAAAGAGTCAAAGAGCTAGAAACAAAAGGAGAAGCATAGTTGGCTAGTTAGTTAGTTAGTTGAGATTACTCCAATTGGGATAATCCAATGAGACATAACATTTCATTTCGTATTGGTCCCAGGGAGAATATCAGCAGATAACAGGTTAACATAGTCCAGCAGGAATAGTTTCATACAGGCTAAAAATACCCACAGGGGAAAAAACAAACTGTAAAGGGAAGTACATATAAACAGTAATCAAAGTAATCTGACAAAGAGGGGTCGCAGCAAACGGAGCACGGGCTTTGTTATGGTTACAGTTATTGTAACAGTAGATAGAGAACAGAGTGAGGAAATAGGACTTGGCAGTTCTGCAGTGTTTCCCTTTCCCTTTATGCACTCTGTAATTTAAGTGTACCATGGGATTGCCATGAAAAAAGATATCCCTATTTCTGGGAGCCTTCCTACCATCTCTAGCATGTGAGCTTGTGAAAATCTGTAGATGGTGTAATGGGTGTGTGTTGGTGTAGTTCATCAAATTGGTCACTTGGTGGCAGCATTTGCACGCTTAGTAATTCAAAGTGGAAACGAGATTTATAAACGGTTGACTCCTAAATGTTAACTGAATATTCTTTATAATTAGCTACCAAGCCTTATACAGCTACGTGCCACAGAACGAGGATGAATTAGAGCTGAGAAAGGCGACGTTGTGGATGTCATGGAGAAGTGTGATGACGGCTGGTTTGTAGGTAAGGGGAAGAATGGTGTGAAGTTGCATGCACTGCTGAGACATTTTTAAAATTTATTCTCACAGTTTTTCAGACAGCATGAAAGAGCTGATTTTTCCCCCCAATGCTTTCTGATTTGGCGGGGGGGGGGGTGTCAATCACCTCGCTGCGTCATTGCCTTCTGTGGCTCGCCCAGTAGCCCCATTGGATGCCCTGGGCGACCCCTTGACCAGCAGCTCCTTTCTTTGCTAATAAGAGTCAGATCGCCCCATCTTGAGTTATGTTGTTCAATTTTACCAGTGCTGCTAAAAAATGATTTTTTAAGATGTAATGCCTGTAGAACTTCTAAAGTGGCAGGAAACTGAAGTAAACCTTCATGGTAACATTTTAAATAAGGAACAAGCCTGGAATTCAGGACATAAATTCCATTTAAAGGTGACCTATAAAATAAATGTAGCAGCCTGCTCCCTTCCCATATATCTTTCTATAGTGCTGCAGGGGTCCGTGGCTGCTACGATCATTATTTTTCAAATAAAATGAATATTTAAAAACTGCCAAAACTTTTCAGTGAACGCGGAAGTGCCCGGTGGGTCCCAATCGAGCAGGCACAAGTTATTATGGGTATTCCACCCAGTCTGTGATATGGCAAACACCACTGCTGTGAATGAACAGCAGTGGCTGCAGTTTAATATTTATTTTATTGCTTCTATGTGGATATTGATACCTAAAATCATGTGTACAGCAAGAACCAGTTAATGTATTGTAACTGTTTGTAAAAATGTCCAAACTGTCGGAATTCCTCAACTATTGTTACTCTCTGTACAAACTGCACCGGGTCGCACCTGGAAACGAGCCTCGGCTCAGTGTGTCTTTCCCGGTCATCAAATTTTAAATAAATAAATAAAATTACAAACCAGTATCACTGTGCAAAAGCAAGGTAGTGCAAGTCAATGACGAAAACTTGGGTAAATCCCATGACCAATTTTCTGTTGGTGGAATATTTCCCTACGCACCCCGGGTCAGAAAATCTAACACACAAAACAGTCATACCAATGACAACAGGCTCCGAACTTCATTTGGTGCCTAAAATTTTATCTTGACCGACATAGCAAGATAAAATATTATCTTGCAAAGACTGGTGTGTCAGAATGCATCCTGAACCAATCAGACCACTCATGAAGATAACGATATGTCATAACTTCCCATCACATATCCTCTATTTATACAACAGCAGTGGGTCCAGGTTAGCCAAGATAAAACTACTGTCTTATGACCAACTTGCAAGATAGTACTACCAACTCACATGTGAGAGACAGTGCTACTATCTTGCAAAGTTGGGTATGTGACAATGGAATACTGAACCAATCAGAGAGCAGCTTTCACAATGCTGATGACATCGCAATAGCCACATGCATGGAAACCAGCAGTAGAAATCCATCAGTTACATTTTCATACAAACAGCAGACTTCAAAGCTGTAACTAGAAACTGATGTTGTATAAACCGAATATGCAATTATCTAACTTAAAATATGCAGTGTATAATTCAGTCACGGCTCTGCCATTGTGAGTTCTAGTCCTGCCCCCTCGTACATGAAGATAAATTGCATATTTTGAGTCAGCCTATTGTATGTCCCTTATAAACTCAGTAGCAAATTAATATAGTTTACTATACCAAATAACTGTTATTGGACGTGAGTTAACTACAGCCTATGTAAAAAAAAAAAAAACTGTTGCATCGTCTTGGCCCATCTCCCTTTTGAATTATACTAACATACTAATTGCCAGCAGATTAGGCCTCATGGTCTATTGAGTCTGCTCGAACCTTAGATCCCTAGTTGGGTGCGAGGCCCCCCCCTTGTGTTCCAGAAACCCTGTCATCCATCCCTACCCCCGGTCAGGCCATCATCTGATACATCCGCTTTCTGTGTCTGTCCCACCCTCTCTTGAAGCCTCCACTGTGGATCTCTGAACAAGCTCGCCAGGCAGCGCATTCCAAGGGTCCACCACCCTCTCAGTGAAAAACCTCCTCCTCTTCCCCCCTCACCCTTCCACCTTCCAACTTCAAACCATGCCTCTGGTGATACCTCCCTGCTTTAGTCTAAGATCCCTCCATGTTTACCCTATTTATTCCCTTGAGGTGCCTAGAGACCTCAATCATGTCCCCCTGTCTCTCCTCTCCTTAAATTATGAATTAAAATATTTGCCAAGATTTTGGCGAGGCACCTTGAAGGAGTACTCCCACAAATTGTCCACCTAGACCATAAGGGGTTTTGCAAGTCAGGCTTTCCTATATAACATGTGTAGGCTGCCCAGTGTAGTGCAGTGGCTTCTCGGCGTCCGGTATGGCACTTGTGTTGTCGATAGATGTCAAGAAAATCTTTGTTTGCATCGAGGTTGTGGTATATGTTTAAGGTCATCTGGAGAGTTGGGCTGAGACTAAGTGGATATAGTCAGTTGTTACATAAGGGCTCAGGGCTTGGATCCTGGTAAATGGAGGGTCTGCACCAGAAGACATATGAAGAAAGACAAAAGGAGCTTAAGGTGTATAGCCTCGAGGAAAGAAGGGAGAGGGGGAACATGATAGAAACTTTCAGATACCTCAAGGGAATCAACAAAGTCCAAGAGGGTAGCATCTTTCAGAAAAAGAGATGTGCAAGAGTAAGGGGGCACCATTTGAAGATGATGGGGGGACAGCTCAGAGGTAATGTGAGTAAGTATTTCTTCACAGAGAGGGTTGTAGATGCATGGGACAGTCTTCCTGAGGAGGTTGTAGAGTCAAAAACAGTGGTGGAATTCAAGAATGCATGGGACAGACATAAGACAATTCTAGTGGGGGGTAGGAGGAAGTAGACTGTTGGTTAACTAGGATCTTCAGCTTATCCGTTAGGTAGGGAAATGGGCATACTAGGTGGGCCAAGCGGTCCTTATCTGCCATCAAATTCTATGTTTCTATGTTTCTCAGAGGAACTCCAACTGCATAGAAGCATGAGACGGGGTGTCCTTTGTCACCTCTGCTGTTTGCCCTGGCTATAGAGCCACTGGCAGTTAAGGTTCAGGCTACTCGGGCAGTTGGAGAATCCTGAGGAAATTGAGAAAGCAGCACGAGATCGCACTCTGTGCCAGTGACCTTCTCCTTTTTATAACAGACCCCACCTACTCAGTGCCAGCATTACTAAAGATCACTGAGGACTTGACAGCCTTCTCCAGGTATTAACTCAACTTACATAAATCAGAACTCATGACCGTGGGTCAGACACTAGAGATTGAACAAGGAATGGCTGGGGTCTGAAAGTGGTGGAAAGGCCTTACATATCTGGGGTCAAAGTGGGAAGAGACATAGACAGCCTGCATGCTTTGAATTACAAGCCCCTTGTTTCTACTATTTTGGCAGAGCTGGAGCACTGCAGGGCCTTGCCAATTTCTTGGCTAAGGTGCATAAACTCACTGAAAATGAATACGCTCCCCAGGTTGCGGTAAGTAATGCAGATGCTACCTATGTGCCCGACAAGAGAAGACATCAAGAAATTGGAGTGAGGCTTTAGTACTTTCATATGGCAAAACAAAAGGCCCACAATGAGCCTGCAGAGGCTTAGGAGTGGAATTGGAGTTGGGGGGATTGGACTTCCCATATCTGAAGGCATACCAGGTTTCCATCCAACAGTGATATGTGCAGGACTGGGTTAAAGCCTCAGATTAGCGCATCTTAATAAATGCAGCATCCTGAGTAAAACCACGGCTCTACAACCTACCATCCTTTCTCTGAATCCTGACGTTCTAATCATCACCGAAACATGGCTGAAACCTACAACAAGGACGCTGAATTCTCTATCCCTGGCTACTCCATCATTAGGCAGGACCGCCCCGGCAAAAAACAAGGGTGGGGGTATTGCCATGTTCATCTCCTCTAAACTGCAGTTTATCCTACTCAGGCTGTCCGCGTCCACGCCATCCATAGGCTCCCTACTAATCAATATTGCGCTCCCACACTCTATTCCTGTATATTTAGCAGGATCCTCTTGCCCCCCAGATACCCCACTACCCCTCGTCCTCGAACACCTGGGCACCCTAAAATCCCTAACGTCTGATGGTGAACTACATATCCTTGGGGACTTTAACCTGAACTGGCTCTCCAATGCTAGTACCAAACTCCAGAGCCAAGTAAATGTGCTAAACCTGTCCCAACAAATAGCAGAACCCACTCACCTGAACCATAAATCTCACAACCATTCACTGTTAGACTGGGCCCTTACCTCCCACCCCTACCGTATACTTGATGTTGGACTACTACCGGACTCACTCAGCAATCACAACATGATTTATGTGGTAAGGAAAGTATTCAGACCCAAGACACCTCCCTCGCACTTAATTCAGGTCCTAGAAACCTTTGACCTCTCAGTGCTCTTAGCAGACCCGACTAATGCAGACTGGCCTCCATACCACAGGCATCCTCCATAGATGCTGCCCTACAATCTTTCAAGTCGACTTTCCTTGCTATCTGGGACCACTATGCGCTACTCAGTATGACTCGGGTATGGGGTGCCCACCTGCCCTGGGTCACCGCAGATCTCGTAGATCAACTTCGTGCCAGGGACCGGGCCTGGAAAGCCCTTAAAGCCTCAGATACACAAGCAGCATTCCTTCACTACTGCTCACTTCGTAATGCATGCACTAGGCTTACCCGGCAGACAAAATCTAACTACTTCAAGGCCTCCTTCCACTCCAACCTTAACCACCCAAGCAAGTTCTGGAATACAATCAAATCCTCTTCTCCCCGGCCCAACCCCTACACCTGCCCTGAATGTAGCAGGCTTCATTGTCACTGACCTAAGCGCAGTGGCCACAGAATTTAACACCTTTTTTACAAGCTACGCGTCCTCCCTCCTGGCCACTCCCCACACTTCCCATACAGACACCTCCATCCCTTCATCCCCACCCCTCTCCACCTCGTATTTCACCTTTCGCCCAGTTACCCCTACTGAAGTACAAAAAGCCCTACAGTCTTTCAATCCCTCTAAAGGTAAATGCCCCTCAGGACTGGACTCCAAAATGCTCCTCCTCTCTGCCCCAGCCATTGCTAGCCCGCTGACTGCCCTCTTTAACCTCTCCTTCACTCCATCATCAATCCCATCAGAACGGAAACATGCCACTGTTGTCCCCCTCCCAAAAGGCGGTGACCCCTCCTCCCCAGGCAACTACCAACCTATCTCCCTTCTCCCCATCCTAGCCAAAATCCAGGAGTGCCTCGTTCTCTCCCAGCTCTCCTCCTTTTTAGACTCCTCCTCCTTCTTCACTCCTTATCAGGCAGGATTTAGGAAATCACACTCTACCATCACCTCCCTACTAAGACTCACCAACACCATCCTCGGGTATGGATAAAGGGCACATCACCTCAGCTGTCTTCATTGACCTCACAAAGGCTTTTTGACATGGTCTCACATGCTTTGCTACTCTCCAAACTCTCCCGCTGGACTGTCTGAAGCTGCCACCAGCTGGTTCCGCTCCCTACCCAGGAGGTAGGTCCCAAACAGTCAAATTGGCTCTTCCACATCTGCCAACCCTCCCTGTCGATACAGGGATCCCCCAAGGTTCAGTCCTTGGCCCAATTCTGTTTTCCATCTTCCTCAATAAACTGCCCTCGGCCTGCCCCCACACTTCCATCCACATGTATGTGGACGATACAGTACTGTATGCCTCTGGCCCGTCCCCCTCTGAGGTGGCTAATATACTTCAGCGAGATTTCAACAGTGTACAGAACTGGTTTCACACAAATTGGCTGTTCCTCAACCCTAAGAAAACTGTCTCCCTAACGTTTCATATACGACAAAAACTCACCCTTCTTCCCTCCACCCCCATTTTCCACACTATTGATGGGACCCCCCGGAGGCCTATACCTCCTGCAGATACTTTGGGGTTTGGTTGGACCAGCACCTTAGCTTCAGTGAGCACGCGGATGCTACCCTCAAGAAACTGCACCCCATGCTGGGCGCTTTATACCGCAACAGGAGTTGCATTCCCCTGCCAACCCGCAAGGTAATTCTACAAGAAATGACACTAACTATACTGGACTATGGGGACATAGTCTATAGTGCCGCTCCCAAGTCCTCCTTAGCCAGGCTTGATCCACTCTTTCACTCTTTCTGTCACTACCGACTGCCCTCCCACAACCCATCACTGCGCACCTCTACAGGGTCTTAGCACTCCCATCACTACAGGATCGGAGATCGTCCCACTGTGCCAGAATTACAGAGCAAAATTCTGGGCACAGGCCCCCCCACCTCCCTCGCAGCCACCCTGGCAGCTCTACCCCCGCCTGCATACTCGCTTCAGAACTTCGACTCCCGGCTTTTCTATATCCCACACATGCCCACTGCCTCAGGCCAGGCTGCCTTTAGATACCGTATGCCTAAACTATGGAACTCCCTACCGACTGACAATAGGCACGCCACCTGTACCCAGTGACATCTCTCTCTCCTCAAGACTCATCTCTTGTCCACCTGCATCTGCGTCTAGTGCCACGGAAGACCCTGTACTTCGGCGCGATCCATTCAATTCCACCCATCCCTAATGTGATGGACTCGGCACTTTATTTTAATTGGCCCCTGACCACTACTCACCTGCTATAACCTGCAGGTCATGATGATAGGTTTATGCTGTATCTTGTTTGTTATTCTAGCAAGGGCAAATGCTGTTGTAAATACCACTGAAATGTCTTATCCTATTGTATGAGTGCTACTTGTATAGTCAATGTACTTTCTAGTGTATGTCTCCTCTCCCCCAGGCCGCATCTGGAATTGAGCGGTACTCCGCTCAGTATGCCTGCCTGGTAAAACTCATAAATAAATAAAAATAAATAAATAAGGAGAAGGCATCTAGTGGGCTAGACCTGGAAGAAGAAGGCAGCAAAGAAAGGCTTTCAGTATATCTGGCCAGTAGTGAAAAATTACCATATAACCGGGAAGGCCTCAACTCTTGCGCCAGATGTTCACGGGAAGCCTGGAAGGCAACAAGGAAGAGAAGGAAGGCAGGGATGCCTCCTCCCATGACAGGTAATCCTGAGTTTTTACTGGGACTGGAGGACAGCGGCTTCACAGAGTGGGTGGAGAAGGGAATCCTGTGTGGGGGGGATCTATACAAGGGTGCGGGCATACGTCCCATTAGTGAGCTACAGGAGAAACTAGACATCCCTGCATCACACCACCACAGGTACCTACAGGTTAGAGCCTTTGGTAGGAGCCTGCAGAAGGATTCAGCTAAGAGTTCCCCGCTGCAGACTTTGGAACAGGCTACCTTCAGTTCTAAGGTGGTGACTAAGGGCCCAATAGCAAAACTGGCTATGCAGGATTGGACATATCTACCAGATTTGTCTAGTAAAGTTAAAAGCCACTGGGAAAAGGACCTAGGGGTTCCTATCACAGGAGACATGGGGGATTATATTAAGCCTACACATGGGATTACTGCTGTGTTAACACACACGAGGAGTCCCAATATAAATGTGTTCAGACTGTATTGCCCACCCAATGTAGTGCATAGGTTCAAGCGGGGAATATCACCGACACGTGGAAAAATGTAAAGTGGCTTTGGGCACCTATCTGCATGATTTCTAGGCCTGCACAACATCAAAACCATAGTGGGCCATGGCGCCATTTGAGGTATCCAAATAGTGGGTAGGCAGGTCCCCTATGCACTGATGGCCCTTCTGTTTGGGTTGAAGGATATGGGTGAGGGAAGGGGGGACCATACCCAAGATGTGTGAGGTTTCTCCTTGCATGCCAATGCATACAAAATACCTGGATATCCTGTATTCCACCCACTCGGGATCAGTGGAAGAGACTGACCCTGCAGGCTGGGGCATTGGTGCATCTGACATATATGTTACGGGGCAGGGAGAAATTCTTCCTTGAAAGCTGGTGGAAATACCTGGATACCTTACCGGCGGTGGCAGGGAAGGCTTGATTTAACTTGGGGAGAGACCCCAGGCATTTAAATACCACCAACAGCTTAATCTGGTTCAAGGTCAATTGGCATTCATCTGTATCCCCCTCCCCCGAGTCGTGCCTGAAAATAGGCAGGATTTGTCTAGTGCACTTACCCAGTCAACAAAAACTAAATAAATAAATAAATTTGGCGGGGCTAGGCACTGTTTCCCCTTATGTAATGTACTCTGTTAAAATAACTGACATATGGCGATACCATATCTGTTTATGTACCTATTATGACCCTGAACATACAATGAATTCTGTTTTACCCTGTATGTTATCCAAGTTCTGATTCCTATGCACTGATCTGTATGTTTATTATGAAATTCTAATGAAGTTATGCAAAAAAAAAAAAACTATTGATCAAACTTTTGCTAGATGTTAGGATTCCAATGACACTTTACCAAAAATCCTCTGGTATTGCCTCACATGACATATTTTTATAAAATGGCAGTGAATAAAAGAAGAAGGTGAGGGACTGAACCATGTCATGCGACCATGTGCTCAGATTTGCCTTGCTGCACAGCTGGCTCTCAATTAAAGTGAAAATTTTTCTTACACACATTTGAATGATTAAACAAAAATGAGCCAGTTTAGAAGTGCTACAGACCACTCCAGGATGTGTGGTAAGAAAGATCTTACTGCATGTCCCAGGTGGTTGAAAGCGCCTGACTGTGCCTCATGTTTCACACAACCCACCTGGGGTGTGCGGCGAGTTCCGTCTTACTGCACACACTGTTGTAGATTATTTCTTGCTTGTCTTCACTGTTCTGGTTAAAATGCTGCCTAGCTGTACTGTGATGTCACAAAGCATTCTTTCAGCTGCCCTCCCACGGATGTGGGCAGGCTGAGGCGAGCCCAAGCCTAGTGGCTAGCTTTGGACGAACTCAACTTCTATGAGCAATTAAAAGCCAACTTTAAGCCAAGCCAGTTAAGATCAAAGCAAGTTAATGCAGCTGTGGGAATGTTCAACTCCTTTCATGTAACTTGTAAGGGACACTGACAGTATTGTAGACGACAGCCTGCAGCAGCCGTGGCTCGGCTCATGTATGGTCGTAGAATTCATCCAGACTCTTTCACATCTCTGCTTAGACTATAGGCCAAAAGTTCCTGACTTGCCAACCTTTACTTTTCCATTGGTTAAAGCAACAGTGCAGGTTAGTAGTGAAGAATGTAACCCTTTAGTTTTTTTATTTAAAGTGCCCCTTACCTCCTGTCTTGAATTATATCCTTTTTCCTCGCACTTAAATCTGTTTTAGCACTTTACTTACATTTAAAATAATAAAAGGAGCGCTTCTTTTATTATGGCTCAGTCCAGGTTTGCAGCAGTAGCCTCTTGTTTTGAACACCCATTGCTTGTCGTCCCTTTTCTTGTGACTAAAATGAACTAGCATGCAGCAAACGCTACTCCCTGACCTTATTGGACAACAGCAGTACAACAATAACTGAGAATACGGATGAAAACCTGGTACTGGTGTATTAAAAGAGACTTCATTTATTATCAAATGTTTAAGAACGTGCTCTAGCTAACTCATAATGGAAAAAAGAAGGGTGTCCTACAAGACAGGAGGTAGGGGACAGTCAAATAACGGAATAAAAAGGTGTAGGTCAGAATTATCATCGTAACATGCACTACTGTTTTAAGTAGTGCTTGAAGGCAGATTTAAACTTACAATATGATATCTTTGCTTGTGACATATTTAACGTGCGAGTTTGATAGGTATGTCATCAGGAGAAATGCCACTATTTATCTCATAAAAATGTATCCTCAGTTGGTGTGCTGTACAAGGAAATAGAAAGTGGGTCCAGTGGCATGACCTTGGACATGGGGCTGTGTGCGATCCCCAGAATCCCAAACCGGAGCTAGACTGGGGTGGGGAGGGGCAGACACGGCACAGATTTGAGGCAGTCTGTTCCTGAATAAAGGAGGGGCTCACAGGCTTTGTGGTGTTTGTAGCCCTCCCAGCCAATCAGAGAGTGGCATTGACATATGTCATAAGACAACACATGCCTGTCCTTCTGGGAAGGGGGAAATATGTTAAAATCAGGAGAAAATGATCAGAATAATCATGATAAAAAAGGCAGTATCAAAAAGCACAAAACAATGCCAGCATATCCATAGTATGGTTACCGGTGTGATGTGCAGTGTTGGAAAGGGACAAGCGGTGAATGCATCTCGAAACCCAAACTGACTGTATCCAAATTGATTGACTGGCTTTAGAAAAGTGGACCTTGTCTTGTTTTCATATGGAGGCTCTTTTGCTTAGGAAATACCATTTTAATATTGTCCCCACATCATGACTTTGTGGTTTAAAAAAAAAAAATCTCTGAAGAACTCTAGCAGTTAATAACTACAGCAGTTACGTTAAAAAAAAGTTGGAGAATTGTGTGGTTTGTGGTTGTGTGTGTGCCTCTCGGAACCCCATGCATACATTCTAAAGCCTTAGCCTAGTACAAAACAGCATAGGAATGCAAATACCTGTGTGAGCTGGGCGGAGGCTGACAAAACTTAACCAGAGTAACAGTTGCCTTTTAAACAGGCTTATACAAAAGTTCCAGTCCAGGCTGAAAACAACAAATTGTGTTTTTTTGTTCTGTAAGGGCTCCTCAGTGCAGTGCCGTCACTTCCTCAGCCCAGTACCAGGTCGGCCCAAGAAGAAAATCAGGCATTAAGTACATTCAGGCTGGGTAGTACACTGGAGGTGCAGTTTGGAAGGACACAGTATGTCATAAAAAAATACGAAGGGTCCACTCCCCAAAGGGACACACACCTGCAGAAGGGGTGCTTATGAGAGCTGGTGATGTGCAAAAGTCCCACTCTGCACATGCAGTTGGTCAGTGTCAGTGGTTCAGCAGGTTGCATACTTGCCTCTGAGTCTGAAGATTGGAAGGTTGTGGGTTCTAGTCTCACACCAGTAACATGGGATAAAATCCCAGTACTAACACTGCGGTGCAGCATGAGGGGGATGCAGTATTCCTGAGGTGCTGTCTTTTGGATGAGACATTAAACCAAGGTCCCATTAGCATGTTCTGGTGTTTGTTCATATGGATGTTAAAGATCCTTTGGCACTTCTCAAGAAGAGCAGGAGGCTTGCCTCAAATTTCACTTATTTAGTAAAATGCCACTAACAGGTTAATCAGATTCAGTACGTCAGTCTGCATCTGCCCTCCCTCCAGGATGAGGTGAAATATAAGTAGAATTAGCTAGCCCTCCTTTCCAGGTCAACAAAAACTAAATAATTAAAAAATAAATAAATGCAAAGTCCTCTATGCATCCACAGCACTGCTTGCTCACCCTCTCTGCACCCAGTCCTGTGTCGCCTACAGTGCTACACAATCACCCAGAATGGGGGTGGGCAAGGTGGTAGGGATATGCATATGTCCAAGTCACAGACATTTCTCTGTCACATGGAGGGCCCACAGCTGGCAGAGTGGGTGTTGGCTATTTGACCTGAGGGGTTGCCATAGACCTTACGTGCCCCCTCCATATGCCTGTCGGACATTTCCATGGGCCCAATTTGCTCCCCTTCACCTGCTCCCAACCCTCTGTGCTGGCACGGTGGGCTGATGGATATTGTGGCACTACCTAGTACCACCGTCTGAATCCGTGTTGTCCCGATGGGGGTGTGGCAGTCTTTGGAGGACTGTAACATCCCACCTTCTTGGTAGAAAAGGTCCCACTACAGAGGGTGTCAGAGCTCAGGGAGAAATGTGGTGTTGTCCAAAGTACTTGGGATGGAATCTGCAGAAGTTGATGACAAAACGAGAACAAAATTGAAAGTAGGGAGAAAGGAGCAAGACCTGATCTGCCGCTGGTAATATCGTCAAACAATTATGTGATATGATGTCAGGCGCAGAGCAGCAACCCCTTTTGAAATTCAGGAAACTCAGGATTTTTACCCACCAAGCCGATGAGATAAAGTAAGCAGCAAAACTTTAGACCACTGTGGGCCCATTACGAAGTGGCCCCCACAGCCACAAACCACTGGCTACTGCATAAACTGTAGGTGGCTCATTTGAACCTAAATATATTCACTTGAACTGAAATAGGAGTCTTGAGTTTCCCTCAGACCCTCACAAAGATCCACTATGGTGCTATCCTGGACATTCCCAGTATCCAGCACAGCACCTCCCCCTGGCCAACCCATTGCCACTCCGAACTACACTCTGTGCACAGATCCTGGGGGGGTTGGGGGACGTGAATGCCGTCCTGAGAACTGGCATCTCTGGGAGTTTAGGTAAGCACCCCAGATGTGTACAATTCTCTCATGTCTAGGGCTTCTTTGTAGATTGGGCCCGGAGTAATGATGAGATCTGCAGATTTGTGTCCCAGAATCTCTGATTTGCAGGGGCAACAATCTACAATTTCTTGACTCGATTCTGTTTCCTAGCATTTGTTTCTCTAATTATAGATTATGGGGCTCCCAACGATGGGTGCACTCTTTTTCCCTGCTTGGAAGACACCCATATTCTGTAGCAGGCATCTCACGCTAGTTACCCTGGAAAAGGAAAATTCTGGGGCTCAATTTGTTGATTTCTAAAACATATCAGTCACCCTCAATTAATAATATAAGTTTATAGGAACCCTAGGCCTATCTCTTATCAGTATAAGAGGGTTTCTAAATGCATTCTTTTCTTTTTATAATATTTATGTATAAGGATTTTCAAATTTTATACAGGTTGCAGAGTAACAATATTTGATACAAAACAGCAACATTGCATTAATCTCATACAGTGATTTTTATCACTAAGAATTGAATGTCTGTATCATATCTGGTAAAGTTCATTACACTGAGAAGTGATCCAAGATTTATATAACAGAACCTGATCAAGAACAGAAACATGATTAAACTGTAATAGGAAAAAAGTAGTGACTAGCACGCATATAAATGCATTAATAATTCCTAATATTTAATCCATTCATCAATATTAAAATGAACTAATCTTTAAAAGAGATCTACTGGAAGAAAGCTGAGCCACTGTTGCATAGATTGTGGCTCAAACTCCCCGAGTCCCAATATTTATAAAATAATAAAATATCTGAACTCTGCAGCTGGCATATTAATAACCGAGCGCAGCCCCTGGGCGATCAGACTGGCAAACACCGCAAGATGATGACGCGGTGTTGCCTCTTCCTCCCCATTGCTTATATGTAGGGAGATATTAAAATCTCCGTTTATACTCTGCCGGGTGTTATTTTTACAAAAGGTGCATATATGCCGTGTGGGTGCAGTACACAATCTATGCAACAGTGGCTCGAGCTTCCTTCCCAGTAAATCTCCTTTAAATTCAAAGTTCCAGGAAGCTGATGCAAGACTAGAGAGTAAATGCAATACTTACTACACTATTACATGACAACACAATTGCAATACTCCTTACTCTAGAATTCTATTAAAATATAGAAGAACAGTAAATTCTAACATTCTAAGGCCTTTTTTTGTAGTATGCTAACTTAACAATACATTTCAATATTCAGGCTTCAAAAATGGTCCATACCCCATCAGTTGTCATCCTTTTCTAGCTGAGCATCTCTTCTTCTCTTCCTCCTTTTCAACCATTTCACTTCTTTTGCCTGTTATGTAAGCTTTAACATGTTCAGGTGCAAAAAAGAGGGGTTTTTTTTTGGACTCCACTCTTAAGCCAGCATTTTGCGGGGAAGAGTACCTTAAACTTTGCTCCAGTTTCATCCAGCTGTTCCTTGTACTGCAAGAATTGTTTTCTTCTTTTTAAAGTGGCAGGAGCAATGTCTGGGCATATTCTGTAGGTCACTTCTTTAAATTTAAGTGTTCCAAACATTCTGGCACTGGAGATTATTAAATCTCGCTCTGTGTGCTAAGGAAGAAATCATTGTAGTCCTCCGGCTGGCGATGTTCTGAAAAGCTGTAGTTTGTGTCACAGCAAAAACTTGTACAATACCCTGTGATTGACTTTCTGGTACTTGAATTATGTTTATTTTAATTTTTTTTTGTATATCTGTAGTAGCTGAAGGTTTTCTCAGTGGCACCCAAAAGGCATACGTAATAAAAGGCAAGTTCTCATTAGGGAGCTTTAGAACGGTCACCAGAAGATCTTTAAGTGTCTGGTTGTGGTAAAAATGGTGTCATATATATTTTGAACTCCAACCAGTCGAAGGTTTTTATATCTGCTTGTATTTTTCATCGATTCCATCTTCCTTTGAAGAGAAATCAGAGCATTGACCTTTGTGGTGGCTAGAGCTTCATTTTTTAGTTTGTACTGGTTTGTAACCACTTTTTTTCTCTAAGACTTTGTGACTGTCTTGAAATCCTGTCATATCTTCTTTCAGGGTTTTTTTTTTTTTTTGTCCCCTTACTCACAGCTTCAGACTCCTTTCTTCAGGGAATCCCTATGCCGTGCACGCTCCCGTAGGTCCGCCCCAGGTACCTCCCTCCAGGTGTCGATGAGCCAGCCCCCATCCTGCCTCGGTTTACCCCCCTGGGCGGGGAGGAGAGAGACTCCCACTTTAGTCTCCTCCAGTCCTTAAGTGTGTGTCAGGAGGCCTCGTCGACCCCTTCTATGGAAACTGGTTCTGGATTTTGTCGGGATGGCAGGGTCCCGTTTCCAGGTGCCTGATGCGGGTTCTTTCCGCTTTTCGGTCCCAGCCCTCAGTACGTCGGCACGCTAGGGAAGCCTAGGAGCTGGGCATGTCGTGACGTGCCAGTGCTCCAGCTCCCGGCCGACGTCCTCCCACCCCTGCTGCAAGTTGTCTCACTGCACCTCCACCTGTAGTCACCCAGGTGGCGGTAAAGCAACGGGGCTTGCGACCCACCTCACCTGGAGGAGGAGAGCAGCCTCTGGGCATTCAAATCTCCTCCCCGGCTGGCCTCCAGCCGCCTGAGTCGTTCCTGAACCGGGTCACTGGTGCCGCGAGGTATTTTATCGCTGCGCTATGGCTGGCTTCTTTCAGGGTTTTGATTTCATTATCTGCACAGTCCATCTTTTGAATTAGTAGATCCAGCTATTTATCAAAATTATTAAGAAAGGCAAACAAATACAAGAAAGAGGATGATACCTTCTTTAGGTTTTTAAACTCAGAGTTAGGAAAATTGGCGCTGTAGGTGTTCAAAGGTTTGTGCCTAGCGTTGCAGGCAAAGTAAGTGTTTTTTCAGATACCACAGGCCCTTTAATGAAAACAGAGCTGAGGGATCTGAAGATACCATGGTAAATTTATCAAAGTCAGACAAAATCTTAAGGCTCTTTGAAGTTAATCGAACCCGCAGTTCAGGCAGACGCTGCAGGTGTGTTTGCTGTCCTTGGGTCAGAGCTTTTGGAGCCCCCCAGGCTACAGATGGGCTTCCCACACCAATAGGCAGGTATGCTTCGGCAGTTGATTCCCCAGAACATGGAACAGTAGCTAGCGGACGGTCCAACAGCCCTTTCCTAATCGGCATCTATGGGTCAGACGAAGATGAACCTTTTTCCCTCTTTTATTGCCACTGCTTGCTTTGTATTTTAGGTTGTGGTTTAGACATAGATTTTTTCATGCTGGACTGGAGAAAACAATGTTAAAGACAAACCGATCTGGCTGAGCTCAGTAGCATGTCAGCCTCCCTGTCACGATCTCGGTAGTGTCTACATGCGTTTATAGGTGCAGAGAACCGCAAGCCAAAGGCAAACAATTCTGGCATCCTAAGACTGCAAGTGATGTCACTCTTACATATGTTAATACCACCGCAGGGGCCACTGTTATGAGTGGTCTCATATGCATTCACAGGGTATGAGAGCCATGAACTGAAAGTGAGCGGTTCTGATACCCTAAGAATGTAAGTGAACTACTCCTACAACTGTTACATAGCGTCTGCAGCTGTATTAATATATTGTTGATTGAGCTTGACAAATAATATATATATGTTTTTAAACTTGGCCAAATGTGCCACTTTCCAGGGCAGCTACGCGTGAGAGACTCTTCACAGAATAAGCGTCATGTGCGCAGAGGAAAGGAATGCTCGGATTGGTCAGGAGCGCAAGCAATAAGCCACAACAGCGTGTGCATTCAAGGATTTCAATGCACACCCCAGGGGAGTGAGGCTCAAAGCCAAAGACCAGGTGTCCTTACACCTCTGGGAAGTGCATTCAGATGCTTTAATGCACACCCTGGAGTGGCTAATTGTGCATATAATAGGGCTCGCTGCTCTTATGTGTTACATGCAAAGTGAAACATTTTTAATATATTGTTTACATAAAATCATTTGTTTTAAATAGCAAAATTATATAGACGAGACCTTTTTGCCTTGGTAATGACATCTGGCACCTGTCTGTGCATCACTACTTTTTAATGCCGGGCCAGGTGGTGACTTTTAGCCAATGACGTTTCAGGTTTTTTCCTTGCCATGTTATAAACTTTTTTATAAATCATCAAACTAAGTTTGACAACGTATAATAAGTTTAAAGTATAAAAATCATATTTTTTGTAACTGCACTTTATGGCCCCATAGCATCTCAGACACCTGCACTGTCTGGACTCCCCAGGCACAACTGACTGTTCTGCATCTCAGGTGCCAGCAACTTATCCCTGCATGGAGCTCTGGTGCTCCCCAGGTGGGGTCAGGGAGGATTTATCCCCGAGTTCTCTGGTTTTCGTCAGGTGTAAACCGTGGAATAATATTCTGTGAATCACATAATCTGCGGAATAATATTCCGTGGGCTGTGGAAAATGAATCCGCGGCTTACATGAACTGCAGATTGAGTCCGCAGTTAACATTATACTTACGGAATTTCAGAATTCTGCTCCTGACAGGATTCTGCTGAGTGAGTTGGAATTTTTGAAGTTCCACAAAATTCTGGCAGAAACAGAATTTGAATGTTCACATAGCTGCAGTGCCCAGCTTCTTCTGTTTGCTGTTGTTCTATCGGTTATTTTCGGGGCCCATATTTCTCTGCGACACTTCAGTCTGGATCCTAGGCTTCCACAGCAGCATTTGTTCATTCCTGCAGCATGAATAATTCATCTCTGTGGCAGAATACAGTCCTGCCATTTGGCTAAAATATGTTGCATATTTAGGTCGGTAGATAGATTTTTGTTTGTATTAAGGCACCCTTCCAGTGCTCGAAGCACCTGTACATAACAAAATAACAAAAACAGAATAATGACATATAAGACAAATACATAAAATAACACTCATCAAACATTGTTTAACCAGGAGTAGCACACTAAGCCGAAGCTTGTTTCCAGATGTGACCTGGGAGCACAGGGAAGTTAAGTGACTTGCTCACAGTCACACAGTATGCACCTAGGTGGCTGTGGGATTCAAACCCAGGTCTCCAGATCTGCAGCTCAAAGCCTTAACCTACTGCGCTATAAGACCACCAACACAATACTTAAATTCATAAAACCACACATGAAAGCAACAACACATGAATCACCCACATGCTAATTGAGAAAGGTGCTTCTTCAATTTATTTTTAAAATCAAAAACACTGCTGGCAGTGTGGATATCCTCCTTAAGGGCATTCCAGAGGACCAGGGACACCACTGTAACTGCCCTCGCTCCTGCTGATTTTGACTTGGCTGGTGGCATTTAAAGCAAGCCCCATCCTCTGGATCTTAAATCCCTGGTGGGCACATGTGGGGGTCAGGAGCTCACAGAGATATTGGGCACCTAGTCCGTTCAGGGCTTTGTATGTTATTAAAAGAACCTGGAAGACAGTGTGCCACCTAATGGGCAGCCAGGATCACTGGCACAGAAGTCAGCAGCGTTCATGGCAAGGACTCGGTGCTTAGCAAATATTGGACCCAGAAAAACACACAGAAGGCCAAGCACTCCCTGCAACCAGAATATTTATTGAGCTAAAATACACAGTGTATCTAGCAGAAAATAATAAAATAGTAAGCAGTAAGATCCCAAATAGATGAGCCCCAGTGCATTGAGGTGAAAACCACTTCTTCCAGGGGCATCCTAGCATTGCGGGCAGCCAGCCCAGGACCTGTAGTGATGGGTTGATATGATCTGGCATCCAAGTGGAGGTCCGAAGCCTCACTACCGTGTTCTGAACTTGCTGCAAGCGGCACAACTGCCCCCTCCCCAGATAAGCCATTTAGAGTGCACAGCAGCTGTCGAGATAGGAGAACACGAATGTGTTTACTGGAAGTGCGATATGCTGGAATGTCATAGACAGCATTTCATGCTGAGCTTAATGGAGGGGCTTCAAGATCTGTAAAGAGGGAAAGGGGGCCAGGTACTATGGAAAAACTCTATATTTGAATAAAAAGTCACCAAGAGTAATGAATTATGCAGCATTGCATGTATTCTGTGGCAAGATGCAAGTTCTGTGGAAAATTCCACAGCCATGGAATTGCAGAATTCCAGGGGCATTGGATATACAGTACTTTCCTGTTTCAGTGTCCAAGCTCATCTCCTGTGGGTAGTGAGGTTGAACAACTAGAGCACAGAACTGTGAAAGCACAAGGCCACAGGCTCAAAAGCTCCCCTCATCCATTGACTCACCTAGTCACCATGAGCAAGTCACTTGACCTCCTGGTACTTCTGCCCACCCAGCTACAAAACTGGTTCAATTAAAGTCACTGAAAAGAGGATTTAACTCTGTTAAGTTACCCAAAGTAAATTTATTGCGAAATAAAAGAATAGAAACTGCAGCTTATTTTGTCTCCTTCCCAGTCCACCACGGTGACCCACTCCTTTAGGCACCATGTGTTCCCTTCTGCCTTCCAGACTTACCACTCACTGCTGTCCCGCACCTCCAAAGTTCCACAGAGGAAGCACCTTGTGGCATGAGGACTGATGGTTGGGGTGTGTGTGTGTGTCTAGTGGTGTTGAGTGGCATGGGGGGAACAAAGGAGGGATACAATTCAGCACACCACTGGTGGGCATTTTTATCAAGTCCCCCCCCCACATCACATGCATGGATGGATTTTGTGGTCACCCATGCTGCCAAGTGCCTCCACTGGGCAAACAACAGGAGCCCCTTTAGAAATGGTGTGAACCAGTCCCTCTATTCTTGAAGGCACCCTCAGTGGAAACCTTCAAAAAGAGATTAAAAACATTCCTATTTAACCAGGCCTTTGATATCTAAGAGCAGAACTGACTGACGTATTTTAGTGCGGGATTTTACTGTAGTATTTTACATGAATTGATAGAATTTTTATTGTACTATTGCATGCTTTGTTGTTTGTCATTAGGCTTGTTGCCTGATATTATCTACGTATTGTTTTTTTTTTTTGCATTATCTGTTTATCGCCCCTGCGTCCCACCAGCCACTCCTTCAGGCTCTGTCAAGGAAACCCATACCTCCCCTCTGAACAACCCATCGTCACTCCCAGTTTCATATTGCAGCTGGCCCCAGGGCAATCCGATGTGTCCCTTCATCGGATGGGTTCTCCCCTTCTGGGGAGAAAGTGCCTTCTTGGCTTACCTTATTTTGGCCCTTGGGTGCTACTGAGATTGGCCTCAGCTATTCGGGGGCTCCATGGAGACGAGGGTCCAGGTGGCCGTCATCTGGTTGATCTGGAAGCCATTTCCCTGGTTTTTCCTGGCTCCCCATGCATCACGCCACATCTGCAGTGTGCCGGGTCTTCACCAGGGGCTTCAACGGAGCGAGGCACTCTCCCTAGCCCACCCCAGGAGGACAGCAGTCCTCTGGATGCTCAATCCTCTCCTCTCCTCTGCTAGCCCCTTGCACCCCGAGTCCATTCATGAACCCAGGTTCCTGGCATGGTGCGAGATTATCTATGTATTGTTTTAATGATTTTGTTAAGTGCTTCGAGCCTTCGGGAAGGAGCGCTACATAAATAAAGTATCTATCTATCGACAGTATCTATCTATCTAAGAAAATAACCCTAGGCCTCCTACCACCTGGAATTCAAGGTCTTCTCAGCCCCTCTCTTAATACCCACCATGCCCGTGGCTCTGAATCCCAGCTCTTTCTGGTCCCTCACTGCCGTACCTCCCAGGGACAAAGATTGTCTCCTACAGAGCCCCTCTTTGGATTAATGCCCTTAACTGTGACATCTCCTCTGAATCCAAATTGAGCCCTTTCAAATCCAAGCTACAGCGACTACTCTCTGCCACTCGTACCTGTGACTGTTTCCGCTAAACCCTCTTTGGCACTCTAAAACCCTAGCACTTGATTACTGTTAAACCTCCTTAGTACCATCTCTGACATCCTTTCCCCTGCTACCCTACCAACTTCACCTTTCCTCCTCAACCTAATGCCTCCGCCTGTCCTGACAAGGTCTGTTGGCTGATTTCAACTTACCTCATGATTTTACCAGTAACTGACAAAGCTTGTTTTGGCTGATTTTCAATTTACTGTATGCATTCCTGTGCATGAAACTGCTTAAGGTTACTCGTTTCTATTCTTTAATTCACTGTGAATGTCAACTATTGTTTTCTTTTCTTATTTACAATTATTTTACCATTCTCTGTTTAGTCTGTAAACCTGTTGATCTCCTTTCTCTATGTATACTGTTTTGCTATACTTTTTGTTCTGTTAATCTGTTGTATTATGCTGCTGACGTGGAACCTTTGTAAAAGAGCTCTAAGCTCAAAGGTATTTGTAATCCGAGATATAAATAAATAAATATCCTGGGAAGGAGACCATCTGCGGACACTCCTCACCCTCCCTGCTGGCCTCTGCTGTGGTTGCCCCAGGTGACGGGTGTGAATCAGGCCCACCAACATGCCACAGAGTGTGCTAAATTGCAGTTTTAAAGAATGCACATGTTATACTTTGGCATTTGACACTCACAGTCTGTCTTTATCGTTTCTTCCACAGGTACTTCCAGAAGAACGAAACGGTTTGGTACTTTCCCCGGCAATTATGTGAAGCAACTTTATGTATAAAACAACTTTCAGTATTGTAGTACTACTAGCAAGAGAGCAAATTGTATGTTAATAAGAAAAGTACAAACCTTTCTGTACTGTTGGTTGGGCAGGTGATGGAAGTCTTTAGCAAGAGAAGAAATGTCAGTGATATGTAATATGGGGAGAGGATTCATTTATTTGCAACCCTTGTTCAGACGTGATCATGCATGAAGACTAGATCATTTCCTCTGTGACTGAGCTGGATAATAGCAGCTAAAATTAGTCATATAGGTGATCTGGGTTATGTCAAAGATTAAATTTGTGTTGCATTTCTGAGGACATATAGTTTAGATGGAATCAGAAACCCCCAACACAAATGTATTTCTTTTTCTTTAAATGATCTCATTCTTCACTAGTCAAGCTTTTGGAGGTATTGAGGTTTGCGATTTGACAAGCAAATGGTACTGCGTGGTCATGCATTTTGTTTGTTTCTGATGTCGGAGTTCACAGAAACAAAAACCTAGCAGTATTTAATGGGGCAGCGTTAACCACCCATAGGCTAGTTGTGCCCCTTTTAAACTATGTGGGGGTTTACGGTGTCCTACAGAATTGAGTCCTATGTTAAAGACCACTCAGTAAAATCCAGTGTTCTTTTTTAATAAATAAGACATGGACGCCATATTAGTGCGGTAACACCAAAAACAGGTGCCCCATTCACTTGTATTGAGTGCGTTTCCAGTATGTAAACAATAATGGTAACACACTGTAAAGCAGTCGTGCAAGAAATATTGTTAAAAACAGCTTCTTAAACATACAACTAAATTCTGTGTTTAAGACTCAATTCACATAAAAAAGGCCAAAATCAATTTGGGGGAGGGATCAGTGTCCCCAAATTGAGTTATGGATTTCTGATTCAATCTAAAATGTTGTTCTTGTATAAAACCAAAATGGGATTGTGGGCAGCTGAATGAAAGTAGAAAGGTTACACATATCAGTGTTCGCTATGGTCACAGAATGTGGCCCACATGTTTGATGCCCGAAAGGGGCGGGGCCTTAAGATATAAAACGGGGCAGCTGTGCTTAACAAAAAAAGAAGCCTTTTAACTTATTTTCTTTACTATATCATGTGAGAGAACCTGAATGGCAAAAAAGAAAATCTAACCTCTGACAACAATGGAAAGGGAAAAAAATATTTGGGGCCAGTAGATGGTGAAGCTTGCCAAGGCAGCTACAGTGTTGGTGTGCAACGTGGCAGCTCTGGCTGTCCCCCCCCCCACCCAAGGATTAACTCCTCAGTTCTTAGGGCAACTGTATTGGGGGAACATCCCACATATTACATCTTTGCCCACTAGCCATAGTTGGAGTGGTCTTTGATGATGCCTTCCTCCAGTCTTAGCCTGCCAAGCCCCACCCCCATGGATGTCTTCAGATGCTGTCTATTTCTCTCTTTCCGGAGGTTATTTAATTGCTTGATGTAAACAATGTAACAGATACGAAAGGTTTTGACTGCTATTTTTTTCATAATAACATATTTAATAATGAAAAAAAACTATTTTTATGCTAATGCTTTTTTTTAGAGATTTCCTTACCAGATAAAATAAAAAATGCAGTTACAAACAAAACGTTTAGCATTTCCTGCGATACATTTTTACAGCATCAGCTCCCCAAGGTGGTTTGGAGAGGGTGGGGATGCTCGAGAACTACGATTTGTAAATATGTATATTTGCCTTTGTACAGAATATGTACTTATCCTGTATAGAAAAAAATAATTTAATAGAAGGGTTTAAAATGATAGAAAAATGGAAGGTAGCCACAAAGTTCTCAATATCTACAATTTATTTAAATGAAGAAATTCAGTATATCACACTGTATGAGACCAGCAAATGACATTTAGTAAAAAAATGCATTAAGAATGTGCAATGCTGCTGAGAAAACTTTGCAAATTATACATAATTCTAGTTGTATTATGATTTTTCCTGTTCTTTTATCCTCGCCGTACTCTCTGTTACTTGGGGAAATCGTATGGAATCAGGATTCTTTCTTCTCACACTTCATCTGCTCCAGCTGTGTGTCCATACATGAAGGGGCCAATCCAGAGATGTGACCAGGAGAGGCTCTACACCCCAATGCCCCTCCACACAAGGTGTCAGCGTGGCTCAGTTGGTAGCACATCTGCCTCTGGACCAGAAGGTCGTAGGTTCTCGTCCCACACCGGGATTGGACTTGCACCTAAAAATCGCTGGCATCCGAGTGCAGTATTGGGGGTGCTGTACTTCTGGGTGTGCCGTCCTTCGGATGAGACGTTAAACTGAGGTCCCTTCTGCCCATCCTGGTGTTGTCCTGGTGGATGTCCCAGGTGGAAGTAGAAGAACCCAGGGCACTCTTCGCAAAGAGCCGGGAACATTCCCGGTGTCCTGGCCAACATTCCCCTTCCCATAAACCGGTTCATGCAATTATCCAGGCTGTGTGTGGGTGGTGATGATGTGTGATATGGCTGCCACCACACATTCAGTCACTTCACTACCAGTCTATCATTACTTGTAAAGTGCTTTGGATGTATGAAAAGCGCTGTATAAATGCTGATTCTTCTTCTTCACACAGATGGCATACACCGTCCCCTCAAGCCACACTCTGCTAGTGCGGAGCAGCACCTTAGGGCAGGGGTGAGCAGAGCCAGTCCGGACCACAGGCATCAAATCAGATGCCCGTGTCAGTATGCCACTGGAACCATACCTGTGCTGGGTGCAGGGACCGATGGGATGTGGCAGTCCCCAGAGGCAAAATGTGTCCATGTCCTGCAACAATGAACAGTGCAGGTATGGGCATCCAGTCCTCCCTAGCATTCTGAAGGGTTGTATGCAGGCAGCCTGACTGCTGATTGGTCTCTGTGAGTAAGCACTACTACAGCCCCTATGATGGCATAGGCACCCCGTTCACCACAACATAACCCAGACAGACCGTCTTAGGGTAGGTGGTTCATTCCACTGGGGTGTCAAACAGACGAGGCATACTGATGAGTCCTGGTAGGACGAAACACGTGTCTATGTCATCTGTTAGCACCCTTTGCAAACTGTGTGAGAGGACTTTCGGCACCATGCAATTCTGCTTAAGGTTGTACCAGCATAACACTCTGTGGTGATTTGCATATGCAGCCCCATATGCAGCCCATGATGCTTTGCATTGTGTGGGCATGTGTGATTTTGTACCCCCTCCACCAACTATCTCTGTTACAGAAATATCACTGCGGATGAGACACATCTCTGTCCTGTCTCGGCTGGTTGCATAGCTTCACGCTCTGAACGTGATTGAGTCTGGACAAGGCACACAGCTGGCTACAAGGATGCAAAGGAGTGAGTCACAGGTGTGCATTGTGCACAACAGGGGCACTCCATGGCTTTTCCAAGCCCTCCGCAGATGCAGAACGGTCAGGAGACTTTGGAGGATCAGACCCTATGTCACAGTCCCTTGCTTGTGATGTCTTTGTCTTTTTGTTGGTTGGTGACCAGATCTAAACCACACAGTCACCAACGTATTGAATCCCAGATGGGTGGCACTGACAATCAGTGACACACACATGACCCTTTTATCACTGCCTCCCCCCAGAATATATTCCCTCAAATACATTTGCTAAAGTTTTCCAAAATTTGTAGGGGGACAGGGCACCCATGGCCACCCTCACCTGCATGTGCCTATGCTGACACACAAAGCATGGTTTGCAACCAGGACGTTTTTGCCTGGTGTCAAAAGAGTACACAGGCAGTAACAAGTAGAAAAGTGTTGTTTTTTTATTTACAGTTGCTACATTTTGAAATCATAAACAGTCCTTCAGGTGCAACTATACCTACCAGACAGAGGACTACCTAGACAGTGGAAGGGCCAGTAAAGATGAGAAATAAGAAAGTTGGAAATGAAGGGTGGGGAAGGGGGGTTAGAAATGCAGGCCAGAGGAAATTACGTGCTTTTGACATCATAGTTATTTCCATGGCAACCAAAGGTGATTGTTGTGACAGCAGGGTTCAAAAGAAGTGGGATGCTTAAAACGTAGATATCAGATGGAAAGATGAGGAAGGAGAGACTGGGAGAGGGGACAGAGACTAGAGCGTCTCCGGCTAGGAAATCCTGGGACACACTATAATGGACTGCTAAGGTCTTCTTCCAGCTATGCCTTTGTGATTCGTACATGGAGGATTATGGTGTTTTGTTTGGACACGAAGCAGGAGCAGATGAAGTCTGAAGGACAAGGATCCTAGTTTTAATCAGCTGTCCTTTTTAATAAAAAAAGTGGGGAATATAAATATGGAAAATGTGTAATAACACATACATAGAATTGTGTATAAATATATCTTCCAAACTTTTCTCAGCTATGTCACAGGCTCTTTATGTGTGTATAACACTACCACCTTTTGGGGGAGTTCTAATTTTCGTTTATTTATACAGTATTGTATTCCACGGCTGATTTTTTTTTTACTTTGTTATCTAGTATTTAGAAATATCCCTAGACCTGTATAACATGGAAGAAGTCAGAACTGTATTATACTGTTTGTACACAATCAGTTCCTCTCATGTAATTCATTTACCGTTTCACAGTGCTGCGGTACTTTGTGTACACACACACATACACACATAAACACACACACAAAAACACACACAAACTGCAGCACACATTGTTTGCTATTTTGTTTTCGTCTTCCTATTGCTGTGCTTTATGACTTGACAACATTAATCAAAGAAAGAGCATCTAACAGCTGCAGTGGTTGCTGTACACGGTATTTAATAAAGTATTGAATCTGCCATCTGATCTGATGTTGTTTTTTTTCCCCTAGATTGTGCATCTGTGCATATGGTGTGTTTGTGGTGACAAGTGCCTTGCGGAAGTGCAAAACCTTCTGTTCAGCTCAGATGACTCAGTGTAACAGGCCCTGTACACACTAGGTAGTTTAAAGTCGGGAAAACTAGGTATACATGTGCACCACAAAAATTACAAACTCTCACAATGGTGTAATAATGCAAAGCATCATGGGAAGTATATGCAAATTACCATGAAAGAATTTAGAGTGGTTCTGCTTTAAGCAGAAGTATATGGTACCAAATGACCTCAAACAATCTGCAAAGGCACAGAACAAAGTCACAGACATGTGTTTTGTCCTTCTCAGGACACTTTATCTGTGTCTCAGGCCAGAGGAAGGGAGAATCAGCCCTGTGATTGTCTTACTGGTTTGGGTCATGGTGAGCTCAAAATAGGAAAGCAATCTAAAAGGCAAAGAACCTCAGTACAAAAGTACTGAGGCAAGGGTTACTCGGGAGGGGCACTGGCAATAAGGTTAGGTTTAGACATACAAAATCACCCATACCCCAGTCCTCAATAATGCAAAGTATCATGGGAAGTATATGCAAATAACCATGAAATCATTTAGACTGGTCCTGCTGTAAGCAGCAGAGGTATATGGTGCTAGCCAGGTGGCCTTGCACACAGTCTACAAAGGCTAAAAACAGACACATCTGTGTCTTTTGTTTTCAGCCTTTGTATATTATGTGAGAGGCCATTTGGCACCATACTCTCCTGCTTAAAGCTGATCCTGTCTAAATTATTCCCCCTCTTTCCCCCACATTTGTCAACTTTCAGCCTTCTTACTAGGCCTGTTAATTAGTCTCCACCTGGGACTTCTCTAGCTCATTTACTCCTATTATGCCTTATCTTTCCCATCATCACCTTTTGTTTCACAGATTCTCTCTTAATCTTGCCATTTATGCATATAAGGTTGTTGTAAATCCTGTACACTGTCACTCTCACGCATTGTACCAGTGTGTAACTCAAATTCCAAGTCAATGTATGTAATGTTACTCGTAGTTCATGATTCCAATGTGTAACTCAATGCTATGTATCATGTACTCATCTGATGTCCCTCTGTAACCCCCAGTGCACCGTGGAGACGAGCATCTTGTTGCTTAGTGTGCCTTTCCTGGTGAAACATTTCAATAAATAAATAAAATTAATTTATCACTTCTTCTCCCTGAGCCTTCCCCTTTTTTCTTTCCCCACATATACAGTATATCCCTTAGTTTACCTCCCCTCTACACTAACTGTGTTTTTTTTCTCTTTTAGGTATTTCTTGAAGAAGACCTAAGGTCAAAACAAAGATTTTTAACTCTCTTTTCTATTTTCAGCGTGCATTTAATATAACCATTTTGTTTTGATTTGCATATACTTGCCTTGATGCTTTACAGTATTGGGGTAAGTGAGATTTTCTATGTCTTTGAAACCTGGCTTTATTGTCCGTGCCCTTTCCCAGTAACCCTTGCTTCAGTGTCTTTGTGCTGAGGTTCTCTGTCTCTAGACAAGCCACAGAATCCTACACTGGAGTGGCTAGGAGCTAAGTGTATTATAGGTTACCACCTTTAAGAAGCCCAAAGTGGACATTTCTTACTGAAATTGGATTTTTCAGAGGACAATATGTCATCTCTAATCAATGCAGCAGACATGTTTTCTCTAAACAATCAGAATTAAGACTAAGTGTTGTAATTTTTAGTTGTTTCTTGTGTATTCTATTATTTTAAGGTATTTTAGTTAAGGTATTATAGTTTCTTGCAACATTTAGAGGAAAATCAGAAAATATTTTTTCTACTATAATGTCAGGACATTTGGTATTTTTCATGTTTTTCTGCAGGACACAGCTGCCAAAATCAGGACTGTCCTGCGAAAATAGGGACAGGTGGTAACCCTAGTGTATTATGGAGCTGCTCAGCTTAAAGGGAGAGAGACTTGCTACTTCACATTCCTGGGGGTTGTCACATCTCCTGCTGACAAACTAAGGAGCATCATTGGGGGTCTGGACCAACCTGTTGGCATAGTTGTGGCACCTGCAGTTGGGGTTCAGAAGCAGACCTTGGTCAATGGGGGCCAGCTGGTGGGAGAGGAATTTCACATCCCAGAGGATGCTCTCCCTCTCTGGGGAGGGAGGTTGTGCGATGCCACCATACCCCAAAGCACCAACTGGGTAATCACAGGCGATGCAACAGGCAGGGCTCACCTTACAGGAGGGAGGCTGTTGGCTGATGCCACATAGCCGCGCACTTTATGCATCTGAGCATGTGCGTGGCACCATCAGTGCAGGCAGCCTAGTGGGAGGGGATGAAAATCTAAAAATGTCTTGGCTGCTTGGGAATGGACCACAGTATATTCTGGCCTAGTGCCTCCACTGACCATCCCCACTCCACTTCAGGGGCTTCCCAGTGCTGAATGGAAGTGGGTGGGTGCGGGGGAGAGGTGCATGGGGACTGCGGTGTGCCTGGGGTCCTGAGGAGGTGGGTACTGGGAGGAGAAGCAGGAATACAGATTTTGAAAAAAGAGCGTGGTGGTGTCCTCCATGAAGGCTGCACCTTGTCTGCCCTCTCAACCAGATGTGGCGACCCTGATCATCAGGGTGGGGGAGGGATGAAAGAAACATAATAGAAAAATTAAAGCACTGAGACAGTAATCAAATTTGGAGCAATCCTTGGCAACCCAACAGCAGTGCTTGATGGAGTAATGTAGTAAGCATTGGATAGGTCACCTGGAGTACCATATACAGTACTGGTTACCATATAATAGGAAAGATGTTGCTCTGGAGAGCCTGTAGGAAAGGGTAATCCAAGATGATTCCTGAACTCGGGTCCAGAGTAAATGACTAAGATGAGTAGTTTATTCTGCATGGAATAATGCACAGGATGATTGGTAACAGCCAACACTGTGGGATGTACCAAGCATGCATTAGGGTAGAGCCCTCTTGAAGAAAGCTTCTTTGGACCCTGACTGCCATGCAAACTACAGACCAATCTCTAACCTTCCCTTTTTAGCGAAGGTGATTGAGAAGTTAGTGGCCGTACAGCTGGAGAACCATTTGACCATCCATGATATCTATGAACCCCTCCAGTCCAGTTTTCGAAAGAGGCACAGTACTGAAACAGCACTGGTTCCATTGCTCAATGATCTCCTGATGGCTAGGGACCAGAAGAACCGTTCCATCTTGGTTCTTCTAGATCTTACATCAGCTTTTGACACTGTGGACCATGGGGTTCTACTTGAGCGCCTGAGGTTCATCTCTGGACTATTGGATGTAGTCCTCAGGTGGTTTACATCTTACCTCACTGGAAGAACGCAGAGAGTGGTTTCCTGGGGTTTATTCCTCAGACCCAGTTTTTCTGCCTTGTGGGGTTCCTCAGTGCTCAGTGTTGTCCCCCATGTTGTTCGCAGTGTACATGCTGCCCCTCGGAGATAGTGTAAGAAGGTATGGGACGAAATTTCACTGCTATGCTGATGATACCCAGCTCTACCTTTCTTTTGCACCTGACCAGGATGGAGCTCTATCGTTCTTTAATAACTGCCTCAAAGAAATCCAAAGAGTGGATGGACTCGAGTTGGCTGAAGCTGAACTTGGAAAAGACAGAGGTGCTGGTTGTGGTTCCGGTGCATCAGATGGGGGCCCGGGGGCTGGTTCACCCTCCGGGCTCTATCTTGGTGGTGTCTCACTCCTGACCTCTGAACAGGTGCGTAACCTGGGAGTAATCTTTGATGAAAGGCTGACTCTGCATTCACAGCTGTCTGCCGTCAAGTCCTCATTTTACCATCTGATGAATATCTCCAGGATTAAGCACCTTGTTTCGTCCGGCAATCTTCCTATGCTGGTCCATGCCTTTGTGTCCTTGCGCTTGGACTATTACAATTCCCTTTACCTAGGGCTTCCTGGGGTGGAAATCCGCCATCTGCAGCTGGTGCAGAATGCTGCGGCCCGGCTTTTGACTGGTACCTCTCAGTCCAGTCATATTTCACCGGTGCTGCGCAGACTGCACTGGCTGCCAGTACAGTGGTGGATCACCTTTAAAGTTGGTCTTCTGACTTTTAAAGCCCTTTATGAACTTGGCCTGGACTACCTGAAAGAGCTCCTGGTCCCTTACTGCCCTGGGCGATTGCTCTGCTCAGCTGATGAGGGGTTGCTAGAGATCCCGAGGGTGTATTTGAAATCCTCTGGGACCTGTGCATTTATGCATGTGGCCACTACCCTCTGGAATTCTCTGCCCTGCCAGTAATGGGAGTGCGCAACCATGGAGAGATTTAAAAAGGCCCCTGAAAACATATTTATGGATTCAAGCGTTTGGTGATTGACTTTATTCACCTAACTGTATCAGCTGTTTATATATTTTAAGACTTGAAATGTTTGATGGTTTTTAAACTCTGTAAGGCACCTTGGTTCTTGAAAGGCATCGTAGAAATAAAGTTTATTATTATTATTATTGTTGTTGTTGTCATCCTGACATCTGTGGTGGGAAAGTTAATGCAGTCACTGCCAAAGGATAGGATAGTGGAATATCTTGAGTCGAATGGGTTACGAGACCAAAGACAGCATGGATTCACGGTAGGGAGGTCTTGTCAAATGAATCTGATAGAGTTCGTTGATTGGGTGAACAAGGAATTACATCAGGGTGGGGCAGTGGATGTGGCCTACCTAGATCTCAATAAGGCATTTGAGACAGTTCAACATAGAAGACTTAAACAATAGCTTTGGTGGTAAACTGGGTAAGAAATTGGTTAGGAGACAGGAGACAGAAGGTGACAGTAAATGGAGTTCACTCTGAAGAGGGGAGGGTGACCAGCGGGGTGCCTCAGGGATCAGTGTCAGGACCAGTCCTCTTTAATATCTGTGTGAGTGACACTGCAGAGGGAACGGTCTGCCTGTGTGTGGATGGCACCCACATCTGCAGTAGGGTGGACACTTCAAGGGGGATGGAAAGAATGAATAGAGACCTGAGAAAACTCCAGAAGTGTCAAGGGTATGGCAACTGGGTTTCAGTGCAAAAAGTGCAGAATAATGTACTTAGGGTACAGACACCCAGGGGCAAGTGTACACAAATGGAGGAGTTGGTATTGATGACCACCAAGCAGGAGGGAGATCTGCATGTAATCATCTCTGATGACCTACATCTGAACAGGCAGTGTGATAAGGCAGCTGTGAAGGCTAGTGTAATGCTGGGGTGCATAGGGAAGAGGGATCACCAGTAGAAGGATGGAGGTGGTACAGCCTCTGTATAATCACTGGTGAGACTTCACCTGGAAGCAGCACCTCCAGAAGGACATAGAATGGAAGTGGTACAGAGGAGGGCAACTAAATTGGTGCAGGATCTACATCAGAAGCCCTACGAAGAGAGACTAAGGGAACTCAGTATGTACACTCTGGAAGAGAGAGGAGGGAGAGGGGATATAATAATAAATACTTCAAGGGGGTAAATAAGGTACAGGATGAGAGATGTGAAGTTTTCTTACGCCATTGAAGTTCGTCGAGAGTTATCAACCTCACCTTATTGAAGCAATTAAGTGAATTTTTTCCATGAGCTTGGAAATTCGTCTAGTGACTTCACCAGTAACATCGCCATTAAGACAGTTAGGCGAAGTCTATTCAAAGCGAAACTACTGATGCTAGCCAGGTCACACGGAAAGGACTCCTGTAGGTCACATGCTACTGCTCTACCCTTGGTTTCACTTTGCAGTTGGAATTAATTAGTGGAAGAGGACAGATCTGCTCTATTGAGAGGGCTAAAAAACTACCAACAAAAACGTTTTTCAGCTTTCTTTTGCATGTTATTCATCCAGTTTTTACTGTACAGTTTGGGAGTCTTTGTTTAGATGTTGTTTAGCTGTAGTTTTCTTTATATTCACCACTTTTATTTGTGCTATTTTTCATCACTTTTAGTCTGTTTTGTTACTCTTCCGTATTAAGAGACCCAGCGAGACAGCAGCACCCAACCCCCCCATTCCACAGCAGAGCAGCATACAGTTGCACCACCACCAACGCTAAAGGAAACAGCACTTGTATCACCACCACCTGCGCTCCACGAGGAGGAAGAGCAGATGCACCCTGAACCATCTTGCTCCTCCTCCTCTCGTCAGCAGTGGAGGTCCCTAGTGTAGGACTTCTTTGATAGTGACCCCACCGACAACAGTGTGGTGATATGTAAATTACATAAAACTGTGGTTCAGTGTGGGAAACAGGGGACCTATTTGGGGGCAGATAGACGGCACACCCACCATAGAGTGAGACACTGCCAGGAGTGGGAGAAGCATGCCTATAGTTGGACAAAAGTTACTGAGAGGGGTGGAGGTGGTGCCACCTTACTGGTTCTTCTGTGCTGCAGGGTGGGATGGACAACAGAAAGCAACGTGGTGGGTTAGGTGCACCAGTCCAGGAGAGGAAGATGGAAGGGGCAGGGAGTAGGACCTGCAGGTGGACTCGGGTGCTGGGGGGGGCACCTGAGAGACCAGCCTCAGAGCCTACTCCCACATCCATCCATGGGAAAATGGCACAACTCTGCAGGGAGACAAGGGAGCTCTCCTGACAAGTTGTGGGGATGAAGGAGATGTTGCAGGAGTTGCTGAGAAAACAGCAAAGCATTCTTGAGGGTTTGGCAGAACTCGATAGGGGTGGTGCACCCTCTGCCCCCAGGTCGTAGCCCTTGGATCCCTATGTGTACATTTTCTTTTATCTGTCTCTTTTACTCTTACCTATTATACCCCAAAACTTAAAAACAAAATTGCACATTCATCTTAATTTCTCTGTCTGTCTCTCTGCTACTGCTTTGTTCTATTTAAATTATGCTGTTCTCATCCATTCTAAAGAAAACAAATCTGATTTCAACTCCTATTGTCTTTCTTGTGCAGCTCTTACACATCACTAAAATTTTTCTCATCTGCCAGAATAAATGTTATGTTGCTAGTCAGTCCCCCTGCCACAGGCTGCCCTTCCTGTAATTTAGTGCACACAGTCCAGAAAAGCAAGATAGGCCAAAATGTGGTACGCCCAGAATTATGTGAACCGCATGATCATTTATGCTGCTGCTACAGAGTGTTGCACTGTGTGTCACTCCCCCACCACAACCCTTCCTGTAATCTGATGATCCTTCTGTAATCCTGCATGATCTGTGGAGAAGATGGTGATGGCTTACTTGCTGGAGGCAGCAGGACACCTGTGACAAGAACAAACAATAATTTAGACACTATTCAAGTTGCAACTGTGGTGGAAACTGGGTGCACAGTAATAATGGTATATCTATTGTCCACTCCCATTCTTACTGTACCTGTTACCTGTGAATGAAAATTAGAAATTATTTAGCCTCCCTTTGGCCACTGCAGTGGCCACACAGTATATCCATTGTCCAGTCCCATTTTAACTATACCTGTTATCTGTGAATAAAAATGAGAAATGATTTAGCCTCCCTTTGGCCACTGTGGTTGCGCACAGTATATCCATTGTCCAGTCCCATCTGTTACTGTACCTGTCACCTGTGAATAAAAATGAGAAATGATTTAGCATCTCTTTGACCACTGCAGTGGCCGCACAGAATATCCGTTGCCCAGTCCCACTGTTACTGTACCTGTCACCTGTGAATAAAAATGAGAAATGATTTAGCATCTCTTTGGCCACTGCAGTGGCCGCACAGAATATCCGTTGCCCAGTCCCACTGTTACTGTACCTGTCACCTGTGAATAAAATGAGAAATGATTTAGCATCTGTTTGACCACTGCAGTGGCCACAGAATATCCGTTGCCCAGTCCACTGTTACTGCACCTGTCACCTGTGAATGAAAATGAGAAATGATTTAGCATCTCTTTGGCACTGCAGTGGCCGTACAGAATATCCGCTGCCCAGTCCCACTGTTACTGTACCTGTCACTTGTAAATGAAAAGGAGAAATGATTTAGCATCTGTTTGACCACTGCAGTGGCCGCACAGAATATCCGTTGCCCAGTCCCACTGTTACTGCACCTGTCACCTGTAAATGAAAATGAGAAATGATTTAGCATCTCTTTGGCCACTGCAGTGGCCAGACAGAATATCCGCTGCCCAGTCCCACTGTTACTGCACCTGTCACCTGTAAATGAAAATGAGAAATGATTTAGCATCTGTTTGACCACTGCAGTGGCCGTGACAGAATATCCGTTGCCCAGTCCCACTGTTACTGCACCTGTCACCTGTAAATGAAAATGAGAAATGATTTAGCATCTCTTTGGCCACTGCGGTGGCCGCACAGAATATCCATTGCCCAGTCCCACTGTTACTGCACCTGTCACCTGTAAATGAAAATGAGAAATGATTTAGCATCTCTTTGGCCACTGCGGTGGCTGCACAGAATATCCGTTGCCCAGTCCCACTGTTACTGTACCTGTCACTTGTAAATGAAAATGAGAAATGATTTAGCATCTGTTTGACCACTGCAGTGGCCGCACAGAATATCCGTTGCCCAGTCCCACTGTTACTGCACCTGTCACCTGTGAATGAAAATGAGAAATGATTTAGCATCTCTTTGGCCACTGCAGTGGCCGCACAGAATATCCGTTGCCCAGTCCCACTGTTACTGTACCTGTCACTTGTAAATGAAAATGAGAAATGATTTAGCATCTGTTTGACCACTGCAGTGGCCGCACAGAATATCCGTTGCCCAGTCCCACTGTTACTGCACCTGTCACCTGTGAATGAAAATGAGAAATGATTTAGCATCTGTTTGACCACTGCAGTGGCCGCACAGAATATCCGTTGCCCAGTCCCACTGTTACTGCACCTGTCACCTGTAAATGAAAATGAGAAATGATTTAGCATCTGTTTGACCACTGCAGTGGCCGCACAGAATATCCGTTGCCCAGTCCCACTGTTACTGCACCTGTCACCTGTGAATGAAAATGAGAAATGATTTAGCATCTGTTTGACCACTGCAGTGGCCGCACAGAATATCCGTTGCCCAGTCCCACTGTTACTGCACCTGTCACCTGTAAATGAAAATGAGAAATGATTTAGCATCTGTTTGACACTGCAGTGGCCGCACAGAATATCCGATTGCCCAGTCCCACTGTTACTGCACCTGTCACCTGTAAATGAAAATGAGAAATGATTTAGCATCTCTTTGGCCACGCGGTGGCGCACAGAATATCCTGCTGCCCAGTCCCACTGTTACTGCACCTGTCACCTGTAAATGAAAATGAGAAATGATTTAGCATCTCTTTGGCCACTGCGGTGGCCGCGACAGAATATCCGTTGCCCAGTCCCACTGTTACTGCACCTGTCACCTGTAAATGAAAATGAGAAATGATTTAGCATCTCTTTGGCCACTGCGGTGGCCGCACAGAATATTTGTTGCCCAGTCCCACTGTTACTGCACCTGTCACCTGTAAATGAAAATGAGAAATGATTTAGCATCTGTTTGGCCACTGCGGTGGCCACACAGAATATCCGTTGCCCAGTCCCACTGTTACTGCACCTGTCACCTGTGAATGACAATGAGAAATGATTTAGCATCTGTTTGGCCACTGCAGTGGCCGCACAGAATATCCGTTGCCAGTCCCACTGTTACTGCACCTGTCACCTGTGAATAAAATGAGAAATGATTTAGCATCTCTTTGCTACTGCGGTGGTCAGACAGAATATCCGTGCCCAGTCCCACTGTTACTGCACCTGTCACCTGTAAATGAAAATGAGAAATGATTTAGCATCTCTTTGGCCACTGCGGTGGCCGCACAGAATATCCATTGCCCAGTCCCACTGTTACTGCACCTGTCACCTGTAAATGAAAATGAGAAATGATTTAGCATCTTTTGCCACTGCAGTGGCCGCGACAGAATATCCGCTGCCCAGTCCCACTGTTACTGCACCTGTCACCTGTAAATGAAAATGAGAAATGATTTAGCATCTCTTTGGCCACTGCGGTGGCTGCACAGAATATCCGTTGCCCAGTCCACTGTTACTGCACCTGTCACCTGTAAATGAAAATGAGAAATGATTTAGCATCTCTTTGGCCACTGCGGTGGCTGCACAGAATATCCGTTGCCCAGTCCCACTGTTATTGCACCTGTCACCTGTAAATAAAAATGAGAAATGATTTAGCCTCCCTTGGCCACTGTGGCACAGTGTGCACCTCTGAAAGGAGAACAAAAAAGAAATATAATTATGATACTTACCGTAACATTATTGCTGCTGGCCATGCTGCGTATCGGCATTACGGTACGTGTCACTAAGATGGTGAAGGAAGAGGTAACTCCTCTCAGTCTCTTGTGGGTTGCCTGACTTTCTGACTGACTTGCCAGTCGTCCCTGTGAATGGTGAAACCTGCAGGGAGACAAAAAGAAAAATATTTTAATGTCTTTCTGAGTACGGTGGAAGGAAGGCCCTTCATCCTGTGTGAGACTCAGGAGTCACAACTAGTGAGGATAAGGACTGTGAACAACAGTGAAAGTGACTTACCATCACAGTAGACAAAGATAGGCCTTGTTGGAAATTAGGTCTTGCTGCCTTGATGGGCTGGCTAGCTGGAGGTCTGGTTGGTAGGAGGTCTGGCTTGTAATGGCATTTATTTTTTGGGAAATTAAACTTTATTAAGGTTTTAACAACAACAAACAGTATAAACGATACAGTGTGGAGGCTGTGGCCCGTGCTGTTTGTGGCTCTGGAGGAGGAGGCAGTGCCTTGCCTAGCTGATAATTTCTAGGAGCGTGGATATGTTGTTCATCCACATTTTTTGGCATGTCACTTTCCCTTTAAATCTCGCCGGAAAGTCTTCAAGCGCTCCTTCACCACCGAATTGGTAAATACCTGAGCTCCATGCCCCATGACTCCAGATCTTCCTTTCCGCTGGAAGATTCAGGTTCCCTCATGCTAACTCTAGCCATTATAGGCCCTGGATTCGTATCATCGTTTTTAACCGAATTTAACTCTCAAACTCGTCAGAGTTTTCAATTCTGATAACAACACATCGGATATGGAGGACAAGTCATCCCCCGGTTTTCGCTGGTGTATGTGCGGCCAGAAAATGTTGCGCACTGATCCCCACCTCACCTGCGTGTACTGCCTAGGTGTCGGTCATGACACCATCACCTGTACCTTTTGCTTGGCTTTCCATCCCAACATCCTCAACGACCGCATGGCCGTGCCTTAAGCTGGGGAGACCGGAGAAAAGCAACCCACCAATGAAATCAAAAGAAGCAAGGTGTTTCCAGCCAAGGATCTCACTTTTAACAGCTCGAGCAGATGAAGGCCTTCAAAGAAGAAGCTTCCCAAGCTTCGGCCAGATGAAGTTTCTTTGTGCCTCTCAACCCCGGTTCTTCCTTCACAGGTTCCTTCAGGGAGACGTGCTAGTCTCTCCCCACCAGGGGTGAGGCGTCCTCGGGCTTGCACTCCTCCCACCCTCTGAAGAGGGACAAGGATACAACGTCTTTGAAAAGGAGATGTTCCTGGGATCGAGAGAGGTCTGAGTCCCAGGATACTGCGACCTTGACTTCAGTCGAGATCGCTTCCTCGGCCACCGGCTTCACGGATCTTCCGTCTGGCCAGGAGAAGACCGAGGGATCGGCTGATCCAGCTGAGATTGTTCGCAAGCCAATTTCACTGACTCCAGTCAATGATTCTCTAGAGAGGACCCCAGTTCTTTCTTCCCCTGATGAGCGACACTTCTTTGGGTGTCCCCATCAAGGGAATTGATCAAACCTCGGTTCTCGAGCCAGTTGCTGATCCTAATTGACAGTCAGTCTTGATTGAGGACTCGGTCTCCTTCTTTGGTGGGAAAACCAAAGAAAGGCCACCGACATTCAAAAAAGAGGTGCCGCCACAGGTCCTCATCCTCCTCAGATGAGGAGAGGCTTCGGCGAAAACTCTGTCGACGCTAAGAGGAGCTTATGTGGCAACAGCTGATTTTGGCCAGACAGAAGCCGCTACACCGTCCACCCCGACCATTACTTGGCCTGAACCTCAGGGGCCGATGCTGACCCCTTCGGACCCAAAATCTTCAGTTTCTCCACCTGTGGGGCCGGCCGTTATTCCTAAGCCCACACCGTTCTCACCACCGATTAGGGTGGAACCACCACCTAAACAGCCTATCTCGGGAGCTCCCTCAAAAGGGGACCATCCAGACACTGGACTTCCCTGATGCCTGTCCATCATGGTTACCCCTGACTGCCCTCGGTGTATCGAGGGGGACATAGGCGAGAGACCGCTGTACCCCGACTCTTCAAATTTGGATGCCACCGGTTTGCACTCCCATCCGGAGCAATAAGGAGTCACTCTCAGCGGGCCTGGAGGAAGGTCCTTCCTCCTTTCAGGGCATCCTCCACCTCATTTCCAATTCCACCGGAATGCCCCTGGAGTCTATCCAGAAAAAGGTGGAGTACCCCCTTATGGATATCCTTAAGAGGGGGGATACCCCGACAGAGGTCTTTCCAGTGGCTGAAGCCGATACTAGTCCAGCCCTTGAGCTTTGGCAGTGTCCAGCCTCCTGCCCAGCACCATCTGCCCATATGGCCTGTAAGTACACGGTGCCTATGGGATCCCTGCCGGGATTCACGGAACATCCCTCGGCTGAGAGCCTGGTGACTGCTTCTGTCTTTAGACATACTGGTAGCTTAGCCGACACCGACCAACCTCCGAACAAGGAGTCCAAGAACATGGATCACTCTGCCCGTAAGGTCTATGCAGCTCCTTCCTTGGGCCTTTGTCAGGCCAGTTCAGCTGTAATCATGGCACACTTCTCCCATGCCCTCCTAGGGTCACTGGATGAAGTACTTCCTCACCTCCCCGCAGACATGCAGACCACGGTCAAGCAAGTCCGTGATCATGGCTGTTCTGTTGCCAAACAGCAGCTCCAGATGGCCCTGGACATCGGGGATTATTGTGTCCACTCTTTAGCAGCCGCAGTGGCCACCCACCGCAGGGCTTGGCTGCGGTTATCCTCCTTAACGGTGGATACCCAGCACAAGTTAGCTGATGTGCCTTTCCTTGGTACCGACTTGTTCGGCCCAGGAGTGGCAGGCCACCTTCAGCGTATTGAACAGTCCAGTGCCACCTTGGATGCCACTTCTGCTAAGGGTTCCTCGGGCAAGAACCAGCAGAAAAGGAAGCCTTTTCGACAGTCCTCCCCTGCGGTCAGGCAGCCCTCCTATCAAGGAGGTCAACAGCAGCAGCAGGCTCAAGCTTGGCGCCCCAGGCCCAAGCAGGGCCCTCAACAGCCCCGTAAAGGAGGCCGAGGCGCTGGTCCAGGAGCTTCCTCCTCCTCTTCCTCTAAGCCTGCTCAGTGACGGGTTGGGGGTTGCCACCTCTACTCCCATCATGCCTGCCCTGGGTCCTCCTTGGGGGGGGGTCGGCTCCACCACTTTCTTTCCGCCTGATCCGATATCACTTCAGACAGGTGGGTTCTAGAAGTGGTCAGGTAGGGACTGCCTCTGGAATTCAAGCGGTACCCGCCCAGCTGAGCCCGTGCCCCTCGGGAAGAAAGGATCTCAGCTCCCACGTAGTCGGCCCTTTGGGACGACATAGCTCAGCTCCTCCGCAAGGAGGTGGTAGCTCCAGTGCCGGATCCACCTGTAATAATAATAATAATAATAATAACTTTATTTATCTGCGCCTTTCTCAAAATCAAAGCACATTACAATAAAATGCAGAATAAAACATATTAAAACATATTAAAAACTAAATTGGCAACACACCAATTAATCAACATGCGAGTTATCAGCAAAAGCCTTGCTCCATAGGAAGGACTTTAAACCCCTTTTAAAACCCTCCACCGTCATGCACTCTCTAATCCAACGTGGTAGAGAATTCCAGAGGTCGGCGCCACAAACATAAAAAGCTCATCGCGGAAGATTTTAAAGTAGCCCTTGGGATCTCTAGCAACCCCTCGTTGGTAGGCGGAGTGAACTCACATCGGTAGGTAAGGCACCAGAAGCTCTTTCAGGTAGTCAGGGCCCAACCCATGTGAGGCTTTGTGAGGTCATCAATCCGACTTTAAGGTGATCCATCCACTGAATCGGCAGCCAGTACAGATCTCGGAGCACTGGTGTAATATGGAGCGAGAAGTCCCTGTTAACAACCGGGCTGCCGAGTTCTGCACTAGCTGCAAGCAGCGGATATCAACCCCAGGCAGCCCAGAGTAAAGGGAGTTGCAGTAGTCCAGACGCGAGGTCACAAAGGCGTGGATCAGAGTGGGAAGGTCGCCGGATGGAACAAGGTGCTTGATCCTGGCAATGTTCCTAAGATGGTAAAAGGACACCTTGACAACTGCCGACACTTGCGCATGGAGTGTCAGCTGATCGTCAATAATCACTCCCAGGTCTCGCACCCATTTAGAGGTCGGGAGCTCCACATCCCCTAGGAATAAACCTGAGGTTTGAAGTGCCCCCAACCCCTCAATCCGCCGGCCATGATCCACAACCAACACCTCCGTCTTCCCCGAGTTCAACTTCAACCAACTGGACCTCATCCAATCCTGGATCTCACTGAGACAGCTGTTAAACACTGAGAGTGCTCTATTCTGGTCAGGCCAAAAAGACAGATAGAGCTGGGTATCATCGGCATAGCAATGAAACTCCAGCTTATATAGTCTAACAATGTCTCCGAGGGGAAGCATGTACACCGCAAACAACATGGGGGATAGCACAGAGCCCTGAGGCACCCCACAGGTCAGAAGCGGTGGGATCAGAGGAAAAAATCCCCGATACCACCCTCTGGGTTCTACCTGTGAGGAAAGAAGTAAACCATCTGTGCACTAAGCTCGAAAGACCACAGATGCATCTCAGGCGCTCAAGCAACACCCCATGGTCTACAGTGTCAAATGCTGACAAATCCAAAAGGACCAAAACGGACCATTTTTTCTGGTCTCTCGCCATCAAGAGATCATTGAGGACCCGAACCAGCGCAGTAGACCCAGGCTTCATATCCAGGTACTTCCTAGTGCCCAAGCGGCCGGGGGATTGGCACCCCATCCTAGATCTCCATGACCTGAATCAGTATCTCAGTTCTCGCACCTTCCAGATGGTAACTCTGAACCAGATCATACTATCCCTGGAGTGAAACATGTGGTTTTGTTCTCTGGATCTGCAGGATGCGTTCTTTCATGTCCCAATCCATCCGTTCCACCAGTGGTTCCTCCACTTCAGGGTCGAGGGGACCCTGTACGAGTTCCAAGCCAGGCCATTCGACCTGTCATCGGCCCCATGGGTCTTCACCAAGTGCATTGCAGTGGTGGCAGCCCATCTTCGGCGTCGAGGAGTCTGAATCTACCCTTATCTTGATGACTGGCTTCTGGCAGGTTCCTCCCTTCAGGAGGTGGAGAGATCCAGGGATCTGGCTCTCAGAACCTGCTCTCAGCTTGGCCTCCTGATCAACGAGGCCAAGTTGGAACTCATGCCATCTCAGGTGATGGGGCTTCATCAGGTCAGAGCTAGATCTTTGTCAAGCCAGAGCCCCGGCGGACAGGGCGGAGGTTCTTTCCTCCTTTGCCTGATCATTTCTGGTTGGGCTCTTGCGCCCTGCTCAGGACTTTCTGCGCCTTCTGGGTTACATGGCGGCATGCACCTCTGTGGTCTGTTGGGCCAAGTGGCACATGCGTCCCCTCCAATGGGAGCTGGCTGCCCTTGTGGACTCAGCGCCATGGTCAATTCGACCAGCTGATCACTGTAACCCAGAAGATGTGGGACGCTCTCCAATGGTGGACCATCCCAGAATGGTTGCAGGAAGGGATCCAGTTTGTCAACCCCGAGCTGACAGTCGTCCTTATGACTGATGCCTCTCTCATGGGTTGGGGAGCCCACATGGGGGACAACAGGGCCCACGGGTTCTGGACCCCCGAGGAGTCCTGATGCCACATCAACCTGTTGGATCTCAGAGCACTCAGACTGGCACTGTCATGCCGCTCCTCAGCTCCGAGGGGTCAAGTGGTTCAGTCCAGGCGGACAATACCACGACCATGTACTACCTCAACAAACAGGCCAGCATGCACTTCCATCTGCTGTGCAAGGAGGCGCTCCGCATCTGGACCCTCGACAGCTGGTTGGAGGCGAATCTCCTAGCCATCCATGTGGCAGGAGTCTCGAACCAACTGGATGATGCTCTCAGCCGCCTAGGCCAGACATCCCACGAGTGGTCCCTCCATCCAGAAGTAGCTTACAGTCTGTTCTCCCACTGGGGCAAATTGTTGATGGACCTGTTTGCCTCAAGGGAGAATGCCAAGCTGAGTCTGTACCATGCCCACCCCCCTTAGCAGCAGGGCTCGCTGCAGGGGGATGCCTTTCGAGGCCGTGGACCCCAGGCCTCCTCTATGCCTTCCCTCCATTTCCCTTGATCCACAAGGTGTTATTCAAGGTGAGGAGGGACAAAGCGAAGGTCATTCTGGTAGCCCCAGATTGGCCACACCAATTCTGGTACCCAGATCTCCTCAGCCTCAGCTGCAGGCCCCCGGAGTGGCTTTGCACACAGCCGGACCTGATATCATTAAACCAGGGGAAGGTCTTCCATCTGGACCTTCAATCCCTGCACCTCACAGCCTGGTACCTGAGCGGCTAGAGTTCCAGGCTCTGGGTCTTTCCGAGGATGTCTACACTGTGGTGGAGGCATCTAGCAAGGAACTGACCAGGAAATGTTATGCCTTCAAATGGAAGAGATTTTCCATTTGGTGTCAGGGTAAGAGTCTGGACCGTTTATCCTGCTCTGTGGCTAACATTCTAGACTACCTTTGATCTCTCTCCAAAGGGGGGTCTGTGGTCATCTACCCTTGGGGTGCACCTGGCAGCCATTTCTGCTTACCAGGCATGGGCCGGTCACCCAACATTGGCACAGGCAACAGTGGTTGGGCGCTTCTTCAAAGGTCTGGATCACATATCCCTTCCGGTGCGTGAACCTCCACCTCCGTGGGATCTCTTGCTGGTTTTGGCAAAGCTTATGGGCAAGCCATTCAAACCCATGCACAAGTGTGAGCTCTCACGCTTGTCAAGTGGAAGGCACGGCCTTCCTGGTGGCTATCACATCAGCCAGAAGGTCAGGGGAGCTCCAGGCACTTTCCGTGGACTCCCCTTATCTGGTCTTTCATAGGGACAAAGTTGTCTGCGCCCCCACCCAAAATTCCTTCTGAAGGTGGTCTCAGAGTTTCACCTTAATCAGGTGTTGACTCTGCCGGTATACTACCCTAACTACACCTCGGATGCCAAGTACAGGCTCCATATTCTGGACCTGAGACATGCTCTCTCCTAATATAAGGAAAGAACGGCGGAAATTCATGGAGAGGTTTGCCAGCTGTTTGTCACCTACGCTGAAGCCACTTCTGGCAGACCTGCAGCCAAACGGACCATTGCAAGATGGATCACATCATGCATAGGTCTGTGCTATGAGTTGGCAGGCAAAGAGCCTCCCAGAGGGTTAAGAGCTCATTCTACCTGCCATACTGCTGCATTGGTGGCTGCTTCCAGGGACATCCCTATCCAGGAAATCTGTTGGGCTGCTACCTGGAAGTCAGCAAACACCTTTATTTCCCACTACCACATCGACCTTGAGTCATGCCGGGATGCTGGTTTGGGGGCCTCGGTTCTCCAATCTCTATTTCCTAAGTAGGAGGTGTGCGCCTTGCCTCCCTCCTCCCAGAGAACTGCTAGGAGTCTGCCAGAGAGTGTGGATGAACAACATATCCACACTCCTAGAAGAACAGGTTACTCAGCTGTAACAGTAGTTATAGGAGTGGTATATGTTGTTCATCCACACGCACCCACCCGACCTCCCCGGCTTTAGGCGCATCACCTTGCTTCTAGCAGGCTAAGATCTGGCATCATGGGGCGAAGCCGAGGTATTTACCACCCGGGTGGGTGGGAGAGCCAGCTTGAAGACTTTCTGTCAAGATTTAAAGGGGAAAGGGACATGCCAAAGTGTGTGGATGAACAACATATACCACTCCTAGAACTACCATTACAGGTGAGTAACCTGTTCTTATGTTGCATCAGTGTGGAGGCGGAAGCCCATGCTGTTTGTGGCTCTGGAGGACACAAGCAGGCCAAAGGAAGAGGAGGAGGAGGAGGTGGTGTAGGCAGGTAATTATTGGCCTCAGGAAGACAGCGGCACAACTGGGGAATGGTAAAATGACTGAAAATAAAATAATTGTGAATCATAAAGTAAAGGATTCTGCTGAAGAGGAGGAAAGGAAGGAAAGAACACAGCTTTGTTTATGCTTCAACCTCATCGAAGAAGTAGCCCTCACAGACTTCCAGACTGGAGTTGTCACCACATGGGAATGCTTTCTCCATTACCTCTTCATCCACTTTGGTAGAAGGTAGTTTGCGGATGCCGACAACACCTTGCTCTTCATCTTCAGCACCACCATCCCCTTCGTGTGGTGGGAACATAGACATGATTGTATTGTGCTGAATGTGCCCCTCATTCATTTTAATAAATATTAGCATGCCAACATTTTTAAGTGACAGATTGGTGCACCTGTCCTGCGCAGTGGCCTCAGCCGAACTGAATACCCACTCTGCACTGACACTTGAGGGTGAGCAACTGAGGTCAGCACTGACCGCTCAGTGACCTCGCTACTCTCCAGTATATCAAGGGGTCAACTGCAATGGTAAGGTGCCTTGTGTCTGTCAAATATGGATCGACCATGCATTGTGCTGCCTGCAGTCCTGCTGCCTCATCCGCTTACTCCTCTTCCTTTTCTTCCAGGTCTTACATTTAAGTCAGGTACAAAACATTCCAAATGGGATTTGTTGGGATTTTCTCTTTACCTTGCATGTTTTCTCGGCCTGTTTCCCATGTGAGGTTGGTGGTAGCAACACCCGGTCTGTGTGGAGTTTCAAGTTCTGCCTTAGATAACTGTGCCTAGCACCTGTGGCCCATGTACGCTTCTTACTAGAGAATCAGTCAACTTTTGGGCCTGTTCATGCCCACCTTCAATTATTGATGCCAGCCCACGTTTCTAACATGGGTCCAGCATGGTGGCAATCCCTAACTCTTCAGACTGCAGAATGCTGGAAATATGTGTATTGCAGTCTACGACATGGGGCATGTCATCTATTAATGCACAAATTCCACTATCACCACCTTCCTGCAGCCCTTGCTGCACATTCACCAGTGTCTGCCTCAGCAGACGTGGTAGTAGAATGGCCTGACTGATACAGGCAGGGTCCCCTCTCACTGCCTGTGTTGCATGTTCGAATGGCCTAAGAATCATGATCCGGCCATCCGTTCGGCGCCACTGCTCTGTTGTCAGAGATGCAGATACTCAAGCACTCTCATGGCTTGTATGCAGCAGCGGATATTCAGATATAGCTTTATACCGCTCATACAACTGCTTGATTATGTACAGCGTTGAGTTCCATCTGGTGACAACATCCAGTTTCATATGGTGCTGAGGCACTTTGTTTTGTATCTGCAGATGCCGGAGCTGGTCACGGGCCTTTCCGGAATGAGCAAAGTGGACACAGATGCAACGGGCCACGGCCAACATGGATTTGATATCAGAATGTGTTAGAAACTCCTGCACAATGAAACAAGCACGGCACCCAGACAAACTCCCCCATCCCTGATGCATTTCACAACATTTGAGCCATTATCGCTCGCTATGAAACCTGTTTTCAGTGAATGGGAGTGAAGTCACTCATCAGTCTCAGTAAAGAGCACTGCCAGCATTTTCTGACCTGTGTACGATCCACTTATATTCTTCGTATTTCAGATGTTGAAAATTGAAGATTGCAGATTCTGATTGTACTGATATTTTAATGGAATTATGATATTGTTTGTATTTGTTTTAACTGTACTGCGCCTTGACATCTGAAAGGCGCATTAAAAATAAAGTATATTATTATTTATTGTCAGTGTGGTGTGCTGTCAAATACCTGGAGTGTTGCTACTACCACCGTTGGACTGAGTACAATTTTTCCCATGCCCAGAGTCAAATACTACCCCAGGTACCTGTGCCCAGTGTGCTGTACTGCACACATGGGAGCTACCAGCTGTTTGACCACTGGTCCACATATCCATGCTTCAGAGCGTGGTTTACCATCTGTGACATTGTCCCATACAGGTCAGGAATGGCACATTTAGAAAAGTATGTTTGTGATTGAGCCTGCTATTTGGAACAGGCACGGGCCACCAACCTTCAAAATCCAACATTCTCAGCAAAAGAGAATGGCAATACATTAATTGCCTGCATTTCAGCTGTTGCTGCATTTAGTTCACGTGCAACAGTGTGACTGGGAGTTAATGTGAACTTACGTTCAAACATTCTGTGCAGTGTAGGCTGGTTGTTTCCTGGGATTGGGCTACCAAACAGCCAGACTCATCGTGGCAGCATTGTTGATGGGGTAGTATTTGACTCCTGGGGATTCACATGTGCTGCATTTCAAACAAAACCAGTGACTTGGAGGGGGGAGGGGTTCCTGCAGTGGTGTTCCTGTGCTTTTCTGCCTCTGGTTGGTGCTACTCAACCCATCACTGCTGCTGTGCCCACTACTAGGCAGACCCATAGAATCATCCTCCTCTCTGTAGTCCTCCTCACTTGGCACTCCCTCCACCTGGGCTACTGCCCTGCCACTTCTGCTTGACTTGGCTAATGATGATGATGAGGGACAGGGACCCCACTGCACTGGCTTCCTCCTGGTGTTGATGCCAGTGTAACAGGTGTCTGGTCTTTAGGTGTGTGTGTGTGTGTGTGTGTGTGTGTGTGTGTTTGTGTTGCCCACCACTGCCTAGACGACTGCCTTTTTTGCTTCTACTAACTCGAGCTTGACACAGCTGACAGATAGCGACTGTCTCAACTGGGTCAAGCATATAAAAATCCCAAACCAGAGATTTTGTGCCCCTTGATTTACCATGGCAGCAGGAGATGGACAGGTGAGGGAAAGGAGTGGAAATGTGTGTTTTTTAGGATGATTTATTAAATTAGATACTATTAGGGGAGGGGTAGTTGGATGCCTGCAAGCCCCATCCCTTGCACCATGTGCAGCACCACCCTTAATCTTTCTCTCTTCCAGTTCCCACAGGGGAGCCAACAAATTATCAGCACAACCACCGATGTCCTCCTTCTCTTCCTCAGCTCTGTCCTGTTCATCATCGCCATCTCTAGCCTCTCTGACGCTCTCATCATCAGGAGTCTGAGTGCGATGCACATATTTCAGATCTCCTTCCTCAAGCGCTGACTGAAGCCCCAGACTGTCAGGCTCAGCACCGCCACCTGCAGTAGCCACAGGGACACTAACGACCTTCTTCCCGACCACTGTGCCTTGTTTACTGCTGCTCCTCTTGGTCACCTCCCACATCCCCCACCAGCACGGATACCACAGATGTTGCAGAGAACAATTTGGCCACACTAATGCCACTGCTGCCAACTACTCCTTTGCTACTACAGCCTCGGAGCCCATAGAACATACTGCCATAGACTAATTTTTTAACTGCAGCACTGTTTTGCCCCACAGAACTTGAACACTTCTTTGCCGCCTCCGAAACACCTCTCCCTTTACTAGAGTGTCTCTTTCCAGTCATTCTAATGTGCTTTATAACTTGATTTGTGATGAAAAATTACAACACGTAAATAAAGCCTACAGCACAAATAAGTACCAGGAACAGATAGCGCCTCGCCTATGGAATCAGGGATCAGCACAGCAGTGTGATCTGTAAAATAAAACACCACATGGATTAACACAACACTCATGACAGGGGTAGCAGGGATAAACAAATTATTAACTATCAGCAGCAGCAGACAACACCTCCCCTTGAGAATCAGGGATCTGCAGTGTGATCTGATAAAAATACTATACCGAGGTAATAATATCTAGCAAAACAAACCAAAAAATGTTTTTTTCTTTTTTAAAAACACCACAGGGATTAATAAAACAATACAACACACATGACAGGTGCAACGGGGTAAACAAATTATTTGCTATCAGCAGCAGCCGACACCTCCCCCTAGAGAATCAGGGATCAACAGTGTGATCTAAAAATACTATACAGAGGTAATAGTATCTAGCAAAACCAACCAAAAAGTATTTTTTCTTTTTAAAACCCTACCAGGATTAATAAAATAAACATGACACACACAAAGGGTAATGGGTAAGCAAATTACTATCAGCAACAGCAGACACCTCCCCATAGAGAATCAACGAACAGCAGTGTGATCTGAAAAAATGCTACTAAAACCAACCAAAACAGTTTTTTATGTTTTTTCTTTCTTTTTTTAAACACCACAGGGAATAAAATCACAGGGGTACAAAAGTGACAGAACACCATTACTTTAAGAAAAATATAACTAAAAATAACTAAACTTACAGAAAGACATTGACAAAATACTTCACTTAAACACACCAGACTAAACCACAGAAATAAAAATGAGAAATCGCTGACTACAGATCAAAAATAATGAACAAGAAAGAGTGAGAAAACCAAAATATAACACAAATCTCCTACTTAGTCAAAAAAGTTCCAGATCTTTCTGGGCTGCCTGCCTTGCTTTATACCTACCCTCTCCCATACTTCCGCACAGACAAAACAGAAACCATTACTTTAAAGTAAATAATCAGCAAAAGAATAAAAAAGAAATCTATCGGCACAGGGCCCGCTAGAATTTGTGAGTGATTTGCACTCAAAAATCTAGGTTTAAATGGTATTCAAACTTTTTTTCTCGCAGATAAGCGCAAAATACTTCTCTCCGACTCTGTCTTCAGAGGATGGCACTGAAGACGGCCTCCTTTTGGCATACAGCTGGTTTCAGCAACATGTGACCTCCAATCCCATAGTAGATTGTAAACTTTGCCTTTGTACCAAACTTCTTTTTTTTGTTGCAATTTCTGTTTTAGCCCGCACTACTCTGGCACGGTCACCTGACACCGCACCGGACACTGCAAACCCCTGAGGACCCGCCATAGAGCCTTGGCTATACCCCGCAGGCAGGGATGAGGTGGGGCCCCTCCTCTTAGTCCCCCCGTACCATACCTTATATTTCATCGGGGTCCTCTTCGTGGGTTGCAGCACCAGTGGGTGAGGGCCAATATTCAGACCCTCTTGTTGGGGCCAAGTATTTTCATGTACCCCACCCCGGAGGCATGACGTGCACTGACGTCAAGGCATATACCAGCATCTGTCACACCCCTTAGTCCAGACTCGGGCATGCTGTAACTCCGGCCTCCACCAGAGGCCAGGCAAGCACAGTCAGTGCACTCCCCCACCCTCGGAGGAGACGAGCAGTCCTTCAGATGCTCAAGTCTCCTCCCCCCAGCTAGCCCTCTGATGATCTGAGCTCATTCCTGAATCTGGGTCACTAAGGTCACAAGCAGTAGCGCTAACATTGCGCCAGCAGGCCAACCATCTTTGTACTAAACTTCGTCAGCAAAGTTTCAACTTCACATTTTGCGAAGATATCACCACACTGCAAATTGGAACTTCGCTAGGCAAATTAACTTCGAGAAATGGGGTGAATTCGAGAATTAATTCACCAAGCAAAGTTTTCCAACTTCACACATCACTATGTAGGAGGAAAGTATTTTCTAGGGAAAAGGTGTTCAAGAATAAGGGGGCATGCTATGAAGCTGGAAGGGGGGGGTAGATTCAGGTGAGTACTTCTTCACAGAAAGAGTAGTGGATTCCTGGAACAGTTTACCAGCCGAGGTGGCTGGGAAAAAAACAGTGGTGGGGTTCAAGAAAGCATAGGACAGGCATAAGGGAATCTTAGTGGAAAGGAATGAGTTGAGGGAGAAAGATCTGGAGATCAAGTAGGGTCTGCGGTGATACTGCAGGTAGGGAAAAATGGGCAGACTGAGTGGGCCAAGCAGTCTTTATCTGCTGGAAATTATGTTGTATACACTAAGTGTAGATATCCCTGTGAGATGTGCCAAGAGTAGAGCTCCACATGTGATTTGCTTATAGTACATCTCCCTGTGTGACATACTCCGAGTAGATCACACTAGTCTGTACTGAGAGAAAATCGCACTTTGTAATGTACTGTACTGGGTAAATCTCGCTTCTTGTGACGTACCAACAGCAGATCTAAATCTGTGATGTGTGAAAAGTAGATCTCACTCTGTGATATAATGAGAGTAGCTCTCCCGGTGTGATGTGCCAGTAGTAGATCTCTGTGTGATGTGCTGAGAGCGTATACCGACGCCGCGACATTTTTATAGTGACGTACATTACAGCGGCAAGTCACTGTTGCCGCTGTAATGTACCTGCAGGACCCCGGCACTGCTTTCTCTGGGGTTTGTCCCCCTCTCGAATCAACTCTGACCTGGAGTTGATAATCTTTGGTTACGGGGTGTGAAGGGCAGAGCCTTCTGCATAGAGGGTTCGGGGGTGAGAGTCCCTAAAAAAACACACAGTTTCCCGACGGATTTATGCCGACCAAAACTTGCTGTCGACATAAATCTGTCACTGTAGTGTCGTGGTGAAATCAAGTTGTCGACACAGTGTCATGGATCCTGCAGAGACTAGATCACCATGTGATGTGGTGACAGTAGATCTCCCTTCACGATGTGCTGAGAGTAGATCTCTCTGTGTTTTGTACTGACAGTAGATTCTTTGTATGGCATATTGACAGTAGATCTCTGTGTGTGATGTAGTAAGTAGATCTTCCTGTGTGATATACTGAGTAGATCTCCCAGTGTCTGTACTGAGAGTAGATCTCCTCATGTGATGTACTGACAGTTGATCTCTCTGTGGCTGCGACATCGCAGAAGGGCTGGAAGGGGAAGGTATGCCTGTTCGCATACGACACAAAAATGTGCAACAGAGTAGAAACACTGGGGGGGGGGGTAGAAAACATGAGGTAGGATCTGATAAAGCTGGAAGAATGGTCAAGGGTGTGGCAACTAAGCTTCAGTGCCAATAAATGCAAAATGCTGCACATGGGACACAGGAACCCAGGAGCAATGTACCATTTGGGGGGTCGAGGAGCTGACAACAACAAAGCAGGAAAGGGACCTGGGGGTTATCATATCTGATGACCTGAAGGTGGTGAAGCAATGTGAGAAAGCAGTAGGAAAGGCTAGCAGAATGCTGGGGTGCATAGGGAGCGGTATCACCAGCAGAAAGAGGGAGGCGGTGCTACTCCTTAATAGATCGATGGTGAGGCCTCACCTGGAGTACTGTATCCAGTTCTGGAGGCCCCACCTCAGGAAGAACATAGATCGGGTGGAGGCGGTACACAGGAGGGCAACGAAAATGGTGCACGGCCTGCATCAAAAGTCCAACAAGGTAAGGCTCGAGGAACTAAATATGTATTCTCTAGAGGATAGAAGAGAAAGGGGAGACAAGACAGAAATATTCAAGTACCTCAATGGTATTAATAAGGTACAGGAAGGGAGCATTTTACATAAAAAGACATGCTCAAAGACAAAGGGTCATGATTTGAAGCTGGAAGGGGGAAGGCTCAGAGGGGATGCAAGGAAGTACTTCTTCGCGGAAAGGTTGGTGGACGGCTGGAACATACTCCCGGCACAGGTGATTGGTACCACAATGGTAGCAGGATTCAAGAATGCATGGGGTCGACACAAGGGAACCTTAGTAACAGGGAGGGAGATCAGGTAGGGTCTGCAGTAGCACAGTAGGTAGGACATTTTAGGGCAGATTAGGTGGGTCAAGGTGTACTTTTCCGCCAACAACCTCTATGATCTATGTTTATGTGTCCACACCGCAAATGCACCTTCCTCTGATGTACTGAGGCTAGATCTCTCTGTGTGATATACTGACAGTAGATCTCCCAGTTTCTGTACAGAGAGGAGCACTCCTTATACGATGTACTGACAGCAGATCTCTGTGTCCATACTGAGAACTGATCTCCCTCTAATGTACCGAGGTTAGCTCTCCCTGTGCAATGTGCTAAGAGTAGATCTCCCTCTGTGATATATCGAGTAGATCTCCATGCGTGCTGAGCCAGTAGTAATTTCCCTGTGTAATGTACCAAGAACAGATCTCCCTGTGTCTGTAATGAGAGAACTCCTTGTGTGATGTGCTGAGAGAAGCTCTCCCACTCTGATATACTGAAAGTAGATCTCCCTGTTTTATTAACTGATCTCCCTGTGTGATGTACTCAGAGTGAATCTTCCATTGTTTGCTCGCCCTTCCTGAAAGTGAGTGCACTTCCCTCATGCTGAACTTGAAATAACCCCATCAGTCATGGACCCTTCCCAGTTGCCTGCCTGGGCTCTGAAGGAGGACATTTGCCAGCAACAACCATTCCGTCATTCTCTCCCAGGCTCTGAACCTCCAAGTCACAGCCTGTACTGTGGGTGTGACAGTGGTAAGCAGTTCTTAGTGGTTCAAACTGGTCTCACTGATTTTAGAGAATGAAATAAAATTTGCATTCCCATTTCCTAACTCCTTTCTGCCCAAGAAGAATGAAAGCCCTGCAGTTTCCTTTTCATTTAGAAATAACACTTTTATTAAGGTATCTTCCTTCAAATATACAATACGAAAGATGGATCCATTTACATAAAATAAAAGTCTATATGTGTTCCGGGGTGAGGACTCTGCTTTTTCATGCAAACTGTTAACCACTGATGAGAGCTGGCACTTCTGGAACCAAGTCCATCTGGCTGGTAGATAGGTTATTTACATGCATTTTTCTTTACTGTACAACATTTGAGGCCGACAATATCACGTATGCATAAAAAGGCAAACGTAAACAATCTATCTGATATAAATGCATAATGGATGGGACTTCTCCACATAGGAGGGGTTAACCATTGGGATTTAAAGTATTTTGCCAAACTTGGGGCTCTGTATAAAGTGAGTAACTGTCCTCCCAGAGGGGGCTGTGACAGCTGCCGATTTCAGTGCTGCTGCACCTTCTCAGGGTGGACTGAGGGTCCTGTCTTTGGGGCCCCCCCTCGGGAGGCCTCAGGATCGATGGACCCTGTCACTGGGGTCGAGGAGGAGGATGTCCTCAGAGTCTGAGGGGTTGAGAGGCCAGGGTGAGGGGCATCGGTGCCCTCTGCCACCCCTCAGGGTGCAGGGAAGAACTGTAGCGGCGAGCCCTGCCTCTCCTTCCTTACGCTTAAGGGACCTTTATGGTGGCATTGCTGTGGGTTGCCCTTCTGGATCCATGCAGCCCCAGGTGCATCACAAGAGAGATTCCCCTTCTAGGCTCTTCCAGAGTTTGCATCCCCAGGGTTCCGTCTTGTGACCTGGTTTGATCTCTGGGACCCCGCCAGCTCTGGCTCCATTCCCTGGATTTCAGAGCCCTAGCAGAGGACAGTTGCCTCCTCGTAGGTGCTCCTCTCCCATTCCTCTGCAGCCACCCCCCTCTCTTCCAGGCCATGTCGGTCCTACAGGGCCGTTATCCTGTGAGACGTTCAGAGGCACTGCGGCGGCCTTCCCGTCATATGTTAGATATATGCATGAGTGGGATTTTTGCCTCTCCCCACTGCCTCAGGAGTCTTCTGGACATTTGAGTTCCCCATCCTCCTCTACTCCCTCCTTGGAGGGAGAGGAACCCTCTGCTCACCTTTCATCTACTGTACACTTACTGTTGAGGTGTAACTCTGAAAGAATGGCTGGGTATGGACGTGGAAACAAGAGGTGGGCAATCCCCCATCTGGAGTGACCAGTTCAGCACTTTGGGTTCTATAAGGGTGCCTGTTTATTCAGGTCATTTGGCCAATGCCTGAAGAGAAAGTTTTCCCCCTGGTGTGGGTTGTCCTAGTCTTGCGTACCAGTGTGCTCTGTTGTGGCCAGCTGCCACATTGCCTACCTTAAAGCCTATGCCATATAGGAATATGTTCTAAGTCATGGCCAGTGCCACTAGAAGAAGAAATTGTGTGCTCTGTTGTGGCCACTGCCACTAGAAAATGTGTCTTTTTCCAGCTCAGGCAGTGCTGCTGAAAAGCGTTGGAAATCCTATGCTATATGGGAAGTTCGAGTTTCTGTTTTCTACAGATGATGTTCTGTATTTACCCTGTGCCACGAAGTGTTAACCCTTGGGGGTCCACCTTTGCTTTTGTCTACCAACTGTTTGGACTAAAGCCACACTCCAGAATCCCAACCTGATATGGACAATCTAGTTACTGCTTCCCATGTGGAATTACTGGGCACCCCTTCAGAAGTGCAAACCTAGTATAACCCTTAGCAAACGTTCTCTCCTCAGGACCTGGGTTTAGTAATGGTCATTTTTGCTGTCTTGTAAATACTGTTCATTGCTCTGTATCCCCACCCCTCTCTTTTCCCCTAGACAGAAATAGTATGGGAGGTGTGCTTACTAGTTAAACAAGTGGCTGGTGGGAGGTTATATGTGCTCAGGATAGGAACTTTGCAAGGAGCAAACTAAGAGCTTTGCAAGGACGTCATGCCATGAGACTTTCTGGGGGGGGGGTCACATTCAAAATTCATCTAAGGGGGGCACTAAATGGCACTTTTACATCCTTCCTCAGCTCAAGAGGCACTACATTACACCGTCCAATCAGTGCAGCCGTAGCGCTGCCACTCATGATGTCAGCAATCTAGGTTCGGGAACAAGTCTGGATCACCGGGAACTGGCTGGGGGGGGGAGGAGGATCGAGTGTCCCAGCGAACACTGTCCTCCTCTGGGACAGAGGGCAGTCAGCTGCAACATAACACTGCCACCAGGGTGACAACAGGTGGCAGCGTGCTTGGAAGTGACTCACTGGGCGGGGGGCATCGGCAGTGATGCACCCCATACTTGTGTACGAAATTACACACACTCCTAGGCTGTCGTCCATAGGGAGAAAAACACCAGAGAGGAAAAGCCGCACACAGCTGTATGACAGGTCCGGCGCCTTGCAGGCCCTGCATTGACAATGGGGTTGTCTCTCCAGAAACTGGATCCGTACTTTGGAAGAGACGGGGAAGGACCTTCGACTCTACCCCAGGGGGGAAGCTGTGGAGGAAGACCAGAGACTGAATGAAGTCCCTAAGATGTTGAGTGCCAGGCCGGGGGGTGGGGGGGTTGGACCGGGATGTGGACCTGCACCAGAGGAGGAATAAAGAATTTAACAAAAAGCACTGTTTTGATGTAAATATGGGGGCACATCACCCCACCCCCCCAACTGCATGGGCAGTGTATCCCTGGAGCTTTGACTATGGGCTCCATATAACATCCAGCCTGGCTGTAGAGGTGTAGTTTACCTTTAACACCATCTTAACTATGAATGGGACATGGAAGGCCCTGCCCCCCCCCAGACGGAGACCTGGCCTGCAACTGACTAGGCTATTAACTTACCTGATAATTTCCTTTTTCTTGCAGACCCCCCCCTCGCTGTACCTAAAGGAGGAGAAACTCCTATTCACCTGTCAATCAAGAAAGTTGTCTGCCCGATACTGTGAAAGATGTGGCTGGGTCTGCTATACCCACGTTTATTTATATATATATATATATATGTATGTATATACTGTAATCCAGTTTACATTATATGCATCTCTGAAACTGTTTAATAAATGATTAATTAATGACAAAAAAAAAAAAAGAATATGGGTCCCATTTGGGGAGCGGGTTTGTTTTATTTTTACCATCATATGATCTTTTGCCCTGTTCAGCTCTGCTCAATAAAAAAGAACGAACTGAAACAAAATCGTTTGGTGTCTGTTAGCCCAATTGTTACTTTGATATGCTTTTCGCAATGTCTGCTGGCCTAGTGCCTGACTGGTTTGGTAATGTCTGTGCTTTCTACCAGCCATGGCTTGTGAACCATCAGCGATAATTGTGGTCAGGTGGTCACCTGAGGTAATGTCTCGAATTCATGCATGTTTTTAGAAAGTCCCCCCCCCCCCAAGACAAAGTAGCAGCAGGCTGCTTGGGACCCTAGCCTAGAGTGCCCCCACACTGTGCAAACTCAAGCACTCATCTATCCGCAATGGATAAAACTGCATTCCACAGCAACTCACAATCCTATGAGTCCCTATAGCACTTTCCAGCATGTGCGTCCAGCTCAGAACAATGCTGTGGGGATACTGCACCACCTGTTCGTTTCTTCCAGAATGAGTGCAGTGACTTGCTTGAGGCCTTTATTCTGAGGTTTCTAATGAGTCATTTTTTGGTTTTGAATACCAGCAATGTCTACAACATGAGCTTTAAACAGGGAATGTGCCTGACTCCTCTTTTCATCTGCCTTCCTACTGACATACCCACCCCCGAGTGTGGAGCTGCCCCCCCCCAAATGGGGGGCTGACAGTGAAGATGATATGAAGGCTGCAGCTCATTTACAAGATCTCAGGCCTGAGCAACGTGCATCTTGTGGCTGGTATATGTATATATATATATATATATATATATACACACACACACACACCAGAAAACTAGTAATTTCCTTGGTTTGGGGCACACAATCAGTTTCACATAAGAGCCTTAAAATGCTAGTGGCAGATTTATTTTAACAAAATGTAACTAGAATATACAGCCAGGCCATGTTATTCATTAAAAATCACTAACGTGATTTCAGTCAATCGGCGCGCAGGGCCACTGTTCCTCTTATCCTGTGTACAGTGTGCTCCCGTGCAGTAACTCCTGGAGAAAGCATGCAACGTCAGCATCTGGGGGAGGGGGAAATAGTTTAACCAGGAAGGCACACTAAGCCGGAGCTTGTTTCCAGGTGCGACCTGAGAGCACAAGGAAGTTAAGTGACTTGCTCAGGGTCACAAAATATGCAAGTGGGGGCTGATGGGATTCAAACCCAGGTCTCCAGGTCTGCGGCTCAGTGCCCTTAACAACTAAGCTATGCTGCCTCCCACGTAGCACAATAAAATAAATAAAAACAAGACTAAATGTATTATAAATCACTCAAGCTAAACTTGAGTGATTTATAATAAGATAACAGGCCTTTTAAGGGATGTTTTTTATGGTATAAGAGACTCCTCTTGTGAGATTGGGCAGACAGAACCACTCCACTTCGCTTTGTGGTCCTGTTGCCCAAGCTTCATGCTCAGAGTCTCTTGTACCATAAAAGAAATCTATTAGCGGTCCTATTAACTTACACAATCAGGCCAAGTTTTGAAACCTGGTAATTCACAGTATTGATGTCACTAATCTCAGAATTCTCAAGTTTGATGTCAAAACTTGGTATAACCACACATGGCTATCAATCATTTGTTTGAAGACACCAAGCACTCATAAACACCCAGTTATGCTGCCAAGCAAATCAGTTAGCACTGATCACTGAAGGGTACTTATGGACAAGCTGGGGGGGAGGGTTACATAAACCAAAAACTTAATTTAAACTACTGGGGGACGGGAAGCGGGCATGCAGGCCCTGAGCCTCCAGGAGGAGGAAGTCATCAGTGGATCCTTCCCACCACCACCACCACCACCAGTAGGGAGGGAAAGGAAAGTGGAGGTGTTAGGGGAGCAAAGCGGTTAGCAGTGGGGAGTGGGAGGGCACAGACAACAGGGAGAAATGAGAACGTCAGAAAGGAGGGACGGGAAGAAAGCTCAGACTCTAGGTGGAAGGCGGTGTCCCTGAACACATGAAATCTTGGGAACAAGACGGATGACCTGCAGGCATTGTTTGCAAAGAGGGGAGTGGACACTGCAACCCTCAGAGGGACATGGGCCACACCTAACCATGATTGGGACCTCTTGTTCCCTGGGTATAAATTATACAGGAGGGACGGAAATATAGGAAAAGGAGGAGGGGTGCTGGTTTACATGAGGGAGCATATCACTTGTTCAAGGGAAGAGTTGGAAGACTGGAATGAAAGTAAGTTGAATAGCATGGTTCAAGTCACTGAATTCCTCTTACAGAAGGCCTGGAGGTAAGCATGAATGTCAGTTATTGCAGTCTCTTCCTGTCAATGTCATGGCTTCGTGTATTGCACATTGTTCCATCTAGAGGACAATGTAGGGGTTGCCACTCATCCAACTGGTTGGTCCAGTTTTATACAAGAAGACTGGAGGTTTTCCTTGGCCTCACCACTGAAAAGCAACTTTTTTTGTCCATTTGGGGAATTGCACCACCAACTTAACCAGGTATGCAGTCCTAAATTTCAACTGATGTTTCCAAAGCATCTGCAGCAAGGGAATATAATCTTTGCACATTTTCGTGGTAGCAGCAGCATAGCTATCATCAAAGGAGACTCATTGAAAGGTCTTTTTCTGTTGCCAAACATTTTGCAAGGTTTGTTCTTTGACAGTATAAAAACCTAGTAATCAATAACTGCGGGCCTGCATCAGGGGCAGCTGGTTTGGGGCATGGGACCCAATGGGTCAATTCGATGTCGAGTGGGAAGTCAGCTGGAAGGTTAAGGGCAGTATGCAAAAAAAACTGTCCAAAAACTCCTGCAAGTTAGCACCCCCCCAAGTTTTCAGGGAGACTATAAATCTTTTATGTTCTTGCAGTGGGCCCAGTTTTCTGAGTCCTTCTGCCAGGCTGCCATCTGTGTCTGTGCCTCCTGTACATCTTTAATGACCCATCCTATAGCATCCGCCCACAGCTGTGGCCGAGGTCTGTTGCTCAACTGATGCATTCCACTGATCCAAGGCTGCCTCCTCCTTCACATCCTTAAAGAGCAGGTGCTTAGTAAGGGTGCATATCTTAGAGAATGAAGGTCTGGGGCCATTGGATGCCTCTGCAGTCATTCAGTTTGCTTTTATTTGTTTCTTTACTTTCTTTTCATCACTTTATTTGTATTTTGCCAACTGCTAGTGAAAAAAGAATCCAGTGGGATCCCTGTGTGATGATGTCGGAAAATTCTTACTGGCAAGGTTGGCGGTGTATTTCAATGGGAAACTACAAATCTGTTTTCAGATTTTTATGCAGAAATAACACTTCCTGCCGCCACAATATTATATATTTAATAGAAATACAGTATGTGATTTTTGATAACGTGATCTTTTGTTATAATTAACAGGTGACATTTTCTTCATAACCAGATTTTACTAGGAAAGAAGTAAAGAGAAGCTAATTATTGTATTAAAAAACATAAAATCATACAGATGGAGTGCTGTAGTGCAAACATACAAAAGGCGAAGTTTGTTGATGAAATAAGTATCAATTTCTTCTGAAAAAGATAGAGAAATATATTTAGTTTCTCTTATACACTGGGCTCTTAAGTAGCTGGCACTTTCTGAGATCACAATACCAGCATTCTACTGAATTCTTTTTTTACTAGTAGTATGAAAAGCAAAGGTAAAAACCCTGCTGTTTCACTGCACTAACAACTATTTTGTTTTAGAAAAATGGACTTTTTATTTGGTGGCATCTGATTGGCTGGTAACCATTCCACAGAGCTACATTAACTTTCAGTAGATGCCCACCAAATAAAAAGTTCCAGCCCAAACCTTCCTTGTGCCCAGCCTGCTTCATCATTGGTTGAAGCACTGGGCACACAATTTCAAACTGCCGCCATTTTTTTTCATCCCTTAGCGAGAGAGTGAGAGCCCCCCACGCACACACCTGAAACATGACACCACCCAGTAACTGCCCAGATCCATGTGCCCATTTTCCTTTTTTTTCTGAAAAGTATTTTCAACCATCACTGCACAGCCACAGTTTTTAAACAGAATGCAGCTGTTTTCAACTTGATTACCGAGCGAGCTTTCGCGATGCCCCCTTCCAAAAGACAAACTTACATGATGATGGAAACAAGTACTAGCTGCAAGACAGAAACTCCCATTTAACATTTCCTTGTCTTTTTTTTTGTAAGAAAATTAGCTTTTCGTTTGAAACAATAGTGATAACACATTGCACGCTCCATCCCCATCAACGGAAATGGACAGCTACTTTAAACATCTCTTGACCGATCAGGCTTCCTGTGTAAAAGAATCATACCTGCTGTTTCAGTCGTCCTCCATTAATTTCTGACTCCTTTCTCCCTGCACCCCACCCCTGTTCTCACACTTCCCCTGCCTCCGTTCCTGCAACACTCCATCCTCTCCATACCCACAGTTCGTTCCTTTACATTGCAGACTCAAACTCCAGACTGCAGAATCAAAGTTCCAGAAGAAGTGAAACTGAAGAACTGGCAAGCAAGAAACATACAGAAGTAAACTCTGTAGGTACTGTAGATACCAGAGCACTCCGCTAGCTTACGTTTTTTTTTTCCTCCCTGCTCGACCACCCGCCACTACTGCTCCTCGGTCAATTTCCAGATGCATACACTTTTTAAATTGTAGGCTTGTGTTTGTTTTTTCTCCCTGCTCAGTCGCCCGCTACCAACACTCCTCGGCCAGTTTCCACAATGTAGTAATAAAGCAAAAAAATCACTAAATGGAAAAATAAATAAAAATGAATAAATAAAATAAACGAAAGTAAAGTGTTTGGCTGTGTGAGTGTGGGGGGGTCTAGGTCATAATAAACACACAGCATTATCATGCAGGTGGAGGAACTATATTATTACAAAATACAGCAAACAGTTAAGAATTGTAACATTTAAACATAATTTTTTTTCAGACATATTTATAATACAGCGGCCCATTTTCTAAGCGCAATGATACCCTCCAGGATGGGCAGTATGGGCAATACCGGACCTTCAAGGGGCTAAAAGGCCCTCCACCTGCAGCGTCGGGCCTCACTATACCCTGGGCGGTCCGGTATTGCCCAATACCACCCACCCTGTTGGGTATTACTGTTTACGAAGTAAACACTTGCTCATTAAGAGCCCAGTGTATTTAAATGAAAAACTAAATATATGTTTATATCTAAAAAGAAATTGATACTTATTTCATCACCAAACTTTGCCTTTTGTATGTTTGCACTATAGTGCTCCGTCTGTATGATGTTACGTTTTTGAATACAATAATTAGTTTCTGTTTACTTATTTCCAAGTAAAATCTGGTTATGACAAAAATGTCACCTGCTAAATTAAAACAAAAGATCACATGTTATCAAACATCACATACTGTATTTCTATTAAATATATAATATTTTGGTGGCAGGAAGTGTTATTTCTCCGTAAAAATCTGAAAACAGATTTGTAGTTTCCCTCTGAAGTACACCGCCAGCCCTGCCAGTGAAGATTTTCTGACATCATCACACAGGGATCCCATTGGATACTTTTTTCCACTAGCAGTTGGCAAAATACAAATAAAATGATGGAAAAGTAAGTAAAGAAACAAATAAAAGCAAACTGAATGACTTCAGAGGCATCTAAAGGCCCCAAACCTTAATTCTTTAAGATATGCACCCTTACTAAGTACCTGCTTGTCCCAGAGTGCGCCTTCACCTCAACTTGGAAAGACTGAATTTCTCGATAGATCATCTCCAGTTTTGTCTTTTTGGGAGGCTGCTTTCCTTCTGGCAGGTCTGCTGCTTTGTGGGCCCACAGCAAAACTGAAGCCTGTGAGAGCTCCGAGTCCAGCTGCTTGGAGTAGGGTCAGATGGCATCCTCCATGGTGGAGCGCAATTTTCGCCTGGGGGGGGGGAGGACGTTCACCATACCACTACGACCCCTCTTCCAACAAGATGAAGATGTTTGGGTAAGACTGATCTTCTGTTTCAGGGTTTGTTTGTTTTTTAGATCAAGAGTGAGAGCTCCATCCTCAAGCAGCCATACTGGGCATGACATCAGCCAGAAGCCCCAAACCTGTACTTCTTGTGTGCTAGGAGTTTTAGGATTTCAGATTCTGATGTGGAATCAGATTTTCTGATATCCTACAAGATCCGATCAGAATGGATTTTGACAAATCTGAGCACCGCTTAGTTACACAATGGTAAAATTCAATCTCAGGCTTCGTCAGAACCTCTGTATAGTGTCATCAGTGACAAGACTGCTCGCCCCCACCCCTGTGGTTTTGCACCCTACTCACTCTTACAGTCACATGATTGTAACGGAATGAGACAGCATGTGCTCTTTTAAAGAAATTATCTTTAGAAAGGCTAACTTGTTTGCCCTGTGGCATGGCTGTAGCACCAGTGCCCACCACTTCGACAAACAGGGTTTGGGATCAAACTTGAATTGACAGGGGTAGCCAGGGGGAGAGGATCGAGTGTCCCAGTGACTGCTCTCCTCTGGGGGGAGGGAGGGCTCACTGCTCTGCTCATTGACTGCCACCAAGTGGAGGCTTGGCAGCGGTGCAGTAGGAGCAACACAGAAGGGAGGGGTTACCACAGACATGTGGTGCATAGTTTACAAGTATAGTGATAGATGGTTTTGCCTGAAGTTTTTTTTTTTTCTCTACACACATAAAAGCTATACTGACATTACCATTTATGCAGACCTGACAATAAACGTTAATTTAAACAAAAGTCCCTAGCCCTAAAGGTTCCAAAGTTAGCCTTTTTCTAAAGGTAATGTCTTTGACAAGGGTAACTTTACAACTGCTAGGGCTTGAAATAAGGGTGTCAGAACACTGCAAAAGTGTGTGGGGGGGTTGAAGTCTGAAAGGGAACCTAGAGCTTCTGATAGTGGGCTCAATTTAGAAAGGACATCACATACTTCAGAGGCTAAAAGGGCACAAGTGTAAAATAGTGTGGGGGGTTGACTTGTGCACCCCCCAGCCCTATAATTTCATACCAATGCATAAGAAATGTAATTTTTTTTAAGACAAAGCTTGAAGTGACTGCAACGTAGTTGTGCCCTGAGCTGACCTGCTGGCACAGCGGTAGCGCTACCAGTCGTGACTCTGGCGACCTGGTTCGGGAACAATCCTGGGTCACCGGATGGCAGCAGGGGACAGGAGGACTGAATATCCCACAGGATGCTCTCCTCCTCTGGGGAAGGAGAGGGGAATGCTCCACTGTGGGAATGCTAGCTGGGTGACCATAGGTGGCAGTGCAGACAGGAACTTGCTCTGCTAGGGGCAGAGATGATGACTGGCTGGAGTGAGAACTGATGCACTAAATGTGCATGTCATATTCCCAGCCGGTGTCTCTACAGGGTGCGGAGTAATATGAGAAAACCCTGACTGTTGCAGAACGATGACCTTACTGCTGCCCACGGGCCCCACTCCAGCCAACCGTGGCTCACTCCCAGCCACCAAATGACATGCCGGTTCCAGAGAGTCCCGGCCCAGCCTGATGGCTTCCATTGTGAAAAGAGGATACCATGAACAACAAGGCCGGGAGAATGGTAAGTCCTGGGAGATGGCAGGATTACGGGGTTGGGGCAGTGCAGGGGTCCTGAGAGGGACTGAGAGCCGGTCCATACAAGGCTAAGAACTAGAAAGTTCAACAAACAAATAGTTGTGCCCTGTTGCATAGATTCTTAGAATCTGTTGGCAGATAAGGACCACCTGGCCCATCTAGTCTGCCCGTTTCTTCCCTACCTGTTCTTATGCTAAAGGATGCAGCTGATCTATGTCTTTTGATATTGTTCCTATATGTAGATATACAGTACTGTGATACAAGGCTCTATACATAAGCCGGCCCGTCGGCACAGCGGTTGGATTTCTGCTTGCAATACTGGCGACCTGGGTTCGGGAACAGACTCGGGTCATCGGAGGGCCAGCCAGGGGAGAAGGATTGAGCATCCTCAGGACTGCTCTCCTTCTCCGGGAAGGAGGGGGGGTTGTGCGCTCGGCACACGAGCGGCACCCAGCGGAGGCTGGGTTCACCACACTACGCTGACGCCAGCAAGACTTCAGGGTGGGGTGGACACTGGTCATCATTGCATGTCCATGCTCTGCTTACAGAGGGAAAAAACACTGCTAGGGTTGCCTCCATAGTGCCCTTCCCTCTGGGCCCCAATTAGCCTCTGGTGCCAGTGCTCTCCCAACTAGATATTAGTAGTGTGGAGCTGATAGGGGAGCAGCTCCGCAACCCCTCCCTCTGGGGATAAGCCAGGGTGACTGAGAAGAGGCCTGGCGATTGCCGGAGGTGGGGACACAAAGGGGACGTGACCAAGGGCAGAGTTACCAGCGACCCCAAGCAGGTGAAAAAAAAACAAAAAAAAAACAAGGCACTATACATCGACCAACTTTTAAGAATATAAGAAAATGATGGCAGATGGGGACCTTGTGATCCATCTAGTCTGCCCGTGAATCCTACCCCACCCCTATAGGTTGCTTTTACCTTAGTGTCAGTCCCATGCATGTTTAAATTCATTCACCATCTTTGCTGCAACCACCTCTGGGGGAAGACTGTTCAATGGGTCTATCACCCTCTCCGTGAAAAAGTACTTCCTGACCCCATTATTTCTTAGCCTCCCCCCTCTCAGGCATAGGTTGTGCCCTCTAGTATGCACCTCTTTGTTGGCCTGGAAGAGGTTGTCTGCCTCAACTATGTTTATACCTTTGATGAATTTGAATGTTTCTATCATGTCCTCCCATCCATTCTGTGTTCCAGGGAGTACAAGTTCAAGTCCCTGAGTCTAGATTCATATGGGTTGTGACGGAGGCCCTGCACCATCTTAGTGGCTCTTCTCTAAATAGTTTCCAAGCACTTCTTGTACTTCTTTAGGTGGGGCCTCCAGAACTGGACACAGTATTCCAGGTGTGGCCTCACCAAGGATCTATAGAGTGGGATGATTACTTCTTGTTTCCTACTCATAATTCCCATGCCTATGCATCCGAGGATACTGCTTGCCTTTCATGCTGCTTTTTCGCATTGTTTCCCTACTTTAAGGTCATCTGATATGATTATGCCTAAGTCCCTTTCAGTCTTGGTCATTTCTAGTGTATGCCTATCCAGACCCTCCAACATTTTATTAGTCCAAATAGGTACACTTCTGTGTTTCAGTGAGTGGGGTGCATATTAAAGCCGGGGGTCTGGGGGCCGCCAGGCCCCCAGAAGCTCTGGGAGTTTAGATGCTCTGTGGTGAGTTTTGGGTTTTTTTATGAAGATAAAACACACTTTTGATACATCTTTCCCATCCCTGACTGGAGGGAACCAATTATTTTTCTTCCTCAAGTTAGGGGTGTCTCTGCAGGAGACTCAGTGGCTTTAGAGCAGCTGGCTTGCCAACAATGACATCCACCCACCTTATGCATTATTGTAATGAACTGTGAAATATTCTGATATTAAGGTAGGGGTCTGGGGCCACCAGGCCCCCTGATGTTCCAGGTTTTAGTCTGATCTGTGGTGAGTTTTACGGCTTTTTTTTTTGAAGATACAAGATGCTATTTTTATGTGTTCACTACTCATGACTCCGGGGGGAACAATATTTCTTTCCACTGGAGTTAGGGATGTTGGTGTCTCTCTGGCTAGCCATGGCTTAGAGTCTTTAACTGCAACTGGGGTGGGCGGCTGACTGACCAACAATGTCAACCCTCCACCTCATGACCTTTTCTGCAATGTCCTGTGACGACTTTTCCTCCCCCCCCATCCCTCTGCACCTCCTCCTCCTCCTCCTCCTCCTCCTCCTCTTCTACTTCTTCTCAAAAACAAGGTCAACAATATGCCCCCCCCGCTATATGTAAATAAACTTGAACAAATTTGTTTTGAAGCACTACAATAATAAATAACGTTGTCATAATTATGTGCAGTACTTGGGTTGCTTTACAAATGGTGAAATTCCTATAGAGAAAAGTTACAGTATAGTACCTGGCACTGCACCACCACTCGAGCAGACTATATAGATGGAATGGCCTGTATCTGTTGGCAATTTTGTATGTTCATAAGCTCATTTCTAAATCCATTTTGTGCAATAAGCAACCCATCCTTTTTTTTTTATATATATATACACTGTGTAATAAAGATGCTACATAACCTTATATTATAAAAAGGGTCTGAGAAATGGAGCTTTCTGATTGGCTGCAAACATTCTAACAGCCTTATGTTAATCTTTTATTAACATACACGTACAGCTTAGCCGTATGCTGAACAAGGTTTAACACTGTTTAAAAACATTTTTTATTATAATAGCAATAAGGCACTCCCAGGGATTATGTTAATGGTCAGTTAATCACCCTCTAGGTGCATGTGCCACTCAGCTACACCTCGTGCCACAGTACACCCCTAGAAGGTGATTAACAGACCATTAACATAACCCTTGGTCATACCTTATTGCTTAATTATATAGTGGAGTGTTGTTCTTTACAGAATCCATCCCTTTCAAAATGCTGTTCTACCACAGTTAAAAGCTCATGGAATGTGATTCCACCCTACTGTGGCAGAACAGCATTGTAGAACCTCTAGAGTCTGCAGGAGTCTGTTCCATTTTGAAATCAAGGGAACTCACAAACATACATTTCACACAGTGCACATTATGGCAGACAACAACAGATACTAAAGAATTCACTGTTTCAGCAAATACTACAAAATGTTAGGTCATAAAGGAAAAATGTCTTTTAAATGACTGTGAGCAATGTGGTATGAGAGGTAGTAACATATCACTTTAAAGGCTAAAACACTGACTGATATGCATATCTGCGTATACCCTTTATTTTACATGACTGTTCTGTCCTCGACCTCTAATTGCTGCATCACATAATGGCTAGGAAAAATACAAAAAGATAGACAAACATTAGGGGCTGATGATAGAGCAGTCATGTAACCAATGCCTTTACAGAGCCATGCCAGACCCTTTTATACCATAATTATTTACAGTTGTTTAAAAAACATTATATATATATATTTCCAGTGATGGCATGGAATGAGATCACTGACCACCGCCCACCCACTGCACGCCAAGTGAAGACAACCATGATCCTCTTTGGTTAATCTGAGCCTTCGTAACTGCCTGGCAGTGAGAAAGTAACACTTGGTCTGTTGCAGGAGGGGCTGTTTCTGGCTGCCACCCCCACAGCAGCCATGACTGACATCCTGGCAGAACCACCCTCCAATCACACTGCTGCGTGCAGACTAACCCTGGACCTTTTTCTCTCTCCTCACTTTCTTCTCTCATTTATTATTTTGTAGTCCTTAGTACTATTATTAAATCAGTTCAACACAAATACATAAATATAAAACCTGCAGCAGGCAGTAACAGGGGTATCAGTTGGGTCCCAAGGGGTCATAGTACCACAGCTGATGTTAGAGTCCAAAGGAGGTAACTTTATAAGGGGAGGGAAGGATACACATGGGCCAGGAAGCCACATACATCATTCTGCAGGAGGGGTACCTGTCCTGGCCCGCCCCCACCTCCCCCACCTGCAAGCAGCACTAGCCCCGTCCAGCATTCTGTAGGAGGAGTGCCTCTCCTGACTGCCCCCACCACTTGCAAGCAACAGTGACCAGCAGTGCTATGACCATCTAGTCGCCCCCCCCAAAAAAAGGAATGTGGTGTGCTGTGGATGTGCTGGGATGAGTCAGGGCGCACAGGTTCAGATTTACTATTGTTTGCTTATTAGGAGTAGACTGTACTTACTTAGTTCTATCACACATCAGTTTTCCGGTCCTGAGACAAATCCTCTCTCTGTCCCTTGGAGCACAGTTGTGGCCTGCAGTGAGCTGACAGATGAGCTGCTGCTTTAAAATGCTTTCTGTCCCCACCCCACTAGTCCTGACTGAATTAAACAGTCAGCTAGTGATGCTCCACTCTTGCCGCTCAATGACAGCTGAGATCGCGCTGACACACCCACTCCTGTTTATGACAGCTGATCTGGCTCGCGATGATCTGGAGCTGGGTACTACCATGGAGCTGGACCAACTGACTCCACAAATTAAGTAGTGGTAGCCCCCTCAGTGTGGTCACTCACGACATGGCCGTTCTTTTATTTCTTGCACTGACTAGCTGCCCAGCCTTGGGAGGGGGTTCCACAGGACCAGTCACCGGCACTACACACTACCAACACCACAACAAGAAGGAAACTGACTGGACAGAGTGACGAGCAAAGGACAGACAACACGGATGGATAATTAATTGAAAGTTGAAAGACTCCGGTACCACGTCTCAAACACACACCAGCCTGCCAAAACTTTCTTTTCCCGACCAGAATCTGTGGACTTGTCTGCGCGCTGATCAGATCTGCCACTAGTCACTGACCTCAGCTGCTTCACGCAAGTTAACTCGGCAGGCTCTGAGTTTTCCCGCCGGCTCCAGTGTCAGCACTAAGCAGTGGTCAGCAGCAGCTGACAAGAAGAACACAACTCCAGCAGCAGCGGATTTGGTCCCAGTCAAGGGAAACACCTGAGGTGCTCGAACTGTGCTGGGGATTGTAAGGTGCCCTCTGCCGGGTACACCCTAGTAACGCAGCAGCAAAATCATGGTTACCATGGGGACTCGCGAGGAGGATGCGGCGCTCCATGAGTGGCACTGTGCTGCTGGCTACTAGCTGCGGCGGGTCAATGCTAGGCATAAAGTCAAGTGAATAAGGGGGAGCTTGGAGGCTTTTGCTGCAAATTTGGCACATAGTACCGATGAGTCAGAATACGGTACCATTGTTTAAAAGACGGTATTGTACCGGCAAAACCGGTACAGTTGAAGGGTCTGTCTATCTAGGATATATTGTATTCCTGAGTTCTGTTTACCCAGATGCAGCCCTTTGCATTTTTTAGCATTGACTCTTAAGTTGCCAGTCTTTGGATCACTGTTCAAGTCTTTTAAGATGTTCTATCATACTGGAGGCTCCCTCCTGATTGTCCACCCTATTACAGAGTTTTGTATTGTCTGTGAACAGGCAGATTTTACCCTGTAGACCATCAGCAATGTCGCTGATGAATATGTTGAAGAGGACTGGACCCAGCACCGATCCCTGAGGCACTCTGCTGGTCACATAACCCTCTTTGGACGTGGCACCATTTACAGTGACCTTCTGAGTCCTGTCTTGCAGCCAGTGTGCAGTCCAGCTTACTATCTTATGACTGACACCTGTGTGTTCAACTTTTTTTGATTAGCCTCCTATGTGGGATGGTGTCAAAGGCTTTGCTGAAGTCCAGGTATACCATGTCGGCCACCCCACCCTGGTCCGCTGTCCTGGTCACCCAATCAAAGAACTCAATCAGGTTAGTCTGGCATGATCTGCCTGTGGTGAACTCATGTTGTTTGGGGTTGAGTTTTCCTGCCCTCTTTAGGAACTTTACTATCCACTCTTTAAGGAGTGTCTCCATGATTTTACCCACTACTGAGGTCAAGCTGAATGGACGGTAGTTACCCGCCTCCTCCCTGCTGCTACTCTTGTGCAAGGGCACCACTGTTGCCCTCTTCCAATCTTGTGGCACCCTACCGCTTTCTAGAGATTCATTAAATAATTCTGCTAATGGTGTGGCTAATTCCTCTCAGTATTCTTGAGTGAATTCCATCTGGTCCCATAGCTTTGTCTGTCTTCAATTTCCCCAGTTCTTTCAGCCCCCTTTCCCTTGTGAACGGACTTGTGTCTGCACCCTATGTACGGTGCTTTGTTATGTTTAGTGTTGGCCCACTGCCACTTAGCTCATTTGTGAAGATTGAACAAAAGAATGCAATGAGTGCTTCAGCTTTGTCCGCGTCTTTTTCCACTATCTGACCCTTGCTTGTTACTATTCTGACTGTCCCTCCTTTGTTCTTCCCTTTTTCACTGATATATCTGAAAAAGGTTTTGTCCTCCTCCTTGACTCCGAGTGCTATTCTTTCCTCCGTTTGAGCTTTTGCCAGTCTGATAGCTTTTCCAGCCCCCTTAAGCTTTTCCCTGTAGAGCTCCTTATCAACTTCCCTCTGTGTCTCCTTGAACCACCTAAAAGTTGTTTTCTTTTCCTTAATTTTTAGTGCTACCTCTGTAGAAAACCAGAGAGGGTTCCTCTTCCTTTTTGATTTAGCTATTATCATGTACACTCTACAGTTACTGTGTTCAATGAGTCTTTTATGGACTTCCAGCGAGCTTCTACATCCTCCGTGGTGCTGTTTCCTAACAATGCCTTAATACTGGATCTCAGTTTATGGAAATCTGCTTTTTTGAAGTCAATCACTTTTTGTCTGGTGTGGCCCAAAACCTCCATATTATTAATTTGTAGCCAGACAGGCCTGTGGTCACTGGTTCCCAGATTGATGCTGACATGGACGTTGGACATTCTGGGACTGTTACTGAGAACCAGATCCAGTGTTGCTCTATCCCTGGTGGATGATTTCACTAGTTGGTTCATCCCTGCTTCCTTTAGAGTGATAAGAAATGCTCTGCTCTTTTCTGTAGAAGCTGTGCAAGTGGACCAGTCTATATCTCGTAGATTGAAGTCCCCAACCAGAAGCAGCTCCCCTTTGTCAGCCATTGTGTGAATGGTCTCAAGGAGCTCCTTGTCCACACCAATGTCCTTGGCTGGGGGTCTGTATACAACACCCAGGCAGATAGCAGCCCTGCTCCTAGCTACCAGAATGACTCATAGGGCTTCTACTTTGCTAGGTTTCTCCTGAATTTCTGTAACCTTAATTCCTTTCTTGACATATAACGCAACTCCCCTTCCCCTATCTGGCCCGACGGTGCTGAGGGTTGAGGCATCAGCCTTACCTGACACCTTGCCGGTGACCTGGGTTTGGGAGTGGACACGGGTTGTTGAGGGTCTGTTGGGGCAGGAGAGGATTGAGTTTCCGGAGGATGGCTCTCCTCTCCTCTCCTGGGGAGGGTGGGATGTGGGCTCCATGGGTCTAGTGGCTCCCAGTCGAGACTGGGGGCACTGTAGCCAAGGAGACACGTGGGGGGGGGTGAGGTGCAGCAGGATGCTCTGCATGCAGATGCAGAAGTGTGCCCACAATGCACTGAGCTCAACTACATGCTGACACCACAGGGAAGAGAAAAGTGAAAAACTCTGGCACCTGGACAGGCAACGGCAGGATCCGTGGCACAGCATCCATACTCAACATTGGACCCTTCTGACCAGCTTCCAGATCTCACCTCCCCTCTGGCCACCTACTAGATTACAGATAACAGTGCCAGAGGAGCGGTGGCCCTGCCTCGGGTTGGTTAGGTTGGAGCTAGGAGGAGAGAGCAATCCCGGGACTGAGGTCTGGTTGGAGGACCTCGGCAGAGCAGGAGAAAGCCGCAGCCCAGAATCCACACCTGAGAGAGGTCTAAGGGGCCAGCGAAGAGGAGGCATAAACAGAGTTCGAAAAAAAAAACTCCCCCTCTCCTCTTTGTTTTCTGGTCCTTTTGGAAAAGCGAGTAGCCAGGTATGCTAACATCCCAGGTGTGGTTTTCAGAGAACCACGCTTCTGTGACTGCTACCCAGTTTAGTTGTGCCACTGCCATAATAGCTGAGAGTTCAGGAATTCTGTTTGAAAGGCTATGGGCATTGATGCACATTGCCTTCCACTCTTGAACAATTGATCCACCTGAATGATGACTTGGTTTTTGTTGTGGTTGTCACCCCGGGGCTATGCGCTTTTTTGGTTCAGTAAGCCTTTAAGGCTTGTGATGTTGTTGGACAAAATTATATTCCCTGGTGTTAATGTCTGAATGCTGGCATGCTCTTTCATCTGAGTGGTTATCAGGAGCTGATGCTGGTGTAGGGACCTGCTGGACGGAATGTGATACTTTGTGGATGTAGGAAACTGGTGGACAGAAATATGACTGTTGCTAATGACAGTATGCTTATATTGTTCATCTGACAGATTGCTGTAAGGAACTGATGGAGGAGGTGCAGATGGTGACCCATGTGATGTGTTGGGTACCTGTGCCTCCTCCTCGCCCTCTAGTTTAACTGACCAAGATGGCCGTCAAACTTCTGGCCTAGTGCTCTAGTTCCTTGTCTTGTAAGGTGTAGCCCATGGAATTTGAAGAACTCCCTGTTCCAGAAGTTCTGCCAGTTGCCAATGAAGCAGTGTCCGTTCTCCTGGCACCACTGTTTTAGCCAGCTGTTCAGTTCAGTAATATCCCTTTCTCTGATTTTCCACCTGCTGCCCCCTTTTTCCCACACAGTCAGGATCTCAGAGAAAGAGATGCTGGACAAAATGGAAGATCGTGTATCACCTAGCTTGGACAGGTTTAACTTTGTCTTTTCTACAGATTGAGGTCATTTGTTCCCACATGGATGAGAACATGTGTGTTCTGTGGTGCCATGCATACAAGTGTTTCTATACGGTTCATGTCCCTCCATGCCGACATCCCAGGGAGGCACCTGAACATAACCATAGCGTGATCCTGATGCAGAATGTGTGACTCAACTCCTCGTATCGAGTCACCTAGTATAAGTCTGTTTGGTTTCTGCTTTGTGACTGTTGGGGTGGGGTGGGGTGGGTGGACTTCGAGATTGTGAAGTGTTACTTCCTGAATTGATGCTACTTTCGTTTAATGACACAAAACAGGAACAAAACTTGTAAGCACAACCTGTAACAATTTAACAGAAAATATACCTTGCAAAAACAATTTCAATCAGAGAAAAATAAACTGTAAAACCTGTAAGCACAAAACAGTAACAAAACCTGTAAGTACAAAACAAAATAGTAACAAGACAGTAACTCTGATTAGTCAAAAGAAGCCTTAATGTTTCCATTTACCCTGTTAATGTTGCTCCTTGCTCTGTCCTTTCAGCAAACCTAGAAAAAAACTAATTTCAGGTAAAGCTAGGTGCTTTTTGCCAGCAAACCTAGTCTTCCACACCATTTTAATAATAATGTTATTGTTTTAAATGTATTAATATACAGCAGTTCTCACGTCAGGCTTCATCATCACTAAAGATGCCCTGTTACTACTGCCATGATACCATGAGGTGCAACTAGTTCACTAGCTGTAAATGTAGTGCTGACTGTCATGATTTTTTGTTTCCGAACTCTATTTTGTCCCCGCCCCATCCTTGTGCCCCACCGAACTCTCTAAAACAACCTTCCATCCCACTGACTCTACCTCCTTGCGTGACTCGACTCGTCTCCACTCCCCAGCATCGGGCATCCCCCTGGGTCTACCCTCTGGGAAGGGCTGCCCCCCAGGGCACTCTTTCTTTAGTATTGAGCACCGGGCAGTGGGAGGGGCAGGAGAGAGCTGCGTCCGACTACTGGAGTGTGGTCCTGGGTGGGAGGTGCCTTCCTGCTCGGAGGAGGAGGGGATATTTTACTAGGTTTTCACCCCTGTGAGCGCCAGCTGCCAAGGCAACGCATGCTGTGGCTCCACCCCCGGCATACACCATGACGCTCTTTCAGCTACCCCCCAGCCTCTGCCAGAGGTCGCTTGTTGAGCGGCCATTATCCCCAGCCTTCCCCGGGGAAGAGAGAGCAGTCCTACAGACGCTCAATCTCTTCCCCCCCTGCCGACCCCTGGCCGCCCGGGTCCATTCCCGAACCCGGGTCACCAGCATGGCGTGAGGTGTGGTGTCCAGTGCCTCAACCCTCAGTGCCACCAGGCCGGCTGCTGTCATGATTTTTAAATGGTAGAAATATATGCCTTCATCCACTGGGTTGTTGAAAGAGTTAGAAGGTGGCATTGTACAAAACTGTGGTGCTCATGTGTGTGCCTTCACAGTCCCTTTATCTTGTTGATTCTAATGGTTAGATGGCAAGTTGTAAGAAGACAGGCAAGTGCAAATTAACAACCCTGATGATTCTTAATGGTTCTTCAGCAGAGATACTGACTGGCAGGACTAGACATGAGGGAACCTGCCACTGGGTACCACTATATATCGGTGTATATTGTAGCATGGAAACTGTACCAATCAGACTTATCCTTATGAAGTTGATCCTATAGAAACACAACATCAACCTTTCCATGATTCCTTGCCAAACACTGGGGAAGGGTACAGTTCATCAAATGGATGCTGTCAGGAATGCCGAAGACACTGGTGGCTTTACATCATAGAATCATAGAAGCTTGACAGCAGAAAAGGACCATACCCACCCATCTAGTCTCCTCTCCCCCCACGCCTCCCCCTCCCTGCCAGCCCCACCCTCCTCCTCGATACTCAGACCCATATGCTTGTCCCATGCCATCTTGAATTCTTCCACTGATTTAGCCCCATCACTCCATCTGATAGTCTATTCCAGGGCTCCACCATCCTCTCCGTGAAGAAACGCTCTCTCACATTGCCCCTTTGTCTTTTTCCTTGCAGTCTGAGGCTGTGCCCTCTAGTTTTGACTCCCTCCTTCCTCTTAAGTAAACCCTCTTTTCCCCCTTTATTGCGCCCCTTTACATATTTAAAGTTTCCATCATGGCTGCCCTCTCCCTCCTTGTCTCCTGCGTGCACAGATCCCCGCTCCTCACACCTCTGCTCGTATGACTTTCCCTGCATACCCTGCACCATCTTGGTTGCCCTTCTCTGAACCCTCTCCAATGCATCTATATCCTTGCAGAGATGTGGCCTCCAGAACGGAACCACATACTCCAGGTGCGGCCTCACCATGGCTTTGTAAGACGGCATTATTACCTCCCTCTTTCTGCTAGTAATGCCCCTGCCTATGCATGCCAACATTCCATTGGCCTTTCATGCCGCTCTGCTACACTGGATTCCTACCTTAAGGTTCGAGGAGATTATGATCCCCAGATCCTTCTCCTGTTCTGTTACTTTAATTTCCTCCTCACCTAGGGTGTACCCTGCTCTTCTGATCCTACTTCTCAAGTGCATCACAGCGCACTTCTTGGCATTAAATTCCAGCTGCCATGTACCAGACCATTTTTCAAGCATCTTTAAGTCCTCTCTCCTGTCCTCCACCCCCACTGGGGTGTCCACCCTATTGCATATTTTTGTATCATCAGCAAATAGGAACACCCTCCCCCTCAAACCCTCAGCAATATCACTGATGTAGATGTTGAAGAGAAGTGGACCCAAAACTGACCCCTGTGGCACTCCACTCTTCACCCTCGCTGTCCCGGAGTGCACCTCATTTAGCACAACCCTCTGAGTTCTTCCTGACAGCCAGGCCTCCACCCAGCTTGTTATTTTCCCACCCAACCCTAGGTTTTCCATCTTGCTCACCAGCCTCCTATGGGGGACGGTGTCAAACACCTTACTGAAGTCCAGATAGGCCATGTCCACCGCCCCTGATCAATCACCTGAGTCACCCAATCAAAGAACTGAATTAGGTTTGTCTGACAAGACTTCCCCTTCATGAAACCATGCTGTCTGCAGTCCTGCAAGTCACTGTCCTCTAGGTAATCCACCGCCCTCTCCTTGAGTAATGCCTCCATTACCTTCCCCACGACTGATGTGATGCTGACAGATCAGTAGTTTCCCTTCACCTCCTGACTACCGCCCTTGTGTAAAGGCACTACGTCTGCCCTCTTCCAGTCCTCTGGCACTCTCCCCATATCCAGGGACAAGTTGAAGAGCCTTGTCAAGGGTGGGGCCAACTCCTCCTTCAATTCCCTGATCACCTTGGAGTGTAACCCGTCAGGTCCCATTGCCTTGTCCACCCTCAATCTATCTAGCTCTGCCCTAACCCTATACACAGTGAATGGTCTCAGATCCACCCATTTGCCCTCCTTCCCATTTGACTTTAGCTCAGGTCCCCTACCGTCCTCCTACATGAATACTGAGCTAAAGTACTTATTTAATAACTCTGCTTTTTCACAGTCCCTTTCCAATTTTATTTCTCCCTCCCCCTCAGCCTAGTAATCCCCTGTCTTGCCCGTCTCCTCTCCCTCACGTATCTGAAAAAGGTTTTATCCTCCATTTTGACCTTTTTGGCTATTTTCTTCTCAGTATCTGCTTTTGCCCTTCTGATCTTCTTCCCTGCCATACTCCTCTTTTCCCTATACTCTTCCTTATCTTCCTCGCTGAGCGTCCTCTTAAATTTTCTGAAGCCTCCTCTTTTCTCTGACTGCCCCTCAACCTCCTTTGTAAACCAAAGAGGTCTCCTCTCCCTTTTGCTCTTCCTAACCTTTTTTATGCACATTTCCGCAGCTTTCAGCACCCCTCCCTTGACAGCCTGCCATAACTCCTCCGCTGCCCCTATATTCTCTGTCACCTCCATTGTCTCCCTTACTATCCTTCTCATCTTGTCAAAGTCTGTGTGGCTGAAGTCCGTGACTGTAGTACTGGTTTCACTAGTCTCCTTCCCTGCCCTGACCCTGAACTTTACCGTTCCATGGTCACTGTTGCCCTAGGCTTCTCCCACCTGCACCTCCTCCACATTCTCCCCATTTGCCAGGACAACATCTAGCAGGTTGTTGCCCCTTGTCGGATCCCTAACTAGCTGTTGAAGGAATACCCCCGAAGCACAGTTAGTATCTCCCTGCTCCTTGACAATGCTGCATCCAGGATTTCCCAGTCTACATCTGGGATGTTTAGGTCTCCTACCAGCAGTAGCTCTCCTTTCAGGGCCAGCCTTGTGACTGCTTGAATTAACATAGAAACATAGAATGTGATGGCAGATAAAGGACCGCTTTGCCCATCTAGTCTGCCCATTTACCTACCTGATGGAAAAGCTGCAGATTCTAGTTAATCAACAGCTTACTTCCTCCTACCCCCCACTAGAATTGCCTTATTCCTGCCCCATGCATTCTTGAATTCCCCCACTGTTTCTGACTCCACAACCTCCTCAGGAAGGCTGTTCCATGCATCCACAACCCTCTCTGTGAAAAAATACTTTCTAACATTACCTCTGAGCCATCCCCCCCTCTATCTTCAAATTGTGCCACCTTGTTCTTGCACATCTCTTCTTCTGAAAGATGCTACCCTCTTGCGCTTTGTTAATTCCCTTGAGATACTTGAAAGTTTCTATCATGTCCCCCCTCTCCCTCCTTTCCTCAAGGGTATACATATTAAGCTCCTTTAGTCTCTCCTCGTATGTCTTCTGGTGCAGACCCTGCACCATTTTGGTTGCCCTCCTCTGAACAGCCTCCACTCTGTCTATGTCTTTGTGGAGATGGGGTCTCCAGAATTGCACGCAGTACTCCAGATGGGGTCTCACCAACTGTCTGTACAGAGGGATAACTACTTCCTGTTTTCTACTGTTGATGCCTCTCCCTATGCATCCCAGTATCCCCACAGCCCTCCTTACTGCCTTCTCACATTGCTTACCCACCTTTAGGTCATCTGACATAATTACTCCTAGGTCTCTTACGATTTTTGTTGTTGTTATTAACTCACCCCCCATTGTGTACTCTTCCCCTGGGTTTTTGTTTCCCAGATGCATTACCTTGCACTTCTCTGCACTGAATCTGAGCTGCCACATATTTGACCATTCCTCCAACCTTGCCAAGTCCCTTTTCATCCTTTACACCCCACCTTGTGTATCAACTCTGTTGCAGATCTTTGTGTCATCTGCAAAGAGACATACCTTTCCTTCCAGGTGCTCTCCAATGTCACTTATAAAGACATTAAAGAGGACCGGTCCCAGTGCCAAACCCTGCGGTACTCCACTAGTTACCCTCCTTTCTTCACTGTGGACTCTGTTTACTATTACCCTTTGCGTCCTGTTGTCCAGACAGTTTTTTATCCAGGCTACCACCTTTGGAACCACTCCAAGGCTGGCTAACTTGTATATTAATCTTTTATGTGAGACTGTGTCAAATGCCTTGCTAAACTCTAGGTAGGCCATATCCACAGCCCCTCTCTGGTCTACTATGTTGGTCACCCAGTCAAAGAAATCTATTAGGTTCATCTGACATGACCTTCCTGCTGTGAATCCATGCTGCCTTGGGTCCTGAGTACCATTGGCCTTTAGGTACTCAACAATTCTTTCCTTCAGAAGTGATTCCATCATTTTCCCTACCACTGAGGTCAAACTAACTGGATTGTAGTTTCCTGCCTCTGCCCTGCTCCCACTTTTATGAAGTGGAATCACATTTGCCCTCCTCCAGTCCTCAGGTACCACCCCATCCTCCCATGATTTGTTAAAGAGAGTAGTCAGTGGTGTTATTAGTTCTACCCTTAGTTCTTTTAGAATTCTTGGGTGAATCCCATCAGGCCCCATTGCTTTGTCCACCCTCAGTTTCGAGTTCTTTCAAAACCCTTTCTTCTGTGAATGGACTGGTATCGACCCCCCTATTCAAAGTTTCTCCCTTGTTTGGTTTAGGTACCTCCCCCTCCTCTTCCGTTGTGAATACTGAGCAGAAATATTCATTCAGCATCCCTGTTTTATCACTGTCACCCTCTGCCCACATTCCCTCCCCTTTATTAAGTCTCTGTATCCCTCCCTTAGTCTTTCTTCGCTCCCTAATGTACCTATAAAAGGTTTTATCCCCCTTCTTAACAGATTTGGCTATCTTTTCCTCAGTTTGTGCCTTTGCTATTCTGACTGCCTTCCCTGCCTCCTTCTGCTTTAACCAATAAAGTTCTCTGTACTGCTCCTTCTGTGTTTCCTTATATTTTCTGAATGCTATCCTTGTCTCCTTAACCTTCTCTTCCACCTCTTTTGAGAACCATAGTGTTTTTTTCCCTTCGTTTTGTTTTGTTGATTTGCTTCACACAACGACTTGTTGCCTCTGTGATGGCTGTTTTGATTATTCCCCATTGTTTCTCCACCCCCTCCTTCTTGCCCGTTCGCTAGTGCTTTTCTGAGGCACTCTCTCATTTTCCCAAAGTCAGCCATCCTAAAGTCCAGTACTCTTGTTTTTGTATGGCTTGACTCAATGGCTGTGTTTATTGTGAACCACACTGTTTGGTGGTCACTTGTTCCCAGATGGCTACCCACTTCTAAATCTGAGATCCTTTCTCCTTCTCCATTTGAGAGTACCAGGTCTAAGATTGCTCCCTCCCTCCCAAGTGGGTTCCAACACTAGCTGTCTGAGGCATGCCCCCTGTAAGACATCAAGAATGACCCTGCTCTTGGATGTGCCTGCAGCAAAGGTACTCCAGTTAACATCTGGCATATTCAGGTCCCCCATCAACAATATATCCCCTTTTTCTGCCATTTTAAGAATGCCTTCTATCATTTCCTTGTCCATTTCCTTCCCTAAATGAGGTCTGTCACAACCCCCATGTGGTTGTAGTGCCATTTCCTGTCTCGGGTGACCCATAGTGACTCATCAACTTCCTGTTACTCTTTAGTTCTGTTGCTTTAATCCCTTCCCTTATATAGATAGCTACTCCTCCTCCTCTTTTACCCACCCTGTCCCTCCTGTAGATTGTGTATCCTGGTATGTTGACATCCCAGTCATGGTTCTGTGTGTACCATGTTTCAGTGACTGCCACAATATCCAGTCATCCCTCTTCCATCAAGGCCACTAGTTCAGGGAGCTTGTTACACAGACTGTGGCCATTGGTACTCATCACCTTCCATTTTTTTTATGGCCTTACCCCTTTTAGCCCCATCCCTGTCCTTACTGCCTTTTTCTGCATTTACCCCAGTTCTGCTCCCTACTGACTTCTCTACATTGGTGTTTACCTCTCTAACTACTGTGTTTTGTTTGGGGAGGCTGGGATTTCCCTGTTTCTTTTCAGTGCCTCCCCCCTTGGCTAGTTTAAATGCTTGCCAATGAAGCATTTAAACCTGTCACCTAGGATCCTGGATCACTCCCTGGACAGATGCAGACCATCGCGCCAGTATAGGCCTGCATCCCTCCAGGTGGCTCCCCAGTCCCCAGTGAAGCCAAAACCCTGAGCTCCACACCAGTTTTCAACCATTCATTGAATCCCATGGTGAGGAATACCCTAGATTCATCCATGCCATGAGACAGGCAGCCCTCCGGAAGGTTACCATACATGTTACTTGTCTTAGGCCCCTCCCCAACTCTACAAACTCCTCTTGCACCGCTCTGATCCCATTCACAGCCAGGTCATTTGTCCCTAGGTGGACAGTGACATCCAGCTCCTTCCCTTGTGCAGCTGCTCCCGCGATAATGAGGATTCAGCTGCATCCCTCGAGCCGGTCACAGGCAGCACACACTATCCTTCCTCCCCTTCTACCCCCTAATGATCGAGGTTCCCCCACTGGGAGTTGTTTCCCACCCCTGTGGAGTCTCGTGCCACCCTCCTGTGGAGGTTCCCAGCATCCTCCTGGTCTCCACTGCAGGTGCCTCCATAGAGGAACCACTCTTTGCCAGAACAGCATATGAACTGTGGAGAGGTACAGCTGGAGGATGCCTCTGTTCCACCACCCTCTCCCTCCCTGAGCCCACCTTGGTCCAACCACTCCTCTTTCTTGGCAACCTCTGAGGTAGTGGTGGTGGCCCTGGTGGTCCCTGGGTGAGGGAAGAGGTTTCATGAATCCTAGCCAGGTCAGCCTGGAGACAGGCAACCTTCTCCCTCAGACCAGAGAGGTGCCTGCAAACATGGCAGCATTGCAGCCTCCAGAATGTCTCCCAGAACACTGCTGCCCCACAGCCATTGCACTGCACCACTCCCATCTTGACTTATTTTGTGTCCCTTCACCTGTTGCTTTATATGCTTACTGTCTCCTCCCTCTATGTATTTTTACAGTTACGTTCCTACTGCCTATGTGCCCTTACAACTCTCGCCCTTCCTGTTCTGGGACAGGAACATCCTGTAGTCTTCAGTAGTCTCCTTCTTCCGTGCTTGGATTCAGACCTCCAGCAGCCAGGGGGGGAGAAAGTTATTTTTTAGGTTCTTTCAAGGTTGATGAAACTAATGTGTCTCAGTGATCCTTCCCTTCCTACTGCCAAACAGGAAGTTCCTGTTGTCAGTCAAATCCAGTGGCTATAAAAGTACAACTGGCTTAGGGTAGAGGGTTGGGAAGGAGGGCAATTAGTGAAAAAGCTGTAGTTCTAGACTGCTGTTTCCTGCTCTGAAAGCCACATCCCCAATTAGATTCACCCTCTGCTCCTGATTCAGTAAATTAAACTGATACAGACCCCTTCCTCAGAGAAACACACAGTGACTTTCTGTCAAAAACAGCAGCTGTTGATCACCCTCCTCCCCTTGTGTAGGTAGCCTGTATACCAACTCCAGTCGCAAGGATTCTCCCGTCCTCCTGCCTAGCGTTACCCACAGTAGCTCAGTCTCCCCATCCTCCTCTTGTCTTTCAGTTACACTTATGCCTTCCCTGATGTATAAAGCAACTCCTCCCCCCCTTTCTTACCCTCCCTATCCGTTCTGAACAGTCTGTAACCTGGGATAGTCATTTCCCAGGTGTGCATTTCTGTCCACCAGGTCTCACTTATAGCTACTGTATCTAGTCTTTCCATCTAGGAGAACTATAGCTTTGTTGTAGTTCTCTTTATGATACCTAGAGCTAAGAGTCAGGTTAGGACTATGATGTAACTTCATGTTTTTTTCATCCAGCTTTTAGGCCTCTAACCTCTGTCATGCACCTTCTTCAGGTGACTCTTTGACTCCTCCAACCTTGACCGCTGCTCCCCCTGCTGTGAGCCAATAAGAATCTACAAGGGGCAGTGTCATTAATGGTGATTGGTACTTATCGTTACATTCCTTTGCTCCCTTTCTCCACTATTCACCCCGCCTTGAATACCAGCCATTGTCCCTGCAGATCTCGCAAGCAGTTAGAATGCCCCTGTGAAGCAGCAAGCTCCCCAGCTCACTGAAAGTGTTGCTGGTGTGACTGAACCTGAGTATTCTTCCTTCCTGGCTGGGAGTGATGCCACACGGCAGCACCTCCCTACCTCCCCCCTCGGTTGCCCTTCCACCTTCTGTATCGACTCCCGAACTCAGGTTGTCGGCATAGGAGTGCGTCACGCTACCCATCGGGCCATCGGGTGACCTCTGTAATTCATTGTTTTGAAGATCCAGCATGAATACTGTACAAAACATTTTTTTTACAGTTGAAAGGCGAGCCAATTATTTAAATAGTTACTTTATTTGGGCTATAGCTGTGTTCAACAAAAGCCTATATTTACCCTAATGACTGGGGAGTATTTTTTCCCAAAAGCGAAACCCGATTATAATTTGCCATTATAACCAGCTGGTTATAATGTTGAACCCATGTGTGTTTCCCTCACTCTGCACATGCTCCCATTACATTCTTGCCTTCCCCGAGTGCACACTTCTTCAAACCAACCGCAGCTGCCAGCATGGAGATCGATCTCTATTTACTGAATATAACTGCTGTGGTGACAAAATGCTCCGCAACAATTATACAAAACAACACGTGGGGTAGTGTGTAATAACTTACATTTTACACACACCCTCAGTGCTGGATGCCTCGAGTTTCGCTCTCTGGGTTTATGTAGCATCCCACACCTCAGGTGTGTGTAAAATTCTCATTACACTTACAACCCCATATATTAACATAGAAACATAGAACATAGACTTTTACGGCAGATAAGAACCGCTAGGCCCATCTAGTCTGCCCATTTCCCTACCTACAGGATAGGCCGCAGATCCTAGTTAACCAACAGCCTATTTCTTCCTACCCCCCACAAGAATTGCCTTATGTTTGTCCCATGCATTCTTGAATTCTCCCACAGTTTTAGACCCCACAACCTCCTCAGGAAGGCTGTTCCATGCATCCACTACCCTCTCTGTGAAATAAAACTTCCTCACATTGCCCCTGAACCGCCCTCCTTCTATCTTTAAATTGTGTCCCCTTGTTCTTGCAAGTCTCTTCTTCTGAAAGATACTGCCCTCTTGGACTTTGTTGATTCCACTGAGGTACTTAAAAGTTTCTATCATGTCCCCCTCTCCTTCTTTCCTCAAGGGTATACATATTAAGCTCCTTTAGTCTCTCCTCATATGGCTTCTCTTGCAGACCCTGCACCATTTTAGTTGCCCTCCTCTGGACTACCTCTATCCTGTCTATGTCCTTGCGGAGATGGGGTCTCCAGAACTGGACACAGTACTCCAGATGGGGTCTCACCAACTGTCTGTACAGAGGGATAACAACTTCCTGTTTACTGCTGATGATGCCTCTCCCTATACATCCCAGTATACCCCCAGCCCTCCCTACTGCCTTCTCACATTGCTTGCTAACCTTAAGGTCATCTGATATGATTACCCCAGGTCTCTTCCTTTTGTTGTTGTTACTACTTCACCCATTGTGTATTCTTCCCCTGGGTTCTTGTTTCCCAGGTGCATTATTTGCACTTCTTGCATTGAATCCTAGCTGCCATACTTCTGACCATTCCTCCAACCTTGCCAAGTCCCTTTTCATCCTTTCCACGCCTCCTTGTGTATCAACCCTGTTGCAGATCTTTGTGTCATCTGCAAAAGGCATACTTTTCCTTCCAGTCCCTCTGCAATGTCACTGATGAAGACATTAAAAGGACTGGACCCAATACTGAACCCTGCGGTGCCCACTAGTAACCCCTTTCTTCAGAGTGGACTCCATTTACAATTACCCTCTGTGTCCTGTTGTCCAGCCAATGTTTTGCCCAGGCTACCACCCTGGGACCCACTCCCAGGCTGGTTAATTTGACTAGTAATCTTTTGTGTGGGACTGTGTCAAATGCCTTGTTAAAGTCTAGGTAGGCCATGTCCACAGCCCCTCCCTGGTCTACTACTTTGGTCACCCAGTCAAAGAAATCTATTAGATTCGTCTGACATGACCTTCCCGCTGTGAACCCATGCTGCCTTGGGTCCTGTGCTCCACTGGCTTCTAGGTACTCAACTATTCTTTCCTTCAGAAGTGACTCCATCACTTTCCCTACCACAGAGGTCAGACTGACAGGTCTGTAGTTTCCTGCCTCTGTCTTGGTCCCACTTTTGTGAAGGGGAATCACATCCACTTTCCTCCAGTCCTCGGGTACCACACCATCCTCCCATGATTTATTAAAAAGAGTAGCCAGTGGTTTCACTAGTTCCTCCTTAATTCTTTTAAATTCTGGGTGAATTCCATCAGGACCCATTGCTTTGTCCACCTTCAGTTTTAGGAGTTCTTGCAGAACCCTTTCTTCTGTGAAAGGACTGGAATCAACCCCCCTATCAAGAGTGCTTCTGTTAATTGGATTAGGCACTTTCCCCTCCTCTTTTGTGAATACTGACCAGAAATATTAATTCAGTATTCCTGCTTTTTCACTGTCCCCCTCTGCCCACCCACCGTTCATTCTACTCAGCCTCACTATCCCTCCCTTTGTCTTTTTTACGCTCGCTGATGTACCTATAAAAGGTTTTATCCCTTCTTAACTGGAGTTGGCTATCTTTTCCTCAGTCTGGGCCTTTGCTATTCTGACTTCCCTCCTGCTTCCTTCTGCCTTAACTGGTACAGCTCTCTGTCCTGCTCCTTCTGTGTTTCCTTATACTTCGAATGCTATCTTTTTCTTCCTGACTTTCACAGCCACCTCTTTTGAGAACCATAGTGGCTTTTTCTTTCATTTTGATTTGTTTATTTGCTTCACACAAAGGCTTGCTGCCTCTGTGATGGCAGTTTGATAATTCCCCATTGTTGCTCCCACCTCCTTCTAGCCTGTTTGCTAGTGCTTTTCTGAGGCACTCTCCCATCTTGCCAAAGTCAGCCCTCCTAAGTCCAGTACCTCACTTTTGTATGGCTTGACTCTGTAGCTGAGTTTAACGTGAACCACACTGTTTGATGGTCACTTGTCCCCAGATGGCAACTCCACTTCTAGATCTGAGATCCTCTCACTGCCCCCATTTGAGAGCACATTGAGGTCTATGATTGCTCCCTCACGAAGTGGGTTCCGAAACTAGCTGTCTAATGCCTGCCACCTGTAGGGCATCAAGAATGGCCCTGCTCTTGGATGTGGCTGCAGCAAATGTGCTCCAGTTAACATCTGGCATATTCAGGTCTCCCATCAACAGTATCTCCCCTTTCTCTGCCATTCTAAGAATGTCTTCTATCATATTATTCTATATGTTTTTACAACTTAGATGGCTTACATTAAAATAATCCTTGACTATCTTCACCGGCATTTTAGATAGTCCAGGGATCACCGATATGCGGTGTCTCATGCCATTAGCTTTTATCATGAATAGGAAAGGGACGCTGCAGTTGTCCTTGCTAGTTTAAGAAATACATAAAACAATGTTTTTTTTTTTTAGTCTTGAATGCTCTCAGTTCAATGGAAACTAAGGGAGTTACACACATGAAAGGCTTCGTTACTATCAGAGCTATCAAGATTATGAATATTTCAGTATAATGGTTATCGTGGGAGTTATACTGCGGAATAGCACAATACATAAGATCCCGAGGGACCTGCCTCTTATTACTGCTTGACTATAAAATATAAATTGCACAATCTTCTCGAATTGATACAGAATGTTTAGTAAAGCCTTCATTTGGCTAAAGCTGATGTGCAGATCATCATAAGATTAGCTAAACACGACGGATCAGAGGCTCAGTTCCTTTATTAAAATGAGATGTGCCACTGACTGTTTATTACTTTCGAAATACACAATTCTAAACGATGCAGTTATCCTGAAAGTTGATCTGTCAACTGCAAAATAAAATCAATGAACCTCGAAACATTGTTCAGGACCTCTAGATCTTCACTTAGGATCTCATCCTTAAAGGAGTGCAAGATACACAAGAATGCCACATAAATGGTGTGCGCTGCTACGTGGCACATATCAACTGCACACATAATCATATTCACAATGGCAGTGAGATGGGCTAACATGCACGAAGGGTTGTGGAGAGCGACGTGGTATGGAACTGTTTCCGAGGATGGATAGACATGCCCATGGAATGTCCCACTGTCTGCCATATACAGTAAGAAGGTGGAACACCCCACATGGACCAGTGCACAAATGTCAGCTGAGGATACAACAGCAGCACGACTGTTAGCATAACTTTGCCTCAGTAGCTGTTTGAGAACCTTGCAGTCCTACCATTCACAGTCAAAACAGGACCAGGCCCATGGCCCAGGGAGGTGACCTTGGGTGACGTGCACCAGTGGCCACTGACCACCCACAACGAAGTAGAAGGGAGAGCCATCTTGCCATGGCCACAGAGGTTCTTTACTGTACCAAGATCAGACCCCCCTGTGGACTACGTACTATAATGCATCACAAGACACATGCAGGGATTTTAAAAGGGGGTGGACGCGGATGTGGATTCATGCTGTGCCTGTGTCGGTACCCATACGACTGCGTCCAAGCAGCCCTGCTGCTGTTTCTAAGGATGGAGCTAGGACAGGAAAACACATGGAGACAGCTGCGGTAAATGTGGGAGAAATGGACGTTCAACTGCAATCAGGAATAGGAAGACCAGAGGGGATAGGTAGAGGAGGAGAGTTACTGTATACAGAGGATAAGAACGACAAACTACTACCTAGATATGACTTTGACTGTAAAACAGATAGACACAGTAGCAATATAAGAAACATGGGGGTGGAGCCCACAGCCTGCAGACAGCATGCATTTCCTTGAGCTCCTGCATACTAGGCTGGAAATCCAGTTATATCTTTTGTTATGCATAGGCTAAATTTGACAGCAAGTGTTACAATTGGATACTCAAACAGGCAAAAGCTCGCACTAGGAAAGTGGTGCTACCAGACTGAAAAACTTCAGAACACAAAACCAAAAAGTCGAGCACTCACCAACCTCAAATGAACAAGGGCACAGGTCTCTTAGAAAAAAGATCACATTTAATTAAATTTTATAAAGACGTGGCATTAAAAGCACCACCTGGTTTTGTGTTACAATTGGATACAGTACTCTGGAGTATTGTAGAGTGACCCGGTGTACTTTTTTCTATAATGGGATGCCCAAACAATTTAGGAAAATTGGATCAACAGGTGGTAGGCCTTTGAAACCTCCACCTGACAGGCAGCTGCCAGGAGCACAGGGAGAGTCAGTGGCGATGATGAAGTCCCTGCAACTTACAATCACACTGCTCACCAACATAATTCAGAAACTTCATAAAAAAACTGGACGTCCAACAAGAACGGTTGGTGCTGGTAGAGCAGCAGGCTGAAAGCTTATTGGGTGTAATTGATGAATCGAATAAAACCGTCGATAAACACCAGCAACTGCCGTGTCGGTAGTCAAAGAGCAAGGACTTATTCAAAGCCGAGTGGAGTACCTGGACAATACCACAAGGTCGGCAAATATCCAACTCCTTGGTATTCTCGAGGACACTAAGGGAGATGATCTGAAGACTTTTCTGGAGTGGTGGCTTCCTGGGGCTATATGGCTGAGGTATGTGATCCCCATCCTTAGGGCATACCGCATTAATCCCCGTATAGTGGCACTGACAATGGAACGGCCTAGAATGGTCTTAGCGGTTACCACTTCATCTGATGCCTGGGACCAAATTTTAAAAGTCACAAAGGATAAGGCTCCAGTTGTAATCAGAGATGCAAGAATTTTGATGTTTCCAGACTATTCATATGCTACATGTCTCCGCCGTAAGTCATTTGAAGGGGTCATCTGAAAATTGAGAGAGCTGAATCTCCCGTGTCATTTAAGGTTCCTGGCCTGGCTGCAATTAGCACACAAGGGAAGACAGTACCAACACACAGATCTGAAAGCAGCAGGGATCTTTGTGAACAAACTGGCTGACCTTACTGATGAGCCGGGAGTGGAAGTGTCGGATGGAGAGGTGGATTCCTGAACTCGTGTGCACAGTTTGTTCTCTGTCTGGCAGTGAGTTGCTGTTCATTTGGACAACATGATGGGACATGTTATTGAACTTTCCTGCTGTGGCATTTCAAACATTTCACAGTTTGTTACCTCATGGGTTAAGCCTTAATTGTGACTTGCTTAATGTATAGGTATTAACAGGACAGGGTGGAAAAGCGCAACTCATGCTCTCTTACGTTGGTCACAGATTATTTCCTGTTCTAACAGATGCTGCTAAACGTGTTGGTTTGTTCGAGAACAGTGATAAATGAACAAAATCAGGTTTATTAGGTTGGTTTGGGGACACTGCATCGACATTCTGGGGGTTGGGAGTGAATGTGAAGGAAGTAAGGCAGCTTTTTGGATCACCACATGGAGTTGCCAAAATGGTGGTTTAGCCTCCTATATGGAGCACAGGGGAACCTGCGCAGCTGTATGGGTGCTAACAGAAATCCGCACGTAATACAATGTGAGAAAGCTGAAATGCTGCATGCGGTCCGTTCGTCACTACTCCATGAGGTAAATCCTCAAAAGGTTTGGACACCATTCTGTTAAAGGAGAAATGGTCTTAATCTCTAAGTTATGCTACCCAGTAGAAGCTGTTTTTTTAAATGCAGGTTCAAATTCTGTTATTGCTCTAGATATCCAGGATTCTTAGTTATCCTGTGTTTGTGATGTGCAGGCTGCTGGTAAGAACCCGTCCTGAAGAGACTCCCTCACTAATCTGAAAGTGGACAAAGCAAGGTGGCCAGACAGGGTGTATCCAAGGGTATTGACGAAGCTCAGGAAGGTGCTGGCTGCATCTCTGTCAGTACTATTTAACAGCTCATTGGAAACAGGAGTGGTTCTGGAGGACTGGAGGAGGGCAGATGTAGTCCCACTTCACAAAGGTGGTAGCAGGGAGGAGGCTGGTAATTGTAGACCTGCCAGCCTGACACTGGTGGTGGGGAAGTTAATGGAATCACTGCTGAAGGAGGGAATTGTGGAATATCTTGAATCCGATGAGTGACAAGACCTGAGACAGCACAGATTCACCGGGGTGGGCTGGGGTGGGGGACATGTCAAGCTAATCTGATAGATTTCTTTGGCTGAGTGACCAAGGAATTAGATCAGGGTGGAGTGGTGCACGTGGCCTACCTAGACATTTGCAAGGCTTTTGACACCGTTCCACATAGAATGCTAGCAAGGAAGCGGGTTAACCTAAAAGAGGGTTCAAAGGTGGTAAACCAGGTAAGAAACTGAGTTAGGAGATAGGTGGCAGAAGTTGGTAGTAAACAGTTTACTCTCAAGAAGGGAAGGTAACCAGCAGGGTGCCTCTGCGATCAATGCTGAGATCGGTCTTCTTTAACGTCTTTATCAGTGACATTGCAGAGGAGCTGGAAGGAAAGATCTGTCTCTTTGCGGATGACACCAAAATCTGCAATAGGGTAGGCACTCTGTGTGTGTGTGTGTGTGTGTGTGGAAAGGATTAGCAGAGACCTGAAAAAATTAGGGGACTTGTCAAGAGCATGACAGATGGGTTTCAGTTCAAAAAAGTGCAAAATAACTGCACTTGGGGGAGAGAAACTCAGGGGTGGAGTATAAAATCAGAGGAGTGGTACTGATGGCCCCCAAACAAGGAAGAGACCTGGGGTAATCATATCAGATGACCTAAAGGTGGCCAGGCAGTGTGGCAAGGCAGGCGGGAGGGCTAGTGGGATGCTGGTGTGCCTAGGGAGGGGTATCACCAACAGAAAGACGGAGGTGGCATTGCCTCTGTATACACTGCATGTAAGAGCGCACCTAGAGTACTGTGTCTAGCAGACCAGTTCTGGAGACCATATCTCTGGAAGAACATACACAGAGTGGAGGTGGTCCAGGGAAGGGCAACTAAAATGAGGCAGGAGATGCATTAGAGGCCATATTAGGAGAGACTTAAGGACCTAAATATGTACACCCTGGAAGAGAGGAGGGGGGTATGATAGAGACCTTTAGATACCTCACAGGTGGGTAAACACGGTATGGGACAAAATTATTTTTTCAGAAAACAAGGTGCTCAAAGACAAGAGGCATGATAAAAAGCTGAAGGGGGGTAGATTCAGAAGAGATGGGAGGAAGTACTTCTTCACATGGAAAGAGTGGCAGATTCCTAGAGCAGTCTTATAGTGGAGATGGTGGGGCCAAAATAAGTGGTGGGGTTCAAGAATGCATGGAATAGGCATAAGGGACTCTTAGGGAAAGGGTTGAATGGGCCAGAGATCAGGTAGGATCTGCAGTGATACTCTAGGCTGGGAAACATAAAAAGGCAGACTAGTCGGGTCAAGCGGTCCTTATCAGCTGGCAAATTTTATTTTTCTATGTTTCAATTCTAGAACTGTATGAGGCAGTTTACGTCCCTGTTCTACTGCTCTATTGCTGGCACAATGTGTCCATATTCTACTTCAGAACTGTGTGATTGACAGGGACATAAACTACATCACAGTTCTAAAATGGTACTTAGACCAGATCATAAGAATTATGTTTCTTCTAAATCAAGAATCCTGATTGACTGACTGGGTCTTTTATCTGTGAATAAATTCCAGCATAACTCACGGATAAGAAGGCCAGTCAGCACTGATTCGCTCAAAAATCAATCAAACCTTTCAAACTAAAAAACACTGAAGCCGCCACACTTACTGCTGAAGGTGCCGCTGAAGCCTCAGGAGGCACGCCTCGCCTGCCACGATCCCCATTCAGATAGTCACATATTTTAAGTCTCCGAGGAATGCTGAGCTGGGGAAACTCTTCCTTCATTAAAAATGAGGGCTACAACTTATCGAAATCACGGCCGAGCAGTGATACTGGGCATGACCCAATGCACAAGGACAGGTGCGTGCCCTGTATCATGGCTCAGCTTTTCAGCCGTGATTTCAATACGTTATAGCCCTCGTCTTTAATAAAGAAACAGTTTTCCTAGGAACATTAATACACTTAATCCAGGAATGTCCTGTTTTAACAAATTTCTGGACAAAGATTTTAGAGACCCTAGGGAAAATTATAGGGTCAAATTTACCTCCAAATCCATTATTGACGCTACTTGCTAGTCCAGCCTTGTGTTTGAAATTAGATATACATTTGAAAAAATCTGTGGTAATTGCAACCATTATAGCCAAAAAATGTATACTTATTGAATGGAAGGATGCGACCCCTCCAGTATTCGAAACATGGATTTGTTTCATGGTAGATAGTATGAAACTAGAAAGAATATATTATATAAAAAATGGTGAAAAACATCAATATGATTAATATGGGCCTCACTCCAGGCTTTAGTACAAGAATGAATGATCCACTAAAGGATAAATAGATTATGGAACTCCCATAATGACTAAGGAAGAAAGGAGGAAAAAAGGAAATAAAGCGGGAAGGAAACAATAAATATATTTATGTATGCAATGTATGTAGGGATTCCACTACTTAAATAAGTGCATTATTTTCCTTAAGACTCTAACCCAAGTGAAAGATAAATGATGTTATTCACCCAATGGGTAAATAACACTGTTTATTTTTCACTTGTCTACATCATAATCAACTTGATTGACAGCCCAGTCTGCCAATCCACACAATGAATCTGCCCTTAATTGTCACACAGAACACATACATTGTATGCACAGAACATACAATGGACTGTATTCAAGAATGCCATTAATTTCCTTTCATGAGGGGCAGGATGTTCCTAACTCACGAGTGGCAAAGCCACTCGTGAGTTGTGGTCCTACCCCCTCACTCATAGGATATAGGAGGCAGTATAGCGCAGTGGTCTAAGGCTCTGAGCTGCAAATCTGGTGACATCCAGCAGACCAGACCTGGGTTTGAATCCCACAGCTTCCACTTGCATACTGTGTGACCCTGAGCAAGTCACTTAACTTCCCTGTGCTCCCAGGTTGCTTCTGTCAAAAAGCTTTCAGCTTAGTGTGCTACTCCTGGTTAAACAGCTAAGTAAAAAAAAATATATAAAAAAGATCGAGTAAAAACCAGGGAGATAATCTCAATGTCAACTTTGTTAGCAGCAGAATAAAGCAATGCACCATAGTCAATATCTGGTACTATTAGACAGTAGATCAACATCAATTTGCCCTTCTTTGTGAAATTATTCTTGTTTCTATAAAACAGAGCAAGATATCGGCCCATTTTTCCAACCACAGCATCAAAGCATCATGGAGTATATATGTAAATTACCATGAAAATTTATGCAGGTTCTGCTTTAAGCATGAGCGCACTCTACAAAAGCTCTGCACAAGTTTCATCCTACTCTGGACTCATCAGTGTGTCTCACCTGTATCTCACCTAATGGGAAAAATGAACCAGTCCTTATGAGATCTTACGGGTTTGAGTTATGGTGGGCACAAAATAAGAAAGCAAGCTAAAAAAAAAACAAAGCACCTCAGCACAAAAGCCCTGAAGCAAGGGTTACCCAAAAAGGGCATTGACAACAAAGCCAGGTTTCAAAGAACTACAAAATCACACATACCACTATAATGCAAAGCATCATGGGATGCATATGCAAATCATCATGAACATTTAGGCTGGTTTTGCTTTAAGTGGGAATGCATGATACTAAAGGGCCTCACAAACAATATGCAAAAGCTAAGAACAGAAGACATAGACACATGTTTTCATCCTATTCAGGACTCATCAGTGTGCCTGCTCTGTATCTAACCCCAGAAAAAAAATGAACTAGCCCTTATGTGGTCTTACAGGTTTGGGTCATAGTGAACCCAAAATAAATGGTTACCTAGAGGTCAGACAATGATACAAACACATGTACACAGCTTATGTAACACTAAAGTCATTCAAATAAATGTGTTATTTTTCACTGTTAGGAGGTACCCAAGTGAAAAATAAACATTTATTTTTCACTTGGGTATGTCATTTCCATTTATTTCATGTTTGGACATGTAAGCTGTATAATAGGAACATACAATAGCGTGCCTGAAAATATGTCATTTATTTCCACGTGTGAGGGTACAAGAGTTCTATAACTCACCCATGGAAATACAGTTAATTATATATTTTCAGACAGGCTGTTGTATATCCCATATTAATACAATAAACATTTGTTTTTTAGACTAAATTAAAGCACTGTTTGTAGCAGAGAACATCAACTAGCTAGATACATCTTTTTATCTTCACAGTAGCGTACATCATAAAATATATCTAGCTAGTTGGCTAAGTCACAAAGAACCTTTTCTGCCAACTGTGCCTAGCTATTGATACATCCACACACTGCAGCCAGCATGAGCTATGTCTAACAGACAGCATGTGGTAGCTGCCACTGCTTCACATCTTCTGTGCTACAGGAAACTTTCACTTTTAAATAAAATTAATTGTAAAAAACGTTGTTAATGCACCAGTTACAGTTTAAGTGACAAAAGTATTGAAATGTGGTGCTAGGGTTTCCAACCCAAACACCCGACCCCCACTCTGCAGGCAGCAACAAGAATAAGCAGTACAGTTTCACATCTCCTGAGTCTTCACAAATCAGGCATGGGGTGTACCTTGGGGTTGTCAACCACAACAGTCATCCCATTTCATCAGTAAATAAGCTGAGATGTGTAGGGTATATGAGAATGGGGTGAGCATTAGTGCTGACAACCCCAAGGTACACCCCATGCCTGATTTATGAAGACGCAGGAGAGGTGACACTGTAATGGTCTTTCCTGTTGCTGCTTGCAGAGTGGGGGGGTGTTAAGGATGGGAACCCTAACACCACATTTCCTTACTTATGTCACTTTAACACTAACTGGTGCATCAACGAAATTTTTTGCAATGAATTACCTTATTTTTTGAGATAGTTTAATCGTATCCTCATTTATGCTGATCCCGTTGGGACCTGCGTGAACATATCCATTTGCCTATGAAAGCACAGGGCCCTTCAGGCTCTGCGCTTCCATCCCTCCATGGATGCCCTGCACTTCCTTTTCTGTCAAAAAGCAATGTATTTGTTTGGTTGTATGGCTTGTCAAATTTCCAGTGTTATCCAATAGGAATTTTGACGTTTTAATTTTTGTGTTTCTTTTAATATGCCCCATAAATTGCTGGGGTGGGGGTATTCTTGTGGTACTCATTAAGACCTTTATTTTGATATATAATGTGTCCCTTAAGTGCAAATATTGAGGGAGTTATGGCTTGTTGAAGGTGAAATGTAGGGAAAAAATGAAGTCCAAATAATGTTTTCGTATGAAGGTATCCTTTTCTGTATGAATGAAAAAGCCATATGAAAAAGGATTCCTTCATAAAAAGAATCAGGAAAAAAAACTAAGTTCAAAATCTTGTTTCATATGAAGGCATCTTTTTTGTATGAATGAAAAACCCATATGAAAAAGGATCCCTTCATATGAAAATAGAATCAGAAAAATAAAAAAAAGTCCTACATCTCTGTATAACGAAAAAACTCACAAAAAAGGACCCCTTCATACGAAAAAAGATTTTGGACCCAGTTTTTTTTTTTTCCTGATTTTTTTTTTCGTATGAAGGATCCTTTTTCATGTTTTTTCATTCATTAAGAAGGATGCCTTCATACAAAAAAGAATAAAAAAACCTAAGTCCAAATTCATTTTCATTTGAAGGAATCCTTTTCATATGTCAATTCCTTCTTGTATGGGCATACAAAAAAAAAGGAAATCAATCACAAAAAAGGATTTTAAAATGTATAAAAAAAAAAAATTTCTGGGTCATTTTTTCCAAAACGTAAGTGCAGGATCCACCTGCAAGATGCATGTGTTGGTGTATGTGTAGGATGTAATTTTTGTGGGTTTTCCAAAAATGTTTTGGAAAAAAAAATGAAAACAAGATGATGTCCATACAAAAAAATATTTTTTCCTCACAAAAAAGGATTACCCCCATATGAAAAAAAGATCCTGTTTTGTACTGACCAAATTCTTTTTTTGTTCTAAGCAGCCACTCAAAAGACCATACTGAGCATGCTCAGAACCAAACGTTCAAAATGTAGTAACTGTGGAATGGATTCATATTTTTTCACCAAACCAGCAAAAGGTACTACTCTGACCCAAACCCTTTCTACCCTGAAAATGTCAGACCAAAATTTCAAATCATCAGAGTGCTAGGCGATGACAAAAAAAGAAGCAAAAAGCACAGATTTTCACTTTTTTTTTGCTATCCTGATCTCAAAATCTGCACATCCAACAGGAACAAAACTTGCCATGTCAAGAGAATAACCCCCCGCCCCCACGACCATGCATGCAAAATTTTGTGCAAATCCGCTGAACGGCTGCAAAGCTATTAAAGTGCAAAGTTTGAGGTTTAACATAGAAACCCCTGCTCGACCCTAACGATAGTAGCGCTACCACACCACTATAATAAAACTAGCTGAGCAACATTAACGTATGGCATATAAACCAGACGTGGCGGGTGCCTACGAGGTATAACATTTATCTTTACTCATGGTCAGTAACCTCTTTTGACCTCACTCATGGCTTTACCACTCATGAAGGTTAAGAGGTCACTGACCACTCATGAGGATAAATGTTATATCTCACAAGCACTTATCACGTATCCCCTCTCTACAGTATATAATGACTGAGAGAATACAAATTTACAAATAAATGCATGTATGTTTGTGTTTGACAGGCCTGAAGTGAAAATAAAACATTTATTTCAAAGTTGGGTGAGTCACCAACATTTATTTTCACTTTAGATTGGTCACAGAGGAGCTCTTAAGTGATTTGAGAACAGTTTACACAATGCCTGATGACTTCTCAACGGCCTCGTCTATAATTAAAAAACAGAGCAGTGAAATCAAGCAGAAACAGTTGAATCTTTATTTAATTAATTAAGCTTGCTAGCGAGGCGCTGTCATTGTATAAATGACATATGCCACGGGCTGGCTAAAACTATCATATTTTTTTATCTGCAGGATTTGATTGACAGAATGTCATCAGGCATTACCCAAGCTGCTCTACCATTGGTTAAGGGCTCCTTTGTGATCAACCTAAAGTGATGATAAATGGTGATGACCCACCAGGGGTGATGATAACTGATGTATCATCCATTTAGGTCTTCAGGCCATAGAAATCAATTCAATCTCCCTTACATTGTATAACTAAGGGATATGCAATGGGGCCCAGTTAAATACAGGGATTGATCTGCACAAGGGTAGTTTTACCTCAGGTGACCTCAATAGTGGTGTAAGAGCCTGAGAAGCAGAGAAAACAAGTAACATAAAAAAGCTTTCTATATTATGAAGGGGGCCCCAGGGCAACTAGAATCCTAGCAGCTAGGTTACGTAACCAAAGAACAAAGGCTCATATAGCTAAAGTAGAACACCCACAAAGTAAGGACATTAAGCAAACTACACCGGATATAGCAGACGCTTTTAGATCCTATTACAGAGAACTCTACAAGGCCCCTCCAACCACAGAGCAGCTAAGTGTGGACCAATATTTGAAGAAGATCACCTTCCCCACAATCGCAGAATCGGCACAAAGCCAACTCATGAATCCGGTGTCCAGTGAAGAATTGAGACAGGAGATAGTCAGACTTAAAGCAAATAAATGTCCAGGGATGGATGGATACCCCGCTGAGATGTATAAACACTTTCAGGAGCAGCTGACCCCACTATTGTTAAAAGTATTCAATGAAACCCTTACGTCAGAAACTTGCCCTCCAGAATCCTGGTCACAGGCGGTCATCTCGGTAATACCCAAGGAGGGTAAGGACCCTAGATTGTGCCCCTCTTATCGACCTATCTCTCTTCTTAACACAGATTATAAGCTATTTATGACAATAATATCCCATAGAATACAACAAATTTTACCAACGTTAATACAAGCAGATCAAACAGGGTTTATATCGGGTAGGCAAGCCCAGGACAATCTAAGAAGGACTGCTCATGTTTTAGACCATCTTAACCGCACTAAGCAACCTGCCATCCTTCTCAGCTTAGATGCCGAGAAGGCATTTGATAAAGTCTCGTGGACCTTTCTTCAGGCGGTGCTTGGGCAGTTTGGCTTTCCGGCACAGTTTGTGGCCCTGATTACAAAGATAAATGCTACCCCCAAGGCATACGTAAGAGTGAACGGACATCATTCCGGTGTATTTGCACTGGAAAGAGGAACGAGACAGGGATGCCCCCTTTCCCCACTTTTATTTACACTATACCTGGAACCCTTGGCCCAGGGGCTTCGGGAAAATCAGGATATACAGGGTGTACAAATAGGGGAGACCCAGCAAAAGTTAGCTTTGTATGCAGATGACATCCTGCTCTATTTAACCCAACCAGAATCTTCGTTGCCAAATTTATTTCAACACTTAAGGGTGTTTTCAACCCTTTCCGGTTACACCCTCAATGAAAATAAAACAGAGGTACTGAAACTTTACTTCCAACCAACCTCTGAGCTTAAAGCAAGATATCCTATGAAATGGGAGTTGCCACATATGAAATACTTGGGTGTAAGATTAGCAACGACAACTACTCAACTAGTTCAGCTAAATTATCCACCAATGGTGAAACAGATATAGGAGGATATGAGAAGGTGGAGACTTTTACCAGTCTCCATTTCGGCAAGGGTACAAGCAATAAAAATGAATGTACTGCCACGTTTTGTTTTTTTTTCAGTATGTACCCACTCCAATATCACTTAAGCAGATAGGAGAGTGGCAAAACATTATAGGGAATTTCATCTGGTTAGCCAGAAAGCCTAGGACCAGAAAGCAAACCCTATACCTAGCCAAAGATGCAGGAGGGCTGGCTGTCCCCTTTCTGGTGGGATATTGGATTGCAACTCAGACGCGAATAGGCTTGCTATTACAACACTCGGGCTACCGGGCCAGATGGAAGGAGTTGGACCTAGCTGTAGGCCTGTCTCCCTCACTACTGGCACAGTGCACGACATTAAATCTGGGGGCCAAGTGGGTGAAAACGCCTTATCTGGGGATGGAGACGGCTATACAAGGCTATAGGCAAGGACTTATGAGAGGACTATGCAGGGTTTACCTGTGGAAATACACCTGGTGGTCCATAAATATGGAGAGGAATAGGGCAACTACAGACCTGTGGTATAAAAAACAGGAGAGACAGGGCTGTGGAGCCCCGTGGCAGCTCCTCAGAGGGGACCAGGTTTTTTCGTTTGGGGAGGCACAGACTAAATTTGGTTGGAAAGAAGGAGAGTTACTTTACTATTATCAGATGAGAGATTATATAGCAACAGAAATGAATATCTCAATTAAAAAAGGGTGTGGTTCTCCAATACTGAACACATTTGAAGTAATTTGGAGCGTGAGTAGGGGAGAAAAAGCTATCTCTATTTTATATCAAAACTATGTAAAGGATCCCCAATACACAACAGAATATATTAAAGTGAAATGGGAACGAGAACTGGGGATTACACTAAGTAGTAAAGATTGGATGAGAGGGTGGAAAAATACATGGAGTACAACATCATCTCTGGGGTGGAGGGAATATTTTTATGGAAGTTAAGGGTACGTTTCTTTAGGGCTCCCTCTCAGTCAGCTGGGTGGCATAGATCTAATCCCACTTGTTGTTGGAGAAACTGCAACGCAGAGGTGGCTAATTTGACACATATTTTTTGGCAGTGCCCGGAGTTAAAGGGATTCTGGATGAAAATACAAAAGTACTTAGGAGAAATGTTTGGTATAGAGTCTCCACTGGGACCCGAACATATGATTTTAGGGTTACACCCCGAAAATCTTAAGGGAAGGGAAACAAAGTATCTCTGGAACATACTGATTGCTGCAGCGGCGAAGGCGATAACCAGAAGATGGTTTGTCCCAAATGCTCCTACGTGGGATGAGTGGAAAGAGTTAGTCGAGGGGGGTAAAAACACTTGAGAGGGTCACCTACTCACTCAGACAAAATCGTCTACAGTTCGAAAATAGATGGAATAGATGGGAGTTGTCCTGGAGTAACAGTGAGGGGATGGAGAGCCCTGAATTTTTATAAGGGGAAAAGTGAAATAGAGAAGGAAATATACAACCAAAAGAAGGCTAGGGGTATCAAGTCACTGAATCAGAGTTGGAGAGTGCGGTAAGGAGAAGATGGGGATTCTTTGCTGTCATCTCGCCCATGTTAACCCCTCTTCTGGATAAGAAGAGAAGATAAGGGAAGGGCCCACAGTTGAAATGAAAAGGAAGCTCTGGGTAGTCTGTGACTATATAGGATGCCTGTAAAGAAAGAAAGAATAATAGTTAGAGGGCTTCAGAAACTGGCTAACAGACCAATGAAATACAAAATAATATAATGAAAATGGAAAAGAACTAGTCTCTGAGTTACCTAATCCTAAATATGATTGGTGATATTAAGTAAACTGAATCTAGGCTGAAGTTTAACCTTTGTACTTTTTAACTTGAATAGAGTTGGGGGGTCATGACTTAGTAACTATATTTATAAATCAGTGATGATGTAGTTACTATCTGTATAAATCCAATTTATACATATAACTGCTCAGATAAGTGCATTCATCACACTGCATTTATCTCCACCCCTATTGCATAAAAGTGTTTATCATGCTATCTAGCCTCCAGAAACACACTTATCTAGAGGTCAGCTATGTCACAGTCCCTTTTCTTGACCTTTGCACGGAACAGAAGCAATCAGAGAGCAGGTCTCACAATGCTGATGATATCACGTAGAGAATACTGGATGGGCAACTATGCACAACCTGTTCTGCCATAGAGTGGTTCTGATTCTCCCTGACCTCGGAAGCGCAGCTCAAGAGGTCCGTGGGAATCAGAACCCTGAGGTGGCAGTGCATAAAGTTGCTCATCCTGTATTTTTTATAGCGTACCGTATTATGTAAAATGAGCATTCAGCGGTTCTTCTGCTTTCAGAACAATACTGACTTGTGCAGTCTCTAGAGGTTTCAGAATGTTGTTGTACCACAGAAGGGTACAATCACATTTCATGACCTTTGAACTGTGGTGCAACAGCATTTTGAAAGGGATGGAATTCTATACTGAATGATACTCTACCATACACTTTAATAGGTGAGTGCTGCACTGAAGCCAGCAGTTCATATCATAGAAAAATACTTAAATCTTCAAAAAAAGCAAGTTGAAAAAGTTATAAAACTCTTAAACTGATGTTGAATAAATTGAATACACAATGCCTTGACTCAAAACATGCACTCTATCATCGCTTATAAAATGAGTTCAGAAAATCCTGTATTCTGATTCGTCAACATAGGTCACCTGACAATGCATTAATCCCCTGTAAACCCACAGCTGCCTTGCTGCACTACAAAATCTTGAGTGACAGCAATGTAAAGTGATCTTTTCAGATCACTCCTCCAGAGAAACATGTAAAAAAGCTACAACTACGGCATCCTCGTTAGGACAAATCCACCTAGTGGAGAACTACAACTATGGCATCCTCAGAAGAACTAACCCATTAGATGGAAGAACTATTTTATTACAAATGCATATAAACAGTGTTTTTTTTTTATATTTATTTAGGTAAACCTCTAAAATAAAGTTGCCCATTTTATAAGTGGATTAACCCACTCCAGAGCATGGGTTTACTGAGCATTTATCACCGCCTGGGTGGTTGAAGTCATTTGGCCTGCGGCCTCATGCTCAGTAAAACCCATGCTCTGTCGTGGGTTAATCCATTCTTATCAGCACTTTATCATCACTTGTGAGTGGGCAGGACTTCCATAACTCACTTGTGCCACTTGTGAGTTATGGTTCTGCCACCTCACACTAGAAGATAAATTGCATAGTTGGAGTCAGGTCATTAAATACACATCCCCTACATAGTTGCCAAAAATACATTTATTACTAAAAAAACTGTATAATTTTTGTTACGATAACAAATACTGTTGCTTTCAACAAAAGAAAGGAGGGATTGAGAGTGTCCAACACAAAATTATCTAGATTACTTAAAGCTAGAATTGGTGCTAATAGGATAAAAATAGATCTGAGATTTTCAGTTTTATATGGCAATGGGTGAAGCATGTACAGTAACACAGATGAGTGCATAACTTTGAAGGTAGGGGAAATGGGTAAATAAATTCCTGCAACATGGGTTACAACGTTTTCTGTTTGTTTTTCTGTTTTCTTTCCAAGAAAACACGGTCACAGCAATGTATGGTATAAACAGAGGAGAAATAATTGGATTAGAACACGTCCTTAAAACCCTCTGCCCATACATCTCAACTCTCCCACATTAAGAGAGCTGTCCCTTATTTTACCCCCTTAGAACTCATGTCATTACCTCTCAACTGTTCCACTTTAGGAGGGGCAACTCTAATTTTACTCATCTGTCCATATCTCATCTCTCCTACATTAGTAGGGACATCTCTTCATTCTCCCCTCAGAACCCTATACACCTCTCTCACATTAGGAGGGCCATCTTTTATTTTACCTCAGAACCCCTTCAGTCTATACCCTCTACTGGTACATAGGACAGAAGTCCCTCTGCCATACTGTTCAACTGTACCACATAAGGAGGGTATATCCCTCAACTGTCATACAGGAACAACATCGCTCATTTTATCCCACAGAACCCTTTCAGTCCATATGTCTCAATGGGCCCAGTAGGAGGGATGTCCTTCACATTAACCTTAAGAACCCCTCTGTCCATACCGGGAAACTGTCCCTCACTGCATGGAACATCCCTCATTTTACCTCCCTGTCCATACTGCTCAGCTGTTCCACATTATGAGGGACATCCTTTTTTTTTTTTATCCTTCCAAATCAATGAGTCTCACATGGAAAATGTCTAGTCCCACATTGAGAAGGTACTGTCTCCCTCTGCAAAGGCTTTAAAAAAGACAAAACAACCAACACAGTGTGCCGACTTGCATCTCCAGGTATGATAATGTGTGTAACATTTTAAAGCAGTGGTGAAAAAAAATTGGTCAAAAAAATTTGACCGTACTCTTTCACTGTAAAAAGTTCCAGCCATCTTCCAGTTTTTAAGTGGTAAGTAGATTTAACATGTATGCCGATATTTTCATTAATTGTAGCTGAAACTAGCTTTTTTTTTGGGGGGGGGACAAACATTTTTTGGGTTGCACGGTTGCTTTTAAGGGCCACTGTGCCACTTTTTAATTTTACTGACAAAAAAGTTTTGAGTTATGCTTAGTGCTGGCGATAAGGGCCAATTCAGACAGTGTTGTGTAGGGGTTAGAGAACTGGCACCGCTTGGGAACGCAGATCGCAGGCTCAAACCCATCAATGCCAAATTCTCACTGTGTGACCTTGAGCAGTTCATAACCTCCCAGTAAACCAGTCCGCCCAACTATGAATATGGGGGAAAGAAACAGGACCATACTGGAAATGAGATGTTTGCATCTCAGCTGGGCTTTTCTGGACAAATACATTATAGAATTATAAATAAAATAAGCTGCGTGCCAACAACCAGTGAAGCACCCCAACTTGCAATAGCGTGCGATGGCTGCCCAGCTGTCTCTAGCGAATCTGGAAAAAAAAAGGGGAGGAATGCGGCGGGAAACACGGACAGCGAAAGAATTTGTATTATTTACGCGCTGCACTGCCCTAATCCATACAAGGAAATGGCGCGCCGAGGGAATGACGTGTTTGTCCAGCCCCCTCGGGTGGGACAAGCAGAGGCAGAGCGAGGGTTGGCGGTTCGAAGCTGAGAGGAGGACAGGAGAGGAGCAGCAGTAGGAATACTTTTTTTTAGAGCGCTACTGTCAGTCACCGCACAGCTCGCGCTGCTCATCGCAAACCTGACAGCGGCGTGAGGATCGAGGTTCAAGTCCCACCGCGTCTGGAATAGACCGCACACCGAAAACACGTTGAGCTTTGCTTTATTTTGTGGAAAACTTCGCCAGCCATGTCTTTAAAGGTAGTTATAGAGGGCCCTGGACCCTGGGGGTTCCGACTGGTCGGCGGGAAAGATTTCGATCAGCCTTTGACAATTTCACGGGTAAGCACTGAATATACGTATATAATACTGTTTCAAAGCAAAATGAAATGTCAGCTTCGTGACTTGCTGGTTTTGTTGCGGGGGGTGCAGGGCGTGTGATATGATATCCTGCCGGGCGTTTCTCTTTAGTTGTGATACAATAGGAGTGCATTTCCCGCAGGGAGTGGCTGTGCCTTGTGCACGTCCTGCACAGCAAAGAAAGTCGGCAGAAAACCCATATAACCCATCGGTACCTCTAACCCGAACTCAGCCCATTGATCCTGCAGAAACGGACGCAGGCAGCACTGAGAACAGCGTTAAACACCCCTTTTTAAAGTGCGCAAGGACCAACATTAACTTGGACCCCCTGTCTGGTTGATGCAGTATTTGTGATGGAACATGGGGAACGCCTCTTGATTATTTTTTTTTTTTTGCTGGTTTGGACTTGCTTTTCTTATCAGTGAAACACGTAACTCACCACCGTACCACATACTTCTAGCCTTGAAATGTATGTCAGACACTGACACTGGCAATGTGAGATCCAAGTTCAGAACACTGTGGAAACGCAGCTTGGTGCTTTTCTTTCTGCAAAGTTTAATTTTGATTTAGCATCGTAACAGAGTATCATGAATTTATGTTTTAAATGCTGACTTTACAGCACCTTCTCTGTGTGGTCAACAGCTTTTCCATTTGGGATGGTGGCACGTAACAATCCTTTGTGGTAAAATGAGAGTCAGAACTCCCTATTAATGGGAGTTGGAGGCAAATGGCATTGATCCAAAGCTGGCATGCGCCCAGAACTGGAATGATTGCAGCTGACCTATAGATACCTGGTGGGGTCTCATCTAGAGTACTGCACCCAGTTCTGGAGTCCTCGCCTCAGAAAATAATAAGGGTAGGTTGGAGATGGTGGTGCAGTGCAGAATAACGAAAGTAATTCAGGGTCGGCAGGGCAGATCCTATGAGGAGTGCCTCAGCGCACTGAATATGTAGTCGCTGGAGACCAGAAGGGAGAGGGGAAACATGATGGAGACCTTCAAGTTCCTTAAAGGAATTAACAAAGTGAACTGCGGGGAAACAATTTAGCCTGAATACCAATTTGCGGCCACATGGTCATGAATGGAAATTGACAGGAGGTAGGTTCAGGACAGATGTGAGGAAGTACTGCTTTATGGAAAGGGTAGTGAAACCTTGGGACAGCCTGTCGGCTGAAGTGGTGGGAAAGGAAACAGTCGGGTGAGTCGAGCAGGGCTGGGACATAATGAAGGGAATAGCGGTTATGGGGGGCGACCGCACCAAGGAGGAGCATAGAGAGAGGACGGGGAGGGTTCGTACCCTGGAGGTACAGAAGGTTCCAGAGATTCTAGGGAATCTGGTCTTTTTCTGCCGGCGTTGTCTGTGTTTGCTTCAGTTTTCCTATTGGCACCATCCAGATTGGCCACCAAATTGCTCCTGACCCACGGAATGGTTACCATAAGCTGAGGGAAATGCCCACGCAGCCAGCTGGAATGCACCCAACTGCACTACTGGAATAGCCACCACTATCTGGCAGAATGGCGACTGATCCGGCAGAATGCCTCTCGCTGGAATGCACGTATTCTGGCTTGTTTGGGTGGGCATTCTGGCAGGTTCAGCAAGCATTCTTACTGGTTTTGTAGGCATTCTGGTGGGTCACAGTGGCTGTTCTGCCTGGTTAGTGGTAATTTGGGTGGTTTGGAGGGGTATTCTGACTGGCTGGGTGGGCATTCCAGCTAGTGCCAGTAGGAACATCAGAATCATTCTGGGTGCCTTTCGGTGTTGTGGTTTTCACCCCCATCTCCCTTTTAATGTGGATCATTAGAGAGGTGTGGACAAAAGGTTCCAGTGCGTAAAATGGAAATGTAAGAGAGGCTAGATGGGAAAAGACCAGCGTTCCATCATGTTTGTCTTCCACCACCTAGGCAGCTGCACACACTCAGAACTGTGCAGCAACAAAACAAAAAGGAAACATGAAAACCTTCCTTATCACAGTGCATTAAAAGATGTATCCAGTGCATTAAAAGGTGTATCCAGTGATGTTATTCTCTATAGAAACATAGATGTTATTGGCAGAAAAAGGCCGTGCAGCCATACGTTTGCCCAACCCTACTTGATTTTTAGAGATGCCCCTCCTAATGTGGGACAGGTGAGGGGAATAGACAGACGGGTTCTGAGGGATAAAAGCGGGGACATCCCTCTGAATGTGGAACAGTTAAAAGGGCATGGAAAGATTGGTTCTGATGGGTACAATGAGAGTAGTCCTACCCCCACCCGCGATGTGAGATTGTTGAGAGTTATGCAACAGGGGTTCTGAGGGGTGAAATAAGGGATGTCTCTCCTAATGTGGTACTGCTGGGAGGTGTGGACCAAGATATTCTGAAGGGTAAAATAATATAGGTCCTTCCTAATGGGGAACAGCTGGAAGGTATGGACAGATGGGTTTTGAGTGGTAACATGAGGGGTGGCCCTTGTAATGTGGTACAGTTGAGGGATACAGGCAGAGGGGTTCTGAGCATACCTCTCAACTGCCTCACATCATGAGGCGTGGTTCTCATTTTAGCCCTCATCTCTGTCTATACTGCTCAACTACCCCACATTAGAGGGGATTCCCTCATTTCACCATCGGAGCCATTGTGTTCATACCATAACTGTTCCACATCACCTGAGAAGTAAAATGAGGGACATTTCTTGTAATATGGGACAGTCGAGAGATATAGACAGAGGGGTTCTGAGGGTTAAAATGAGGGACATTTCTTGTAATATGGGACAGTCGAGAGATATAGACAGGGGTTCTAAGGGGTAAAATGAGGGACATTCATTGTAATGGACGGATGAGGGGTACGGACAGAGGGGGATTAGCAGAGTAGAGTGGGGGACATCCCTCCTAATGTGGGGCAGTTGCAAGGTAGAGCCAAAGGAGTAAAATGAGGGACATTCCATGTCATGTGGGGCAGTTGAGAGGTATAGAAAGGAGGGGTCTGAGAGATAAAATGAGGGGTGTCCCTCATAATGTGCTCCAGTTGAGAGAGGGACCGAGACGTACTGATGTGTAATAGGAGAGATGTCCCTCTTAATATGGGACAATTGAGAGGTATTGACAGAGGGGGCTTAAGGGGGAAAATGGGGGCCAGCCCTCCTAATGTGGCACAGTTGCAAGATAGAGCCACAGGATAAAAATGAGGGATGTTCCTTGTAATGTGGGACTGAGGGGTACTGTGAGGTAAAATGAGGGACAACCTTCTTAGTGTGGGACAGTTGAGAAGTATGGTATCTACTATCTTCACAACCACACCAGTGTGGGTGCATTGGTTTCAGTCTCGAATGCAGACATCTGCAGTCAAGGTATGCAGACAAATTAAACTGGGATCCTGGCCCTCTGTAATAAAACCCATGAAGTGGTGTGTAGTGGCGTGGCTTTATATATGTTCCTTCAGACCATGATTTTTACCCGGGGGGGGGGGGCATTCACCGAACGTGCCTATAAAATGGGTGCTGGGGTACTCAAGCATGTGCATCTCAGCTGTCCCTCACCATCAGGAAGGACGTGCCTCGTTTTACCCCTCAGAAGCCCACTGTTCCACACACTACAGCCAGAAGTAGATTTTTTTTTTTTATTTATTTTGCTCAATTAAACTTTATAAGCACACATTTCTAAAGTGTTTTATGCTTTAAATTGGGGCCACTGATTTTTACATTTTCAAAAATGGGCAGTTCTAATTTACAAAATCTTAAAATCTGCTTTTCCCAAAATTGAGTGCACGCTAGCATGTTTTACACTGAAATTTGGTGCGTGGTGGTGGTGGTGGGGGGGGGTTTACACAAATCGGTGTTGTTGCTGTAAGTGTGGAGCAGATTTATTATATGAAAAATTGACTCTTAAGTGGTGTTTAAAAATGGCAAATTCTTTTTTTAATATCGGTTTAACATTTTTGCAAAAGGATGGCCTTTGCTTATATCGCCAAGATTTCATTATTATGCCCTACATTTTACCTGTCCCCCTCAATACATAATCTCTTCTCCCCCCCCCCACGCACATAATTTGATGGCCAGTTCCCAACATTTGGGTGACAGTGATATGCTGAGGCTCTTTGACAGAAGGCTGTAGAAGATTGTATTACCCAGCAGCTCAGGATGGGTCAGATACTTCCTGCTGGCACAAAGAAGCACCTGCAAAGTTTAGCAGAAATCAGGACCCCTTGGGTTTCACTTGAAGTGTCCCTTATCTTCAGCCCTGTGCTCCAGATATTGAGGTCACATGCTTGTTTACATGGGGTATCTTTGCATTGCAATATAAAATATTATAATGTAAAATAAGAAAATGTCTTTGACATTTTCTCCTCTGCTTTACTAGAAGGACCTCCTGGCTCATATTGTGGGGCCTTTTTCTCTTAACGTTTTCCTGCCTTATAGGCCTGGTGTCTGCTGACTGTGAACCCCCTGCTAAGGGTGGTGATGCTACCTCTACCAAGGTCAGTGTTCGGAGTATATGGCGGCTTGGGGACCTGGCCTCTGTATTTCTTAACTGAGGTCTCGCTTGTTAATGTGCAGCTGTCAGATACAAATTGGGTTGCCTAGGGGGCTAGTTTAAAGGTGGGACCCCCTTCAGCTCCTAAGGCACATACACTGTTTCCAGTACTAAGCATCCATACAGTATCCTACACTCCTCAAGTAATGTTTGGGTAACCAATCGTATCAGAGCTGTGTTGGGACACCTTTTTATGTTGGACTTTGTTTCTCGGTGTGATTTACTCTTCTCCCAACCCCCCTTTCATATAGCTGTTTTGCTCCTGGCTGCCACCCTTGCCTGCCTCAGACTGTTCTCAGCACCCCCAGTCCCATCCGCATGCTCCCCCCATTTTTTTACACCAACTGGGATCTACATGGGGTGAGACCTGGGAGCACCAACAATGTCATCTGTGGCAGCCGGTGCACATACAGTTTTCTCCTCTTTTCTTCCTTCAGTTTCTCTTGGGGCCACGTCCCAATAATAATAATAATAATGCACATGGTGTTGCACACACACATTACAGGGGTCTGGTCCCTTTCCTGCGGTGCTCTCCTGTTGCTTCATCCAGCCTCTGCTAGGTGGTGTCAGTGCAGACAGAAGCACTGCCTTCACTCTGGTCTTGGCAATCACGCAGCCTTGTCAGTTGACCTAGCTGGTCCCAAGATTCTACATGGCTAGCACTCCCCCCATGGTGGGGTGGATGGAGGGGCATCCCCACCTGCTGGATAACAGTCTTGTGTGGCGTGTCACAGGTATTGTGGGGTCCAAGTGCCAGTGCTGCCGTTTTCCATTTTCTTCACTTCCCAAACCTAGTGAGCGGCATCGGCTAGGGCCTCCAGCTATGTGTGCACGTCAAGACATCACCCTCAAAGTTGACTTGTGAGTGCCATGCTTATATTCCCCCTGGGTGCACCAAGGGACAGTGGTACAGTGGGCCTATGTTCCTCCTACCCCAGAGGCTGCAGGTGTCCATGTGTCATTTTATTTATCCCCCACAGGCTACACTAGGGATCCATCTTGCCTGCAGGTGGCACGTAGCTTCCAGACGCTGTTCAGATTTGTCCCTCTGAGCGAATAGCATAGCATAGCCCCCATAGTTAGTAAAATTGTGGAGTACTCCGTATCCCCCCCCCCCCGCCAAATTAGGAATTTTCTATGCTGTCCATTTGTTCCTTTGTCACACTTGGGTATGTCTCTCTGGTTGAGAGTCAGGAAGTCTTTTTTTTTTTTTTTTCAGCTGAACTTTGTCCCCTCTCCTATGATATCATGTCCCTCGTGTGTATATATAGGGTAAGTCACACTCTGGAATGAATTGGAGTATAGAGAACAGTACTGGATATCTGCAGTAAAACTACAACTTTGTGCAGGACCTTTGCCTGTATATAGAGTGGTGTAAAAGCAGTAATGCAGACAGTAGGAGGGAGGTGGCTACATGAAACGCCACCGGTGCCACGACGTAATCACACAAATCGACATCCAAAGAGAGTCTGGCCACCCGGTGTACCGACCCCAAAAAAAAAGACCTTGGCTGCTGGGTCAGGTTAAAAGACATTTATTAAATGCTAAAATAACAAACAGGGTGCTGTGACCTGTTTGCTATTTTGGCATTTAATAAATGTATTTTTTTTTTTTTGCTCCTTACTTGCCCCCTGGCCTGCCTTTCCTTCCAGCTGCTCATGGACCCCCCAACCCCCTCGCCCTGATCCCCTTCCACTCACCTCATATCACAGCCATCTTAGGGGTGGCTCGGCATATCCCTTCGCTGGATGGGCCCCCCTCCTCCGAGGGCGAAGGCGCCAGGAGGAGAGACCAACGCGCTAATCAGTCAGTCCCCGGGCACTGCTGAGGTGGATTCCAGGGCGTCAGGGCACTCGAGTCGGCAGGAGCCGGCAGCCATCATCCAGCCAACCAGGAGGCTAGGGTTTCCACTTTTCTCCCCAGGGGCATAGCGTGCCACGGACGTCTAGGCCAAAGCCGACGTTCATCACGCCCCTTGTGCAGTGGGGCCTTGCTTAAGCTGTTGCTCTCCCAGCCTCCGCCAGGTGGCAGAAGACAGCAAGCTGCGTCTCTTTCCCCCCCCCCCCGGAGAAAGCAAGCAGTCGCAGGATGCTCAAGCCTTCTCCTCCCGGCCGGCTGTCCAGCGACCTGAGTCCATTCCTGAACCCGGGTCGCCAGTGTCACAAGCGGAAATCCAACTACTGCGCCAATGAGCCGGCCATAAATGTATTTTTAACCTGACCTAGCAGCTAAGGTCTTTTTTGGTCGGTACACCGAGTGGCCAGACTCTCTTTGGAGTTAAAAGTAGTAAGTATTGGATTTCATTTCAATGTCTTCATACAGGATATCATCATTAGGGAATAACCTAATCTTCAAAATCCTGTTTACAAAGTGTTACAAAATCTATAGGAGCATTTTGTTTAAAAAAAAAAAAAAAAATACAGTATCATACATGAATGACAAAATTTTGATAAAATAGTGACAGCAAACCATAAAACAAAGTCCACTAAAAATGTTTAGCATGGGGGAGCCTGATAGCCCAGCAAAAGCGTGCTGCACTTTGATGACAGTGACACAGATTCAGGAGTGAAATCGGGGAGCAGGGATAGGGTGTATACAGGGCTGTGGTGTGCTGCCGCCCATACCGCAAGCCAGCCTCGAGACGGTGACTATGCCCCTTGTGGTGACCCAGGAGCCTGCTCCCTCACCAAGGGCGGTGTGTGCATGCATTGTGCCACGGTAGGTGATGCTGATGTAGACTGTAGCTACTTTTGGGGAGGTGGGCACATTGAAAAGTGGGGGTAAAATCCTGTTGTCACCAGGATGATGTCTGGTGGTGTCTGTAGGCCCTGTGCCATGGGGTTCCATACCAGTGAGAGCGGTGGATGGAGCAGGGATGCCACCACAAGGGTACACCCCCAGGTCAGAAGCCCAGGTGGGTGACAATAGCAGATGGAAAGCTATATAGAAAAATAAATAAATAAACGGTGCAAGTGTAACTCTCATTTAAGAACCAAGAGCTTCAACAAAACCAGACCCGTTTTCATTTCTTCTAATAACAACAGGGACATTGTTCCATCAGTAGCAGCAGCACAAGAAAAAATACGTTACATGAGCCATCACAAAAGTAAAAAATAAGTTGTTAATACCCCCAAAATTCCATTCAGGTCTGTCTTTGTTTTTTCAGGGGCCGGGGCAGTATCTTCAGGTTTCCTTGCATCCATGATGGGATGACTCTGAATGTACTGCAGCAGCAGATTAACCGAGAAGTGAACCTACCTTTCCTGCTATGAGCAGCCTCCCGAGAGTTGTCCCCATTTTCAATTCCATTTATTTCATTTTCATTTCTCCTTAAAATTCAAATTGCTACTTCATTTTAGGCGATATGTGGATGACTGAAAGTTCATCTTTATGAGCACTCTCATGACACAGAGTTCCATCCATGAGTATATTTTAAACTTTTACAGTTTAATCGGGGAATAAAATAAGTGATTGTTCTTTGAGGGGCTGCCAATGCTGCCAGGCCAAGTTTAATTTTACCCTTCCCCCAACAACCTTCTAACCCGAAACACAAGTCCCCTGGTGCTAACATGGGGTGGCCGTTGCTGTGGTTATTGTTTGCAAAGAAATACAGTAGTTCAGATGTTGTTTTGTTCAATGACTACGAAAAAGTATCAGTCCTTTCTGTGTGACTCTCTAGGTAGGACATTCTGTGGGAAGTTGTAGGGTTGGCAGTATAGCCTAGAGGTTAGAGTAATGAGCTGTGAATGAGCTTGGTACATCCAGCAGACCTGGGTTTGATTCCCACAACCTCCACTTACATTCTGTGCGACCTTGGGCAAGCCACTTAATCACCCTGTGGTCCCAAGACACATCTAGAAATGATCCACTGTAAATGAGTCATTGACTCATCTGTTTCTCATGAATAAAGTTGGACTGTAATACAGAAGGTACCTTATTTTATTAGCTATGTGACTGCACTTGTATCTAAAGTATTGCAAGCCGACCAGCTGCAGTTACCCTTTTTAGGTAGAAGGATACCCTAATATAACAAGTCACCAACAGTTGTTAATTTTTTGTTTGTTTTTTCCAACTCCGTTTTTCACCTGGACAGTGAGTGGGAGATGTACCCTCTCACTGGCACCTTAACCGTTCTCCCAGCATCCCCCCAAGCTGCTCGAACTGGGTGGCCCAGAGCTTGTACCCTACGACAGGACCCCCCTGAGGGGAGAGGCTGAGATACACCAGAGGCCCCAGATGAAGCCTAGGCCTGGGGCATCATTCAGGAGGTGGTCCAGGGGCTTCAAGGTGCTGCCGTGTCCATGGGTTTTCTCCTTAGGTTCCCCCAGGAGGCGTGGATGTGCAGTGACGTCAGCGCAGGTTGGGCGCGCTCCTGCACCAGACCCACAGACGTCCGCCCATGCCTCCGTTCACTGCATGGTGGTCCCAGCTGTTGCACACCCAGTCTCCACTGGGTGTCACTGGCATGCCGAGACACCCCGTGGAGAATGAGACCTGTCCACAGGATGCTCATCCACTCTCTCCACAGCTGACCCTCTGATGCACTGCACTCGCATCCGAACACGGGTCGTCTGTGCCACAGGTGTTAGTGCTACAGCTGCGCCAGTGGGTCGGCTCCAACAGTTGTAGTTTGTGGTCAGTGTAGGAAAGACAGTTGTACAAAACTGAATGCTTGGTGAGCACTAAGGATAGCCACGGTAACAGTGACTTATGATCAAATGTGGCTAATGAAAAAATGCTTGTAGTTACTGAAAAACATAGCACTTTACTATGTGTTTCTTCTCAAATACCGCAATTTGAAGTATGTTGCTAAACCCTTTTTCCCCATGTGCTTCCCTAATCTGTGCCCTAGTAGTCTGCTAATCTGATATCATGTACCGTCTGTGTTTCAAGAGTGCGCAGCACAAATTTGAGAAATGCGGATACCCCTTTGGTGCAAGCCATAAATCAGGGTGTTTTCCCAGTGTGAATGTGTTTTGAAGTTTATTTGTATTTAAACAGGATACGGCACTAGGCAAAGCCCGTTTTCAGGGCCGTCTTGTGTGAGTATATATACGTGATATGCATAAGGTTACATAAATAACAAGAATACAATTTGGTGCCCCGAATTAGGCCTCAAGTGTCTCTAGTGCTCTAGTGTAGAAAACATGTGCTGTGATTGGTCACATTTAGAGATTGCTGATGTAGCTGGTTGCTTGATTCTAATTCTTTTTTTCTTTTAAAAGTGAAAAACATACTACCCACCATATTCATGTTACCACACAAAGACGTGTTTGTTTACAATCTTTGACCAATTTCCGCTGGACCTTTCCTGGACTTGGGAACACCCCAAGTGCAGTCTAACCACTCATGATGCAGGGGGAATAGAGGAGACTATTGCATCATGAGTGGCTGCACCGTTTTGGGGGTATTCCCAATGTTCTTGAAGTATGCAGTAAGAGCAGATCAAGGATTTGAAACAAAACAAGGCTGGGTGTAATTACACAATTAGCATGCATTTCGGTTCTACTAAGAAAGGAAGCAGATAAAACAATCGGCAACATAAATTAATTTCAGAGAAGGTAACCAATCGTACATTGAGGGTTTTCAACTAGAAATAATGATTCAAAAAGGGTTGACTGTGTCCCTTTAAGAAATTTGGTCCTACAAAATTGTAAATATTTACATTTCTAAAGATACCATTGGTAGTACGACATTCTCTTTGTAACACCTGTGCTAAAGATATATAGTTTAAAGCAGCAGTATTCGTTAGTCGCCATATATTTTTCAGCAGGAACATTTTCCCTGACACTAACCATTACTGTACCCATTTTCTTTTATTCGCTAGCTGAGGTATGGGATTTTGACATTTTCAAAAAGTGTTTGCTCCTTTGTCATGCTACCCATGAGAACATTTATGTGTTACTGCAGTTCTATCCTGTTTACCAACAAGCACATCTGGAAGCGTCATTACTCATACATCTGCAGTATGAATCCAGAGCTATATGTGCATTCAGAAAGTAACTTCAGTGACCTGTGAAAAATTGTCACAGTTTTTCTGGTACGCAATTTAAATAAATGTACTAACATGGGGTCCTTACCTGAATTCCCCTGTGTGTCGCAGTTCTAATAATTATGTTCCCACTATGCGTCCTAATTCACCTGCACCTAGTTCAGTGCCTTAACTGGTACAGGAGGTACTATCCACATTTGTGAAATGTGGCCAAGTTCATGCTGTGGATCCCCCGTAGCTCACCACTCCTGTTTCGGTGACACTGCACTGGAGGAGTGCAAAGGGTAGGGAATTGCAGAGGATGGGAGATACCATTCTCTTTGCATGTGAAAGATGGTTAACACAGGAGTTATGTTAATTTACAGTTTATATGAGTCACTGTATACCTTTAGGACAAATTACATTTTATTTGCATGTCTGTATTATTTGTAACTGCTTCAGCACATCTGCCACGTAAGATTATTACTGTCACCCTTTCATCAAATGCAGCCGTTATTTTAATTATGTGACTTTATTGATTGTTTGTATGATTATCTATGAAATATTCAGTAAAAACGTTAACAACTACAATAAAATAACCTAACTGGAACAGATTTTTAAAAATTGTGAGTGTGCTGTCTTTATGGACTTTGATTTCTTGGATTAACACCTTTGAGCAGAAAGCTCTTTCATAGGTTCCACGTCAAGTAAGACACAAACAAGAATACAGATCTGTTCCGCAGATACAGGTACAGCAAGAAACGATGGAAAACTGTCTCCAGGCATAACATCTAACAATAGTTACGCAGTCTAAGCACGTGCAGAGTGTACTGTCAAAACAAAGGCTAACGTTTCACTATGACTTGTCATTAATTACAAAATTAGTTATAATAGCTGTTTTAAAAAAATATGTGAGGAAATAAAAAATACTTTTGTTTTTCTAAAAAACAAACGAAAGGAAAACTACATGATTTTTTTTTTTTTTGCCAACTAGTAAATATTACTGCTTTGACCTGCAAAACTTTAGAAACATAACATAGAATTTGACGGCAGATAAGGACTGCTTGGCCCACCCAGTCTGCCCATTTCCCTACCTACTGGATAAGCTGCAGATCCTAGTTAACCAGCAGTCTACTTCTTCCTACCCCCACCCCCTAGAATTGCCTTATGACTGTTCCATGCATGCTTGAATTCCACCACTGATTTTTGACTCCACAACCTCCTCCGGAAGGCCGTTCCATGCATCCACAACCCTCTCTGTGAAAAAATACTTACTTAAATTACCTCTGAGCCGACCCCTCTATCTTCAAATTGTGCCCTCTTGTTCTTGCACACCTCTTTTTTTTGAAAGATGCTACCCTCTTGGACTTTGTTGATTCCCTTGAGGTACTTGAACATTTCTATCATGTCCCCCTCTCCCTCCTCTCCTCGAGGCTATACATATTAAGCTCCTTTAGTCTCTCTTCATATGTCTTCGGTACAGACCCTGCACCATTTTATTGCCCTCCTCTGGACAGCTTCTATCCTGTCTATGTCTTTGCGAAGACTGGGTCTCCAGAACTGCACACAGTACTCCAGATGGGGTCTGACCAGCTGTCTGTACAGAGGGATAATAACTTCCTGTTTTCTACTGGTGATGCCTCTCTCTATGCATCCCAGTATCCCCCCAGCCCTCCTTGCTGCCCTCTCACATTGCTTGCCCACCTTTAAGTCATCTGATATGACTACCCCCAGGTCCCTTTCCATTTTTATAGTTGTTAGTATCTCACCCCTCATTGTGTACTCTTCCCCTGGGTTTTTGTTTCCCAGGTGCATTACCTTGCACTTCTTAGCATTGAATCTATTTTCCATTTAAATATTTAACAAAAGTCAAAATATCAAATATGGAAAACCGATATGCATTCCATTGCTTTCTGTACAGGCTGTTTTATAATTCTAACATACCAACATACCAAACGCCAGCAGAATAGGCCTAATGGTCTGTCGTGTCTGCTTGGTAGCCAGCCACCTAGTGGGTGCTCACCTTCCCACCCCCTAGCCCCGAGAGGGTCTTCTTTGGCTTCAGTTTTCCCTTGTACCTGTCCCACCCCTTCTTGAAGCCCTCCACTGTGCCCTCCTCCACCAGCCTCCCGGGCAGCGCATTCCACTGCTTCACCACCTTCTTGGTGAAATAATGTTTCCTACATTCCCCACTGTAATTTTCCCCCCCTCCAGCTTCCACTCATGCCCCCCGGTTGCCCCCCCCCTTTAGCCTGAACAGTTCCTTGGTTCTACTCTCGGTTATTCCTTTTACGTTCTTGAATACCCCTAGCATGTCTCCCTGGCCCTCCTCTCCTCCAGTGTGTACAGCCCAAGTTCTTCCAGTCTCTCCTCATAGGGTCTCTCAGCAGTGCTATGTCCTTCTTCAGATGAGGTCTTCAGAACTGTTCACAGTACTAGAGTTGTGGCCTGACCAAGGCATTATATGGAGGGAGGATCACCTCCTCCTCCTGGACGAATTCTCCTGGCTATGCAGTCCAGTATCCTGTTTGCTGGCTGCAGTTTCTTCTACAGTTTTAGTTATTCATTTTGGCGTTTATGATCCGCTCACCCAGTGTGGCTTGCAGTGTGACACCCCAGATGTATACATGGCCTGGGTTTCTGACCCCAAATGAAGTACCTTACATTTCCCAGTACTACATTTCATTCCCCATCTCCTTGACCAGCCCTCCAGGGTATCCAGGTCCCCCTGGACTGTCTCTCTCTTGCTTCTTCCCTATCCACCAGTGCTCCCAGTTTGGAGTCATCCACAAAGAAACTCTGCCTACTCCTAACCCCCCCATATCCGAGACATAGGCATTGAACAGCAGTGGCCCCAATTCTGAACCTTGGGGGACCCCACTGATTACCTTCCTGGGGGGAGGAGACTATCCCACCGACCATTACCCTCTGTATTCACCCCACAAGCCAATTTTCCACCTACTTGAGCCCCTGTCCTCCCACCGCCATCTCTCCCAGCTTTGCTATCAGCCCATTATGGGGTACCGAGTCAAACACCTTGCTGAAATCCAGGTATTGGACGTCCACTGGCCTTTGTCCAGGGCCCCCATCACCCAGTCATAGAACTCTATTCTGGTTCTCCATTCTGTTGTCATTTAGCCATTAGTTTGTTGGCCCTTTAGTAACCTCAGTGCGTATTTCTTTCTTTTTTTATATAGCTCGGCTTTATTCAGACTAGGTGATGCTTGGAATCAGTTGATTCTGAACCGATTTAAGGAACTTCCAAATCCTAACATGATTCTATCTGAAATCCTACAAGGACCTAAAATTGGATTTAGGCTTCAGATTTGAATAGCTAAATGTTTATTTAAATAGGTTTTAGGATTCAGTGTAGGAGTTGGGGTTTTCAGACTGCAAATTCTAAATCGGTAAATTGGATCGGAATCCAATGACTCGATTTTGTTTGGATTCCGAGCAACTGTAATTCAGACATTAAAACAGTACAGGAATGCAGAATACATCTATACACTCTTCAGCCTACAACAGTGCCTCAAAAGGTTAAAAGGCAAACTTTAAACTTGTTGGCAATTTCATGTCAATTGTCCAAGTTCAGTTGACGTGACCGTGTAATGACGGGCATCCAAATTTATCTTCTGGCTGTGACCGTTAGGATGCTTGAAGGAATTAATGCGATTTATTTAACATTTTGGCACCTTGGCATCCTTGCTGATGCCTAAAATGTATTTATTAAATTTTGGTGACCGGGTAGGCCCACTGAGCCCCGAAGGTCCCTTTTTCAGGGGCGACCCGGGATAACAATACATGTTTTGTTGCAGAGGAAAGACTTTAAGTTACAAAATATATTCAGGTTTGCATGGAAGTTACAGCCATAGTTATTAACATGACACAGTTTTTACCTAGTAACTACCTGGCGTGGTTATATACGACAAGCAATTTGCAGTTTTCAGGTGGAGAGCTACCTCCAAGACAAAAACAGTCCATGTTACTGAATCTTCTGCTTCTTAGTTTGTTTCAGCGGAAAGGTTCGTAAATTCCACTCAGCAGCCCAAGTCATTCCCCTTCCTGGTGCTGGTAGAAAGCTCCGTTCCTGTGCTGCCCCTACACTTAGACGTTTTGTGATGTATTAGTTTGTAGAGCACGGGGGTGTGCTTTATTAATAGCAATGGAAGCTCGGCTTATACGGCCCCGGGACAATGAGGGTCTTGGAGAAGATCCTCGAGCAAGCAAGAATAGGGCACACAAGTTAGTAGCAATTAGCAGGTGTAGAATTTATTAAGATGCAGGTGATTGGCTCCCTGAGGAACAGGCAGTGCAACCCGAAGCACTAGAGCTTTTTGTGTTTGCCACAGTACACCTTAATAAATTTTACACCTGCAAATTGCTACTAGCTTGTGCGCCGTATATTTCCTTGCCCAGGTGTCTATAATTGACTTTTTACAACTGCATTGCTCTACCCGTTTTAGCGTGTTAGTTTTGTTGTTTTTCTTAGAGAAGATCCCTCTGGACATTGTTCCCTTAAGAACATCTCTGATTCAATAAATTACCTCCTCATGTCCTCAGAACTCATACTCTCTATCAGTGCGCGCCACAGTTGGCTCCTCCAGCTAGTCACAGTGCTTGACTATGGGTCATACTCGTTCGTCTTGTACTGCACATGGGCAGATCGATTTACCTGCATTAGCATCATGGGCCTACAAGGCCCCTCCAACTTTACTGCTGCTTTTACAAGGATTCCCCTATGGATCTAACCTTATTAATAGGGAGTCCCCTATGGATCTAACCTTATTAATAGGGATTCCCCTATGGATCTAACCTTATTAATAGGGATTCCCCTATGGATCTAACCTTATTAATAGGGAGTCCCCTATGGATCTAACCTTATTAATACTCTCACCAGCCATTTCTGTTCTCCACCATAGCAGGGCCGGTCTGGTGTATGGCTAGGCAAAATTCATGGATATGGTTTCCACAATATTATGAAATTCCACAATTTTTTCAAAGACTCATTGAAGACTACGTCTAAGTAGTGATGTTTTGCAATTTTGGGAAGCTTATAAATGGATGTCTTTTTTTTTTTTTTTATTTATTGAAGTTTCAGAATTACAAACCTTTGAGTCAGACTATTTTACAAAGGCTCCATGTCAAACAGTGCAAGTATGTACAAACAATACAGTGCAACTTACAATAGCAAACCATACAATTGCAACAATCAGTAACGGTAAGCTACTTAAAAGTGAAAAGGAAAATGGGGAATAAAGGGTACAGAGGGGTTATAACAACTGAGAAAATTGACAAATTTTTAACAAGATTAAAACATTGATACACAGCCTCCTTTTTAATGCCTATGAACCTGCCAAACTATGTGGTATTGTGTTCTATGGTTTTAAAGTTACAGGGGCTTTCATTGTTATAATTAGCAGCAGAGAGTTTTTAATACAGGCATGAGATTTTTTTTTTTAAATAGCTGTTTGACTGTTAGTTATTGAAGTGTTTCAGCCACACACTGTCCATTATATACACTCTGTTATACATGGATGTTATACCAGAGAAAAACAGTAATGTATTTGAATGGCACGCACCCCCATCATGAAGAAGAGCTGATCTCTTGTACAGGTAAGAGAGCTTCATGGCTTTGGGGTGTGTACATATGAATGCTTTAAAACAATTCCCTAACTGGAAGGATAATGTATGATTCTCTGACTTCTAAAGTTTGCTAATCAAGGTCCCTGCTGTTCACATGAGAGGATGTCCTGCCTGTCATAAATTTTCTCCTGTGTGGCAGCTTAATGTTTGCATACAATTAATTGGCAGACTGAAGGGTGCCAGAGACTACTGGAAGGTCAGCCAGGTCAAATTCCAAAAGTCAGCACATGTGGTGAAATGGGCCTGCTGTTTAGCAAATGGTTCATGAGAAGGGTCATTTGAGTGACAGGATTCCTCTGGTATTAAAAGTGACACAGTTGATACTGCTTAAGTGTATTTTGTTTTTGTGATTAATGCAGAAACTTGTGCAGCAACCTGTTTTAAACACAGTGTTTGTATGTGTGAGGGACCTGAGACGTGAGCTCTGCCTCTTTAAGAAGTGAGCCTGCTGCAATTGTGTCAGAGAAGGGAGGTCACTGTGCCATACACACAACAGCTGGTTGGTAGGAAACTGATGGGGGAAAACATGGCTGTGGGTTCGAGTTCTCCAAAGAGTGTTTCTTTTCCATGTGTTCATCTGTACGCTTTCACCGCTCTATAAGAAAGTTAAGTTTACATTTTTATGGTTTAACTCATTTTATTTTCAGTATTTTCTCCTGTAAACACTTAATGTTTTCTCCTGTCAGCACTTTTGTTCTGTTTTGGCTAATGTGTAAATGAAATAGTTCTTATTTAGCACACTATACTGACTGGTTGTACATTTTAGTGAAAAGGGTATAGTTTATGAATCTCTGGGATAAGCATCATTCTGAAGAGGCATGCTGTGTCTAGTTTAAGCAATCTGAAAATGTATTCCTTCCTGATACAGGGAAGGAGTGGCAAGAAATTTGATAAGACTGAACCCACACTTCACCTGGGGTTTGGGTAGTTGCCTTGGCTTGATCCAGGGGGGCTGGTGATTGGGCTTAGAGGGTCCACGTGTCCAGGATGTGCCACTTTGCACAGGGTCAAACTTGGGCTGAATGACACAGTGGGGGGCAAACACAGGTGAAGGTCTGTGACAGCCATCTGTGAGAGGGGTGCTGGTTGGGGCACAGATGGTTGGGTTTGTCACAGGGTCTTTTTTGTTTGTTTGTTCAGAGGGCATGATAGGTTCTGTTTAGTTAGTTATAGAAGCAATAGTACTTGGACTGCAGCAGGTGATTCCCATTGTGGGTTCCCCAGTATTGCAAGTGATTGTAAGTAAGGTTAAGAGAACTTTAAAAACAAATCTAGATCTGCATATGGCTGCTGAACCCTTGATGAAATACTACCACTGAGTAGTAGGAGAGCAGTTAACATGGGCATTCCAGCTGCCTTCTGCTCTTTAGTCCGTAGTAGTACTGAAAGGCATGATGGTACCTTAACTGCAGCAGGTGGTTGCCACTATGTCCAGATAAATAAGACACATCGACCTTTTCATTTCCTGGTTGCATGCCTTTGCTGTTCCCTTATTTGTTGCAACCCCCCCACATCGAACCATATTAGCATTTCATTTGAAGGGAGTGAAGGGATGATGTGCTCTTTGCAGCTCCCAGTGAGAGGAGACACGGGTGCACCATGTCAAGCAACATGCAGCATGCTGGCATTGACGGAAGTTTTGGGAAGCATCGTGATCTGACTGTACAACATGCTTCAGTATTTGCACTGACTAGAGAAGCCCCTTTCTTCTTCTGGAAAGTCTCTTGGACAAGCCCAAGTAAAATCGTGGCTGGTGATTTAGCATTCTGATTGGCTCATAACATTCTAAAAGGCTAATTAAGCAACAAGACTCAACCTGGGTTTATGTTAATGGTCTGTTAATCACCCTCTAGGAATGTACGGTGCACCCCTTCAGGTCGACACCCCAACAGCGACGCACGAAAAAAGACCATTATAGCGACAATTGCTGTAATGGTCCTTTTTCTGTGTTTCGCTTTCCCCCGGTGTTCTCCCCCCTCCCCGGACCAACTCCTACCTGGAGTTGATAATCCTAAAGTCCGGGGGGTGTGGGGGACACAGCCCCCCCCACAGAAAACACTTGTTGAACGGGCGGCACAATACTTGCATCGGTATTGTGCCATCGCTGTTCGGGAGGTCTGCATTTTCACTGTCCAACTCCCTTGGTGCTTCCAGGGATGTACACCTCGTGCCACATCTCAATAAAGGGCAATTTAACTGACCATTAACATAAACCGTAGGAGTGCCTCTTTGCTGTTATAATACAAATAGGAGTTTTTAAACCATGCTGTGTGTATCTTGTTAAGCATTTGATTATGCTCTCTACAAGTGTTAACCAGAGAATAACAAAGTTGGTAGAATGCTTACAGCCAATCGGGAAGCTCTGTTTCTCACCCCCTTCTTATAATAGCTGAAACCTTCATATACAATAGAACTAGAATTTGAACTATGAAAACATTCATTTAAAAAATACTGGGGTATTTTTTAATTTTGTTGTTTTGTTCACTGCAACTTCCTATGGGAACTCCTGTTTCGGATTTTAAAAACCATTTTAGTTTAATAATAGCATCAAAGAACTCCAAGGACTGGGCTACACATTTGTTAGTCAAATCCTCGGAGCAAAAGGCCCTTGTCTGTACCTCATGCCTCTTGATCCCCCTAGGTTCAGATTAACTGATGGTCACGCAGCCCCAGGTCATGTGGTAATGCATAAGAAACCTTCACTGATCACTGATCAACACAACAGTCTGTTAACTTATCAAAATAACAAAGCATGTATTTTCCAGCGTCAAACTGTTGCTAACCAAGTTGGCCTCCGGGTATTATTTTTTTTTTTGTTGTTGCTGCACTCTGTCAGTTACACCTGCAGTGATGCATCACTTGGGTAATCGCTCCCCCTAAACTAAAATCTTGTTCTTATCCGATTTTATTACAGCATTTTTCTGTATCTCTGTGATCAGTTAATAGATAATATGGTACTCTTTTGCCACTGGCTTCTCTGCCCCCGACCTCACTGCCAGGCTACAACTGAACGTTACTAAAATCCAGCAGCGGTTTGGGGAATCAGCTGTTACTCAATGGCAAGAAAAGTCTCTGACCTTTGGCACTCGGCAGAGGCTCATTAGGTTGACCCCGTTCTCCATCTTTCCTACCCTTGATGGTGCAGCGATAGGGGATATCTCCGCATTTAAGTACGTCCGGGTCAGGCCGGACGGGCACCTTGATTTCTCTGCGCACGTGGATGCCATCCTCCAGAAGCTTCGTCGCAGAGCTGGTGCTCGTTACAGGAATAAAGGATGTATTCCACTTCCTTCCTGCAGAGAGATCCTCTCAAAGATGGTACTCCCCATCTTACCCCTGTTCTGCGCAGTCTGCACTGGCTGCCGATTCAATGGCGGATCACCTTTAAAGTTGGTTTACTGACTTATAAAGCCATACTCGGACTAGGCCCTGACCACTTGAAAGAGCATTTGGTTCCCTATTGCCCCAAGCGACAGCTTCGTTCGGCCGACGAGGGGCTGCTAGAGATCCCAAGGGTGTCTTTGAAGTCTTCTGTGCCTCGTGCTTTTATGTATGCTGCCCCTACCCTCTGGAATTCTCAACCCCATTGGCTGCAGGAGTGCACGACAGTGGGAGGCTTTAAGCAAGCATTGAAAACTTTCTTATGGTGCCAGGCCTTTGGCGTTTAGTAAATGAACCCTGTTGATTTCTATTTGTTTTATATTGTATTTATTGTCTTATTATCCTCTCTTAATCTTTTGTAAAGCACCTTGATATTTGAAAGGTGCTTTTGTGAAACAAAGCTGTTATTATCTTCAAGTATGTGACGTAGCATACAATGCGTCTCCAAGTCCACCCTGGCCAGACTGGCTCCCTTCTTTCACTCATTTTGCCACTTTGCCCTGGACTATCCCCCCTTGTACCCACCACTGTTCCCTATATGCCACGCTTTCCTTACCCTCACTTGAGTCCAGATTCCGCGACCATTGTGCTTTCTTATCTCTAAATACTGGCTTGCCTCCCTCCCTTCCTGCCTTCCCCCTACCACTTCCTACCCCTTCACAACTCTGGCTCTCGCTCTCGTGCACTCCCTTCAAGGAAATCCACTGGTGCCCAAGCTGCCTTCTTCCAGTTCCCCAAGCTTTGGGGTTCTTTCCCTCATCATCTGTTCTGCCCCTTACCACCACTTACCTCTCTTCTTCATGACATCACTACTCTTGATACTGGATGCAGGGCTGCTGCCCTCCTACTCCTGCTAACCCCGTCACTCCCCCTTTCGTCCTGCACCTACATTAGTGTATTCCCCTTGTCTACCCTCCGTTTACCACAGCCACTGTCCCTAAACTCAGGATTGCCTCCTGCACATTGCAAATGCTGTTATCCTCCAGCACTTTATTGTACTGTAGTACATTTTTCTTAGTGTCTTTTTTTTTTTTTTACAGGAGAGATGCACTAAATTGAAAGTTTGTTTACAGGTGCGACCTGGGAGCACAAGGAAGTTAAGTGACTTACTCAGGGTCGCACAGTATGTAAGTGGGGACTGTGGGATTCAAACCCAGGTCTCCTGGTTTGCAACTCAGAGCCTTAAAGCAGCAGTGCAACGTAATCAGGAAGTGATTATGTATCAACATTCTTTTTTTGGTTGTAAGCATGCAGCCTTAGATGAGGTTTCCATATCTGTAAATATTGTTTTCTAGCAATCTTTAGTTTTTTAGGTATTTAAAATGTATTTCAATTGTTGTGGCGCCACAATAAATATGACTGCTGCCTAATTTTCAGCTGCATTCCCCCTTCACATCACGTCTTTTGGTTACTGCAGTGGGTATCTGTGCTGAATATTCCCGATGTCCCTGTGTAGTACTGCCAGTCATACACACGTGCAGCTTATTTATACGTCCTTGGGAAAAGGACTGAGTGGCTCCCTGGGTTACCAGTTGTAATTTCTAATGCTTACTTCTCTATTTGTATTAATTGTACTTGTATTAAATAAGTGTGTGTGTGTGTGTGTGTGTGTGTGTGTGTGTGTGTGTGTGTATATTTTTCCTAGTGTACCTTTGCCCCCCCCAACCACCACCACCAAAAACACATCTGAAAATGAGCTGTTACCAGCTCAGTATGTCTTTCCCAGTAAAAGTTTTGAAATAAATTAATGAATGAATTTTTTTTTTTTTTTTTTTTTCTCCATACCAGTTCAGCCAACCATTTGAGTGTTACAAAACTCAAAGCCTGAAACTGCTTGGATTTACTTTGAACTTCACCATAGCGTATTGCATTTACCTGCCGACTGGTTCAGTTAATTTGTTTTCGGTGGAAGTCTAAAACTTCCATTAGTTGAAATCTGGAAGTCATTCCAATTTTTGGAAGCCAAATTACTTCTGAACCAACATTTCCAAATTCAGTATTCTAGAAAGAACCAATTAATGGATGCTAAAATAAATATTAGTGGTAAAGTTCAGTTTGTTTCAGAAAAAATTCATAATTTCTTGACTTACATGACTGCAGTTTTGTGTCACCTAATTTTGTTTACATTTGGAGTTACCTTTAATTGTAGAAGGTTTTGCCTTACTTTTTGGAGTCAAATGCTTCGTTACCCAAACCCCTGCCTGCAGTACAGGTTAGATCAGTAGTGAGCCCCTGTCAGTAACATCACTGCCTGGAGCACTTTAGTCTCCTCTGTATCTGCTGGAGATTCACCTGCATACTGGAGATGAAAAATCTCTGTAGTCGCCATAGTTTTAGGACATCCATACCAGTGGTTAAATTGGAAATGTTTAGGTGGGGGAAACTCTTCTATCCAGATTTCTAGGTGGTAGAACTCTCCTATAGTAGTCTGTGGAGAAAGATGACAGGTGGTGGAACCGTCTTACCAGTTTTCAAAAGGTAGTGGAACTGAGTTCATGTGGGCTCCTGCTCAGTTTAACCCCTGATCCATACTCTTCCCCCGTAGACACTCCCTCTGCGTGCTTCAGGTACTTGGCTCCTGATCATCAATTACAGCTCCCCAAAGCGCCCAGCACCCATTTCCCATCTCCTGTTTCTCACATATCCCTTAGAGCAATATTCAAAGAGATCCCAACTACTCTCCTTCCAAATGAGCATTATTGACTATAGAACCCTTGAATGGGACTAGTACTGAAAGAAAAGTGAACATACCAGGACATGTGACTTAGTCCGCAGTCAGTTTATTTACTGCACAGCACAGGTTAAAGGTTTAGCATTTGTGCAAAATATAAACTGCATAGAAAAATCCCTGTGTAGGCGAAAACTAGTATTTGACTAGAACACTCCTGTATGTATCTGCATAAGGACATGCCTTTTTTTTTTTCTTTTTTTTTCTTCTTTTCATTCTTCAGTAACCAGGTAAGGCCCACTAAGCATAAGTGCCTGTTTTCTGGGGTGACCCGGCAGCACCGAGGAGATCAAGTGGCTTGCTCATAGTCACGCAGTACACTTATGAATGATGTGGGGATCAAACCCAGGTCAGCTGGATGTACCAAGCTTATTCACAGCTTGTATAACTAAAAACTAGACCAGAAGCACACATATGTGTGTGTGTGAGAGAGATTCTTTGGTAACTGGGTAAGGCCCGCTAGGCACAAGTGTCTGTTTTCAGGGCAACATGGGAGCACTGGGGTGGTTAAGTGACTTACTCAGCCACACAATATGCTTACGGAGGTTTTGGGAATTGAACCCAGGTCTGCTGGATATACCAAGTTCATTCACAGCTCATTACTCTAACCAATAAGCAATACTGCCAGACCCCTGTAAGGTACACTGCCAGTGCCTTCTTCTCTGAATGGACAGGCCTGCTGATCAACCTCATCGGGGGAGGGGGGGGGAGCTGTGTGATTTCTCAGCAGAAATACCTGCATGGCCATATAAATGATGGCCAGCCATACCTTCCGAGTCAGAGTCTCCCTGATTTGCCACATTTGTTTACATACACACCCCTCCCCCTTTATAGCCTCAGTCTGAGACCATCACAGTAACTAGCACATGTGGACACCTTTAAAAATCAAACTGTGTACTCTAGAAAAAAACCTAAAACTATTAAAATTCCTTATTTTATGAATGAACACCTGATATGTTGCCTTCTGTGGATTTAATAATTATCATATATTGTTTTGTAACGTAAAGGGCTACTGTGGGGGGAAAAAAATCTCAAAGTGAAACTGCGGTGATGCCTTAAAGGTCAGCTTCTTCACCTGGTAATAACGCCCCCCTCCCCCCAAATGTTTTCTAATTTGTTAGCTGCCTCATCGGAGGAGGTGGATGTAGAATGAAGCTACTAGGTGGTGCCATCGGCACTGAGTATATTTTCCTGCCTCTTGGGCTGCCTCTCTCCTTCATGCAGATGCCTCAGCAGTATAGTACAAAAGAGCATACGCAGGGTGGGGGGATCCTGTCTCTGGCCCCCAGCTGGCATTGCAAGTACATTGTGGATGGGGAGGGCAGAGAATATGGCTGCAGATGCAGCATGGTTGGAACTGGCAATGCTGGTACATTGTAAAGGGGGGGGGCAAAGAGACAGGGGTCATGAGAGCAGCAAGAGAAGAACCAGCAGTACATTTTAGTGGGAGGGGTGCTGGTAGAGATTGTGTCCTCAGGAGCCACACGAGTCTGGAATTGGCTCTGCCAGTACATTGTGAATGAATGGCTTCGGGTCAAAAGAACGTGGCTGTGGGAGAAGTAACAGCAGAAATGGCACTGCTGGAATTTTGTGAATTGGGGACACAAGGCAGAGGCTGTCAGAGCAGTAACAACAGAACTGCAGACGTTTCGGGACGGGAGACATCACGATCTGGTGGCAGTGGCATGAGTGGGAGGCAGCAGCATGTGCAGCTGCACAGTGGAAGGCAGAACACCGGTTCAGGATAACAGGAGGCTGTCCTGAGCCATGGGACAGAAAGGTCAAAATCACGACTTTCACAGGAATTTCGGGACGGTTGGATTTCTACTTGCTGTTTTAAAGGGTCCTTTCACCAAATCTCCCTTTACAAATGGACAATGCTGTACTTCACATCACTATATGATGTCACTGCATTACAGCTGTGCTCAGTGGGATGCTTGCAACATTGTAATAATTTCAGAAGCAACTGACTGTGATGTCATAAGCGGAGGATTGTGACTTTATCAGAGCAGAGGCTAAAGCAAGAAGCACATATTGTCTGCTGGAAAATGTCCCTGTTTTTATACGTATATCTATCAAGAATGATGGGAGATTGTACTTTATGGTTTCCTAAAAGATCCAGAATGATGTCCGAAAGTAAATGAATTGCCAGCCCAGTGGTGCAGAGGGCTGAGGTGCTCTGTGCGTTACCTCTTGCCACACTGGCAACCCAAGTTCGGGAATGAGCTCAGGTTGCTGGGGGGTCTGGGAGAGGATTGAGTGGCCGCCTGTCAGGTCTTCTCTCCCAGATCAGGGTGGTGTGCCATCTCAGCTGCTGGCTAGGATGCATGAGTGGCAAACATAGGTTGGGAAGGGGGAGGGAGCCATGGCCCTGGGACACATGCCCGCCTCCATGCACATGCGCCAGCCCGAGTTTCGCTGCGGCTAGGGGGAAGGGGAGAAAACTTGGTGGAAAAATACGATGAGGCAGGCGTTCTTGATGCCCTGCACAGTGCTCCTCCGCCTACCCCATCACCAGGGACCTGCTGGCAGACTGGATTAAGGCTTTGGGTGGGGGAGCACTTCCCTGCTAAACCCACCACGGGGGTCAGTCGGGGGGGGGGTGCTTGTTGGAGCAGGTAAGCCTGGGGAGATGTAAGATGGTGGGGACACTGGGGCAGGGCAGACAGGAGCCAAGCCTGCCTTGGTCAGGGAGCACAAGCAAAGTGTGGAAAAAGGAAAGCAAATGAGTCCACAACTAGCAGCTATAACCAGCAGCTATGGGGGGATACTGTATTTGTGGCAGATTGGGGGGGGGTACTGTATCATGCAGAGAGTGGTGGGAACTGAAAACACCTGTCCAAGTAATGTAGTAAATAAAAAGCAAATGCAACAAGTTTACTACTACTAAAAAGATGGGTGGTGAACCATTTAACGTCCTCGTTTTCTTATATTTATATGATAACTGACGTTTAATTATGGATACGCCAGATTCTTTTTTTTTTTTTTAAATCGTTTTCCTGGATCTCAGAAAATAACACAACATATGGCTGAGTGGACTGCAGAAGACTGTAGAACTGAAGGGTGTCTCAGAATTGCGTAACACAAGGCTGACAGTATAAGTTCTGGGAGCATGTGTTGCTTTGTTTATGTTGGAGACCCTGGAGTTGTGAGGCAATGTCTAGTGTCTTCGTTAGATAATGGCTGAGATTGTTCTTTTCTCCAAACTGAGGCCGATTTAGTAGCCCACAGCAGCAACTGCATTTCTTCTTGCGTTAATTAGAAGATGCAAAGAAGCTGGCTCAACAGTCCCGAGCACAGGGAATCCTTGTCGTTTGGCTGCCAACTGTCCCGTCTGTTATAAAATCAAAAGGTGGCTTGGCTACTTGTGATTATGGTCCTTCCCACTGGCATGTGAAGATAAACTGCATATTTTGAGTTGGCCTGTATTGCATAACCCCTTTTTTATATGACAGTTGTGTTTAAATGAATTTGCCAAGATAAACATGCTATTGTGAGTTGGGTATGAGATGTCATTTTTTATCTTGTCCTAGTGTTGTATAATTTTTTTTTTTTTTTTAAAACATGGCTAACACAGACCGAAGAATTTGACTTGCTAATGAATACTCTTAACTGTGTAATTATCTCACCATCACTGCACAAAACGAGACTTCCTACCCAACTTAAAAAAAAAAAAAAAAAAAAACTCTTATGTTAACCTCAAATCGCGTTTAAAAAAAAAATGTATTTCTTCCTTTGTTTTTTGACCTCACCCAAGCCCTACCCATAAGCCCTCTGTTTCGCAGTATCTGGCACTGACTCAGCCATTGCTTACCCAGCATAATGCGGGCAAATTGGGGCATCCCAAGTCTGGGATATTGACAGAATCTGGTGGCTTGGCAGGTGGGTGGTTCTAAGCCTGAGAATACTGCTAACATCCTGGTGGAGCTCAGCACTGCTCATTCTTTCCCCCTTCCCAGGACATCAGCGGTATGAACTTCACATCCAGGTGTGCGGTTACAAAATATTGCACAGAACCAATCGGTGACATTCACCCTCCCAAAGCTTTTCTGCTTGCACTGCCGCCTGTTATCATCTGGTGGTGTCAGCTGCCCCTCCCCCCCCCAAAAGCTGCTCAAAAGAGCCTGCAGTTATTTAAAAGTTTCCTACTTTTTTACTTACATTTTTTCTTCATTCCATAATGCTTTTATAAGGGTTTCTTAGGTTCATAAATCACCTGAGCTGTGAATAATCTTGACGGCCAATAATGGTGTGACCCTGTCATAGATTAGGTAGCTACTCTTCTTATTTTAACTTGCTAATATGAACTATGGTCTCACCACTTTCTCTGTCTAGCTTCCTCAAGTATCCACTTCTATGTAGAGTACTGGCCCATAGGAGCGTCACCAGAAAAATGAATTGGACATTTTTAAACCTGCACTTACAGTCAATTTGTCATTTATCTGCACCACTTCATCACGGAAACAACCCCACTTTGCCACTTATTCTTTTTGTGCACCCCTCCATTTTTAGCCAAATTGTTGTACAGAATTATTTATTTATTTTATTTATGTATTTAAAGGTTTTTGACCGGGAGAAGCACACTGAGCCATGGCTTGTTTCCACGTGTGAGCTGGGGGCAAGGGAATGGGGATATTTGTACAGATGTAAATAGATTTACAGAACCAGGTTAAGCTGTTGGTGGTATTTTAGTGAATGTAATGTTTAGTATAGAACATACTGATTTGCCCTCCGTCTGGGTTGGGTCGGGGGCGGGAAAAACAGATTTTAAGATTTTTATCAAGCAAGATTAGCCATTTTTTGAAAATGGGGAAATCATAAGCCCAAAATATTTAAATAGAAGGGGCCACTTATCTTCCGATCATTTTGCAGTTAAATATATAGCAAGCTCAACCCTGTCCAATTTACTTATTTTTAATGAAACTACCCACCCTTTTTTTTTTTTTTTTTTAATTCTAGAATGAAGAAAAGTAAAAAAAAAAAAAAAAATAGAAACATTTTAACTGATTAGCCAGCTATTTTTAGTATGGGGGGGCACTGGATTTTGTCTGTTTTAGATATTGGCCCCCCAAAATATACCTATATCAAAAAACATTCAAAAAAATGAGATTTACAGTTGAGCTTGCCATAAAATTAGTCTTTATTTTTAAATCCATGTTAAAAGTGCAACAAAATTCCTCAGCTATGTGACATTAGTAAACTATAACCCACAACAGTTCATGTGTTGTTAGAGAATTAATGCACATCCTGGGTCAATTTGAAAGCAGGCAACCAATGGGGCTGAGTGCCTTTCATTCACCCAGGAAGGGCATTGATTCTCTAAAAGCCTGTGTCCTGGAGTAGGTTTTTGTCTCTGTAAAACAGTGTTTGTTTTTTCTTAATCGGAAAAGGTTTTATTTTCATGTCATTAGACTAGACTATTGCTACAGTAGGTAGAATATGTGAGTTTGGTAACAGAGGTCAAATGCCTTTAAATGATTCTGTATAGTGCATTTGTTTTGCAGAAACCTATGCCCTGGGTTACTGTGTTTTCAAAAAAAATGGAAAACATTTTAATTTTAATAGAAAAAGGGTTGTTAGGCTGTTGCCCGGTGGATTTTGATAGGTTAGGTTAATTACGAACTATGCAGTGTCTAGGAAATTGATCAACAGTTGGATGATGTGCTTTGACCAGTGAAGTTTTTGCATTGGCTGTAAAGAACACCATTCCTTACCTGCCCCAGAATCCAGGGATGCTTAAAAATGTTTTTTTTAAAGTAGTGTTTTTGGGAGGCAAGGGATTGTAATTAGGCTCTGTGGAACCGAGAGCCCAATCCCTTCCAGTTCCGTATTCAGAGCCACGCCCCAACCCTCTCATGTTACGTGTTGCAGTAGTCAGGAGAGCATGAGGGGCATGCTCCATAAACTTATATGAGGCTGGTTTTTAAACTACTTTTTTAAAATACTTTTGAGGGCTAATTCCAACAATTCAAGGCCACGCTCATTCAACAAGGGCCTTGTTGGCGGAGCGCTGGCCCTGATTTGTTGGAATCCGTCCAGTAAAGTACAGACAAGCCCACTTATAAGAACATCGGATATAAGAACATCCCGGGTATAATCACATTCTGCCTGTGTCCCGATCTTGCCCCATTGTTTTAAATGGCATGGAAGCCCGTGTATAAGAACAGGTAGATCGGTTATAATCACTATTTTTTGCTAGCTACACAGTAAACTATTTTATCGGAGACATGTTTTTCCACCGCCAGATCAGGAGAATGAAGAGCATTTTACACTTCACAGGCACAATCACAAGCTCATTAACTGAAAAGCGGAGCAATAGCTCTTTCTGAGCTGTGTTCTTTGATATGTAATGACTTTCCACTTCACCAATTTAACACATCATTCCGAATCACCGAATGGTGATTAAGCTAATTATTTCTTAATTGTTAATTGCTTCTAAAATTACATAGACATTCCTTCATGGGTTGGGTTACAAAAGCTGTCTGGTAGCGAAAGCGTCATCTCAGCTGAAATGGAGAAAAGCAAGCGGACAGCGCTGACACTCGCACAGAAAATTCATATTATCGAGCGTTTTAGTGATCCTGGCTGTAAACGATCTGAGGTTGCTAGAGATTTGAACATTAGTGTATGCACAATTTCCAAATCCTATCTAACAAAGAGAGACTGTATGCCCGACTATCAAGGGGTTTAACCATGACATTACGTAGCCCGGACAGGCAAGGAGCGAAGTTGTGGAAACAGCCTCGCTCGTTGGTTTAGTGCATGTAAAGTGCTGATGCTCTATAAGTGGCCCAATCCTTCTGACAAAAGCCCAGCAGCTTGCCGATGGACTAAGTGTTCCATTTATAGCAACCAACGGCTGGCTATGCAGATAGAAGGAACGGCACAACATCTGCTTCAAGCGCTGCCATTGAGCAAAACAGGATGCTGATTTTGTAGGTGCTGGGGACTGGTCAGAGACTGTCCTCCCTGTCCTGCTGTCTGAGTTCTCCCAGACTGCATCTATAATTAGCGATGAGACAGGATTTATTTTTGCAATTCCTGATGGGACACCTCGCTTAGGGGGATGCAGCATCTGGTGGCAAAAGGCAAAAGAACGATATCAGCACTTGTGTGCGCTAACATGACTGGGACTGACAAAATGCCCTTAGTCATCATAGGCAAATCAAAAAGCCACGTTGTTTCAGAGGCATTAGTGTGGAATCCCTACCGTAGAATATTTTGCCAACAGCAATTCGTGGATGACAAAGCCAGATTTTTAGTGAGTGGGCAACAAAATGGAATGAAGCAGCGAAAAAGAAAGAAGGTGTGCCTTATTCTGGACAACTGTAGTGCTCACCCGTCTCTGACACTCAGTCACATATGCCTGGTTTTCCTCCGCCTTAACACACCCTCCTGATACAGCCCATGGATCAGGGGGTCATAAGAAATTTGAAACTGATGTACAGAAAGAAGATTGTGTCAAAATTATTAATTTCCATTGATGCTGGTCGTGCAGCAAAAGCCAGCAAACTAGCCAAAGAAATAAGCATCCTGGATTCAATCTGATGCTAGATGCTGACGTGCGACAAGTAACAGCGAAACCATAACAAACTGCTTTAAAAGGCGGGTTCCATTTGTCTGCTAACCTACGGAAGATGCTAATCCAGAAGTTGGTGCCAGTGACCAATCAATTCCGGTAATCGCACCTATTGGTGTCATGACAACTGCGAACCGAACAATATGGCCATAGATGATGGACTAGAGTGCTCCAGGGCTATCACAGAAGATGGCATCTGCTGGGAGATAAAACAAATGGAGGAAAGCAGCGGCGAAGATGAAGAACTCAGCAACTTGAACCATTGATCTGTTCTGGAGGTGAAGTCATGCATGGACAGAGTACTGCTTTTTGTCCTGAGCAAAAATCGTGAGCTAACTTCGTTTCATCTATTTGATGCTTTTTAGATGAGTTATCACTGTCCAGCTACAAGCAGCAAAAATAACTGATTACTTTAAAACATCAGTAGCAGAAGTATTGTATTGTATTTGTACAGTTTTAAATGTTTTGATACAGTAAACTTTTTTTTACACTTAAACTATGTGAGCCTGGTGTTTATGCTAGCGGGTGTTGTGGAGAGTGCTTGATTACTACGTATGTGTACAGGTATAACTGAACTTAATAGTGACCAGCTTATGTAACAACCACGCTTATAAGCACATTTTGTCTTGGCAAATGGCATGTGCTTATAAGCGGGCTGCACTGTATTACATAAAAAGTAGTTTAAAAAGAAGCCTCATAGAAGTCTAGGGCGCATGCCCTGACCATTATATCACAAAACGTGAGCACATGAGCACGGGGCTCTGAATCAGGAAGTGGATGGGAATCCGGTTCTTGGCTCCATGGAGCCTAAATACAATCTCTTCCTTTTCAAAAACCCTACAGTAAAAAATTATTTTTAAGCATCCCTGGACTCCATGGCAGGTAAGGGTCCTTGGTGTCCTTTGGGGGGCGGGGGAGAGTGTTGTAAAACAGCATGTAGTTGCTCTTTAAAGGTATAGGTGGCTTTATTTTTGTTATCATTATGTTTATTAGAATTTCACAGGAAAGTACAGTAGAACTGAGGCTCATTTTTACATGGAAGGCACCCTTTCAAAGCTCAGGGTGAGTAACTGAAATAAGAATAAATAACAGGGCAAGAGGACTGTAGGATACACCGAACGATGTTCAAATGGCTTATCATGCCAATAAATAAACCGCTATCACCGAGTAAAACAGCATAAGAATGCAGCACAGAACTTGACTGAATAAATAAAAGGAAACTGCAGATTTTTTTAAAGCAAAAGCGCAACAAAGAAATGTTTTTCCAAAAAGCTAGTTTCAGCTACAGTTAATACAGATAGGTAGCGTACCTGTTATCTGTTTTTCCAGGTACCTCCTTTGTGGTGCATCATGACCTTTTGTTTCTCCCCGATCCTAACACTTGCCAGGTTTACAATGCTATTTTTTTTTTTTTTAACTCCGCTTAAGTTTTATTAGAGAGTGACATCATACATTGCAAAGAATAAAAGGACATCTTGTACAGCTTCAACAATATTTGAAATTTGATGTTCACTGCAATTTTGTTCTGTTGCCATCTTTCTAATACGTTGGGATTGCTGCACTGGCTGTAAGAATATTTCAAGCTGTAATTCTGGCCATATGGCTTCAGTGTTTTCTTTCTTTTTTGTTATTATAAAGCTTTTTCTTATTAAAAACCAACCATCTCTAAGAAAAAAAAAAATCTGTACTCTACTCAAAATGAGTTGTACCATACATGGATGAACTTGCATCCCATGTAAAATAAATAAAAAAAAAAAAAAAAAAAAAAATTAAAAAAACTTGAACTAGAACTGGACTGTGCCATCTCATTATTTCATCCTGAACGTGTTGTGTCCCCCACCCCTCCTTGTCTCACCAACTTCTTACAGCCCCTCCACATTTCCCTTTTAGATGTGGTTTGTTGTTAATTGTGATAATTTAATCTCCCCCCCCACCCCCGACAGTTAGAACTCTGCATGGCTGTACCAAGGTACCAGTCTTCCCTGAGCTTTTCCCCTGTAAGTCTTGGGGTCGCTGTAAGGCTTTCCATATTATATATAGCATGAACTCTGTCCTTTGTGCTACCATTGGTTTCTCTTCAGTCAGCCATTTGGCTGTGATTGCCTTCAGGGCTGCCAGCACCATGCAGTGCAAGATGCTAGCCTTTCTTCTTGCGGAGATTACCCTTATTGGAGCCCCCCCAAGAGAAAATGTTCAGCTGTGTCTGGTATTTCTACCCCCAAATCAGTACCAGTTCTTGTCTCACTGCCACCCAAAGGCATCCTATTGCTTGGCATAACGCAAAATATGTGGTAGTTGGTGCCTTTACCCCCCCCCCCAACACTTTCTCCAGCAGCTGTGGTCCAAATTGCTTAGACATCGGGGGGGATGAAGCACCTTCTATTAATTTTCCCTTTAAATTCTCTCCACATTTGGGATGAGGAGACTTTCCATCCTCTGTCCGGGCACTTTTTCCATTGCTCCTCCGATATGTCTTCACTCATTTGTTCCTGATGCTGATTTTTGATAATCTGCAGATTTTGTCCTGTTTCCTGTAGCAGGAGCCTATAGACCTGTGAAATGTACCTTTGCCTATCTCTGAGCATTACAGCCAGTACAGTATATAAACTCTTCTCACTTTGTTCTCCCTCTACCAAGGAGCTGTATGTTGTTACCCTCTAATTTGTAGCTCTGACCTGGAGAAATTTTGTAGAATTCATTTCTACCCAGATTAAATTTCCCTTGTAGGGTCAGGAAGGATGGGAAGCAGCCTCCCTCCAGGAACTACTCAAACCTTGTTAGAGCCTTCCCACTCCATGTTCTGATTCTGAAGACTGCTGTAGTAGCTGCTTGCTGCCTCTGTTGCCACCAGAAGAGCTTACCCGCCCTGTTTCCTGCTTCATAAAACTGTTGGTGCATGCAAGGTTCCCCTCTATTTTTTTTCTTTAGCAATGTTGCTAATTAGTCTGTGTCTTTTAATGTCCCCTTTCGCTCTGCATCCAGTGTAGTTCTGTGTTCTGTCGCTGCATCAAATATCAATCTCTCTCATGCTACTCCTTCTGCCAGCTATTCCCTTTTCTTATTTGAGGCACATGCAGTTAGTTTACCTATTAGGGTCACCTTCAGCGTGCCCCATCTTATAGCCTCTGATGTCTCGCCTTCCTTATTTGTATTTAAGTAATCTTTAATGTCTTGCTGTCATCTAGCACAAGTTCTGGTCATTAAAGGAAAACTGCACCCTCTTATCCGCTTGGCCACCCCCTCTGCCCTTGCCCTTCCCCTCGAGCTGGGTGCCCCATCCTACCATCTAAGATCTGGGACGAACCTGGAACGCCTGGTTCCTAGAACCCGCACCCTTGCGGGGGATCGAGCCTTCAACACACACGCCTAAATCCTGAACTCGCCTCCTGAGCTTACTTGCTCCACCACCTCCCATCCAAGCTTTAAAGCTTCCTCTGGAACTTTTTGAAATCTTCCTCCACCTGTCCCTGCACCTCGTAGCTCACTACCAGAGCCCCACTCCTCCCCCTAGCCCGGTAGGGTGGGGGCCTCAGTGCTACTTGCGCTTACTTCTTCAGTAACCGGTCGAGAGCTAGTATTTGACCCCCTGCCTAGGGCACCCCTCTCCCCCCCGCAGGTACTTATCATTGTTTTTGTTTACTCTGCTGTTCACCTCCTAATTACATCCTGTATGTACCATTTTATTGTATTGCATTGTGCCAACCTGTTCTAGTGCTAGCCTTGAAATGCCTGCTATTCCCTATGCGTTTTCTCGATTCCTCAACTGTTCATGTACGAATTTTTTACCTGTAACTAATTCTCCCGGGTCGCACCTGAAAATAGGCACTTGGCCGTCTAGTGTGCTTACTCGGTTAACAAAAGCAAATAAATATCTTCTAAATGTTGTTTGCTTCCATGTCAACAGACAACTTCTTTCATGTAGCTGTTAAAGATGTATGCAACTGCTTCAGTTAGTTTTCACACTTCATACTAGGCCTTGTCACTCTCCAGAGAGGGTCCATTTCGTGGTTCTTGAAATCTCATTGTCCCTGAGAGCTGCATTAGCATATGAGAATGTGATGGTAATCAACCTTTGAACTCCCCAGTATGCCCGTCTGCTTAACTAGTTTTGAAAGAATCCAAGCTGCAAGAAGGTGTGAAATACCACATTTACCTTCAGTGAGTTTTACAAGCTATCTGAGTTGTAATGCAGGTTTTTTTCCCCTTTAAATTTCATTCAGTTTATAAGTTTCCAGAGAGTTTTTGCAAGGTATTTGTTATTTTAGCATAGAGATACATGATATAAATGGTTGATCTGATATGTTCTTATATGCTAATGTAGCTCTCAAGGACAATGTGATTTCAACAACCACGAAATGGACCCTACCAGGAGAGTGACAGTACCTAGTATGAAGTGTGAAAACTAACTGAAGCAGTTACATACATCTTTAACAGCTACATGAAAAGAGTCATCTGTTGACATGGAAACAAATAACATTTAAAAGATATGAGGGTGCAGTTTTCCTTTAAGATGGGGGAGACATTCATCTTCCAAATTGTATTTTTTGTACAGGCTCGACCAGAAGCTCTATTACCAGAGGTGCTTGGTCTGAAGCTGTTATCTGTTTGTTTGATTTGGCTGGCTGTCGCTGTGCAGCCAGTCCTGCGGTACCAGGAAGAGATCTGTCCTGGAATACTGCAAGTGCAGGTTCGAGACTCCCTTACCCCTGGATTAACTAATTGCCAGGCATCCTTAAGGCCAGTCTCTTGCACCAGTCTTCCAGTCAGCTCTCTCCCCCGGGTACCCCCTCCTCACTCCTGTCTACCCGTGACACACAATTGAAATCTCCCCCAATTAATAGAAGGTATCCCGTTCCTCTGTGGGTTTCACCAAGTATTTTTTCCAAAAGAGTAGTTTTAGGTTGCTTTCGGTGGGGCCATACAAGTGTAGCAGTGTGCCTTTCACTCTTCTATACATCCCCTGAATGTGGACAAATTTAACCTCTTTATCATCTTTAAGTACCTGTTCAACTTGCAAGGGTGTGTCCCAATTTACTAATATGGTTACTTCTCTCTCCTGTGTGGATGAGCCTCATACGAGGAAGAGTACACCTCTCCCACCCAACCCTTGTGGAGTTTGTAGTGTTCCTGTTTTGTTATGAGGGTTTCTTGTTAAAATGCCACTGTGGGTCCCAACCTACCTATTTCCTGTAACATTTAGAAACATAGACTTTGACAGCAGATAAGGACCGCTTGGTCCACCTAGTCTGCCCATTTCCCTACCTACAGGATAGGCCGCAGATCCTAGTTAACCAACAGCCTATTTCTTCCTACCCCCACACGAATTGCCTTATGTCTGTCCCATGCATTCTTGAATTCTCCCACAGTTTTAGACCCCACAACCTCCCCAGGAAGGCTGTTCCATGCATCCACTACCCTCCCTGTGAAAAAATACTTCCTCACATTGCCCCTGAACAGCCCCCCTCTATCTTTAAATTGTGTCCCCTTGTTCTTGCATGTCTCACTTTCTGAAAGATGCTACCCTCTTGGACTTTGTTGATTTCACTGAGGTACTTAAAAGTTTCTATCATGTCCCCCCCCTTTCTTTCCTCAAGGGTATACATATTAAGCTCCTTTAGTCTCTCCTCATACGGCTTCTCTTGCAGACCCTGTACCATTTTAGTTGCCCTCCTCAGGCTGCCTCTATTCTGTCTATGTCCTTGCAGAGATGGGGTCTCCAGAACTGGACGCAGTACTCCAGATGGGGTCTCACCAACTGTCTGTACAGAGGGATAACAACTTCCTGTTTTCTGCTGGTGATGCCTCTCCCTATGCATCCCAGTATACCCTAGCCCTCCCTACTGCCTTCTCACATTGCTTGCTAACCTTAAGGTCATCTGATATGATTACCCCCAGGTCCCTTTCCTTTTTTGTTGTTGTTACTACCTCCCCCCATTGTGTAATCTTCCCTGGGTTCTTGCTTCCCAGATGCATTATTTGCACTTTTGCATTGAATCCTAGCTGCCATACTTCTGACCATTCCTCCAACCTTGCCAAGTCTCTTCTCATCCTTTCCACGCCTCCTTGTGTATCAACCCTGTTGCAGATCTTTTGTGTCATCTGCAAGGAGGCATATTTCTTCCTCCTTCAGTCCCTCTGCAATGTCGCTATAAGACATTAAAATGGACTGGACCCAGTAATGAACCCTGTGGTACCCCACTAGTAACCCCTCTTTCTTCAGAGTGGACTCCATTTACAATTACCTTCTGTGTCCTGTTGTCCAGCCAATGTTTTACCCAGGCTACCACCCTGGGACCCACTCCCAGGCTGGGTAATTTGACTATTAATCTTTTGTGTGGGACTGTGTCAAATGCCTTGCTAAAGTCTAGGTAGGCCATGTCCACAGCCCCTCCCCGGTCTACTACTTTGGTCACCCAGTCAAAGAAATCTATTAGATTCATCTGACATGACCTTCTCGCTTTAGGTCCTTTTCATTGGTGAGTGCAAAAGTTTGACATTGTATGTCACTAGCTTTAAATTTGACATTTCTTTTTTTTTTTTTTTTAAATTGTACTTTATTTAATTTTATAACTGTTAACACAGTAAGGACAAAAATTACAATGACAATACAGACTGTGAAAAAAGTATAAGTTGAATACATTTAGACCATTATATAATCTCATTACCTTTCAAAATAATATATACAGACAAGGACAAAGCAGTTACAAACATCACAGGGAAACGAAACAAGGGGGAAATGGGGGTGGGGTTGACACTTGAGTTAATATCTAATAAGCGTAAGTACTAGGGAGTTATTGTAAGGCTCTGATTAGTTCAATGTCATTAACATACCATACAAGGGAGCAGCAGCATCATCCCAAAACCTAAACATGAAGTCAAGAACTCCAAGTGGAACCATTGAGGCCATTCATGTCTGATCAGCCAGCACCTCCAGTATGGCCTTGGCCTGCCTAGATGCCATATAATGGAAAAAGGGTGGCCACCTGCTTCTAAATTTGTCCACTTGTAACTGGAGTTTTGCAGTAAGTCGCTTCATTTCCAAGATTTTACAACAGATGAAGCACCAAGCATCCAGGGAGGGGATCTTTTGGGTTAGCCAACAAAGAGTGATCCTGTAAGGGCTGCAGCAATTAAAATAAAGTATAAGTAACATTGAGATCGAGACTTCAGGAAGTCCAGTGGGAGACCAAAATGCCAATGTTGCACGGTCGATGGAGGAGGCATGTCGGAGATCTTAATCAACTGTCTCTCCCATAAATCCCCAAAAACCTGCCAATAGGGGGCAATCCCAGAAAATGTGGGAGGCTGTTCCTCTACCTTGGCAGGCTCTCCAGCACAAATCTGATGTGTGTTTACCTAGGTGTCTGGTAACTAGAGGTGGATGGAAATATCTAATAACTTGCCATCTAAACTCCCTCCAAAAGGGAGCGGAGGTAGTACCGTGTACCCCTCTCTAGATTTTTTGCCATTGTAAATCATTAAGCCTGACACCCGTCTCCAGTCCCACTACTCTTTAACATGACTTAGCTGGTCTGGCTTCAGCGAGAAGAGGGCAGCCACTATTTTAGAAATGGTCCCCTTCTCCGGAGCCCAGACAAGGCCATACAGACAACTTTGTAAGGGGTTAAGGGGCCTGGAGTCTAGACAACTGAACACCTATATTTTCCATAGTTTAAATAGCGTCTTAATTGAAGGTATCGAAAAAAGTCTGTTTGTGGTATTCCAAACTGTAATCTTAACTGATGAAATGCCTTAAGATGCATTCCAGAATAGAACTGGCCCAAGTTGGAGAGACGTCCCCTAGCCCAAGACTTAAATGAAGTATCCAGCTTATAAGGGAAAAAGTCCAGACAGCTCCGAAGAGGAGTCCGGGTGTGAAGACTCGGAGGGAGCTGGAATGCTTGACAAACCTCACGCCAAATGGGCTTCAAAATAGAGGTCCAGGGATTGTCCAGAGCTATGCTAGCCAATCTAGGTTCATCTAAGACCAAACAGTCCCCTAAATTAGCCAGCTCCTGGGAGTGTGCCTCAATCTCTACCCAAATGGGGGATTCTGTCCCCCCCCAATCAGGGGGATCAGGGCCTGTAATTGGGCCACCCAAAAGTACTTCAGGAAATCTGGGAGGCCTAGCCCTCCTTTTTTCCTTCAGAGCCAACAGGACCCTCCATCTGACCCTAGGGGCTTTGCCTCTCCGGATAAATTTTGTGAGTGATTTTTTTAGTTGCTTCCAGAATTCCCTGGGAGGCCTAAGCGGGAGAGTGGAAAAAAAAGAAAAGAAACCTTTGGAGCACATTCATTCTTACTGTCTCAATTCTTCCGGAAAGGGAGAGAGGTAGTTCGCCCCAGTGATTGCAGTCAGATCGAATCTCCTGGAGAAGTTTAAAATGATTAGTAGAATATAATTTGCTTAGGTCCCTCGGGATCCACACCCCCAGGTATCTAAATCCAGTTCTCGACCATTTAAAATGTCCCAAATCTGGCAGAGATGATCCCGGGGGTTAACCCACTAGGATGATCTCAGTTTTTGATTCATTAACCTTGTATCCAGAGACTGCCCCAAATTTCCTCAATAGATCAAAAATCTTGGGTAAAGCTTGAACTGGATCCGACACATAAAGCAGGGTGTCATCCACGTATAAAGAAACCCTGACTTCCATATCACCCATTTTAATACCATCCAAGAGCGGCGATTGACTAAGGGCAGCTGCTAATGGCTCCATGCTCAAGGCAAAGAGGAGGGAAGGGGAGAGAGCTGGCATCCCTGTCTAGTGCCCCTTCCTATTTTGAAAAAGGGGGAGGTGATCCCATTCACCCTAACCTTTGCCCTCAGTTCCCTTTACAAGTTGTTAATCCAGCCTCTAAATCTCTCTCCGATTCCAAATTTAGCCAGGGTCTGATCTAAGTACACCCAATCCAGACGGTCAAAGGCCTTCTCTGCATCTAAGGATACCACAGCTTGCAGGGTCTTGACCAATTGAGAGGGTGGGGAAGCAAGGGCATTTAAGAGAAGGCGAATGTTGTCATGGATGCATCTTCCTGGAATAAATCCAGTCTGATCGGGGTGGACTAGAGAGGAGATGACTCCCTGAAGGTGGGAGCCAATGGTCTTGGCAAAAATCTTCACATCCTGGTTCAACAAGGAAATTGGCCTAAAACTTGAGCAAAGTCAGGGGTCTTTTCCCGGCTTTGGCAAAACCATTACCAAGGCCTCTCCCCAGGAATCAAGGGTCACCCCAAACTCCTGCGCCACTTTGAAAACCTTGACAAGGAGGGGGGCCAGGTCAGCCAACAAACACTTGTAGAACTCGGCTGTGAAGCCGTCTGGGCCAGGTGTCTTGCCTGTTTTAAAGGGATTTGATTTACCATTTTAATCTCTTCCTCAGAGAAACCCACCTCTAAATCTTTACTTTGCTCAACCGACAATTTTGACAAGTCCACCCCGCCCAGGAAGTCCTGAATTTCCAAGGCATGACCCGGTCCCCACTCCTCTAACTCTGACATTTTATGTTGTGTTCCTTTGCCTCACTTCCACATTGATGCATTGAATCAAACAACCTCTAGAACTATGGGTCCTAAGGGGAAAACGGGACCTATGGGGAGAGGCTCGAAGAGCTAAATATGTACACATTGGAAGAGAGAAGGGACTGGGGGGACATGATGTAGGTCTTCTTCAGGAGCAGTCAGGGTGCTCCAAAGGAAGGAGGGAGGCCAACTAGAGGGCATGGGTGGAAGCTGGGGGGGGGGGAGAGATTCAGGGAAGAAAGGAGGAGGAGGTGCTGTTTCACTGAGAGGGTGGTGGAGCCATGGAATGTGCTGCCCAGGGGGCTGGTGGAGGCAGAGACGGTGGACGGGTTCAAGAGAGGGTGGGACAGGTACAGGGGAAGGGTTCTGGAAGCAAAATCCAGTGCAGTGACAATATCCGGGACTGGGAAAGGAGAAGCCAGAGAGGACGAGGGGGGAAGCAAGGTCAGCTTCCAGGGTGGGGGCTGACCAAATGAGCAGACACGAAAGACCATTAGGCCTATTCTGCTAGCATGTTAGTATGTTAGTAAGTAGGACTATGGAATAGGGTACCATTGTCGGTGTCCAGTATGTGTTCCTTCCCTGCAAGCAAAATATATACAACTTGGTTAACTTTTAACTTCAAGAGCTTAGCAAGTGTTCTTGAGTTGCTTCTATCAAGTGACGTATCGTCAAGGTGCTCTGGTGTAGTATAAGCCACCTCTGCCCTAGTGGGCTTTGGTGTATTGGATGTCTCTCTCTCTCGTCTCCTTGTGGCGAGCCTTGTTCATCGCCACAAAAGATGTCTCACATGAGCTGGCCTGGTGAAGCTGAGGGCTGAGGTACTGGATGCCACACTGCACTGCAGTGACCGGGTTTGGGAATGAGCCAGAGTTGTCGGGGGGTCGACCTGGGGCGAGGAGGCGAGGACCGAGTCGCCTCAAGGTAGCTCTCTCCTCCCGGGAGGGATTAGAGGCTCCCTGGTCACTGGCCACCACCCAGCGGAGGACAGATGGTGGCGCTCACCTAAGGAGCTCTGGCATTGGCCACGGGGAGGGGCGGAAGGGGCTGAGCCAGTGTCACGGGGGCATGTGTGCCACACACACACACACACACACACACACACACACACACACACACACACACATGTCACCCATGTGCTACGGCCCTGGGAACAGAGTGAGAAAACTGGCAAAAAAACAAATAAAATATAAAATAAAAAAATAAAAAAGATGCTTCACGTGTTCCATGCTCTTCACTTGGTCTCTTCCCTTCAGCTTTCCCTGAGGTTTTGAGTCCGCGCCCCCCCCCCCACAAACCAAGAGGATGGTTTGTGTAATTTGTGTCATGCTTTAAGTCATATATATATCTTTTTAAATGATTCTGGGGTTCCTCGAATCAGAATTGATCAACGACCCCCACAATGCCTCTCTGGCCCTACACGAGTGTAGCACATCACCCATTGTCCTCCCTTTTCCGTAAGACAATTTTTGGAGCATTAAGGCCTGATCCCCTTCCCCAGTACTCAGACTTGACTCCAACCCCCCGTCACCAGCCTGGTGTCGGTTTGCTCCATGGATTCCTCTATATTCTGATAGTATTACATGTCTCCCCCCCACACACACACACACTTTGAGACCATGAATATGGGATCACACATCATTCTTTCAGTTTTCCCCCTGCTTTAGTCTGGTACTGGGAAGGCCACATTTAGTGTTGTGTAAGGGGATGCCCCCAGGCCATCCCACCTTCCTTTCCTCTGGTGCGTCTGAGGCCGTCAAACTCTGGAGGCGCCAGTGCAAGACAGCCCCACACATATTCTGGTCCAACCAGTCCCAAGATGGCCCCCCACCATGATCCGTGGTTTGAGTTCCTGCCACTACCCTTTTCCCTTGAAGACAAGTACCTGTTATTCCACCCCCCGCCTCAAGAAACCAGATCGAGCCATGTTCCGGATGAAAAAGAAAAGTTGTTTCAAAAGTCTTGTGCAGGAATCCATGCTTACTTGTTGAGAGTTCCATCCCTCGTTGTTCTGTGCCAACACCAAACATAACATTAGTAAGCTCTCCATTATCTATGCCAACCAAAGATCTTTCCAGGTCGCATCTGGAAAGTGTGCCTTTCCAAATTACCAAATTTTAAATAAATAAAAAATTAAAAAAACATTAATTTCAGCTGCAAAGAAAGAAAGGGCAATTACGGTCGGTTACTGGTTACCGTAAGTCATTGGTGGTGTGGGTGCATCTTGTCCATGTTCAGTCTGCTAGCGTCTCACTCCAGTACTCGACCTTCTGCCTACTGGTATTGCGGGGGCCACTGTCAGAGTAAGCAGTAGGTACATGCTGTCCTTTCAAAGATGGCATCCCAGTTTTTCAAACTCGAAAGAGAAGCCTTGGCTGGTGCCTGTTTGCTCCCTCCTCTGTCCATTCTCTCTGCTGCAAGTCTCTCTCCCCCCTGGGGCCCCTTTTATCCATCTAGTACTGATTTTGACCCCCATCTGCTGTAGCAAGGGCAGGGCTTCCTCCAGGCTCTGGTAAAGTTTGTTTCATGATGTAGCAAATTTATTTCTGCTGATACAATCAACTGCAGGTTTTTTTTTCTCAAGTTTTTTATTACAGATACAATTCACCACCTGCTTGCCGTTATTAGTGAGGTGAAGTCATGTTCCAGGAATATCTTTGTATCGCCAATGATTAGTCCTTTTTCTCCCATGCCACCCACAGCACTTTTATTTTGATGGAATAGTCCACGAATCTTGCTAAAATAAATCCCGGGTGGACCTTTGGGTCAGTTGGTTTTGGTGCAAGAGCACAGTGGACTCGTTTGATCTGCAGCGGAGCCAAGTAGTTTGATTAGGAACGCGGAGATGAATACTTGCATCTCCCTCTGCTCTGGGCCGTCTGCTACCCTGTGCAACCTTAAGTTGTTTTGACAAGCTCTCTGTTCTATATCATCCATTTTATTTACCATTCACTCCGTCTCCTGTTTCAGAAGATGTAGATGTGTCGTGTCGAGGTGGTCGCTTTGTTCATAGATGTCCATGAGCCCCCTTTCGAAATTCTGGGTCTAGGCTTCTACCTCCTGGACCTTGTGGCATGTGTCATCCCGCTCCAATTGAAAACTTTTAATTGTGTTGTTGATTTTCTTCAGCTCTGTGATTGGCTTATGGGAGGTTATTGTGCAGTTTGTCTCCTCCTCCTCCTTCAAGATCACCGAAGCATTCTCTCTCTCTCTGCCTCCATGTGTTCGGGTGATGGCGGGCCGGACTGGCCCTTTTCCTGTAGTCAGAGTGATATGTATATATCGGCGTAGTGCAGTGGTTTAAGGCTCTGAGCTGCAAATCTGTAGACCTGGGTTTCAATCTCACAGCCCCCACTTGCATACTGTGTGACCCTGAGCAAGTCACTTAATTTCCCTGTGCTCCCAGGTCACACCTGTAAACAAGCTTTCAGCTTAGTGTACCGCTCCTGGTTAAATAATTGCAAAAAACAAAAAAAAAAAAATATTATATAATATATGACTGGGACTGCTAACCCTGAAATCCTTAAGTCTGTGGCAGAAGGACATTCTAATTTGCCAAAGCTTATGCCTTTTTTGCACAGAAATCTGTGATTTGGGTGAGAATTGGCAGGGATTTTTTTTTTATTTAAATTTTTATTGAGAATTTTTATATACAAACAGTGGACAGAAAACGAAACACAACATATACAGAAATACACTGCACCAATCAGAGTCCATATCATCACTATATCGTAAAACGTCTGTGCGGAGGGCTGAGAATGACCTGCCTCATATAGACTTTGAAAGGAGTCCACAAGTGAATTTGATGTTTTTTTTATCCTGGCAGCCACATCCGACAACTGTGGCAGCCAGTCCTTGAAGGATTAGCCGGGATTTTAAAGGTTCAGAAACAGAGCTCCTCTATTTAGCTGCTCAGTCCCCAATGACGTCACTGGAAGCCCGTTGTTTCTAAGTCAAATGTGGTGGACATCTTTTTTCTTGAGAAAAAATCTACATTCAGACATTTATAAAATACACAAAGCTTTGCAGAACTAGAACATTTTACCACCAAATAAAATGGAAAAAGACTTGCAGTATTGTGCGGTGAAAAAAAGTGTAGGGTCACGTTTTCTGCTCAGTTTCATGGTGGGATTGTGCCTTGTTTGTAACACCACACCTGTGGTGTGCAGTTACTGACCTGTAATTGCACTCCTTGTCCTTTCTTATTTGTTACTTATTTAGGACAGACTCTGCATGATACAATGTCTCGTTTACTGTGGGGTATATTTTAATACTGTACAGCAGCTGAGACCATGCTTACAGTTGTAAGTGTGATCTTATGTGCATCCTTAGGGCATGAGAACTGCGAACCCGAAGGTGACCGGTTCTGACATTCTACAGATGTAAGCGAGACCATACCTCAAACCCATAAGTGTTCTCGGCAGCTGTGTTAATATACTATTGATCAAGATCGATCAATAACATAGTAAATAGCCCCAAATGTGCCTGTATCCAGGGCAGCTGCACGTGAGATTCTCTTCAGAGAATGGGTGTCTCAACTTGCAGTGGAAAGGAGCATTCCAATATGTTGGGAGTGCTCCCTTGATCTATAATCCTGTTGATAGTCACAAGCAAGGGTAGTGCATGCTTCATCTTTGGGTACTGCTAACTGGCTTCCTAAAAAAAGAAGGGTCCACCAAAAAAGAACAAAGGTTGCGCACACCAGCAGTCTGCTTTGAAAAGTGTGGAGTTATTAAAAAAAGAAAAATCATTGGCCTGCACTGGTGACCAGGTTTGTGAGGTGGCTGGGTGGCCTGAAGAGACATTAACATGTGGCAGTGCTGCCAGCCAGGGATTGACCACAATGACGGCTTTGGAAGGCAGGCAAGCTTGATCCCCAAAGGTAATCTACGTATACGCGGGGCCAACTGTGGCCACAGCCAGGCACTATGAGTAGGCAGGGGTGGGGCAGGAAACTCCAGAAAAAACATTGAGCAGTAGGGATGCCAACTGGTGGTACTTTCGGGACCTATATTGGTAGGATGGTGGGGTTAGCAGAAGACTGGCCTGGGGATTCTGCCATGGGGATATGCCCCCACCCCAAAGGCCAGAGGACTAGGCGTATGGCACCCCAGGAGAAAACGCTAAACAAAAAAAAGGCAGCAGCAAAAGCAATACGGTCAGCAAAGTAGGGCTGGATTCCATGACATTTTTCATCACACTGACACTTCTGCTTGGGGTCCTGTTACTGCCTGCAGAGCTCTTACATAATATTATTAGATATGCAGCCATACATTCAGTTGCAACATAATTAGATTGCTGATTATGGTTACCGAATGTAGGGCGTCTCCACATCTATCCATGTCTCAGTGGGTCATCTCCTATCATATAAGTCTTTGTCTGACCTAGCTCTTGGCATGGGTTTCATCGTTTTACATGGGGATATGAAGGCTACTTGCACTTTGTGCAGAAGGCTGAATCATCACTTTCTGGTTTACACCCATGAATACTTCAGCATGAAGCAGTTTGCTGGCTGTGCAAAACATGCTGTGAATAGGTATGCTTACCAAGATGCATTACGTTACATTTTTCACCACGTACAGAATCTGGTCTGTATCTGAGATACCGCTGTACACTGATTCCGTAACTTTGCAGGCAAGTGGAATAACAGCTTGAGTATGGACACAAATCCCAGCTGAACTGCCGGAATTCCCATCTTGTATAAATATACAGAATTAGTTTAGTTGCTGTATAGGTCCTTCTAAGAACAGATCAAGAAACAAATGGTTGGATACCTTTTATTGGACCATAGATGTAACAAAAAGAAAACAGTGCCAAAGCTTTCAGACCAGCCAAGTTCTTTCTTGGAAGCTTACGCCAGTTGTTTAGAGAATCACATTCTATTAACACCCAGATCATACATTAAAAAAAAAAGTTCTCATTGGTTTAAAATACCTTTTTAAAAAAAAAAAAATAGATTTAAATGAAAAGAATCAGATTTTACTAGTTTTACAGTTTTTTTTAGTTTATAATACTATCACATTTTAACATGCACTTTAGTGGGTATTAATTCTAAAGATCTGGCCTTTTAAGAGTGCATTCACATAAAACACCCATTTTTTTCAATAATTTAAGTTAGTGGAACTGTCTGAGTATTTATCTCATCTGTCTCTGTTGCTATTTGACTTTGGAAGGTTTCTCAGCAGTAGCAAACTAGTAAAATCTGGTACTTTTCATTTAAATCTCAGTTATTTGAAAAAAATTATTTTAAACAGTGGTGTAGCCAGGAATTTCAGATCTGCACACCAAGTGGACTCACTGCTACCCCCATTGTCCGGGCCAGCTTCCCCACACTGTCCAAGCCCTGTTCGTACCCTCTCACCTGATGCAAGCGTCATTTCCTGTGTTTTATACCAGTACAACACTAGCCATACTGTCACCAGCAATTGTCAGACTAACAGACTGGCTTTTATTTACAATATAGCATTATGACAAGCCTCTGTACTACATCAAGGCAGCTAGTCACACAGAGATTCATTCACACACCACTAGCCATGCCACCACACCGCTAGCCACACCACCAACAATTATCAGACTAACAGACTGGCTTTTAGTTACAATATTGCATTGTGACAAGCCTCTGCAGGGTTTTAAATAATTGATTAGCAGTTTATTTCTTGGGACAATGCTAACTGTACAGAAAGTATTTATATAGGTTTTCTAGAAGTGTTATGTTTGTTAAACACAGTGAGGCAGGTGCTATGCATTTTCACAATGTTTTAGCTCACAAACTTTTATGAGCAAACCGCTAATCAATTTTTGGAGTTAAATAAATCCCTGCTCTGTACCATGTCAAGGTAGCCAGTCCCACAGAAGTCCATTCACACCACTAGCCATGCCACCACATCACTAGCCACAACCCCAACAATTGTCAAACTATTGGCATTTAGTTACAGTTGGTAAAGTAGGCATCGAAAAAGAAATGTGTACTGCTTTTCCTTATTTCTGCATCTAACACATCTTTCCACTAAAAAACAGTGAACGAAATCGGAGGTAAACAGTAAGACAGTCGAGAGCTACACAGTATGGCAAGGCTAAAACCCTTCTAGCAAAAAGGAGGTATGGAGCTCAGGAAAAATATTTTAACAATTTCACAGTGATTACATTACACTGGTTTATCCTATCTTTGCACCCTTAAAATAAATACTCTGTTTCATTTCCATATCTCATTTTTGCTAGAAGGGTTTTAGCCTTGATATACCCTGTAGCTCTAATTTCATTCATGTGGCAAGATGTGTGTCAGATGCAGAAAGTCAATTAATTATTCATGATGATGCCGACATTGCTGATTGGCTGCTGTGCCGGTCTGAAATCTCTTAGAAGTGACCGGCGCAGCAGCCGCTCAGCTCGCGCCACAAAACATAAACACACACAAACGAAAAAATTATTATTGCGATTAGACTTATAATCACAATAATGACCAAAGAGGCAGTCATTTCATTTTGATTAACAACCGGCTGGGTGGGGGTGGCCCCCCAGCCGGTCATTAATCTCGAGGAAATGGCTGGGTCGTTGGTCATTATTGCTTAAAAGGAACATTGTAAGCATCTTTTAACAGTACACATTTATTTTTAGATGCCTGCTTCACAGAAGCAGGATGGCAGCCAGCCATTGGAAAGATATATACAAAGCTTTCGGAGGCAGTAACACATCAGGGTTCCAAATTAAGTTTTGCAGCCACTAGCCAGCGGGGCTGATGACAGGGAAAATCCATTAGCCCCAAAGACATTTCCATTGGCCCAGGTAGTGTACTTACTGAAATATTATTTACTATCCCAAAAGAAAATCTACCAGCATTTGGCTAGTGGTCTGGTGCCAGTTTCGACCTCTGTACATTGTTAGAATTTGTATAGAACATAAACAATCTCTGGTTTTACTGTTGCTGGCTACCTTTTACTGTGGCAAGCATCATGACCCGATCCTGTCTGCACTGTGGTGCCCCTCTGTACATGAAAAATTGTTTAAAAAAAAAGTACCTGGCTGACAAACGGGAATAGCAAAAAGATCTGAAGGCCTAAGACAGAGGAATACATGTGTAAGCTTGCTAGGGCAGGGCTGCTAAGTAAAGTGCTAAACATACTGTACAGCCTGAGGTCACAGGTTCTAGCCTTGCCAGTGACGCACTGTGTGATGCCTGCTAAGCTCAGTAAGCTGCTATCACAGGGAAGTAAGGGCTGTAACATAGCAAGTTGTAACTGGCTGGCTTGCTGTATAACTCAATCCCTTCTCTTTTATCAAAATTCTATGGGCCATTTATCATGAGCCCAAGGCATATATTAAAGTTAATGGTCATATTTCCAGTTCCCTCCCATTACACCACAGCACCTGTCAGGGATGCCCTTTATTTGCTTTATATTTGGAACCTCTCACCCAAGCTGCCAGGTCCCATCCAGATTTACAGGACCCCTGTTTAGGCAGTAGACCTCAAACCTTAGCTCTGCATGCATATAACCTGTTGGTGTATCTGTGGAACCCAGAGACTTCAAGTCTTTGGCGGGTCCTGCCTGCGTCTGGGACCCTCGCAGGCTGTAATCTCAACACATCAAAAACTGATGTACTATAGATCCGTTACGCCCCCCAGCATGCACACTAGAAAGCATTTTACATTTTCTTCGGACCTCCCTGCTCTTAAATATCTGGGAGTGATATACCAGTAGACCTAGCATGATTATGTCAAATCAACCATAATCCTCTTGATACAATTTATAAAAGATCCAGAAACCTGGAAAACAATTCCTCTCTCCTTACTGCAGTGTATTGACAGTGTCCATATGATTCTGTTGCCGAGAATGCTCTATTACACACATACCCAATTCCCCCAGCCCCGCACTCCTTTAGAAAATGGGAATAGCTGATTTCTATTTATATATGTGGAGGATCAAGCCCATGAATTAGGTTTACTACCCTGCAGTTACCGAAAGCTGGGGGGGGGGGGAGCTAGCCTTACCTAATCTTTCGTATACTATAGTTCTTCCCAAGTTTGTACTGCCATGTACTGACTTCGGAAGGGATATAACGCTAGGTGGAAAACTTTAAAAATGATAGAACAGGATCTCCTCCAAATTCATAAAACACTTTAGTGTCACTCCAGCTGCCACCTGAACAAATTACCGCTAACCCCTTCACTAGAACGATGCAGGCTCACTGGCAAAAACTTTGTAGTCACAAAGAGTTACGTGACACTAGCTTCTTATTACTCCTTTTGCTTTTAATTCTTTCTTCCTACCAGCCAGACTAGACAATACGCATGCTTGATGCAGGAAAATGGGACTGTCTCTTCCCTTCCAATTTCTCAGGGATCACGATATTATCCCCTGTGCTGAATTGTCAGCTGCCAACTCTTACAGACCTCTAAATACTTCCAGTATTTACAAACACTCCACTGTCTGTGGACAGAAGTCCAAAGGTGGCCCTCCGAAAAGGATACATCTGTGCCACATCAACTTTTGAATGATCCCTCAACTGTCCCTGAAGATTACAAGGGAAGGGATTTACATTCTGCTGCTCTATCGGATCGGTGATCCGACTGATATAATGCTTCTTATCGTGGAAGCAGGACAAACTCCATCCAAAGATTAAATAAACTAAACAAAATAAAAAACAGCTCTGATTTGCATGAAGCTGAAGCACCGTAAAATGCTTTTCACGATGGAAGCAGGAAGCAAAAAACAGCTGTCCAACCCATTCTCTTTGAAGCATGCCGCCGCCACTTAGAAGACTAAAGTAATGATAGATAACCCACTGTAGCCACACTCGGGCAGCGCTCAGCCAGCCTTATACCTCTCCACTCTCCCTGAAGATTACAAGGGACTTGCCTCAGCTCAAAGTCTCCTCCAGTAGTCTGACTCCTCACTCCGATCCTATGCAGCAGCAGCTGTCTCGTCGCTCGCTTTCACCCTGTCCCAGTCTTCAATGATCCGATGTCGTGATGGACGGTTACCACAGCACTAGAACTAGGCTAGGCTAGACTGACTCTGACTCTCTCTCACCCCCTCAGCTCGATGGTCGATCTCAGCAGGCAGCAGCCAATGACTCCTCCACCACAATTCCAGAAATCCGGTAAGCTCTCCCGACTCAGTCTCCAATCCCAACTCACTCAAGGCAAAATAACAGACGATGCTGCTTTTTTTGCATGGGCATTTAAAGAGCCTGCTTGACCCTGACCCGCCCCTTACTAGCCACTGCCACACCACCTTCGATCGCTGCGGACCTGATTGAGAGACAGCAACAGGTTTCTCAATCCGGTCCGATGGGACCACACCTCCACCCCTAGAACACTTGGAAGGACAAACAGCAGCCAGGAAAGCCCGTGGGGGGGGAACAAAGGAATGCTGACGGGTCAGCTGGCTCCTGCTACCCCCGCTGATCTGCTGCAGCACACCATGGTGTGCCGGGCATATCGGTAGCTACTCCCTTAATTTTAAATGAATGAGAATTCTTTCTGGGTTTTTTATGTATGATCTGGGTGTTAATAGAATGTGATTCTCTAAACAACTGGCATAAGCTTCCGAGGAAGGATTTGGTTGGTCTAAAAGCTTAGGCACGGTTTTCTTTTTGTTACCTAGATGTATCAAACCATTTGCTTCTGGATCTCATCTCATGTAAAGAAACCTGCAATGTGTTTCTTCTAACCAGTTTTCAGAAATGGTAGGTTGTCCTTGTGCACAGATATGGCATTACAAATCTCATTACACACAATTATGATGCCATACCCATGCATAATTGGATTTTTGGGGTGTTAAAAAAGGGTCTGCTGGCATTTGCCCCTTCTCTCCTGTTCCTCCTCCCCCAAGTATTAAAAAAATATATGTGCCCCTACCAAATGCCCCCATTGAGTTGTGGATTCCAGAAAAACTGTGGTCTGAAAAACATTAATTTTTTGTTTTGTTTTAAAAACCCTGAAAAAACTGTTCTATTGTATGACATACAGTAATATAAGAGGGAGAGGCGGCATCAATTTGGTTTTGGTTTTTTACCCACGCTTGGTTTGTGATGACCTTACAAACCTAAGGTGTGTAAAAATACCTTGTTGATCGTGGCCCCCCATACATTATTCTGTATCTCATTCCCTGTCAGGAATCTGTCTAGGCCTGCTTTGAAAGCTGGAATGGTGCTAGCTACCATGTCTTCACCATGCAGGCGATTCCACATGTAAACCACCCTCTCTGTAAAGTAATGCTTTCTGATTCTCCCCTTATCCTGCTTAGACCTCCCGTCTAGTTTAAATGCATGCCCTCTAGCTCTGCTTGCACTTACCAACTCAAACAGCTGTGTATGTTCCACCCTATCAATCCTGATCATGTCCCCTCAGTTTTGGTGCATGGATAGTATCCACCAAAGTCCAATACCACCCCTTGTTTCGTATTTCGGATGCCATTAGATATTGATGGCGTCTAACCATGGATCCAATCACCTCAGATCCCATGTATGGATCTGGTGAGATCCTCAAAGATCTCAGATGGTTGGATCCCAACTATCTATACGTCCAGTTCAAAAAATCTGACCTTCAGATCCAGAATCTGACCTTGGATCCCAAACTCTAACCTCAGATCCGACTAGTAAAAATGCTAGCTTGGTCGGATGGAGCTCGGATTCAGAAATGGGTAGTGGGACTATCCATTGGAGGACAAGCAGATCTCAAAAAGCACTGTCCAAGTACCTCTACCCCAAGCCTTTTTCCAGCCTTTTTTTTATTTATTTGTTTAATCGTCCCTCATACCCATCCCCCATCAGGTGACAACCCAGTCCCAACAACACTTGCATCTCCTCCTTTCATCCTCCACGGCTTGTTCTGAATTGCGGGATCTACAAGATGGGGCCTTCCCACCCCCTCTGGAACTAGCGTCTGGTGTAGGACTTGAAACTTGGAACCTGAATGTGCCAGTCGTCATGCTGATGGCGTTCCAAAATTTTCCCACGTATCCTTGTCGAGTGCTCATCCTGTGCTATGTGCCGGTATGACCTTTTCCTGTCTCACCCTTCACCCTGGCAGTGCTGTGGATAGCTGCTTGTGGGTCTCCGTGGTTCCAAGCCTGCTGTCCTCCTGAACTTGGATTGCTTTTACATTGAAGCAGGACATGCTTCTCTTGGCTATTGCGCAGCCCTTGGCGAAGTAATATTGGAGTATTTTTTTTTTTTTCAGTTGTTTAACCAGGAGTGGTTTTATTTATTATGTAACATATTAATTTTGCTAGGACCATCTCAAGAATGTAATAAGTTCACTGATGACTCCAAATTGGGGGGTAGAGATGGTAATACAGTAGCACAGAATTAATGAAGGATTTCAAAAGCCTGAAACAGTGGGCTACCAACTGTAACCTGTCTGTTTGCCTATTCATATTGTACCCTTGCAGGTCATACCTGAAAAGAGGCATTTGTTTGTCTAGTGTGCTTACCTAGTCAATAAAAAACTGAATAAACAAACACATAATGTCCTTCAAAATGGACATAATCTGTAGTCTTGCATCTGGGTACAACAAACATTTGCCAACGTTGTGTAATCAATGGTACCAAACTAAGGGATATTAGTAACAAAAAGGATCTGGGGGTAATAATAAACAATAACCTTAAAAGTAACATTTATTTATGTACTTGTTTACTGGGTAGGTGTACTGATCCCATGAATCATTTTCAGACATGACATGAGCCATACATATGGCAAACATATAAGCACAGTCAAGTAATTACAGTTTTAAGTAAATAAAACGGGTAAAGATATAAAAGTTCAGGTGCAAGTCCTGTTACAGTTACAGATCGAGATGCAGGAAACAATGCAAAGTAACATGCACTGCAAATAAGTCTCAGTGAAGGCAAATGGGCTAGTTCATATCATCAGAAGGTATTTTGTGAAGAAATCTGAACCCAGTCTGGATTATTGCTCACCAGTGTGGAATCCGTGCCTTAAAAAGGATATTGAATTACTAGCAAGTCGTCAACGCAGGATCACAAAACAAATTCCAAAACTCGGCAATAAACCTTATGAGGAAAGGATAAATAACCTGGGGCTAGATTGTCTCGAGGGAAGACTAAGGAGAGATCTGTTCTCACTAGAGCTGCTCAGAATCGGCCAATTCCAACTGGACTGTTTGGGACTGTAGAAAGTTCTGATTGCTAATCAGATTCCAAATCATAATCCTCAAAGGACCTCAAAATTGGAATCTGATTCCAATTTGGAATCCTACATTGCTGTGTAAAAATAGGTTTAGGATTTGATATAGAAATTAGAATTTTCACACTGCAATTACGAAAACTGGGTCAGAATCTGACAAGGCCTATTCCGCTCGGAGGATTCCAAACAACCCTAATTGCTACTTTACAGAATAGTACATGACTATCAGTTGACGGAGGACGCTTGGCCTCACAATTGGGGCTTAAGCTCGCTACCTTAGGGGGCATAAAGTCCATTTGGTAACCAGCTTATGAAAAGGATACCTAAAAATATTCTATACTCAAAGGGTGGCAAGAGTCTGGAACAGTCTACCTGAAAGTGTGTTTATGGCAGAGAACTTGAGAATGCTTAAACATAGGTTCATACAAGGGTCTACAACAGGGCTGTGTGAACTTCTAAAAGTTCTACCTCACAAACTTTCTGAGTAGAACCAAAAGTTATATCTGGTTCTACCAGGTAGAACCAATCTTTTTTTCTGGCTCTACCAGGTAGAACAATCTCCCCACCCGGCTCTACCAGGAAGAATCAGTTTGTACAACATATAATCAAGTCCCACCTGGTTTTACTTGATTGAAAGCCACACAAGCATTTTGTATGTTTGGCAAAGTACATGCAGTACTAAGTAGGTCATGTTTTTTAAAGTTTTGGTGAAGAGACACGCTGTAAAATAGCATGGTATATCATCCCTGACATTTAGCACATTCTAAATCTGGTTGCAGCCCAAAGGTCCCCCCCCCCCACATGAGCCACCCTTGTCAACATTATTCAGATTCTTCCCCCATTGTTGAACCCAGACACAGATAGCTCCCCAGTGGCCATGGCCACGGCCACGAGCCACAAAGAACTGTGTCTAAATATTATGTTTTTTAAAGTTTTCCCTAAGGCACCAGCTGCTTCTTAAGCTCCATTTATCTGTCAAACAACCAGCTGCTACCAATTCTCTCATGTGCCACAGAGGCCCAACCCGGCACTGCAAACTATTCAGCTAAAACAAAAATAAAGCGGGCTACACTTCAACCTTTTTGTTTTATTGCCATTTCTGTTGGGTGCAGATTCAAAATGTAACACTCTGTTATTGTTTTTGTTCGTGTCCAGACGGCGATTTTATGTACGTACGTACGTGTGTGTGTGTGTGTGTGTGTGTGTGTGTGTATTTATTTATTGTTGCACTTTCACCTTTCCCGTCTCATTATCAGTGCTAGACCCAAGGACACATCTGAGGCTTTGAGCCATCATCGAGACAGATATTGTTTTCATAACCTAGAAATGAAAACAAAAGACTAGAATGTAGCGATGATTGTTTCTAATTAAATTTTTTTTGTAGAAAGTTGTGGGTGCGTCGAGGTTGCATACACAGAGAAATAATAAGGCACAAACAGGAGCATCAGTAGCTGTGAACACGGGGATATTTTTTCCAGGTAGGTTACTGAAGCACTAGTGGGTGCATCGAGATGAGTAGTGACAACACAGGGAAATTGTTTCCAAGCAGGTCTCCTATTTGCAATAAATTTCCCTATGTTGGCATTGAGTGGGAACTCAGGAGTATAGTCCCAAGCAGGGCAGTAAATAGAGGATATACGATGGCCTGTGTTCAGATATGCCATTTATTTCCATGAGTAAGGTCCATAACTCATGAGTGACTTATGAAAGACCCGCCACCTCATGAATGGAAATTAACGGCTTGTTCTGTGTTTACAATGTCTGTGTTCTGTATGACAAGGACAGATTCGTTGTGGGATTGGTAGACTGGGCTGTCAATCAAGGTGATTGCGATGTAGGCAAGTGAAAAATAAACAGTGTTATTTAGCCATTGGGTGAATAACATCACTTATCTTTCACTTGGGTCAGAGTCTTGGGAAAATGTATTTATTTAAAAGTTGATAATTGGGAGAGGCACACTGAGCCGAGGCTCGATTCCAGGTGGAATCCCTATGTACATTGTATACACTAGAATACAGCACTATGCAGCTGCTGGGAGTGGAAACACAGGGAAATGTATTCCCAGACAGATTAGCAATACACTAGTGGGTGGGTTGACATTGAGTTAAGTAGTGAAACACAGGAAAATATATCCTAACCAAGTCAGTAAAGCACTTAATATGTGTTTTTAAGTGTGAACACAGGAGAATATTCCCAAGAGGGGCAATTAATTGGAGTACTATGCGACTGCTGTAACTGCAAACACTTGGAAATGTATTATCTAATTCCACACAAGGCAATAAAACCCTTGGTGGGTGTGTCAAGCGTGTGACAAGTTCAGGAGAACAACCTCAAGTGGGGCAATAGAACACATCTGGAGTACAAACGCAATGAGGGTTGGGTGGGAGCAAACCCAGTGAGGGCTGGGTGGGAGCAAACCCGGTGAGGGTTGGGTGGGAGGAATTACCTGCTAGTAGGCAAGCACAGCAGTAGTTATGCGGTACAATACAAATAGCTAATGATAAAAACAGCATTTGTCAATGTCGGATGTTCGCCACTAGTATAGAAGCCCTGGGGTACTAGATGTGTTGTGGTGCACTGTGTGAGTTATGTATTAGCAATGTCCGAGCCTGTATTTGTAAATTTCAATGCAGGGTCATAACTTTGCTATGTTTTAATATTTTGCCCCAAACTGTTAACATAGCCTTCTTGTGACGCCACCTCATGAACGAGTGCAGAGAAAATTTTCAACTCCTGTCTGAAAGGTGATTTCACACAGGGACTGCAAAATCACCTTTCAGGATGCACAAACACATTTTGATCAGGATTTGAAAAATGACAGCTGTCATATTAATGAGGTGCTGTAAAGAAATGGCTATGTTGAAAATTTGGGTTAAAAATATTGAAAATTACTAAACTTACGAGTCTGCTTTTGCAAAATTCAACGAAGGCTCATAACTTTTTTTTTTTTTTAATATATTTTTACGTCACATTTTCAGCGTAGCCTTCTTATGACCCTGCCTCACGATCAAGGGCACAGAAAATTTTGAGCTCCTACCCAAAAGATGATTTCGCGGAGGGACCACAAAATCACTTTTCGGAATACAAAAACACAATTTGGCCAGGATTTGAAAAATGGCACCTGTCACATTCATGAGGTGCTGTAAAGAAATGGCTGTGTTATAAATTTGGGGTTAAAAATATTGAACATTACCAAAGTTACGAGCTTGCATTCGCAAGATTCAATGTAGGTTCATAACTTTATTGGGTTTTTTTTTTTTTTTTTAATATTTTTACACCAAATTTTCAACATGGCCTTCTTATGACTCCACCTCATGAACAAGGGCAGAGAAAATGTCCAACTTTTGCCCGAACTGTGATTTCGCGCGGGGACCACAAAATCACCTTTTGGGACAGATTTGCCTAATTTCACTGAAATTGTTCATGAGGTAGGGTCCCAGAAAAGGCATGTTGAAAATGTGGGGCAAAAATACACAAAAATGGCCATATTGTGCCACTAAGTTCAAAACCCCATTGAAATACATTGAACCCACATACATGTTTCTTCAGTTCGTGGTCCGGCTTTGGAGAGTGAAGATGTCTGTGGTCCAGAGCAGACCATGGCATTGGACCCCTTGTGGGTAAGTAAAGGCTTGGGGTGGTGGCTGCTGAGTGGGAGGGTCGGGTGAGGCGACAGTAATGGCCACAACAGACATCAATGGGTGTTTTTCTTTTTACAGAATGTATTTATGTAACCCCTAGGTGGCACTATCCCAAGGGCTACTACCTCTGCCTGCTTGGCTAGTAGCAGGTTAAGGGGCCTGAGTTCTGAAACGGGTGCCTCCACCCGGAGGTCAGGGTTGATAGTGGTCAAGCTAACCTGGGCACAGTCCTCCGGGACACTGTAACCCCCTTCCTTCCCTTCTAGTGGCCTGAACACTGTACAATAATCACTTTCACAATACCCCTGGTGTAACCCCCCTGCAGATGGGGGTTCCCAAAAGACTTCCAGGAGTTTGCTTGAATGCTCCAAGCCTGAATGGTGTTTGGCGTTTAAGCCATTTATCAGTGAGTGTTTTTAGAGCCTCTGGTACTGTCTCTTTAAGAGCTGTCTGCTTGCAGACATAATTAGTTTGTATGGGGGGACTGTGTGCTTCTCTGTTTGAGTACCACCGAGCTGCTGCCAATTCACTCCATTTTGCAGTCACTAGGAGTGCAAAGGAACCTATCTGAAAGATGTAACTGTTTGCCAGAAACCATTTAGAGTAATAATGAAATTACAGTTTGTCTAACCTGCTTTCTTTGCAGTCAGAACTGTGTCTGCCTAGTTCCCCATTCTGGTTTTGAACTGCTGAACTGGACCAATCAGTGTGGGTAAGCTAGCTCTAAAATGGTGCCTTGGACGAATCAGAACTTGGACTCATAATCTGAGCCAGCCACAAGAGGATTGTATGGGCAGTGACTCTGGGAGATGTAGTTTAGACTTTGGCGCCTTTTTGGACCAACAGGAGCAGTCTATTGTGAGTGACAGCCAATCCAGTCAAGAACTGGGAGGAACTCAAAGGAAGTGCCCGGTTTTGTCTGTTGGAGTTTCAGTTTTAGCTCTGGCAGTGAAGGGGAAAGGAACCCTGTGCTCCTTCAGTGCAGTTTTAGTCAGGAAACGTATGTAAGGCCCAGAGTTCCGGTCTGCAGCTTGTGTAACTGCTTGTTAGGACTGAATCCATCCTGTGAAGAGAATCAAAGGATATCTGAAGAGTAGAAACCAGGCTCACCCTGTAGAAGACTGGAAAAATTGCTGAATTGCACTCGGTCTGTCAGGAACTGAATCTGCTGTGTGTTCTCCCGGGTATTGTGCAGTAATTGCGATCGGGATAGAGAAGCAGCCTGCCTGGTATAGTACTTTCTTTTTGCCATATAAATGTGTGAGGAGTCTCGTGGAGCTCAAGAGTAGCCCTGCTGACATTGAAGGACCATATCTTGTTTGGAGGTCGTGAGTACTAATTCAGGGTCGCTCCCTGTTGAATTGCCACATTGAATCCAAATAGAATTACTGTACTGCTGACTGTTTAACTAATTTTTCTTTTCTCTGTGTGAAGGCCCCTACCAGCTGCCATGGTTTGGACTAGCCACTAGGGCTTGGGTACCCAGGGACAGTAACTGGTAGGGATAGGCCTTGCACAGAGCCATAGGTAGATGAGTAAGTATAAGCTAATTAACCTGATTTCCCCTGTCCTTGTTATATTCCCCTAAATAAATCAGAGCTGCTTGTTTCAGCAAAGTTATACTGCCTGAGGTATTTGTCTATGTTAAAGTATTGTACTGTGATTGTTGCACTGTATCTTATTTTACAGGAGGTCCCAGTGCCTGAACCAGCCCTGGGGTAAGTGTATACCGTGAAGGTAATTCTGATATATTGTGTGGGCCACTAGTGGGAAGAAAGGGGGGTTGCAGTGTCCCAGAGGGCTGTGACCAAGTAAGTTTAACTATTGCAAACCCTGACCTCTGGGTGGAGGCACCCGCCATTGGATCCAGGCCCCTCAACCTGTTAGTGCCAAATCAGGCAGGGGTAGTAGCCCCTGGGATAGCGCCATCTAGGGGTTACACTGGTACACCACACAAGTACCCACACTGTTTGCACTTACCACCAGGGCTGGTTCCTCTGGCTCGACCCTGGTGACCCCCTGTAAAACAAGGTTAAGCACAGCAAATAGCAACAGTATAGTACTTTGAGCACAAACTGGAACCAGGGTCAGATTACATGCAGAAAAAGTTAGATCTGATTTATTCAGGGGACTTCAACAAGGGAGGGGCAAAATCAAGTTAATTAGCTTAAACGTTTTATCAGTCAAGCAGTTATGCATGCGCTTTGAGTCCCCCCCACACAGTCCACCTTTAGGTACCACGGTAGAGAAGAGATGGGCTAGCCAGGACAGTTGCCTGGGTTTGTAGCTGGTTGGGGACCTGTGATGGAAAACACAACATGCACAGTACACAATATTTGTAATCCAGAGCCAGAGGGCTCAGTTCATAAAGGAAACGAAACAACAAGACAATCGCATGACACACTCAGATTAAGCTGTTGCTGTAGGGAGCTACCCTGGTATTTCTCACAATACCAAAGACTGGACACAGGCTGAACGAAAATTGAGACTG